>JASWHV010000003.1:44727216-45410042 GCA_030760725.1 Neostapfia colusana | reverse complement strand
CAAAGAACAGATGCAAAGAAAACACGATGATGTCGTAAGGTGGTATTGGACACCTACCTTACATTCTTCTTGGTCTTGGGGTCCTTCTCCTAGAAAGACAGATCGTTGGGGCTCTCTTCCGGTGATCCCTCTCGACCGAACTCCGGTGAGCTGGGGCTAGGGCTCTAAGTCGTCGGCTCAGGAGTTGGAAAAGAAGTTCGTGGTTTCGGCCAAAGGTTTTGGGTTCTATTTATAATCGGGAAGAGAAGAGTCCTAGTCTGATTGGACTTTGAATAAGAGTCCCATTTAAACTGTTTTTGAATCTTAACAACTTATCTTTAGTTGATTTGGTGTGGTAACATTGTGGAATTCGTGTCGGTTTCCTCCCGTACCGGTATTCCCACGCGTACAGAAGCAAAAACCGCTCCAGAACTTGTTACCTCCGCGGTGATGAGCCCCGGAAGCTCCACGTGTCCATCGGGAACTCGGGCTCCCTTTTTCCGCAGAGACGAGCTCCGGTTGTGCCGCATGTCAGGCGGACGAGGCGTCCCTCTTCTTCAGAGGTGAGCTCCGAGGTTGACACGTGTCCAACAGTGACGGACATCCCGGAGATATGCTCCGGAGGTGACACGTATCCAGTAGTATCGGACCTCGCGAAGGTGAGCTCCGGAGGTGACACGTGTCCATTAGGACCGGACCTCTCGGAGGTGAGCTCCGAGAGCAACATGTGTCTAGCAGGGCCGGACCTCTAGGAGGTGAGCTCCAAGAGCGACGCGTGTCCCGCGCAACTGGCCTCGCTTCTCCGTAGAGGCTAGCTCCGCGGGCTACACGTGTCCCATGGGGTCGGACCTCTCCCTATTTGCGAAGATGAGCCCCGAGCCTGCCACGTAGTCAATTTAGTGGCGGACCTCTCCCCATTTGTGGGGATGAGCTCCGATCACGCCACCTGGCCAGCGGGCCGCGGGAGTTGTCTTCAGCGCTCTCTGTGAACTGGATTTGGCTCTTTTTGGCTATCTTTTTGATATTTTCTCTGTTTCAGCTTATTTTAAAAAATGTTGTTCTACGTGAAACATGAATACATGCAGAAATCAAAAATGAGGGTGTCACAAGTCCTTACTTCAAGTTTTAAGCAACTTTTATAGCCCTTGCATAATTTACATCGAGACTCCACAATCAAACAAGAAACGCTTCATCTCGATGTCACTTGCCCGAGGTGAAAGTAACTTTAGTGAGCTACCCTAGACTCATACAGACCTTGCACCATTTACGTCGAGACTCCACAATCAAACAAGAAAAGTTTTGCCTCGACGCTACTAGCCCAAGGTGGAAAATAAATTTAGTGAAAGTGTTGATCATTCCTCATCTCCATTATGAGGATTACTCACGAAGCATATTAAATGTTTCCCAGTTTATTACTAACTCACGACTCAGTGTACAAGTATGCTCACTACCACGAGCGACGGTGATTGCAATCAAAAACACCCGGCTGACACGACACTTACGCCCGTACTCGACGTTGCACACAGCAACTATCACTGATGTCGTACGTGGCAACCTTTCACACGACACCCAAATGTTGAACCGGTCCCACCGACTGGGATTAAGTCTCACTACGGCAAACCCTCGCAGAGCCGACTCCTCTATTCTTTCAGCATCTGCATCAGACGGTGAGGTATGCATCGACACCCAGGTTAACATGTTACATCAGTTTCCTGGTTCCCATATAGCCAGTATGCATCCGGTACACATCTCAAACTTGTCCAGCGGGGCCGCACATGAGAACGGGCCTTAATCGACTCAGACATAGACTATGTACACAGGACCACATCCTTGAGCCTTCCATCCACTGCCCGGTCTCCATTCCCAACTATCACGATGAATTCCCAACTCTTCCGATTGATCCCCCTAAATCCCGGTTCACGAGTAGGAAACCGCCCACTCGAGTTTTTGCTTCTTTTAATCCACTTTTGTTAACTTGAGATCAGCAGTTATGATCAAATGATAACCTACTCTACATTATACTCTAGGGTTTTCTGGGTTATGCATTTGGAGTGTCATACCTCCTACACTTAATGCAATAAACAAAATGCTAGACATTATAAAGTGAATACAAATAAAAACTTGTAAATTTTTATGCAAACCGGGCTTGCCTTTTGTTTTGAAGGGAACATACATATATATGAAGTTCAGTTAGTGAAGACCACTTGAGGCTTGATCAATTGCTTTCCTCCTTCCTTGATCTCCACTCCGATGACTTCAAATCCTTCACGTAGATGCTACCCGTAATGAATATGCACATATGTTTAATTATAAAGCTTTTGCTAACAAGTTCTAAGGACAAGTTTAAAATCTGAAACTCTGTTTAAGAATTTAAAATAACACTGGTACTAGTGATTTGGGTTTGGGTCTAAGCAACATGATTAAGTGATAAGTGCATTTTATCACTTGTGTTTACTCCTCTAAATAGGTTACACAGAACAGTGATGAACCAAAGCTCCAATGGAGCTGAGAATTTTTGTGTGAGTTCTTTGTCACAAGAGAACCCTTTGGACCAAAAATTAGCACTTTTCATTGAGTGATTTGTTCAGAATAATTCTCTTAGCGAATAAGCAAAGAAGAATTAATTCTGAGGTAACCCCCCTGTTCATGCCCAACTTACTGAACTAAAATTTCAATTATAGCTCATAGAGTTTGCATGAATTTTCCTAACATTTTTGGAGCTAAGATCTGCCCAGAACTGAATTTCCAAGTTTTGGAAATTCTCTGAAAATGTTTCTGTATCAAATGAACACAGCACTTTCAACTCTGAATTGCACTGATCAAATCAAAACCAAATGGTCAGAAACTTTTACAGGGGTTCACTAACATCCTAAGGAATATTCTGGCAAAATTTGAGGATTTTTGGATGAACCAAACTCCCTCTAAAATTCTTTTGCTGAAAACATTTAAAGAATTTTCCAGAATTAGCTAATGGGTTTCATACAAATTGTGTTTCATATTTGGATTGTACTCTATTAGAGGAATCCAACAAAATTTGTTTCACAATTTTTGGATTCTCCTACCCCATGTTGTGGCCCTCTAAAGTTTAAACTAGAACTGAAAATCCCAAAATGTTTAAATGTCTGCCAGGGGGTCCCACCCGGCAGGCCTTATCCTTCCTCGCGCCAAACAGGGGTCTGTGGCGGCGCCCTCCGGCAAGCGTCGCCGGAACCGCTTTCCCGGCCATCTCCCGACTCCAGACTCGCCGCCCCACACTAACTCGCGACGCTGAACTCGGCTCGGGGGTCGCCGGCAGCCGTAGCTCATCGGAACAGGGCGCCCGACGGTGGCAGCGGCTGTTAGGGTTCCGGCGTGGTCGGGAGTGCGCTACACTGCATCAAAATGATCGGAGAGCACCGCGGGAGCTCGAGGGTGTCGAAAATGGCCGCCAAACCCGGTGAAAAGGTCGGCAACATGGAGCTCCACGATGACCCGAGCTATTATCCCATGGCGGCCCAAAAAACAACAAGAACCCGGTCATTTCTGGACCATGCCACTTGATTCTTGGTCGAGGAGGGCCGCTAGGAAGTGAGGAAGGTGTGTGCAAGCTTACCCGAGCTGGGTTTGGACTGTGCCGCGAGAATTTTGTGCTAGACCGACCCCTACCCGTATGCACTAGCTTTCGGGAATCTTAGGAATTCTCTGCGCTCGGTCGATCAATTGCTATGAGGGTTGCAGCTACACGATCTGGAGACTAAGGCGCACCTCCTTCGTGTAGGGATCAGGCGGTGAAAGTGGCCGTGGTGTGCTGTCCACGGAGAGCAACCTCGGTTTTCCCCTGGTGGCCTCGGTTCTCGGCGGCGATCATCGATCTGTGGCTGAACGAAGCGCCCATGCCGCGAAGTAGCGGGGTGGTTAGCTAGAGCACGCGCTGGTGCTCCCTTTTTGTGTTGGTGGCTCGGGCAAAGGCCGAGCAGGCGCCGGCGTACGGTGGAAAGTCGAGGAGCTGCGCCGATGTGCCAGCAGAGCCCGGTGCGCTTGCTGATCGGGAGAAGAAAGGCAACACGCTCGGCCCAGCTGCGTGGAGAGGGGGTCACGTAGAGGAGGGCGAGCTGCTGCCCGGTTTCCAGCGCGAGAAAGGGAATCAGGAGGTGGCCTCCCGGGCGGTGGCGCACGCGGCAGCTGACTGTTCGACCGAAGGTCTTCGGTTGACTGAGACAGAGTGAAAACTTGGGGGTTAAGTCTATTCCACCCACTGACACGTGGGCCCCACTGGTCAGTACCCCCTCATCTCTCAAAAGATCCCAAAAATCTGGCAAGTGATCAATTCAAATGTTTGGAGTCTCAAACTGAGCTACATTTGTATAGTTGGATAAATTTCCCCCAAATTCAAATGTGTATTTGAATTCTTTGCACATTTGGATCCTTTTTGGAAAAATGGGTAGAAAACCTTTTCAAAAATTACTGAAAATTTGCCTACCCACTAATTTGGACCCAAGGAATCCAATTATGCACTTTGATTCTTGTGTTAGCTGCTGCAATCAAGAGTTTGAATACAACAGTTTTGAATCACCATTATGTCCTCCCCTCATTTGAATTTTGAGTTGGACATTAGTTCAAATTCTGATTTTCAAACCCTTCCATTCCACTTGAGTACTTCAACTCAGTGGTCTTAATCCAACTAGGGTCCAAACATGTAAATGACTCTAAGTTGGTTTTTTGAACAACCTCTCATGTGTTATCTTATGTGTAGAAAGTTTGAACCAATACCCTTTTGATGGAGGTTACTTGCTCTTCACAAATTTTCACAAGATGTCCACAACAAAAACTGTGGTGTTGTGAGGTGGTGAAAAGTTTTTGTAAGTCCCTTTTCTTGGGATTTTACAGGCCCTACTCATCGTTGGGGGAGGCAGGTAACCCGCGACGCGGCACGATGGAAACCCAAACGTCGCGCCTATAGCCCTTCCAAAAGGTTGCGGACGTATAAAGGGAATCATTCTGGAGAAGGACGGTTCCCTTCCGCCTTTTGCAATCTTTTCCTCCCTCCTGCATGCTCGAAGCCTCTCCTCGCCTGTGCTCACAACCTTTCCTCGCCACCATGTCTTCTGGCCTCCATTCATCCAGGCTCAGGAGCATTGGCGACATCGCTGTCGTGAGGCACCTGCTCGGCTGGCAATCAGCCACGTTCGATGGGAAGATCCACCGTGGGAGGGTCCCGCTGACCGACATGCAACCTCGCGAGGTGGTACTCTTCACCTCATATGTGTTGTCTGGGTTCACGCTCCCGGCGTCGTCCTTCCTCCTCACCCTGTTGGAGGTGTGTGGGCTCCAGCTGCAGCACCTCACGCGGCACGCTCTCGCGCTAGTGGTCGTTTTCGTCCACTTTTGCGAGATGTCCGTGTGCGTACGGCCTTCGGTGCGGCTCTTCAGGGTGTTCTTCTCCTTGAGGGCCTCGGGGAGAAGCACAAGCCCACTGGGGGCTTATTACTTCCAGCACCGAGGGAGGCACTCCACGCCCTACATTGCGCCCTTCAATCCCGGGAAGTGGGATCACTGGAGGGAGGACTGGGTGATTGCCCAGACTAACGTCCACGACTGTCTAGAGCTGCCGGGTGGCCCGCCAATGACCGAGGCGGCCGTTGGGGATGAGATCCCTGACCTGCTGGACACCTACACGCCGGTGCTGGAGAGGATCTGGTACTTGGCGGAGGAAGGCCTGACCTCGCTGATGGTTCTGGCTGACTTCCTGTGCCACCGGATGCTCCTCTCCAGCAGCGTGTGTGGGCTGCTTGGCAGTACACCGGGGAGGGCGACATGACCCGGTTGGAGCGTGGAGCAGAGTCGCCGCCGAATCAGGAGATGTTGGAGGTGATGCTGCAGAAGCTCTCCTGTGACCCGATTACCGATGACTCCACCCCGTCGGTGAGCTGCCAGCCCGTATACCTCAACCCGCAGGTACGGTCAAGGTTGCTGAAGGAACTTCTGACGTCGGATGAAATCGATGTAGTAGTGCGGCAGATTGAGAATCCCTCGCGGAGCATCGAGATCCCCAGAGCAGACGGTGCTGGTGGTCAGGCAGGGCCTACGCCGGACTGACTCCCAAGCAGGAGGAGGGAGTCGGCAGGGAGGCCTGAGCCTGCGACGCACCCTCGTTCGCCACCCAAGGATGCCCCAGAGCTAGGTAGGGAGTCGAAGAGGAAGCTGGTCTGTCCTGATGGAAGCTTCATCTCCGGCCCCTAGGCGAGGGGTTCCCAGGCTTCCCGTGATCCTGCACCGGGCTCGGCGACTAGCGCGGGGGTAGCTCTGGAGCTGCCACTGCCGTAGCAGTCCTGGCAGGCACAGGAAGGGCCTCTGGTGCTGCTAGAGCTTCAAGGCACACCCCAGCAACGTTGTCGGCTTCTCAGCCGTCAAGGGCCGGCCCAGCTCAGGGCGCATCTTCGGCGCCGAGGTCCTCAGCAGGGAAGGCTCCTGATGTGGTGTCTTCGTCGACGAACACCCCTTAGGCTCCACCAGCTTCGAAGCCAGCGGAGGTGACCTCGACGTCAGTGGGGGCCAGTGGCTTGAGCCCCATGCACAAGAAGCTCCACACGGAGTGGAACTTTGAGGCCTCGAGATACGGCTCAACCTCGAAGGGCTGTGTACTGAGCCGCTGGATGGCGTAGTTGATGCTTGGTGCTTCTTTTTGTAGGGATACTCAGTAGAGCACCTATGCTCCTCCTCCACCACATCAGTACGGGAGCCGGAGCTCCCTGTCCGGCGAGGCTCCACCACCTGCGGCAGCACCTAAGCATGTGCCTGAGGCAGCTCCGGATGTCGACACCCGGGCCACCGAGGCCAGCCAACCGGCGGGCGCGGACGCCTCTAGTAGCAGTGCGGCTACTGCTGGGCGGGCTGCTAGCCCTCCTCCTCTCCCTTCACATGTTGCCATGGTGGCAACCCCAGCAGTGGGCGAAGAGCTAGAGGGTGTCGAGGTAGTACCTCACCTGACGATGCCGAAGGCTGTCCCAGTCCCAAGGGCCGCAAGGGTCGTAAGCTATAGCCTGGACCAGATGTAGGACACACTCGAGCAAGAGTCGGCCGAACTGAGGTCCGAGCAGAAGTGCCTCCAGGCCTGAGACAACCCGCTGAAGGCGCGGGTCTAGTCCGCCAAGGCGAAGGCTCGGGCTCGGGAGGAGGTGCTGCGGGAGACAGAGGCCGCCGTCGCGGCCCTCCAAAGGAATGCGTCAAACCTCCAGGTTGAGGTCGAGAACCTCCATGTCTCCATTGATGCACGTATCCCAGCCCTGACGGGGCTCTGAGAGACACTTGTTCGTCGGGAGGAGGCGGCGGAGGCGAGAGAGAGGGAGCTCTCCGACCGTCTGGTTGCCTATGAGGAGGAGCGGCTCCGGTGCGTCCATGACCGGGAGATCTCCACTGCGTCCAGGGAGTTTAACCTAGAGGAGCAGGCTGCACAGCTGGCCACCATGGAGCAGGCCCTAGTATCTCTGGAGCAGGGGCTAGCCGCTTGGTAACAGGATCTGGTGAGGAGGAGTTCGGCGGTGGAGCTGGCTTCTTCAGTCAAGGAGGTCGAAGATCTCCAGGCTTCTCGTGCCGCGGAGGCAGAGAAGGTCTGGGACTTCCTCCACCGCACAGAGGCGGCCCTGGAACCCTTCGGCTTCGGCCCTTTGCGTCCCGGAGGGCCGTGACGCGGCCCCACGGCCTCGTTGAGCCAGGATCACGCTAAGGGGTGCTGCGTTGCACAACACCGGATAACGCACATAAAATGATACAAAGAGGAAGCAAAGTTTTATTACATAAACAAGTTTATGAACATTTTTGCAACAAAATATGTTCAGCCTACACTCACGGGCGTATACTACACATCGAGTTCACGTTCAGCCCGTGAACGTGTCCCCGCTAGCACACATGCACACTAACACGGCGGCGTGCACGACTCCCACTCGACGGGGTTTCACTCTTGGGGTTCCGTATCCTTCTCGGGAGTCTCTTTGACATGACCCCACTGGTCCTGTCGAGCCAGGATCACGCTGAGGGGTGCTGCGTTACACAGCACCGTATAACACACGTCAAAGGTACAAAGCGGAAGCGGAAGCTTTATTACATAAACAAGTTTATTAACATGTTTACATCAAAATAAGTTTAGTCCACACTCACGGGCGTAGACTAAGCATCAAGTGCACGTTCAGCCCTCGAACGTGTCCTTGCTAGCACACACGCACACTAACTCTGCGGCGTGCACGACTCCCACTCGACGGGGTTCCCCTCCTGGGGTTCCGTCTCCTCTTCGGGAGTCCCTTCCTCATAGAACCCTGCAAAAGCTTCAAACACAAGCAGTGAGCACGAAGGCTCAGCAAGTCTGACCCGTCTCACCTAAGCATGGAACTTCTACATGGGGGTAATGGGTTACATGAGGTAAAAATCATTTGCAAGGACTCGCCTAATTAGTGGAACCTTACTTTCAAGTTTTAGCAGCAGGTTGTGGAGAACCTCAAGCTAAGGCACATGAGAGAGCCGCAATCAAACAAGAAACACATTTCTCTCATGTACTTTGCCCAAAGTTGAAAAGAACTTTAGTTAGCTCTAAGCTACAGCATATCATTAACAATCAATGTCCAGCTTTCAATCAGCAATATTTTAACATGTAACTAGCCTGTTCTTTCTACATCACGGTACAGTGAACAAGTGGTACTCACTGACCGCGAGGGACGGCGATTATAATCGATTTACACCTGCAGGATTACCCGAACAACCCGTCACGTACGCCCGTACTCGATGTTGCCTACAACAACCATCACGGACGCCGTACGCGACTACCTTTCACCCGTTAGCCAAATATTGAACCGGTCCCATCGTCCCGAGCAAGAGGTCCCTGCACGCGCATCTCTGTGCCGCCAGCTGATTTACACCTCGAGCTCTCAACCTACCCTCTGAACGACGGGCAATGCCTCAATACCCAGCTACCCGAGTTACATCAGTTTCCCGGTTCCCATATAGCCGGTAGGTCTTCGGTACTGTTCTAGCTTGTTCAACAGGCCCGTACACGGCTCGGTCCTCAATCGACACAAGCGGAGCTACAGCACACAGGCCCAAAATTCCTGCTGCCCTTACTCTCCGCTCGGTCTCATTTTCTTGCCATGTGTATCATGTGCTATCTCTACCCGAGCATTGTGCCTCTAGCCTATTCTCGCGAGTAGTTCCAACTACTCGACTTGTACCGAATCCTACTCTATCCTAGCAATGCAGTGGCTAACGAGGTTTGCAATCCTAAACCCAACCCATGGTTATCTTGGCTGTGCAGTTGGGTTTCCAATCAAGACTCTAATGCAATGAACAATATTCAAAGATGTGCGCAAAACAATAAACATTTGTAAAAAGGTTAATGCAAACCGGGGCTTGCCTTGCTGCTCTTGGTCGTAGGTTAGCTGTTCCTCCGGAGTAACGAAGTCTAGGACTTCGGGTTCCTCCTCGACCTTAGTGACTACATGATAAGAACAATGTATGTATTAATTTAAATGCATTTGTATTAAGTTTGAAGTTGTGAAGTCCATAACCTTTGCTAGATAGACCTAATGACTGTGAAACTTTTACTGTGGCTTGGTTACAACCTAGACAAAGACTTGGTCAAGTTTTAGTTGCAGCAAAGCTCATTTGAGCCCTCCACAAATAATTATGTCCTTGACCTTAATTGGAACTCTTAGGGTGTTCTAGGAATTTTCATGAGACAAACTATGACTTTCTGAAAACTAGATTTTCATAGGGTTCTAATGGAGTTGGTCTCACTTAATTTGGAAGTCTCTAACTAAAGATATGAGCTAAACAATTTCAGAGAAAATTCTGAAAATGTTTCTGAACATTTTCTATTTTCTCTGGAACAGTTTTACTAATCACACCATTAGGTGGATTAATGAGCTCAAATGGGTCTGAAATTTTTATGGTAGCTCAAGGATATTTTGGTGAACATCTCAGCAAAATTTCAGGATTTTCCTCCAAAGGATTCTCCAGTTAAAATTCCTAACAGTTTAAACTTCAAGGAATTAATTCTGGAGAATTAAGGAATTTCATGGAGTGAAACTTGATTTTCTGGAAAGTACTCAGAGAGCTGAATCCAGCAAAATTTGGTTCACTCGATTTGGAGCTTTCTAGCCAAAGTTATAAGGATTTGAAGTTTGAAGGAAATCTGAAAATCGGGGAAAAGTTTAAACTCGCGCGTGGGCCCAGGGGACACGCGTCGCACGCCGAAGCGACAGCACACCGCGGCCCACAAGGATTTTGCGCGCCAGCATACCCGATCCCGGCCGCAGCCGGATCCCGATTCAAAATATCGGCCGCTGACAGCTGGGGTCCACCCCCTTCTTCAACCTCGCGACACCCGCGCCCCGCCGCCGAGGGACCTCGCCGGAGAGCTCGCCGCCGGCTGCTGTACAGCTCCAAACTTCTTGATTCTGGCCGCCCCTGCCTACTTTTACTTGGGGAACCTGACCCGAGGGTCAGCTGCTCATGACAATGGCCGGAGCATGGTCGGCGACGAGCCGCCATATCGGAACGACTTCGGCCATGTCGGCTAACTCTCCTAGTACCTCAGCTACTTGGGAAATCGGTCGGGGAGCATCAGTGGACCTCAGAGAAGGTCGACATGAACTCGGGGCAGCTCGGGGAAGGTCCGAAATAGGTCCTCACCGTGCGCCCGATACCCCCCGTTCGTTCCGCCATTAGTAGACCTTGAATTACGCCAGGCACAGAGGTTCTCCGGCCCAGAGTTGTGAAGGCAACTTGTGCGTCACCGTGTCTAGCTCGTGTGAGAGTGGCCTGAGGCCCTCTAATCCTTTCTAGAGCACGAATTAAACAGAATCGTACCCGAAGGTCGTTCTGCACACAGAAAGGGGAAAAGTGGAAATTCGCCGCCGGTGAGCAACCACTCGAGCTGTGGCTCGGGGATGAGCAGCACAGGTCACCTGCGCGTCTAAGGGTGCCTTGGGTCGGGCGTGACAACGCCCAGGTTGGGCTGTCCACGAGAGCCCGAGGTGCGGCGGTTTCCAGTTCCGATTTTTATCTTTCGGCACAGCCGATAGCACTCGGTTTCAATCGACTGCTAGCAATGGGGAGGATGGAGGAAGGTCTCTAGTACCTTGCTGGGACCCTGGAGTGGAAGGAGGGAGCTGCGATCGGCTTGATCGAGCGGACGCTCGAGCGGCGGTGATGGCAGTGGAGAAATGGATCGTGCCCGTCGGCAGCTCGGGGAATGGCGACTGAAGCACGCCGGGGAGGGAATAAATAGCCCGGCGGCTGGTCTCCGGCTTGGGGCGCGCAGTAGGAGCTGGCGCCGGCTGCCCCCTTCGGTGGCGCGCGCGCACAGCAGCTGGGAACCGACTGAACTGGGTTTCAGTCGGTTTGTTTTGAGGCAGAGGCTGACATGTGGGTCCCACCCCTCTTTTAACCTCTGAAATTTACTCCTAACAGCTGTGGTAAACAGTGAACCCTATTCTACCCTTGGCAATTCAAATTATTCACCCAAGAGCCATTTGAATTGATCAAAGTTCAAATGAGGTTTGGTTTGAATGAATTTCAGCACAAGTTCAGTTTGAAATTCAAATAAAGTTTGAATTTCTCCCCCTTAGCTCATGTCAAGATCAACTCCAAATGGAGTGAAAATTGGTGTGGGAGCTCACAAAAATGTGCTGAGTGAGAATATGCCTTCCACTTTTAAATTCAGTGGGTGAAAACAGTTTGAATTTGAATATGGTTTCAAACTGCCCCCTTCCTATCTATACCCAAAATGACCTTAAAAAGGTTTTGAATTTGGGTGAAACTTGGCATGGACATCCTTAGCAAAGTGTAGGAGTTTTCATATGTCCAGCCCATCTATATCACATGTGGGAAATACCACTCTTGCAATGTGTGAGTTTGTTCTCTAATGAGCATGTTGATAATTGTTACTTGCTCTTCATTTGTGTTCATCATTCTTCCTCAAATGAGGTGTGTGGTGTGGGGATGAACACTACCAATGGGTGTCAAAAACTGAGGCCCTTACATTCCTCCCCCCTTAAAAGAATCTCGTCCCGAGATTATAAGGTGAAAATGAGAGAGAGGACGGTGGAAAATTACCGGCTGTGCGACGTGAAAAAGTCGGGGTAGTTAGTGCGAAGGAATTCTTCGCTCTCCCATGTCGCTTCGTCCATGGAGTGATTACTCCATAGAACCTTGTAGAACCACAACGTACGGTTGCGTGTGGTTCGGGCCTTCTCATCAATAATCTGCACCGGTTCCTCCCGATAGGTGAGATCCGGTTGCAGTTCTTCAATGTCTTCCAGCTGAATGGTAGTTGATAGCTTGAGACACTTCCTCAGCTGGGAAATGTGAAAGACGTCGTGCACACCGGAAAGTGCTTCTGGTAATCTCAGCCGGTATGCTACTGATCCACATCTTTCGGTAATCTGGAATGGACCGATGAATCGGGGTGCCAACTTTCCTCTCACCCCAAATCTGTTTACGCCCTTCATTGGAGACACCCGTAGATATACGTGGTCCCCAACTTCGAATTGTAATGGGCGCCTTCTCCGGTCCGCATACTGTTTCTGACGGGATTGAGCAGCTTTTAGGTTCGCTTGAATTAGTCGAACTTTTTCTTCCGCGTTGTTGACAAGGTCAATCCCGAAGGTAACCCTCTCGCCAGACTCACACCAGTTCAGTGGTGTGCGGCATTTCCTGCCGTATAGCGCCTCGTAGGGCGCCATCTTGATGCTGGCTTGGTACCCGTTGTTGTACGAGAACTCGGCTAACGGCAAGTGATCATCCCAATTCTTGCCGTGGTCGATAGCGCAAGCTCGTAGCATGTCTTCTAGGATTTGATTTACCCGCTCAGTTTGTCCATCCGTCTGCGGGTGGTAGGCCGAACTACGGATCAGCTTCGTCCCCAAGGCAGCGTGTAGCTGCTCCCAAAAACGGGACACAAATAAAGTGCCTCGGTCCGATACGATGGTACGGGGTACGCCGTATAAGCATAGGATCCGTGAGATGTACAGTTCAGCGTACTTCTTGGCGTTGTAGTTGGTGTTGACCGGGATGAAATGGGCAACTTTGGTGAGCCGATCGACGATCACCCACACAGAATCATGTTTCTGTAAGGTGGTGGGTAAACCGACGACGAAATCCATGCTCACGTCCTCCCACTTCCAGGCAGGAATGCCCAGTGGTTGCAGCAGTCCCGGTTTCCGCATGTGGTCTGCTTTCACCCTTTGACATGTATCACACTCGGACACGTATTTGGCAGTCTCTCGCTTCATCCGTGTCCACCAAAACCTTCTTCTGAGTTCTTGATACATTTTGTTGCTGCCGGGGTGAATAGAAAACTTTGATAAGTGAGCCTCATCAAAGATTTTCTTCCGTAACTCCGGGTTTCGGGGTACGACGATTCGTTCCTTGAACCATAGGACGCCGTCTCCGTCCTTCCGGAAACATTTCAACTCCCCACTGTCTACACGTCTCCGCAAATGTGACATGCCCTTGTCATTCTTCTGGGCTGCCGCTATCTCTTCACGGATGGTGGGGATCAAAGCTAAGTTGTAGAGAGCTCCGTGTGGAATCACATGTAGTGGTGGTTCGCTCTCTTCCAACGGTGTGATGGTCAGATTATTAACGTGTGACTTGCGGCTCAGCGCATCAGCCACAACGTTTGCCTTGCCCGGATGATAATGGATCTCTATTTCGTAATCCTTTATCAGTTCCAACCATCTTCGTTGCCTCATGTTCAACTCTTTCTGAGTGAATATGTACTTGAGGCTTTTGTGGTCGGTATATAAATGTACGAGGTTACCGAGTAGGTAGTGCCTCCACATCTTCAGTGCAAGTACCACGGCAGCGAGCTCCAAATCGTGAGTTGGATAATTTTGCTCATGGTTCCTAAGCTGCCGTGATCCATACGCGACCACTCTTCGGTCTTGCATCAGCACACATCCGAGCCCAATGCCGGATCCATCGCAGTACACATCGAACAGTTTTGTTGTGTCTGGCTGCGCCAAAACCGGTGCTGATGTCAGGTGCTTGACTAAAGCCTTGAATGCTGCTTCACATGCTGGACTCCAAACATATTTGGTAGCCTTCTTCAGCAGCTCTGTCATTGGCTTGGCAATCTTCGAGAAGTTCGGAATGAACCTCCGATAATATCCCGCGAGTCCGAGGAAACTCCGTACCTCATGAACAGTTCTCGGGGATTTCCAATTCAGCACTTGCGTGATCTTGCTCGGGTCCACAGCGATACCCTCCGCTGAGATGATATGCCCGAGGAAAGGCACTTGCGATATCCAAAACTCGCATTTGCTGAACTTTGCGTATAACTTGTGATCCCGCAGCCGTTGCAAGACTATACGCAGATGTTTCTTGTGATCTTCCTCCGACTTGGAATATACTAGGATGTCGTCGATGAAGACCACGACAAACTTGTCCAGCTCCGGCATGAACACCGAGTTCATTAAGTACATGAAGTGAGCTGGAGCATTGGTGAGGCCGAAGGACATGACCAGGTACTCATAAAGTCCGTACCTTGTCGAGAAAGCTGTCTTTGGAATGTCCTCCGCCCTTATCTTAATCTGGTGGTACCCGGATCTTAAATCCATCTTGGAAAAGATCTTTGCTTCGACCAACTGATCAAACAACATGTCGATCCGTGGCAACGGGTACTTATTCTTGATGGTTACGGCATTTAATGGGCGGTAGTCCACGCAAAGCCGCAACGTTTCATCCTTCTTCTTGACAAATAATGCCGAACAGCCCCATGGCGAGGAGCTCGGCCTAATAAAACCCTTCTCCAGAAGGTCCGTGAGCTGGGTCTTCAGTTCAGCCAACTCCTTGGGCGCCATCTTGTACGGCCTTCGGGATATTGGCATGGTTCCCGGTGCAAGTTCGATCTTGAACTCCACCTCTCTATCTGGTGGCATCCCCGGCAAATCGTCCGGGAATACATCCGGGAACTCTCGGACCACTGGAATGTCTTCCAATCTGATGGTTGTGGCTTGATAGACACTTGGAAGTTTTATTTCTGGACTGTCCAGAAATAATGAGTGAGAACCGTGCACCTCTGAGTTTAAGTGCACGACTCGAAGGACGGTGTCTAAAACAGCGCCGTGGCGGGTTAACCACGACATCCCTAGGATGACATCGACCTTCTGTCCCTGTAAGATAATGAGAGACGTGGGGTACACTCTACCTGCTAAGCATAATGGTGCTTTGGAGACCATTACGCTTGCTGGAATCTTCCCACCCGGTGAACAAATTAAATATGGACTATCGGTGGGTAGTATTGGCAAGCTGTGTTTAGCAATGAAAGCTTGGCTAATAAAATTATGTGTGGCGCCCGAATCAAATAGTACTATAGCGGGATGCTGGTGGAGTTGGAACATACCCGCAAGGATTGGCTCGCCCTCCGGCACGTCCTCAATGGCAAGCTGGTGGACAGTACCGGGCCTAGGGTTCGCCCGCCGCGCATTAGTAGGGTTCCGGGGTTGATTCCTCCCCGGAAACTGTGGTGCCACTCCGCCGCCTTGCCTCTCCGGGCAACTGCTTGCGAAGTGTCCTGGACGACCACACTTGTAACATGTGGCCGCTGCTGGTGGAGTACTGGGTGGACGAAAGCCCGGCATGCGTTGCGGAGGTGCAAACGCACGCGGCATCGCCCGCTGCTGCTGTTGTTGTTGCGGTGGTGCTGGCAGTGCCGGCCGGAATGCCGGTGAAGAGTACGGCCGACTGCGGAACGGCATCGACCGCTGTGGTGGTTGCCAGCGTGGACCTGATGGTGGGCGACTCACCATCCGAAACTTCTGAGAAGGACCGCCTCCTTCTCCGCTGCTCTGCGGCGCGCTTCGCTTTCGCTCTGCCGCCGCCAACTCCTTGCCGGAGTCCTCCTGAATAATCGCAGCATCAATTATGTCGTTGAGGCTGCCGCGATTGAACATCGCCAGCTTGTCCTTCAGGAGCGGGTTAAGCCCCTGGTAAAAGTGGTCCCGCCGCTTCTCGTCCGTATCTGCGTGATACGACGCGTAGAGCGCGAGATCATTGAACGCCCTGGAATATTCCAGCGCGTTCCGGCTCCCTTGTTGCAGGTGTAGGAACTCCTGCGTCTTCCTCTTCATCAAACCGGGCGGTATATGATAGGCCCTGAAGGCCGTCCGGAACTCCGCCCAGGTCATCGCTCGGTCGGTGGGCTGTGAAGCACAGAAGTTGGCCCACCACGCGCTCGCGGATCCTTGGAGCTGCTGGACCGCGAACTGAGTCTTGCGCTGCTCGCTAATTTGGAGCAGCCCGAACTTCATCTCTATGGCGCGGAGCCAGTTGTCCGCGTCAAGTGGTTCATCCGCCCTTGAGAATACAGGGGGATGAGTCGCCAGGAAGTCAGAGTAGGAGCTCTGTTGGCGCTCCTCACGGTCTTGACGTCTCTCTGGGCGAGACGTATTCGCAATTAACGTTTGCAGCAGCTCTGTGTGCTGCTGATGTGAACCTGCCATTGCCGCGACAATGTCGGCCAATGTAACCGTTGGCAGTGGCGGTGGCGGTGTTTGCTGTTGCTGTTGCTGCTGCTGTCCCGAGGAGTCCTCGGGAGGCGGTTGGGAGGTCTCTCCCCCTTGGCTAGTACCTCCAACGTCAGGGTTGGCACGAGTACGCGTCATTCTGAAATTCAGCACAGCAGCAATTAGCACATGTCTTACTCAAACTTCCATGAACAGCAGTAGGTATTGAAGGGACGCATGATTAACTTGCACAACATTCACATATATTGATAAAGCATAAACTTTATACAAGATACATCATTCTCGGATCTCCGAGAAGTCGTGCTCATGTCGTCACTACCTATACATACGCTACTGTCTACACGACATGTCACTGATTACAAAAGTTGGGTTACGCTACCCTAGCTGCCCTACTTGGCAACCGTAACCCCCTACTCGGAGTAGAACTCGACCTCCTGTGGGTCGTCCTCCTCCGGTACTTCTGCTGGTGGCTCTGGATCTACCACCTCTTCTCCCATTCCGGGTTCTCCCATTGCTGGAAGACCCACGACCACCGGTATGCCTAACACCGGGGGCACGAGGTCCTGCAATGCATGCACCTCGTCCATAGCCTGGTTGTAGTCCTCTTCCCAGCCTTGTCCTTCCTCAATAGCGTCGTCCCGCTCTTGAGCAAGGTCCTCATTCTGCTGGGTTAGGGTCTGCACCAGCTCTTGCAACGCCGCGATATCAACACGGCTCTTCTTCTTTGCCTTCTTCAGACGACGCAACTGATTGTGTTGTTCATTCAGTCGCTTGATCGTCGGAAGGAGCACATTGCGGAGTGCACTGTGAGCACTCTCGAAATGATCTTCACGGCTTGTGCTCTCCTTGAGCTTGGTGACGAGATGCTCCGTATGAACAGCTTGGCTGTCCATCACAGCGTTTCCCGCCCTCATTTGGAGGCTGAGGTTTGCCTCCGCGGGGTTGTACCTTGGGCAATTCGGGTCCGTTGCCTCCAGGTACCTTTCTTCCCACACATGCTGAGCTCGTCCCTCCACCGGAACGAGTGCGTATGGAGTGCCCTCCATAGCCTGCACGTGTAGTTGGCAGAAACGTGACATAGTGTCACGGGCTGCCACTTGCCACATCCCTTCCGGTTGTCTTCCTCTCACCGTGACGGTGAATGGCACCCAACCGGGTGGCGTAGGTCCTGCGGAAACCTCGACATGGATCGTCCACGTCTTGTTCCCCTCTTCGCCTTCTTCCTTGGCGAAGTATTGCGGCATCTGGTTGTACCCGAAATATTGGAGCAGTTGCCACAATGCTTCCGGGTAGCCGCTACGGTCAGAGCAGTGGGAAACTACCCACCCGTTTTCCAACCGTTTATCTGCTGCCATCTGTAAAAATATATTTGAGAAATGTCAAATATTTATTTGAACAGTAAACCATTGAGTTATAACATAAGATATGTCATTGAACCCATAACACTTGGAAACATAGTTCAAATTTTTAAACAAATTTGACTACTGATCTGCTGTTACCATGACAGCCCTGACCAGTTTCCATATCAATCTGATTTAGGCCAGGTTAAAGCAAAACCAGTCCTGGAGCTCAACATCAAAGTTAAAGTTAACTTCAATAGCTTTCCAGAAAGTATTTGGTTGGCCTAAGATCTGTCCTGGTTCACAAGTTATGAGATGTCAAAGTTAACAGAATTTCTGGGAACAATTGGACAGCACCTCCCTGCCTTAGGTACTGATTTGATCCAAGAATCCCAGTTAATTCTGCTCCTAATCTGACAAAACTTTCTGTTACCAAGTTGTAACCCATCTCATAAGCTTTCCAGAACTACCTCATTTTCTATTTTTGGATTTTTATGCAGGAAGTTATGCTTAATTTACAGAGAGTCTACAGAGAGTCTTTGCTCTGTCCTGTTTTCTGGACAGTTTCAACTCTACTGCATTTTTCGAGTGGTTAAGGAATGAAACACCTCTGGAACTCAACAGAAAAGTTGTAAAGCTCCTCCAAAGCTTTCCAGAAATGTATCATACGACCCCAACCTCGAAAGAACTCAACCTCTAACCTCTGATTAACTTCAGCCTTGATTTAGCTGAAAACAGAGTGCTCTGTCCTTAACATCCTATAAGTTGAAAACTTATTAGCTTTGAATATCCTGTTCAAGGGAAGGAGTTACATCAAGTTTTACTACTTTGGATCAAAACCTTCAAGTTTTTAAATGAAGTTGTTCATTTAGTTGGATGTGACGTCGATGCGTCACCAGATTATGTCGGTACTACGTCCTCACAAAGGAAAAACCTATACCGGACTTAGCCGGCTTCGTTAGTTCAGTGGCACTACTCGTCACTCGCACACGGATGCTACACGTCTACCGTTTCGTGGTAAGGCTACCTGCAGAAATTCAACCAATCATCAGACTCGGCTGCACACCGAGCCCGGAATCCATACAGTTGGTACATCCGGCCGTCATCACTCGCCCGGATGTTCTCAAGCCAAACACGCCTTGAGTTACGTGTTCACGTTTCAGACCACGTGACGGGGTCTCCCATGTTGCACCACGCACGCCAGGGACAGACGTTGCTCGAATACCCCAAACGACATGAAGAGTCGTAGAGGATATCAAAGCGGGTCGGGTTACCTGCCACCCGTGGGGCTCCACCCTTCAGCTTGTGCGCACTGGTGGACAGCGCTTACGTGCACCCCCCAAGACATGAACGTCCCGAGATGCACGATTTTCCGACATAACAATTAGGTTATTAAGCCACTTTCTATATACTAATAACATCCTTATACGGGCTACTAACTCGTTACTCACTGGATTTTTGAAAAAAAGAAGACCTTTGTACTGTGTTAAACCTCAAGCGAGCTCTGATACCACGCTGACACGACCCCACTGGTCCTGTCGAGCCAGGATCACGCTGAGGGGTGCTGCGTTACACAGCACCATATAACACACGTCAAAGGTACAAAGCGGAAGCGGAAGCTTTATTACATAAACAAGTTTATTAACATGTTTACATCAAAATAAGTTTAGTCCACACTCGCGGGCGTAGACTAAGCATCAAGTGCACGTTCAGCCCTCGAACGTGTCCTTGCTAGCACACACGCACACTAACTCTGCGGCGTGCACGACTCCCACTCGACGGGGTTCCCCTCCTGGGGTTCCGTCTCCTCTTCGGGAGTCCCTTCCTCATAGAACCCTGCAAAAGCTTCAAACACAAGCAGTGAGCACGAAGGCTCAGCAAGTCTGACCCGTCTCACCTAAGCATGGAACTTCTACATGGGGGTAATGGGTTACATGAGGTAAAAATCATTTGCAAGGACTCGCCTAATTAGTGGAACCTTACTTTCAAGTTTTAGCAGCAGGTTGTGGAGAACCTCACGCTAAGGCACATGAGAGAGCCGCAATCAAACAAGAAACGCATTTCTCTCATGTACTTTGCCCAAAGTTGAAAAGAACTTTAGTTAGCTCTAAGCTACAGCATATCATTAACAATCAATGTCCAGCTTTCAATCAGCAATATTTTAACATGTAACTAGCCTGTTCTTTCTACGTCACGGTACAGTGAACAAGTGGTACTCACTGACCGCGAGGGACGGCGATTATAATCGATTTACACCTGCAGGGTTACCCGAATAACCCGTCACGTACGCCCGTACTCGATGTTGCCTACAACAACCATCACGGACGCCGTACGCGACTACCTTTCACCCGTTAGCCAAATATTGAACCGGTCCCATCGTCCCGAGCAAGAGGTCCCTGCACGCGCATCTCTGTGCCGCCAGCTGATTTACACCTCGAGCTCTCAACCTACCCTCTGAACGACGGGCAATGCCTCAATACCCAGCTACCCGAGTTACATCAGTTTCCCGGTTCCCATATAGCCGGTAGGTCTTCGGTACTGTTCTAGCTTGTTCAACAGGCCCGCACACGGCTCGGTCCTCAATCGACACAAGCGGAGCTACAGCACACAGGCCCCAAAGTCCTGCTGCCCTTACTCTCCACTCGGTCTCATTTTCTTGCCATGTGTATCATGTGCTATCTCTACCCGAGCAATGTGCCTCTAGCCTATTCTCGCGAGTAGTTCCAACTACTCGACTTGTACCGAATCCTACTCTATCCTAGCAATGCAGTGGCTAACGAGGTTTGCAATCCTAAACCCAACCCATGGTTATCTTGGCTGTGCAGTTGGGTTTCCAATCAAGACTCTAATGCAAAGAACAATATTCAAAGATGTGCGCAAAACAATAAACATTTGTAAAAAGGTTAATGCAAACCGGGGCTTGCCTTGCTGCTCTTGGTCGTAGGCTAGCTGTTCCTCTGGAGTAACGAAGTCTAGGACTTCGGGTTCCTCCTCGACCTTAGCGACTAAATGATAAGAACAATGTATGTATTAATTTAAATGCATTTGTATTAAGTTTGAAGTTATGAAGTCCATAACCTTTGCTAGATAGACCTAATGACTGTGAAACTTTTACTGTGGCTTGGTTACAACCTAAACAAAGACTTGGTCAAGTTTTAGTTGCAGCAAAGCTCATTTGAGCCCTCCACAAATAATTATGTCCTTGACCTTAATTGGAACTCTTAGGGTGTTCTAGGAATTTTCATGAGACAAACTATGACTTTCTGAAAACTAGATTTTCAGAGGGTTCTAATGGAGTTGGTCTCACTTAATTTGGAAGTCTCTAACTAAAGATATGAGCTAAACAATTTCAGACAAAATTCTGAAAATGTTTCTGAACATTTTCTATTTTCTCTGGAACAGTTTTACTAATCACACCATTAGGTGGACTAAATGAGCTCAAATGGGTCTGAAATTTTTATGGTAGCTCAAGGATATTTTGGTGAACATCTCAGCAAAATTTCAGGATTTTCCTCCAAAGGATTCTCCAGTTAAAATTCCTAACAGTTTAAATTTCAAGGAATTAATTCTGGAGAATTAAGGAATTTCATGGAGTGAAACTTGATTTTCTGGAAAGTACTCAGAGAGCTGAATCCAGCAAAATTTGGTTCACTCGATTTGGAGCTTTCTAGCCAAAGTTATAAGGATTTGAAGTTTGAAGGAAATCTGAAAATCGGGGAAAAGTTTAAACTCGCGCGTGGGCCCAGGGGACACGCGTCGCACGCCGAAGCGACAGCACACCGCGGCCCACAAGGATTTTGCGCGCCAGCACACCCGATCCCGGCCGCAGCCGGATCCCGATTCAAAATATCGGCCGCTGACAGCTGGGGTCCACCCCCTTCTTCAACCTCGCGACACCCGCGCCCCGCCGCCGAGGGACCTCGCCGGAGAGCTCGCCGCCGGCTGCTGTACAGCTCCAAACTTCTTGATTCTGGCCGCCCCTGCCTACTTTTACTTGGGGAACCTGACCCGAGGGTCAGCTGCTCATGACAATGGCCGGAGCATGGTCGGCGACGAGCCGCCATATCGGAACGACTTCAGCCATGTCGGCTAACTCTCCTAGTACCTCAGCTACTTGGGAAATCGGTCGGGGAGCATCAGTGGACCTCAGAGAAGGTCGACATGAACTCGGGGCAGCTCGGGGAAGGTCCGAAATAGGTCCTCACCGTGCGCCCGATACCCCCCGTTCGTTCCGCCATTAGTAGACCTTGAATTACGCCGGGCACAGAGGTTCTCCGGCCCAGAGTTGTGAAGGCAACTTGTGCGTCACCGTGTCTAGCTCGTGTGAGAGTGGCCTGAGGCCCTCTAATCCTTTCTAGAGCACGAATTAAACAGAATCGTACCCGAAGATCGTTCTGCACACAGAAAGGGGAAAAGTGGAAATTCGCCGCCGGTGAGCAACCACTCGAGCTGTGGCTCGGGGATGAGCAGCACAGGTCACCTGCGCTTCCAAGGGTGCCTTGGGTCGGGCGTGACAACGCCCAGGTTGGGCTGTCCACGAGAGCCCGAGGTGCGGCGGTTTCCAGTTCCGATTTTTATCTTTCGGCACAGCCGATAGCACTCGGTTTCAATCGACTGCTAGCAATGGGTAGGATGGAGGAAGGTCTCTAGTACCTTGCTGGGACCCTGGAGTGGAAGGAGGGAGCTGCGATCGGCTTGATCGAGCGGACGCTCGAGCGGCGGTGATGGCAGTGGAGAAATGGATCGTGCCCGTCGGCAGCTCGGGGAATGGCGACTGAAGCACGCCGGGGAGGGAATAAATAGCCCGGCGGCTGGTCTCCGGCTTGGGGCGCGCAGCAGGAGCTGGCGCCGGCTGCCCCCTTCGGTGGCGCGCGCGCACAGCAGCTGGGAACCGACTGAACTGGGTTTCAGTCGGTTTGTTTTGAGGCAGAGGCTGACATGTGGGTCCCACCCCTCTTTTAACCTCTGAAATTTACTCCTAACAGCTGTGGTAAACAGTGAACCCTATTCTACCCTTGGCAATTCAAATTATTCACCCAAGAGCCATTTGAATTGATCAAAGTTCAAATGAGGTTTGGTTTGAATGAATTTCAGCACAAGTTCAGTTTGAAATTCAAATAAAGTTTGAATTTCTCCCCCTTAGCTCATGTCAAGATCAACTCCAAATGGAGTGAAAATTGGTGTGGGAGCTCACAAAAATGTGCTGAGTGAGAATATGCCTTCCACTTTTAAATTCAGTGGGTGAAAACAGTTTGAATTTGAATATGGTTTCAAACTGCCCCCTTCCTATCTATACCCAAAATGACCTTAAAAAGGTTTTGAATTTGGGTGAAACTTGGCATGGACATCCTTAGCAAAGTGTAGGAGTTTTCATATGTCCAGCCCATCTATATCACATGTGGGAAATACCACTCTTGCAATGTGTGAGTTTGTTCTCTAATGAGCATGTTGATAATTGTTACTTGCTCTTCATTTGTGTTCATCATTCTTCCTCAAATGAGGTGTGTGGTGTTGGGATGAACACTACCAATGGGTGTCAAAAACTGAGGCCCTTACACTCTTCCTCATAACACCCTGCAAAAGCTTCAAACACAAGCAATGAGCACGATGGCTCAGCAAGTCTGACCCGTCTATCCTATACATGAAACTTCTACATGAAGGATTCAGGGTACATGAGGCAAAAATAAGTACCAAAGGGCTCGCCTAATTATTTGAACCTTACTTTCTAGTTTTAGCAGCAAGTTGTGGAGAACCTCACGCTAAGGCACATGAGAGAGCCACAATCAAACAAGAAACGCATTTCTCTCATGTACTTTGCCCAAGGTTGAAAAGAACTTTAATTAGCTCTAAACTACAGCAAATCATTAACAATCAAGGTATAGCTTTCAATCAGCAACTTTTACATGACTCTAGCCTGTTCTTTCTATGTCACAGTGTAAAAGTCCCAAAACGTGAATGCAAAGAAACGGGTGATTGAACGTCATTGTGTTTCTGGTTCATGAAAAAATAAGACTTACAAAAACTTTCTTACATGGGATGGTATACGTGATGTTCGACACCACGGGTTCCAGCATTCATTTGAATGTGTTGGACCAAGGTTGAGTTAAACCCATGGGTAAATCATACATGTATATGAGAAAGAACAAAAATAAGGTCTTTAGACTCAAAGGCTCAGCTCAAGTTGCCGCCAAACTTTTGTATACACATGGAGCCTCATACATTTGAAATTGAGGAGATTATGGTGGCAACTTTCTGATTTGAGGGTGAGCTAAAAAGGAACGGATTATGATCATGTTGGGTTCATGCTGAATTCAAACATGATTAAGGCAAGGGAATGACTTGAGTTATGTCGCATGAAATGATAAACTCGAACATGGACATGTGGGGAGAGCTAATGTTCTTTAGCTCCTGCTGAACACATGTTAACCCGGGAAAGAATTTCACTCCCAAAAATCTAACTTATATGCACATTCTCTATGAGTAGAGGGGAGGGAAGTTTAAACCCCATTTTTGAACCCTTGCAAAGGATTCATGTTCAAATGGTCCAAAGGCCTATATGTGAGATGGCCATTGCAGTCCTCAGTTATAAAAGAGCTTAAGTTCTAAATTTGGAGCTCATATACCCTGTGTTCAAAGCATTATTTGAGATCACCTTCGAACTCAAACTTATGAAGTTCAGATTAGGATCAAGGTTGATCAAGCATGGGCTAGGAGGAAACCAAAGATTTTCACCCAAATTCTGACACGACCCCACGGTCTTGTCGAGCCAGGATCGTGCTGAGGGGTGCTGCGTTGCACAGCACCGGATAACACACATCAAAGGTACAAAGCGGAAGCGAAATTTTATTACATAAACGAGTTTATGAACATGTTTACAGCAAAATAAGTCCAGTCTACACTCACGGGCATAGACTACGCATCAAGTCCACGTCCAGCCCTTGAACGTATCCTTGCTAGCACACACGCACACTAACTCTGCGGCGTGCACGACTCCCACTCGACGGGGTTCCCCTCCTGGGGTTCCGTCTCCTCTTCGGGAGTCCCTTCCTCATAGAACCCTTCAAAAGCTTCAAACACAAGCAGTGAGCACGAAGGCTCAGCAAGACTGACCCGTCTCACCTAAACATGGAACTTCTACATGAGGGGTGATGGGTTACATGAGGTAAAAATCATTTGCAAGGACTCGCCTAATTAGTAGAACCTTACTTTCAAGTTTTAGCAGCAGGTTGTGGAGAACCTTACGCTAAGGCACATGAGAGAGCCGCAATCAAACAAGAAACACATTTCTCTCATGTACTTTGCCCAAAGTTGAAAGGAACTTTAATTAGCTCTAAACTACAGCAGTCATTAACAATCAAGTCCATCTTTCAATCAGCAACATTTTAACATGTAACTAGCCTGTTCTTTCTACGTCACGGTACAGTAAACAAGTGGTACTCACTGACCGCGAGGGACGGCGATTTTAATCGATTTACACCTGCAGGGTTACCAGAACAACCCGTCACGTACGCCCGTACTCGATGTTGCCTACAACAACCATCACGGACGCCGTACGCAACTACCTTTCACCCGTTAGCCAAATGTTGAACCGGTCCAATCGTCCCGAGCAAGAGGTCTCTGCACGCGCATCTCAGTGCCGCCAGCCGATTTACACCTCGAGCTCTCAACCTACCCTCTGAACGACCAGCTATGCCTCAACACCCAGCTACCCGAGTTACATCGGTTTCCCGGTTCCCATATAGCCGGTAGGTCTTCGGTACTGTTCTAGCTTGTTCAACAGGCCCGCACACGGCTCGGTCCTCAATCGACACAAGCGGAGCTACAGCACACAGGCCCCAAAGTCCTGCTGCCCTTACCCTCCGCTTGGTCTCATTTTTCTTGCCATGTGTATCATGTGCTATCTCTACCCGAGTCGAGTGCCTCTAGCCTATGCTCGCGAGTAGTTCCAACTACTCCACTCGTACCGAATCCTACTCTATCTTAGCATTGCAGTAGCTAACGGGGTCTTCAATCCTAATCCCAACCCAAGGTTTTCTTGGCTATGCAATTGGATTTCCAAACAAGACTCTAATGCAAAGAATCATAATACTCAAGTAAGTGCTCAAAACAATAAAAATTTGTAAAACGGTTAATGCAAACTGGAGCTTGCCTTGCTGCTCTTGGTCGTAGGCTAGCTGCTCCTCTGGAGTAACGAAGTCTAGGACTTCGGGTTCCTCCTCGACCTTAGCGACTACATGATATAAGAAGTATATGTATTAATTTGAATGCATTTGTATTAAGTTTGAACTTGTGAAACTTATAAGTCCCTCTAGACAGACTTAATGACTGTGAAACTTTTTCTGTGGCTTGTCACAACCTAAACACAGACTTGGTCAAGTTTTAGTTGCAGCAAAGCTCAGTTGAGCCCTCCACAATTAATTATGTACTTGTCCTTAATTGAAGACTTTATTAAAACTAGATTTTCATAGGGTTCTAATGGAGTTGGTCTCACTTAATTTGAAGGTTCCTAGCTAAAGATATGAGCTAAACAATTCCAGATGAAATTCTGAAAATGTTTCTGGACATTTTCTAATTTCTCTGGAACAGTTTCACTAATCACACCATTAGGTGGATCAAATGAGATCAAATGGATCTGAACTTTTTATGGTAGTTCAGGGATATTTTGGTGAACATCCCAGCAAAATTTTAGAATTTTCCTTCAAAGGATTCCCCAGTTAAAATTCAAAACAGTTTAAATTTTGAGGAATTAATTCTGGAGAAATAAGGAGTTCCATGAAGTGAAACTTGATTTTCTGAAAAGTGCTCAGAGATCTAAATCCAACAAAATTTGGTTCACTTGATTTGGAGCTTTCTAGCCAAAGTTATGAAGATTTGAAGTTTGAAGGAAATCTGAAAATCGGGGGAAAAATTTAAATCCGCAGGGGCCTGCAGGGACACGTGTTGAACGCCGAGGCGACCGCACACCGCGGCCCACCGGGTTTTTGCGCGCCAGCACACCCGATCCCGGCCACACCCGATCCCGATTTCAAATTTTGAGCCGCTGACGCATGGGCCCACCGGCTTCGTCTACCTCTCGACGTGCCCGCGTCGCCGCCCCTCGCTAGAGCAGATCCGGAGCTCGCCGGCTCGCCGCTGCCGGCCCTCCCATGGTCTGAAACTCGCCGCTAGGGGGTTGTCGACGTCGAGGAACACGTCGGTGATGTCAGTTCGGGCTGGCGGTGACCGGAAATAGCCGGCGACGTGCCGTGGCCTTGGTTGAGGTTCGGCGCCGTCGACCGTGGGTTCTAACCCGCCAACACCTCGAACAAATGGTCCTACAGCATCAGTGTACCTCTAGGAAGCTCGACAAGGTGTCAAAAAGGTTCAAAGATGGCGGCAAGTCGGTCGGCACCGTGTGACCGATCGTGCCCGCCATGATCACCCTTGATCGAGCTCGAAATTCGTCACTTCTAGACAGTTTCACGCCACGGATGCAGAAAGGAACTTGATCGCCGGCTAGTCCAGCGTCTATGTGCAAGATTTGATAGCTAGAGAAGGATCATAGAGCGAGAATTTGAAGAATCCGTACCGGAAGCTCGGTTTACGGTCGCCGGAGCAAAAACTGGAAATCCTACGTGGATTCTTCACGGTTTGCTTCCAAACTTGGAGGAGAGCAGCACGGTGGTCACGCGCTCCTGTTGCCTCTCTTGCTGGATTGTGAAAATGCCTGTGGAATGCTGTCCACGGGCGCATGACTCTCGTCTGAGGCTAGGTCGCCGCGGTGGCGATCATTTTCGGGCAAGGGAGGTCGGAGCTCGGGGTTTCTGGCGTTGGGGAGGTGGAGGACGATCTCAGGTTGCTATCTAGCAGCTCGGGGAGGGAGAAAGCGAGCTGGTTTCGCGGTTCTCCGGTCGAGCAGAGAGGCGGCAGGTCGGGGCTCGGTGTTCACGGGAGAGGAGGAAATGATCGGTGCCTGCCTCCGTGGAGCGCCTTAAGAGGGCCTGGAACCGCCCTTGGGCTCGTGTATGGGCGCGGGAAGCAGCTGGTGGCGCTGCTCCTCCTCGGTGGCGAGCGCAGCTGCTCCCGAGCGTGGAGTCGGCAGCTGCTCGGTGGAAGTTCCCACCGAGACTCTGACTTTGGGTGCAAGTCTCCCTCTTCTCTCTATGACATGTGGGTCCCACCCGGGGTTTTAACCTCTGAAATTTACTCCTAATCACTGTTGTAAACAGTGAGCCCCAAAATACCCCTGGTGATTCAAATTATCCACCCATGAGCCATTTGAATTGATTATAATTCAAATTGGGTTTGGTTTGAATGAATTTCAGCATAAGTTCAGTTTGGAATTCAAATAAAGTTTGAATTTGTCCCACTTAGCTCATGTCAAGATCAACTCCAAATGGAGTGAAATTTGGTGTGTGAGCTCACAAAAATGTGCTGAATAAGAATATGCCTCCCACTTTTAAATTCATGGGATAAAAACAGTTTGAATTTGAATATGGTTTCAAACTGCCCTCTTTCTAACTATATCCAAAATGACCTCAAAAAGGTTTTGAATTTGGGTGAAACTTGGCATGGGCATCCTTAGCAATGTGTAGGAGTTTTCATATGTCCAGCCCCTCTATATCACATGTGGGAAATACCACTTTTGCAATATGTGAGTTTGTTTTCTAATGAGCATGTTGATGGTGGTTACTTGCTCTTCATTTGTGTTCATCAACTTTCCTCAAATGAGGTGTGTGTGTGTATGGTGATGAACACCTCAAATATGTGTCAAAAACTGAGGCCCTTACATTCCTCCCCCCTTAAAAGAATCTCGTCCCGAGATTATAAGGTGAAAATGAGAGAGAGGACGGTGGAAAATTACCGGATATGCGACGTGAAAAAGTCAGGGTAGTTAGCGCGAAGAAATCCTTCGCTCTCCCACGTCGCTTCGTCCACGGAGTGATTACTCCATAGAATCTTGTAGAATCACAACGTACGGTTGCGTGTGGTTCGGGCCCTTTCGTCAATAATCTGAACCGGTTCCTCCCGATAGGTGAGATCCGGTTGCAGTTCTTCAATGTCTTCCAGCTGAACGGTAGTTGATAGCTTGAGACACTTGCTCAGCTGGGAAATGTGAAAGACGTCGTGCACACCGGAAAGTGCTTCTGGTAATTTCAGCCGGTATGCTACCGATCCACATCTTTCAGTAATCTGGAATGGACCGATGAATCGGGGTGCTAACTTTCCTCTCACCCCAAATCTGTTTACGCCCTTCATTGGAGACACACGTAGGTATACGTGATCCCCGACTTCAAATTGTAATGGGCGTCTTCTCCGGTCCGCATATTGTTTCTGCCGGGATTGGGCGGCTTTTAGGTTCGCTTGAATCAGTCGAACCTTTTCTTCCGCGTTGTTGACAAGGTCAATCCCGAAGGTAACCCTTTCGCCAGACTCACACCAATTCAGTGGTGTGCGGCATTTTCTTCCGTATAGCGCCTCCTAGGGCGCCATCTTGATGCTGCCTTGGTACCCATTATTGTACGAGAACTCGGCTAACGGCAAGTGATCATCCCAATTCTTGCCGTGGTTGATAGCGCAAGCTCGTAGCATGTCTTCTAGGATCTGATTTATCCGCTCGGTTTGCCCATCCGTCTGTGGGTTGTATGCTGAACTATGGATCAGCTTCGTCCCCAATGCAGCGTGCAGCTGCTCCGAAAAATGGGACATAAATAAAGTGCCCTGATCCGATATGATGGTACGGGGTACGCCGTACAAGCATAGGATCCGTGAGATGTATAGTTCAGCGTACTTCTTGGCGTTGTAGTTTGTGTTGACCGGGATGAAATGGGCAACTTTGGTGAGCCGATCGACGATCACCCACACAGAATCATGCTTCTGAAAAGTGGTGGGTAAACCGACGATGAAGTCCATGCTCACGTCCTCCCACTTCCAGGCAGGAATGCCCAGTGGTTGTAGCAGTCCCGGTTTCCGCATATGATCCACCTTCACCCTACGATATGTATCACATTCGGACACGTACTTCGCGATCTCCCGCTTCATCCGTGTCCACCAAAACTTGCTTCTGAGTTCTTGATACATTTTGTTGCTGCCGGGGTGAATAGAAAATTTTGATAAGTGAGCCTCATCAAAAATTTTCTTCCATAACTCTGGGTTACGGGGTACGACGATCCGGGCCTTGAATCATAGGAAGCCGTCTCCGTCCTTCCGAAACCTTTCAGCTCCCCACTGTCTACACGTCTCCGCAAATGCGACATGCCCTTGTCATATTTCTGAGCTGCCACTATCTCTTCACGGATGGTGGGGATCAAAGCTAGGTTGTAGAGAGCTCCATGTGGAATCACATGCAGTGGTGGTTCGCTCTCTTCCAACGGTGTGATGGTCAGATTGTTGACGTGTGACTTGCGGCTCAGCGCATCTGCCACTACGTTTGCCTTGCCCGGATGATAATGGATCTCTATTTCGTAATACTTTATCAGTTCTAACCATCTTCGTTGCCTCATGTTCAACTCTTTCTGAGTAAATATGTACTTGAGGCTTTTGTGGTCGGTATATAAATGTACGAGGTTACCGAGTAGGTAGTGCCTCCACATTTTCAGTGCATGTACCACGGAAGCGAGCTCCATGTCGTGGGTTGGATAATTCTACTCATGGTTTCTAAGCTGCTGTGATCCATACGCGACCACTCTTCGGTCTTGCATCAGCACATGTCAGAGCCCAATGCCGGATGCATCGCAGTACACATCGAACGGTTTTGTTGTGTCTGGCTGCGCCAAAACCGGTGCTGATGTCAGGTGCTTGACTAAATCCTTGAATGCTGCTTCACATGCTGGACTCCAAACATATTTGGTAACCTTCTTCAGCAGCTCCGTCATAGGCTTGGCAATCTTTGAGAAGTTCGGAATGAACCTCCGATAATATCCCGCGAGTCCGAGGAAACTCCGTACCTCATGAACAGTTCTCGGGGATTTCCAATTCAGCACTTGAGTGATCTTGCTCGGGTCTACAGCGATACCCTCCACTGAGATGATATGCCCGAGGAAAGGCACTTGCGATATCCAGAACTCGCATTTGCTGAATTTCGCGTAAAGCTTGTGATGCCGCAGCCGTTGCAAGACTATACGCAGATGCTTCTTGTGATCTTCTTCCGACTTGGAATATACCAGGATGTCGTCGATGAAGACCACGACAAACTTGTCCAGATCCGGCATGAATACTGAGTTCATCAAGTACATGAAGTGAGCTGGAGCATTGGTGAGGCCGAAGGACATGACCAGGTACTCATAAAGTCCGTACCTTGTCGAGAAAGCTGTCATTAGAATGTCCTCAGCCCTTATCTTAATCTGATGGTACCCGGATCTTAAATCCATCTTGGAAAAGATCTTTGCTTCGACCAACTGATCAATCAACATGTCGATCCGTGGCAACGGGTACTCGTGCTTGATGGTTACGGCATTTAATGGACGATAGTCCACGCAAAGCCACAACGTCTCATCCTTCTTCTTCACAAATAATGCCGAACAGCCCATGGCGAGGAGCTCGGCCTAATAAAACCCTCCTCCAGAAGGTCCGTGAGCTGAGTCTTCAGTTCAGCCAATTCCTTGGGTGCCATCTTGTACGGCCTTCGGGATATTGGCATTGTTCCCGGTGCAAGTTCAATCTTGAACTCCACCTCTCTATCGGGCGGCATCCCCGGTAAATCTTCCGGGAACACGTCAGGGAACTCTCGGACTACTGGAATATTTTCCAATCTGATGGTTGTGGCTTGATAGACACTTGGAAATTTTATTTCTGGACTGTCCATAAATAATGAGTGAGAGTCGTGCACTTCTGAGTTCAGGTGCACAACTCGGAGGACGGTGTCTAAAACAGCGCCGTGGCGGGTTAACCACGACATCCCTTGTGGCGGACCGGAATCCGCTCATCCAGGATCGCAGAGGGTGGTGCCGCACGATGCGACACCCGACAGCACATGTCATAAGAACACAATATATTACATGGGAAAAACAAACTTAACTGTACTAAAAGGTACAACTTCAGTTACAAACTAGTATTATTTTACACAGCGTAAGTCTACTCTGTACAACTCACGCCCGCCTATCTAGCAAAACTCGGTTGCCCAGCCCTAGGGCAACCAACACTGGCTGCACTCCTCAGCTCAGCGCGGCGTGTACGGCTCCCACTCAGCCGTGGTCCCCGACGGAGGGTAACCCTCGCCGGTGGACTCGTACTCCGAGTCCGTGGGTGGCTCCTCACCTGAAGAACACTTAAGCAGCAACCGTGAGCATGAAGGCTCAGCAAGGCTTAACCGACTTACCTAAACATGAAACTCTACATGAGGTGTACAATGACATAGGATAGTGATATTGCAGCAAATGGACACACCTACAAGTTCATCCTTAGTTCAGCTTTTAGCAACAAGTTAACAGTTCAGGAAGCTGAAATTTAGTAAGCAATATTTGGTGGCAAACATGTAGCAATACAATATTATATCACATCAGCAATATTAATCAACATATTTCATACATTATTCTACGTCATGACTCAGTGACCAAGTGGTACTCTTCACCGCGGGGGACGGCAAATCGACTCGATATACACCTGCAGGTAAACCCAAATAGAACGTCACGTACGCCCACCCGTGGAGCTGCACAGCATGCTCACTCGATGTCGTACGGGACAACCTTTCACCCAACAGCCCAAACGTCGAACCGGTCGCACTGAAACGAACAGGAGGTTCCCCACACGGAGCATCTCTCTATGCCCGTTGGCAGATTTCCACCTTGCTGCCCTCAGCCTACACCTATAAATCAGTGCGTTATGCCTCGACGCCCGGAGGTTTAGGCTACATCCTGTTATCGGGGCCCATATATCCGATATGCCTTCGGTATGTTCAAACTTGATCAGCGTGGGCCGCACACGGATCGGTCCTCAATCGACACGGATAGGGCCGCACACACAAGACTCTCTCTTGCTGCGCCCTAACCCCTGCCTAGTCTCATTTTCATTACTAAAGTGATCTCCCGTCACTCGAACCAAACCCGTGTGTCCCAACCTATCTCGCGAGTAGATTCCAACTACTCGACTTGTACCGAAGTCCTATGAAATTATTAAGCATAGCCTGTACTCGAGATCTTGGACACTACCCTCACTCTTATGGAAAAATTCTGGTCATGCAAGTGGGGTTCCATCCATCCTATACCTAATGCACAATCATACTTCACACGACACATGTAAACAAATTAAAACTTATAAAAAGGTTAAGTCCAGCACTTCCGGAGTCTCTTCTTCAGCGACTACACGTTTAATGAAATACGACATGTAAATTGAAATGCAATGTGTAAACTTGAATACTTAATTACTAATAACTCTAGCTAGCCCTCCCCTTTGGTTCTGAAATTTTTATGGTGGCTTGGTAGGGTCCTAACCAGAGTCTTGACCAAGTTTCATTTGAAACAAAGTTCATTTGAGCTTTGTACAAATAAAAACCTATTTGGCCAATAATTGAGCCTCTAAGTAATTCCAGGGGTTTTCATGGCTCCAACCAATACTTTCTGGAAACTATAATTTAGGATGTTTCTAATGGAGTTGGTTTCATGTCATTTGAAGAATTCTACAGAAAGTTATGTCCTAATTAAGATTGGAGAAAATCTGAAAAATGTTTCTGTACATTTTTCTATTTTCTCAGGGCAGTTCTCTTAATCACCCCATTAGGGTAACTAAATGAACTTGGATTAGTCTGAAAATTTTACTGTGATTCAGAGATTTATCAATGAACCTCTCAGCCAAATTTCAGAATTTTTCATAAAGTAGTTCTCCAGATAAAGCTCCCAACAGTTTAAATTTAGGGATTTAATTCTGGAAAACTATTCACTTTCATGAGCTGAATTTGGTATTGCTGGAAAGTACTCAGAGTTCTGAGTTCAGCAAAATTTGGTTCATCGAATTTGGAGTTTCCTAGCCGAGGTTCTATTCATTTGAAGTTTGAACTAAAACTGGAAATTCCAAAAATGTTTAAATGCCTGCCAGTGGGTCCCACCTGGCAGGTCTTCTCCTTCCTCGCGCCAAACAGGGGTCCGCGGCGGCGCACTCCGGCGAGCGTCGCCAGAACCGCTTTCCCGGCCATCTCCCGACCCCAAACTCGTCGCCCCGCCCCAACTCATGACGCTGAACTCAGCTCGGGGGTCACCGACGGCCGTAGCTCACCGGAACAGGGCTCCCGACGGTGACAGCGGCGGTTAGGGTTCCGGCATGGTCGGAAATGCGTTACAACGCATCAAAATGATCGGGAAAGGGTCGGAGAGCACCGTGGAAGCTCAAGGGTGATGAAAATGGCCGTCAATCCCCATGAAAAGGTCGGCAATCTAGAGCTCCACGGTGACCCGAGCTATTATCCCATGGCGGCCCGAAAAACAGCAAGAACCTGGTCATTTCTGGACCATACTGCTTGATTCTTGGTCGAGAAGGGCCGCTAGGGAGTGAGGAAGGTACTGACAAGCCGGCGCGGCCAATAGCTAAACCAGTAGCATGAATTTTGCGGTAGACCACGCTCTACCCGAACACACTACATTTCGGAAGAACTGGGAATACTTTTCATCCGGTGAATCAACCGCTATACGGCTTGCATCTACACGATCTAGAGAGCACGGCGCACCTTTTTCGTGTAGGAGAGGAACGGTGAAAACGTCTGTGGAGCGCTGCCCACGGTGATCCGGTTGCGGTTCCGCCGGTTGCACCTCGGTGCTTCTCGCCGACGTTCAGTTTGCAGCCAGCAGAGACACCGAGCACCGGCGCTGAGCAGGGGAACAACTCCTACACCTGTGTGCACTTTCTTTTCATGTTGATGGTTCGAGCGAAGGCCGATCGCTGTCGGGGTGCAGTGGAAGAAGTCGAGGAGCGGCGCCGGTGGGGGAGAACCGAGCTCGGTGCGACGCTCTTCGGGAGGAGGAGGCAAAACACGATCGGCTCGTGCTGTGAAGAACAGATTACGCTGAGTGAGGAGGGATATAATCACACGGCAGCCAGCACGAGCGGGAAGCAGGAGGTGGCTGCACGAGGAGGTCGGCGCCGGCGCTCCCGTGCGCTGTCTCGGCCGTGAGAGGGAAAAAAATCAGTGGAAGACTTCTCTGTTAAGCCTGCTGACATGTGGGACCTCCCTTCAATTTATTTTTCCAAATTTCCTCAATTCTGTTGTGCCAAAATATCCTCAGCTACTCACACTTTAATGTGGAACTTAGTTACCAAGTCTTAGTTGAAATTTGAATCTTCAAATTTGAACTGTGTTTGGCTAAATTTGCTGCATGTTTAAACTGAAATTCAAATTCAGTTTTGAATTCTTACAAATTTAGCTCTTGACAAGATGAACTCCAATGAGGATGAAAATTGGTGGGATAACTCAGAAAAATGTGCTGAGTTTGAATATGAAGCTAACTTTTGAATTTGAGTAATGAAAGTTGCTGCAATTTGAATTTTCATTCAAATTGGCCTCTTTTTCAAATACCTCCAAAAGTGCCTCAAAAAGTGTTGGATTTACATGAAATTTGGCCTGAACCTTCCCATTCAAGTCCTAGGGGTGAGTTCAACCTCTCATGTTCATGTGTAAAATTCCCACTTTGTGAAAGTGTGGGCTTTCCCCTCTAATCACTCTTTTGATGGACGTTACTTGCTCTTCACACTTTTTCACAATCTATCCACAACAAAACTGTGGTGTTGTGACGTGATAAAAAGTTTTTTGCAAATCCCTTTTCTTGGGCTTTTACATCCCTCCCCCCCCTTAAAAGAATCTCGTCCCGAGATTACAAAAGAAGAGATAGCGATGTAATAGGGACTTACCCATGTTGAGAAGCCATGAACTCCGGGTAATTTGAGCGAAGGAATTCCAAGCTCTCCCACGTCGCTTCTTCGGCGGTGTGGTTGCTCCAGAGTATTTTGTAGAACCACAACGTTCTGCTACGCGTGGTCCTGGCTTTTTCATCAAGAATTGCCACCGGATACTCATCATATGTTAAATCCGGTTTCAGCTCTCCGATGTCTTCGGTAGGAACAGCAGCTGTATGCTTCAAACATTTTCGCAGTTGCGAAACATGGAAAATGTCATGGACACCAGCAAGGGATGCCGGTAGCTCCAATCGATACGCTGCTGGTCCACACTTCTCGGTGATAGCGTAGGGTCCCATAAAACGGGGAGCGAGCTTCCCCTTCACACCGAACCGGTGCACGCCCTTCATCGGAGACACGCGGAGGTACACGTGTTCACCGACCTCAAAATTCAGCGGTCTACGCCTCTTATCAGCGTAGCTCTTTTGCCGGGATTGAGCGGCCTTCAAATTAGCTTGAATCTCCCGAACGCGCTCTTCGGCGTCGTTCACCACATCAACCCCGAATGTGACCCTTTCACCGGACTCGCACCAATTTAATGGGGTGCGGCATTTTCGACCGTAGAGAGCTTCGTAGGGTGCCATCTTGATACTCGCCTGGTAGCCATTGTTGTACGAGAATTCTGCCAATGGTAGGTGATCATCCCAGTTCCTACCATGGTGGATGGCACATGCTCTCAACATGTCTTCCAGAACTTGATTCACCCTCTCTGTCTGGCCATCTGTTTGAGGGTGGTAGGCGGAGCTTCTAATCAGTTAAGTACCCAAAGCCGCATGCAACTGCTTCCAAAAGCGAGATACAAACAATGCACCTCGGTCTGAGATGATAGTCTTGGGTACACCGTGCAAGCATAGATTCTTGGCGATATATAACTCCGCATATCTGTTGGCATGGAAATGTGTATGCACGGGGATGAAGTGAGCTGACTTGGTTAGTCGGTCAACGATCACCCAAATGGAATCATGTTTGTTGGATGTTAAGGGTAATCCCACAATGAAATCCATGCTCACATTTCCCATTTCCATGCTGGAATTTTCAGGGGTTGCAACAGCCCTGATTTCTTCATGTGATCGGCTTTCACTCGTCGGCACGTATCGCACTCGGATACGTACTTAGCTACCTCCCGCTTCATCCGTGTCCACCAAAATTTCTTTTTAAAATCTTGGTACATCTTGTTGCTGCCCGGATGAATGGAGTATTTAAACAAGTGAGCTTCATCGAGGATCTTTTTCCTCAATTCCATATCCCGGGGTACGTCTATGCGGTCATTGAACCATAGCGTCCCCTCATCATCCTTCCGGAAACATTTTATCTCCCTGTTGTCTATCCGTCTCCGGAGATGTGCCATGCCTTTATAATCTTTCTGAGCTGCAATGATGTCCTCCCTAATAGTAGGGATGAGGGCAAGGTTGTACAGCGATCCATAAGGAACCAAGTATAAACTCGGCTCTTCCTCCTCCACCGGTGTAATGGTGAGGTTATGGACATATGATTTCTGACTCAGCGCGTCGGCAACCACATTCGCCTTGCCGGGGTGGTAATGGATCTCAATCTCATAATGTTTGATCAGTTCTAACCACCTCCTTTGCCTCATGTTCAGCTCCTTCTGGGTGAAAATATATTTCAAGCTCTTGTGGTCGGTGTAGAGATGCACCAGATTCCCCAGGAGATAGTGCCTCCACATTTTTAGTGCCAACACCACGGCAGCAAGCTCAAGATCATGAGTAGGATAATGCTGCTCATGGTTTCGAAGTTCGCGTGAGCCATATGCGACCACACGTCCTTCCTGCATCAACACGCAGCCGATCCCAATACCGGACGCGTCACAATACACGTCGAAGGGCTTTCTTGTATCCGGCTGAGCTTAGACCGGGGCTGTTGTGAGATGCTTTACCAATGCTTGGAATGCTCCTTCACACGCCGTGTTACAAACATACTTCGTCCCTTTCTTCAGCAATTCTGTCATCGGCTTAGCGAGCTTGGAGAAACTTGGAATAAATCTCCGATAGTATCCCGCTAACCCGAGGAAGCATCTGATTTCATGGACTGAAGTGGGAGCTTTCCATTCCAGTACTTGTTCTATTTTGCTTGGGTCAACCGCAATGCCTTCCGCTGAGATGATATGTCCCAAGAATGGCACTTGGCTGATCCAAAACTCACATTTACTGAACTTGGCGTAGAGCTTGTGGTCTCGCAATCGTTGAAGAACGATCCACAAGTGTTCGGCATGTTCTGCTTCTGTCTTGGAGTAAACCAAGATATCGTCGATGAATACTACCACGAACTTGTCCAGCTCTGGCATGAACACCGAGTTCATGAGATACATGAAATGGGCTGGAGCGTTTGTGAGACCAAAGGACATGACGAGATATTCATATAATCCATACCTCGTCGAGAAAGCCGTCTTCGGGATATCCTCCGCCCGGATCTTTATCTGGTGATATCTAGAGCGAAGGTCCATCTTGGAGAACACACTTGCACCCACAATTTGATCAAACAATATGTCGATGCGGGGCAGTGGATACTTATTCTTGATGTTGACGGTGTTGAGCGGCCGGTAATCCACACACAGCCTCAGGGTTTCATCCTTCTTCTTTACAAACAGCGATGAGCATCCCCAAGGCGAGGAACTCGGCCTAATGAAACACTTGCTCAACAGATCATTGAGCAGTTCTTTCAGTTCAGCCAGCTCATTTGGAGCCATTTTATATGGTCTCCGTGATATGGGCGTAGTTCCGGGTGCAAGTTCAATCTTGAACTCGACATCCCGCTCGGGTGGCATGCCCGGAAGATCATCCGGGAACACGTCGGCGTACTCCCGGACTACGGGGATGTCCTATAATTTGAGAGCTTCAGTATTGTTGATTGCTGAAACCTCCCGGACTGGATTATCTAATAGAAGGGACTGCGGACCGTGTAATGGGGAGTTGAGGTGAATCGTTCGTGCTAGGGTTTCCAGGACAGCGCCATGGTATCTTAGCCATGACATTCCCAACATTGCATCAATCTTCTGCCCCTCCAGGATTATCATAGTGGTTGGATATATCTTCCCACCTAAGCACAGTGGTGTTTTTGGAACCATCATAGTTGCTGAAATCTTCCCTCCCGGTGAGAAGATCATATAAGAACACTCGGTTGGAAAGGCTTCCAGCTGGTGCTTAACCACATATGATGCACTTATGAAGTTGTGGGTTGCACCAGAATCAAACAGTATGATGATGGCTTGATTGTTGAGAGTAAACGTACCCGCCAGCACGTTGTCTCCCTCTGGGGCGTCCTCATTGTCGAGGTTGCGAATGCCCCCAGTCCGCTGACCAACCTTCTTGACCGGAGGTCGGCCTCGAGCACCGCCCTGGAAATGGGCTTGCCCGCTACTCTGCTGCCCCTGGGGACAGTCCTTCGCGAAGTGGCCCGCCTGGCCACACGTGAAGCACGTGAAACGGGGTGGTCCCCCGCTGATCGGTGGACGGAATCCCGGGGCGCGTTGTAGCGGTGGAAACGCCCGGGGTGCCGCCTGCTGCTGCTGTCTTGGTGCTGGCATCGGCGGTCTGAACGGAGGTGCCTGAAAGGGACGTCCCCCGAACTGTTGAGGCCGCGCCGGTGGACGCCACTGCTGTCCGGATGGTGTCCGATACACCATACGGTACTTCTGAGGCGCGCCACTCCCACCGCTGGGTGGGGCGCTGCGCTTCCGCTGCTCAGCTGCCAACTCCCACTGAGTGTCCTCTTTCATGATCGCGGCATTGACTAAGTCGTTGAAGGTGCCGCGATTCCATTGCACAAGATGCGTCTTCATTTCGGGGTGTAACCCCCGATAGAAGTGCTCCCGCTTTTTCTCCTCGGTGGAGATGTAGTCTGACGCATATTGCGCCAGATGGTTGAAGGCACGGGAGTATTCATGGGCACTCCTCCCACCCAGCTTCAGTTCCAAAAATTCTTGGAACTTCCTCTTCATGATCCCGGGAGGAATGTGATAGGCGCGGAACGCCTCCCGGAACTCTTGCCATTCCACGGCATGGCCAGCCGTACGGGAGGCGACATAATTCACCCACCACGCACCAGCGGCACCGTGGAGTTGCTGCGCTGCGAACAGAGTCTTCTGCCGCTCCGTATATTGGAGCAGCCTGAACTTGGACTCGATGGTCCGCAACCAGTTGTCCGCCTCCAGTGGTTCCTCAGCCTCGGTGAACACTGGAGGGTGTGTACTCATGAAATCCGAGTACGACACTTCCCGGGACTCGCGAGGCCCTCTATCTTGGCGCACCCCCCGCCTGGGACGTATTCTGTACGATCGTGCGGAGCAGGTCGGTCTGCTCCTCACGACCTCCCACCAGTGCCGCTATCACATCCGCTAGAGTAAGCGGAGGCGGCTGTGGTGGCTGCTGCTGCGGGGTGCTGTCGTAGGCCGGTGGCTGGGAGTCATCACCTCCCTGTTGGCTAGAGCCACCAACCTCGTGCGTGGTCCTAGTACGAACCATCTGCAACCATACGACAATAACGTCAGTCCCGCAACATATTGCATGCAGTCCAATAAAAATAGGCGTATAAACATGATGACAATAAAACATGCGATACATCTCGTAGGTAGATAATGTAATAACTTTGCACGAGCTACACCATTATCAGACCAAATACAATCCAGTTAGATCCAACTTGATGAACCTCCTCTTTGGAAGCTCACCACAACTAGGTTTGGTCACTGCGAGACGTTACTATCGCTGTGTCATCACGTATACCACCCATTTATCTTCAATACGACACAAACATGGTCTCTAGTAAAAGGAATTTGAGTTGAGACCTATCCTCAAAGCTTTCACTAGTTGAAGATAACCTCTCATGAGTATGTTCTACCCCATTAGAAGTACTCAAACCCCCTTTAGGGTACCACAATCTCTCACATGAGTTCAACTGTCATTTCTCTGCCAGAATGACCAGTTTCTACACATTCCAGATTTTGACCTGGTTCTGGGCATTTTCATGACTCAAGTTGAATACCAAAGTTAAAGTTAACCTCAGTATCTTTCCAACGAGTACTCATTTGCCTCCAGATCAGCCCGGGTTAAAAAGCTATGTTAATTCAAAGTCAGCAGAATTTCTGGAAGAATTTTAACAGCACCTCAATTGGAAAGTTGCTGTTTTCAACTCCGGTTTCCACTGAAATCTGTGCCGAAATTTCAGAAACTTTGAATTGCAAAGATGTAACACATTTCTACTCTTTCTAAGGAGGTATCATATGAAAATTTTTGATCTTTCTACTAGGAGTTATGTTTGAAAAACAGAACAGTCCAGAGAATGTTTTAACTCTGCCCTGATTCTGGACAGCTTACATTTCTCTGGGATTTAAGCCATCTTAAGGTGTGTTTCAGCTCTGGAATTCTACAACAAAGTTGTAGAGTACTGAAATACCTTCCCAGAACTATACACCACACCTCCATGGGCTAAAAGACCTGTGAGTTATGCCCTGTTGAAGATCAGCACACTTGCTGCCCAAAACAGAGAACTCCGTTTTTCAGTCTTTTGGAACTACACTCATCAATTGTCAACTTTTCTACCCAACCAGAGTCCTAGATGTTGATCCTAGTGATTTTAATTCCTTGTTATCATTACTTTCATGCATATGCCTACAATATCTCGGTACTACGTTCCTCACAAAAGAAAATCCTACCCGGATTATACCGGCATATACGTCTCAAGTGTGGCACTAAACGGTCTCTCGCACACGTTTTCTACACGGATACATACGTGGTTAGTATCTGCAGAAGACCACACAATAGTGATGCACTCAAAGGTTGTTCATTTCAGGCAGTTCCATATTTAAAAGTAAATACAAACGCCCGTATCATTGTCATACGGCCGTCCTTGAGTTAGGTCACGTCTCAAGATACGTGATCGTGTTTCAACACCACACGACGGGGAACCCGAGTAGGTCATGAATGGGTCGTCATGGTTGGGAATGTTATCAACCCAACAGATACCACCTACTTCCCTGCAGGGCACGCCGATGACAAGCGCTGCGTATGTCCTCCTGGGCTATTTCCAAACGAACACACTCTCACGTTACTGACCACGCGATGGGGTCTCCACTTATTTGCCTAATGCACGCTAGGGATCAGCGTTTCATATGAACTCAGGAACATGAAGAGTCCAAGAGTTTCATATTGACGTCTCACACCAACATGTGAGACCTATCCCTGAACCACATTCCTCGTCAGGGGAGCTAACCAAAATTGAACCGCTTTCGATGGCGTTCCTTACCATGCTTACCAGAGCGTAGGTGCGTCGTTACATAATTGAAATTCAGAATTAAAACACATAGGTTAGTCTTTGCCACTTTAAGTAACTATGCTAATATAGTCCTTACTTGGGCAACTACCGAATCCTCACCGTACCTAGGTTTTCCCATAATACAGTCCTTAAGTACTGTGTTATCCCCAATGCAGCTCTGATACCAGGCTGTGGCGGACCGGAATCCGCTCATCCAGGATCGCAGAGGGCGGAGCCGCACGATGCGACAGCCGACAGCACATGTCATAAGAACACAATATATTACATGGGAAAAACAAACTGAACTGTACAAAAAGGTACAACTTCAGTTACAAACTAGTATTTATTTTACACAGCAGATGTCTACTCTGTACAACTCACGCCCGCATATCTAGCAAAAGTCGGTTGCCCAGCCCTAGGGCAACCAACACGGGCTGCACTCCTCAGATCAGCGCGGCGTGTACGGCTCCCACTCAGCCGTGGTCCCCGACGGAGGGTAACCCTCGCCGGTGGACTCGTACTCTGAGTCCGTGGGTGTCTCCTCACCTGAAAAACACTTAAGCAGCAACCGTGAGCACGAAGGCTCAGCAAGGCTTAACCGACTCACCTGAACATGAAACTCTACATGAGGTGTACAATGACATAGGATAGTGATATTGCAGCAAATGGACACGCCTACAACTTCATCCTTAGTTCAGCTCTTAGCAACAAGTTAACAGTTCAGGAAGCTGAAATTTAGTAAGCAATATTTGGTGGCAAACATGTAGCAATACAATATTATATCATATCAGCAATATTGAATCAACATATTTCATACATTATTCTACGTCACGACTCAGTGACCAAGTGGTACTCTTCACCACGAGGGACGGCGAATCGACTCGATATACACCTGCAGAGAAACCCAAAGAGCACGTCACGTACGCCCACCCGTGGAGCTGCACAGCACGCTCACTCGATGTCGTACGGGACAACCTTTCACCCAACAGCCCAAACGTCAAACCGGTCGCACCGAAACGAGCAGGAGGTTCCCCACACGGAGCATCTCTCTATGCCCGTTAGCAGATTTCCACCTTGCTGCCCTCAGCCTGCACCTATAAATCAGTGCGTTATGCCTCGACGCCCGGAGGTTTAGGCTACATCGGTTTATCGGGGCCCATATATCCGATATGCCTTCGGTATGTTCAAACTTGATCAGCGTGGGCCGCACACGGATCGGTCCTCAATCGACACGGACAGGGCCGCACACGCAAGACTCTCTCTTGCTGCGCCCTAACCCCTGCCTAGTCTCATTTTCATTACTAAAGTGATCTCCCGTCACTCGAACCAAACCCTTGTGTCCCAACCTATCTCGCGAGTAGATTCCATCTACTCGACTTGTACCTAAGTCCTATGAAATTATTAAGCATAGCCTGTCTACTCAAGATCTTAGAAACTACCCTCACTCTTATGGAAAAATTCTGGTCATGCAAGTGGGGTTCCATCCATCCTATACCTAATGCACAATCATACTTCACATGACACATGTAAACAAATTAAAACTTATAAAACATTTAATGCAAACCGGGGCTTGCCTTGTTGCTGCTGGTCAGGGGTTAGTTCTTCGTCCAGAAGAAGGAAGTCCAGCACTTCCTGAGTCTCTTCTTCAGCGACTACACGTTTAATGAAATACGACATGTAAATTTAAATGCAATGTGTAAACTTGAATACTTAATTACTAATAACTCTAGATAGCCCTCCCTTTTGGTTCTGAAATTTTTATGGTGGCTTGGTATGGTCCTAACCAGAGTCTTGACCAAGTTTCATTTGAAACAAAGTTCATTTGAGCTTTGTACAAATAAAAACCTATTTGGCCAATAATTGAGCCTCTAAGTAATTCCAGGGGTTTTCATGGCTCCAACCATTACTTTCTGGAAACTAGAATTTAGGATGTTTCTAATGGAGTTAGTTTCATGTCATTTGAAGAATTCTACAGAAAGTTATGTCCTAATTAATATTGGAGAAAATCTGAAAAATGTTTCTGTACATTTTTCTATTTTCTCAGGGCAGTTCTCTTAATCACCCCATTAGGGTAACTAAATGAACTTGTATGAGTCTGAAAATTTTACTGTGATTCAGAGATTTACCAATGAACCTCTCAGCCAAATTCCAGAATTTTTCATAAAGTAGTTCTCCAGATAAAACTCCCAAAAGTTTAAATTTAGGGATTTAATTCTGGAAAACTATTCACTTTCATGAGCTGAATTTGGTATTGATGGAAAGTACTCAGAATTCTGAGTTCAGCAAAATTTGGTTCATCGAATTTGGAGTTTCCTAGCCAAAGTTCTATTCATTTGAAGTTTGAACTAAAACTGGAAATTCCAAAAAATGTTTAAATGTCTGCCAGTGGGTCCCACCCGGCAGGTCTTCTCCTTCCTCGCGCCAAACAAGGGTCCACGGCGGCGCACTACGGCGAGCATCGCCGGAACCGCTTTCCCGGCCATCTCCCGACCCCAAACTCGCCGCCCCGCCCTAACTCATGACGCTGAACTCAGCTCGAGGGTCACCGGCCGCCGTAGCTCACCGGAACAGGGCTCCCGACGGTGACAGCGGCGGTTAGGGTTCCGGCGTGGTCGGGAATGCGTTACAACGCATCAAAACGATCGGGAAAGGGTCGGAGAGCACCGTGGAAGCTCGAGGGTGATGAAAATGGCCGCCAAACCCCATAAAAAGGTCGGCAATCTAGAGCTCCACGGTGACCCGAGCTATTATCCCATGGCGGCCCGAAAAACAGCAAGAACCTGGTCATTTCTGGACCATACTGCTTGATTCTTGGTCGAGGAGGGCCGCTAGGTAGTGAGGAAGGTACAGACAAGCCGGTGCGGCCAATAGCTAATCGAGTAGCATGAATTTTGGGGTAGACCACGCTCTACCCGAACACACTACGTTTCGGAAGAACTGGGAATACTGTTCATACGGTGAATCAACCGCTATACGGCTTGCATCTACACGATCTAGAGAGCACGGCGCACCTTTTTCGTGTAGGAGAGGAACGGTGAAAACGGCTGTGGAGCTCTGCCCACGGTGAGCCGGTTGCGATTCCGCCGGTTGCACCTCGGTGCTTCTCGCCGACGTTCAGTTTGCAGCCAGCAGAGACACCGAGCACCGGCGCTGAGCAGGGGAACAACTCCTACAGCTGTGTGCGCTTTCTTTTCGTGTTGATGGTTCGAGCGAAGGCTGATCGCTTTCGGGGTGCAGTGGAAGAAGTAGAGGAGCGGCGCCGGTGGGGGAGAGCCGAGCTCGGTGCGGCGCTGTTCGGGAGGAGGAGGCAAAACACGATCGGCTCGTGCTGTGAAGAACAGATTACTCTGAGTGAGGAGGGATATAATCACACGGCAGCCAGTGCGAGCAGGAAGCAGGAGGTGGCTGCGCGAGGAGGTCGGCGCCGGCGCTCCCGTGCGCTGTCTCGGCCGTGAGAGGGAAAAAAATCAGTGGAAGACTTCTCTGTTAAGCCTGCTGACATGTGGGACCTCCCTTCAATTTTTTTTCCAAATTTCCTCAATTCTGTTGTGCCAAAATATCCTCAGCTACTCACACTTTAATGTGGAACTTAGTTACCAAGTCTTAGTTGAAATTTGAATTTTCAAATTTGAACTGTGTTTGGCTAAATTTGCTGCATGTTTAAACCGAAATTCAAATTCAGTTTTGAATTCTTGCAAATTTAGCTCTTGACAAGATGAACTCCAATGAGGATGAAAATTGGTGGGCTAACTCAGAAAAATGTGCTGAGTTTGAATATGAAGCTAACTTTTGAATTTGAGTGATGAAAGTGCTGCAATTTGAATTTTCATTCAAATTGGCCTCTTTTTCAAATACCTCAAAAAGTGCCTCAAAAAGTGTTGGATTTACATGAAATTTGGCCTGAACCTTCCCAAGACTTTTCAAGTCCTAGGGGTGAGCTCAACCTCTCATGTTCATGTGTAAAATTCCCACTTTATGAAAGTGTGGGCTTTCCCCTCTAATCACTCTTTTGATGGAGGTTACTTGCTCTTCACACTTTTTCACAATCTATCCACAACAAAACTGTGGTGTTGTGAGGTGATAAAAAGTTTTTTGCAAATCCCTTTTCTTGGGCTTTTACATACCTAAGATGACATCGACCTTTTGTCCCTCTAGGATTATGAGAGACGTAGGGTAAACTCTACCCTAAGCACAATGGCGCTTTTGGGACCATCATGCTTGCTGAAATTTTCCCACCCGGTGAACAGATCACATAAGGACTATCGGTGGGTAGTATTTGCAAGTTATATTTATCAATGAAAGCTTGGCTAATGAAGCTATGCGTGGCGCCTGAATCAAATAATATTATAGCGGGATGCTGGTGGAGTTGGAACATACCCGCAAGGATTGGCTCGCCCTCCGGCACGTCCTCTATGGCAAGCTGGTGGATGGTGCCGGGCCTAGGGTTTGCCCGCCACACATTAGTAGGGTTCCGGGGTTGATTCCTCCCCAGAAACTGCGGTGCCACTCCGCCGCCTTGCCTCTCCGGGCAACTGCTCGCGAAGTGCCCTGGACGACCACACTTGTAACATGTGGCCGCTGCTGGTGTGGTGCTCGGGGGACGAAAGCCCGGCATGCGTTGCTGAGGTGCATACGCACGCGGCATCGCCCGCTGCTGCTGTTGTTGCGGAGGTGGTACTAGCAGTGCCAGCCTGAATGCAGGTGAAGAGTACGGCCGACTGCGGAAAGGCATCGACCTCTGGGGTGGCTGCCAGCGTGGACCTGATGGTGGGCGATTCACCATCCGAAACTTCTGAGAAGGACCGCCTCCTTCTCCGCTGCTTTGCTGCGCGCTTCCCTTTCTCTCCGCGGCCGCCAACTCCTTGCCGGAGTCCTTCCGAACAATCGCAGCATCAATGATGTCGTTGAGGCTGCCGCGATTAAACATCGCCAACTTGTCCTTCAGGAGCGGGTTAAGCCCCTGGTAAAAGTGATCCCGCCGCTTCTCGTCGGTATCGGCGTGATACGACGCGTAGAGCGCGAGATCGTTGAACGCCCTGGAGTATTCCAGCGCGTTCCGGCTCCCTTGTTGCAGGTGTAAGAACTCCTGCGTCTTCCTCTTCATCAAACCTGGCGGTATGTGATAGGCCCTGAAGGCCGTCCGGAACTCCGTCCAGGTCATCACTCGGTCGGTGGGCTGTGAAGCACAGAAGTTGGCCCACCACGCGCTCGCGGATGCTTGGAGCTGCTGGACCGCAAACTGAGTCTTGTGCTGCTCACTTATCTGGAGCAGCCTGAACTTCATTTCTATTGCGTGGAGCCAGTTGTCCGCGTCAAGAGGTTCCTTGGCCCTTGAAAATACCGGGGGATGAGTCGCCAAGAAGTCGGAGTAGGAGCTCTGTTGACGCTCCTCACGGTCTTGACGTCTCTCTGGGCGAGATGTAATAGCGATGAGGGTCTGCAGCAACTCTGTGTGCTGCTGGTGTGAACCCGCCATTGCCGCGACGATGTCGGCCAATGTAACTGTCGGTAGTGGCGGTGGCGGTGTTTGCTGTTGCTGTTGCTCTCCCGAGGAGTCCTTGGGAGGCTGTTGGGAGGTCTCTCCCCCTTGACTGGTACCCCCAACGTCCGGGTTGGCACGAGTACGCGTCATTCTGAAATTCAAAACAGCAGCAATTAGCACATGTCTTTCTTAAAATTCCATATGCAACAGTAGGTATTGAAGTGGCACATGAATAATTTGCACAACATTCACATATATTGATAAAGCATAAACTTTATACAAGATACATTATTCTCGGGTCCCCGAGAAGTCATGCTCATGTTGTCACTACCTATACATATGCTACTGTCTACACGACATGTCACCGATAACAAAAGTTGGGTTATACTACCCTAGCTGCCCTACTTGGCAACTGTAACACCCTACTCAGAGTAGAACTCGACCTCCTGTGGGTCGTCCTCCTCCGGTGCCTCTGCTGGTGGCTCTGGATCTACCACCTCTTCTCCCATCTCGGGTTCTCCCATTGCTGGAAGGCCCAAGACCACCGGTATACCCAATACGGAGGCACGAGGTCCTGCAATGCATGCACCTCGTCCATAGCCTGGTTATAGTCCTGTTCCCATCCTTGTCCTTCCTCAATAGCGTCGTCCCGCTCTTGATTAAGGTCCTCATTCTGCTGGGTTAGGGTCTGCACCAGCTCTTGCAACGCCGCGATGTCGACAGGGCTTTTCTTCTTCGCCTTCTTCAGACGATGCAACTGATTGTGCTGTTCATTCAGTCACTTGATCGTCGGAAGGAGCACACTATGGAGTGCGCTGTGAGCACTCTCGAAATGGTCTCCATGGCTCGTGCTCTCCTTGAGCTTTGTGGCGAGATGCTCCGCATGAACAGCTTGTCTGTTCATCACGGCGTTTCCCGCCCTCATCTGGAGGCTAAGGTTTGCCTCCGCGGGGTTGTACCTTGGGCAACCCGGATCTGTTGCCTCCCGGTACCTCTCTTCCCACACATGCTGAGCCCGTCCCTCCACCGGAACGAGCGCGTATGGAGTGCCCTCCATAGCCTGCACGTGTAGTTGGCAGAAACGTGACATAGTGTCACGGGCTGCCACTTGCCACATCCCTTCCGGTTGTCTTCCTCTCACCGTGACGGTGAACGGCACCCAACCGGGTGGCATAGGTCCTGCAGGGACTTCGACATGGATTGTCCATGTCTTGTTCCCTTCCTCGCCTTCTTCCTTGGCGAAGTACTGCGGCATCTGGTTATATCCGAAATATTGAAGCATCTGCCTCAATGTTTCCGGATAGCTGCTGCGGTGAGAACAGTGGGACACCACCCACACGTTCTCCAACTGCTTTTCTGCTGTTATCTGTAAAACTTATATTTGAGAAATGTCAAATATTTATTTAAACAGTAAACCACTGAGTGATAACATAATACATGTCATTGAACCCATAAAACTTGGAAACATAGTTCAAATTTTAAGCAAATTTGACTGCTGATCTGCTGTTCAACATGACAGCCCTGACCAGTTTCCTTTTCAACCTAATTTAGGCCCTGTCATAGGTAGAACCAATTCTGGAGCTCAACATAAAAGTTAAAGCTAACTTCAACATCTTTCCAGAAAGTACTTGCTTGGACTAAGATCTGTTCTGGTGCAAAAGTTATGATAGGTTAAAGTTAACAGAAATTCTGGAGAAAATTGGACAGCACCCCCCCTGCGTTAGGTACTGATTTGATCCAAGAATTCCAGTTAATTCTGCTCCAAATCTGACAAAACTTTCTGTTACAAAGTTGTAACCCATCTCATAAGCTTTCCAGAACTACCTCATTTTCTATTTTTAGAATTTTATGCAGGAAGTTATGCTTAATTTACAGAGAGTTTACAGAGAGTCTTTGCTCTGCCCTGTTTTCTGGACAGTTTCAACTCTACTGCATTTTTCGATTGATTAAGGGATAAAACACCTATGTACCTCGACAAAAAAGTTGTAAATCTCTTCCAAAGCTTTCCAGAAATGTATCATATGACCCCAACCTCGAAAGAACTCAACCTCTAACCTCTGTTTAACTTCAGCCTTAATTCAGCTGAAAACAGAGTGTTCTGTCCTTAGCAACCTATAAGTTGAAGATTTATTAACTTGGAATATCCTGATTAAGGGAAGGAATTACATCAAGTTTTAGTGCTTTGGATCAAAGCCTTCAAGTTTTACAATGAGGTTGTTCATTTAGTGGGGTGTGACGTCGATGCGTCACCAAAGCATGTCGGTACTACGTCCTCACAAAGAAAAACCTATACCGGACTTAGCCGGCTTCGTTAATTCAGTGGCACTAGACGTCACTCGCACACGGATGCTACACGTCTACCGTTTCATGGTCAGGCTACCTGCAGAAACTCAAACAATCATCAGACTCGGCTGCACACCGAGCCCGGAATCCATACAGTTCGTACACCCGGCCGTCATCACTCGCCCGGATGTTCTCAAGCCAAACACGCCTTGAGTTACGTGTTCAAGTTTCAGACCACGTGACGGGGTCTCCCAAGTTGCACCACGCATGCCAGGGACAGACTTTGCTCGAACACCCCAAACGACATGAAGAGTCGTAGAGGATATCAAAGCGGGTCGGGTTACCTGCCACCCGTGGGGCTCCACCCTTCAGCTTGTGCACACTGGTGGACAGCGCTTACGTGCACCCCCCCCCCCCAAGACATAAACGTCCCGAGATGCATGATTTTTCGACATAGACAAATAGGTTAGTATGCCACTTCCTATATGCTAATAACATCCTTATACGGGCTACTAACTCATTCCTCACTGGATTTTTAAAAAAGATGACCTTTGTAGTGCGTTAAACCTCAAGCGAGTTCTGATACCAGCGCTGACACGACCCCACGGTCTTGTCAAGCCAGGATCACGCTGAGGGGTGCTGCGTTGCACAGCACCGGATAACACACAGCAAAGGTACAAAGTGGAAGCGAAATTTTATTACATAAACGAGTTTATGAACATGTTTACAGCAAAATAAGTTCAGTCTACACTCACGGGCGTAGACTACGCATCAAGTCCACGTCCAGCACTTGAACGTGTCCTTGCTAGCACACACGCACACTAACTCTGCGGCGTGCACGACTCCCACTCGACGGGGTTTCACTCTTGGGGTTCCGTCTCCTCCTCGGGAGTCTCTTCCTCATAACACCCTGCAAAAGCTTCAAACACAAGCAATGAGCACGATGGCTCAGCAAGTCTGACCCGTCTCTCCTATACATGAAACTTCTACATGAAGGATTCAGGGTACATGAGGCAAAAATAAGTAGCAAAGGGCTCGCCTAATTATTTGAACCTTACTTTCAAGTTTTAGCAGCAAGTTGTGGAGAACCTCACGCTAAGGCACATGAGAGAGCCACAATCAAACAAGAAACGCATTTCTCTCATGTACTTTGCCCAAGGTTGAAAAGAACTTTAATTAGCTCTAAACTACAGCAAATCATTAACAATCAAAGTATAGCTTTCAATCAGCAACTTTTACATGACTCTAGCCTGTTCTTTCTATGTCACAGTGTAAAAGTCCCAAAACGTGAATGCAAAGAAACAGGTGATTGAACGTCATTGTGTTTCTGGTTCATGAAAAATGAGACTTACAAAAACTTTCTTACATGGGATGGTATATGTGAGATTCGACACCATGGGTTCGAGCATTCATTTGAATGTGTTGGACCAAGGTGGAGTTAAACCCATGGGTAAATCATACATGTATATGAGAAAGAACAAAAATAAGGTCATTAGACTCATAGGCTCAGCTCAAGTTGCCGCGAAACTTTTGTATACACATGGAGCCTCATACATTTGAAATTGAGGAGATTATGGTGGCAACTTTCTGATTTGAGGATGAGCTAAAAAGGAACGGATTATGATCATGTTGGGTTCATGCTGAATTCAAACATGATTAAGGCAAGGGAATGACTTGAGTTATGTCGCATGAAATGATAAACTCGAACATGGACATGTGGGGAGAGCTAAAATGTTCTTTAGCTCCTGCTGAACACATGTTAACCCGGGAAAGAATTTCACTCCCAAAAATCTAACTTATATGCACATTCTCTATGAGTAGAGGGGAGGGAAGTTTAAACCCCATTTTTTGAACCCATGCAAAGGATTCATGTTCAAATGGTCCAAAGGCCTATATGTGAGATGGCCATTGCAGTCCTCAGTTATAAAAGAGCTTAAGTTCTAAATTTGGAGAAATTTGGAGCTCATATACCATGTGTTGAAAGCATTATTTGAGATCACCTTCGAACTCAAACTTATGAAGTTCAGATTAGGACCAAGGTTGATCAAGCATGGGCTAGGAGGAAAGCAAAGATTTTCACCCAAATTCTTACAGGACCCCACGGTCTTGTCGAGCCAGGATCACGCTGAGGGGTGCTGCATTGTACAGCACCGGATAACACACATCAAAGGTACAAAGCGGAAGCGAAATTTTATTACATAAACGAGTTTATGAACATGTTTACAGCAAAATAAGTCCAGTCTACACTCACGGGCGTAGACTATGCATCAAGTCCACGTGCAGCCCTTGAACGTGTCCTTGCTAGCACACACGCACACTAACTCTGCGGCGTGCACGACTCCCACTCGACGGGGTTCCCCTCCTAGGGTTCCGTCTCCTCTTCGGGAGTCCCTTCCTCACAGAACACTGCAAAAGCTTCAAACACAAGTAGTGAGCACGAAGGCTCAGAAAGACTGACCCATCTCACCTAAACATGGAACTTCTACAAGAGCGGTGATGGGTTACATGAGGTAAAAATCATTTGCAAGGACTTGCCAAATTAGTAGAACCTTACTTTCAAGTTTTAGCAGCAGGTTGTGGAGAACCTTACGCTAAGGCACATGAGAGAGCCGCAATCAAACAAGAAGCGCATTTCTCTCATGTACTTTGCCCAAAGTTGAAAGGAACTTTAATTAGCTCTAAACTACAGCAGTCATTAACAATCAAGTCCATCTTTCAATCAGCAACATTTTAACATGTAACTAGCCTGTTCTTTCTACATCACGGTACAGTGAACAAGTGGTACTCACTGACCGCGAGGGACAGCAATTATAATCGATTTACACCTGCAGGGTTACCCGAACAACCCGTCACGTACGCCCGTACTCGATGTTGCCTACAACAACCATCACGGACGCCGTATGCAACTACCTTTCACCCGTTAGCCAAATGTTGAACCGGTCCAATCGTCCCGAGCAAGAGGTCTCTGCACGCGCATCTCAGTGCCGCCAGCCGATTTACACCTCGAGCTCTCAACCTACCCTCTGAACGACCAGCTATGCCTCAACACCCAGCTACCCGAGTTACATCGGTTTCCCGGTTCCCATATAGCCGGTAGGTCTTCGGTACTGTTCTAGCTTGTTCAGCAGGCCCGCACACGGCTCGGTCCTCAATCGACACAAGCGGAGCTACAGCACACAGGCCCCCAAAGTCCTGCTGCCCTTACCCTCCGCTTGGTCTCATTTTTCTTGCCATGTGTATCATGTGCTATCTCTACCCGAGTCGAGTGCCTCTAGCCTATGCTCGCGAGTAGTTCCAACTACTCGACTTGTACCGAATCCTACTCTATCTTAGCATTGCAGTAGCTAACGAGGTCTTCAATCCTAATCCCAACCCAAGGTTTTCTTGGCTATGCAATTGGGTTTCCAAAAAAGACTCTAATGCAAAGAATCATAATACTCAAGTAAGTGCTCAAAACAATAAAAATTTGTAAAACGGTTAATGCAAACCGGAGATTGCCTTGCTGCTCTTGGTCGTAGGCTAGCTGCTCCTCCGGAGTAACAAAGTCTAGGACTTCGGGTTCCTCCTCGACCTTAGCGACTACATGATATAAGAAGTATATGTATTAATTTGAATGCATTTGTATTAAGTTTGAACTTGTGAAACTTATAAGTCCCTCTAGACAGACTTAATGACTGTGAAACTTTTTCTGTGGCTTGGTCACAACCTAAACACAGACTTGGTCAAGTTTTAGTTGCAGCAAAGCTCATTTGAGCCCTCCACGATTAATTATGTACTTGACCTTAATTGAAGGCTTTTAGGGTGTTCTAAGGATTTTCATGAAACAAACTATGACTTTCTGAAAACTAGATTTTCAGAGGGTTCTAATGGAGTTGGTCTCACTTAATTTGAAAGTTCCTAGCTAAAGATATGAGCTGAACAATTCCAGGGGAAATTCTGAAAATGTTTCTGGACATTTTCTAATTTCTCTGGAACAGTTTCACTAATCACACCATTAGGTGGATCAAATTAGCTCAAATGGATCTGAAAGTTTTATGGTAGTTCAGGGATATTTTGGTGAACATCCCAGCAAAATTTCAGAATTTTCCTCCAAAGGATTCCCCAGTTAAAATTCCAAACAGTTTAAATTTTGAGGAATTAATTATGGAGAAATAAGGATTTCCATGAAGTGAAACTTGATTTTCTAAAAAGTTCTCAGAGAGCTGAATCCAACAAAATTTGGTTCACTTGATTTGGAGCTTTCTAGCCAAAGTTATGAAGATTTGAAGTTTGAAGGAAATCTGAAAATCGGGGGAAAAATTTAAATCCGCCGGGGTCCGCGGGGACATGTGTTGAGCGCCGAGGCGACCGCACACCGCGGCCCACCGGTTTTTTGTGCGCCAGCACACCCGATCCCGATTTCAAATTTTGAGCCGCTGACGCGTGGGCCAGCCGGCTTCGTCTACCTCTCGACGCGCCCGCGCGCCCGCGCCGCCGCCCCTCGCCCGAGCAGACCTGGAGCTCGCCGGCTCGCCGCTGCCGGCCCTCCCATGGTCTGAAACTCGCCGCCAGGGGGTTGTCGACGTTGAGAAACACGTCGGTGGTGTCAGTTCGGGCTGGCGGTGACCAGAAATAGCCCGGCAACGTGCCGCGGCCTCGGTTGAGGTTCGGCGCCGTCGACCGTGGGTTCTAACCCGCCAACACCGCGAACAAACGGTCCTACAGAATCAGTGTACCTCTAGGAAGCTCAACAAGGTGTCAAAAGGGTTCAAAGATGGTGGCAAGTCGGTCGGCACCGTGTGACCGATCGTGCCTGCCATGACCACCCTTCATCGAGCTCGAAATTCGTCACTTCTAGACAGTTTCACGCCACGGATGAAGAAAGGAACTTGATCGCCGGCTAGTCCAGCGTCTATGTGCAAGATTTGATAGCTAGAGAAGGATCATAGAGCGAGAATTTGAAGAATCCGTACCGGAAGCTCGGTTTACGGTCGCCGGAGCAAAAACTGGAAATTCTCCGTGGATTCTTCACGGTTTGCTTCCAAACTTGGAGGAGAGCAGCACGGTGGTCGCACGCTCCTGTTGCCTCTCTTGCTGGACCGTGAAAACGCCTGTGGAACACTGTCCACGGGCGCCTGACTCTCGGCTGAGGCTTGGTCGCCGCGGTGGCGATCATTTTCGGGCAAGGGAGGTCGGAGCTCGGGGTTTCTGGCGTTGGGGAGGTGGAGGACGATCTCAGGTTGCTATCTAGCAGCTCGGGGAGGGAGAAAGCGAGCTGGTTTCACGGTTCTCCGGTCGAGCAGAGAGGCGGCAGGTCGGGGCTAGGTGTTCACGGGAGAGGAGGAAATGATCGGTGCCTGCCTCCGTGGAGCGCCTTAAGAGGGCCCTGGAACCGCCCTTGGGCTCGTGTGTGGGCGCGGGAAGCAGCTGGTGGCGCTGCTCCTCCTCGGTGGCGAGCGCAGCTGCTCCTGAGCGTGGAGTCGGCAGCTCCTCGGTGGAAGTTCCCACCGAGACTCTGACTTTGGGTGCAAGTCTCCCCTCTTCTCTCTATGACATGTGGGTCCCACCCGGGGTTTTAACCTCTGAAATTTACTCCTAATCACTGTTGTAAACAGTGAGCCCCAAAATACCCCTGGTGATTCAAATTATCCACCCATGAGCCATTTGAATTGATTAGAATTCAAATTGGGTTTGGTTTGAATGAATTTCAGCATAAGTTCAGTTTGGAATTCAAATAAAGTTTGAATTTGTCCCACTTAGCTCATGTCAATATCAACTCCAAATGGAGTGAAATTTGGTGTGTGAGCTCACAAAAATGTGCTGAATAAGAATATGCCTCCCACTTTTAAATTCATGGGATAAAAACAGTTTGAATTTGAATATGGTTTCAAACTGCCCTCTTTCTAACTATACCCAAAATGACCTCAAAAAGGTTTTGAATTTGGGTGAAACTTGGCATGGACATCCTTAGCAATGTGTAGGAGTTTTCATATGTCCAGCCCCTCTATATCACATGTGGGGAATACCACTTTTGAAATATGTGAGTTTGTTTTCTAATGAGCATGTTGATGGTGGTTACTTGCTCTTCATTTGTGTTCATCAACTTTCCTCAAATGAGGTGTGTGTGTATGGTGATGAACACCTCAAATATGTGTCAAAAACTGAGGCCCTTACAAATTCAAATGGGTCATCACAAAAGGGGACTTAAATATTCAGTTTGAATTAAATGGTTTACTTCAAGGAAAAGAAGGCCATTACAAAAAAAGGAAATTCAAACTGTTGTTTAAAAATTTGTATTTGCAATGGCCAACTCAAAGATCAGAGGGCATATTCAAACTCTCCAGGTCCAAATTATGAGGAAGGCAAATTTTGAGGAAATTTGGAGGTGCTTTGATATGTATATCAAAGAGACTTGTAAATTTCATAGAAATTCAAATTTGAAACTGAAGTAAAAATTGACCAATTGCCAGTTGGCCTTTGAATTTGAGCTCTTCATAGCTGAATTTGCAATGTGCCAAAATTTGGAGATATTTGTGAGAGTTTTGTGGGATAAGAAGAGGGATGGACCCCACATGTCATTGGGGGGGGGGGAGACTTACACCCGAAGGAAACCAGTGCTTCTGTTCAGACCGAGCTCGGGGCAATCGACCGCAGGTCGACACCGAGACATACGAGGAGGCCACCTCCTGGTTTCAGCTCGCGCTGGAGACCTGCTCGACGTCTCACCGCGCCCTCATCCGTCCACGCAGCGCGCTGTTCGGTTACAAAACCGCCACCTCGAGCCCCTGTTCTGCTCCCTCCCGAGAAAACGAGCCGCCGGCGCCGCGCCTGTTCTCCTCAATCGTGAGCCAGCGTCGCTCCCCGGCTGCTCGAGCTATCAACAAGAAAAGGGAGCGCCAGCGTGTGTACAAGAGTTCCCTCAGCTCAGCTCCGACGTCCGGGGCTGCTGTTGGCCGTATTTGAAGATCAACGCCGAAGCCGAGGTGCAAACGGTGGAAACCAACGTCGGGCTCGCATGGACAGCCTACACTAGGCACATTCACGTCCGAGCAAGGACATCCCCGGACACGCCGGTGAACCGTGCTGCTCACCTCCAAACCTCAAGCAAAGCCGTGAACCACTGAGTGGGAATTTGGGAAAACATCGCCGGCGGCCACAAACCGATGTTCCGTATGAAAACCCAAAATTCTCAGTTGTTCTTCGTTCTTAGCTCATCAAATCATGCACAAATAAACTAGACTGGCTAGCGATCCAATCCCCTTCATGACCCTAGCTAGAAACCCTGTGTGACCGGCCAATTTCGAGCATTCCGATCGGCGGCCATGGCGGGGACGCTTGGGCACACGGTGAACCTCAACTTGCCTCCGTTTCCAAGCCACGTTGAGGCCTTTCCAAGCTAGCCTGTCCTACACTGATGCTTTAGAGAAAATCCTCTGAGCTTTTGGCGGGCTAGGGTGCTCGGAACACGGCGCTGAAGCCTACCGAGATGTGCGCACGTCGCCAACCTATTTCCAGTCACCGGCAGCGCGAGAGCACCGCACCAATGAATTCCTCGTAGCTGGAAACCCCCAGGCGGCGAGTACCGAGCCGAAAAGTGGCTGGGAAGCCGACTTTGGCGAGCTCCGATGAGACTCCGGCGAGGGGGCAGCGCGGGAGGGAAAAACCAGCCCGAGGAGAAAGACGACCGGCGGGCCCTGCGTGCCAGCGACGGAAGATTTAATCTGCTGATCGGCTGCGGCTCCGGAATCCACTGTGGCTGCGCGGGAAGGGGTCTGTGGCCCCGTGTGGCTCAGCTCCAGCAGTTGACACGTGTGTGATGGACCCACGGTCAGAGTTTGAACATTTCCCGATTTAATTTGAATTCCAGATTCAGTTCAAACTTAGTAACCTCATAACTTTTGCTAGGAAGCTCCAAATTTAATGATTCAAATTGGGTTGGATTCAGTATGAAAATCTCTATCCAAATATGCAACCCAATTTGCATGAAAACCAGTAGAAATTCTGGAAAATTATTTAAAGCTTTTCAGCAAAAGAATTTTAGAGGGAGTTTGGTTCATCCAAAAATCCCCAAATTCTGCCAGAATATTCTGTAGGCTATTAATGAACTCCTGTAAAAGTTTCAGCTCATTTGGAGTTGATTTGGTTAGGGTAATACTGATTTCAATTTTCTGTATTCAAATGAATACAGAAACATTTTCACGGAATTTCCAAAACTTGAAAATTCAGTTCTGGGCATTCCTTAACTCCAAAAATCCTAGGAAAATTCATGCATGCTCCCTGAGCTATGTATGAAGTTGTAGTTCACTTGAATTTGCATGAAAGTGCAAATTTATTCAGAATTAATTTCTTTTTCCCTAAATGCTTAGGGAATTATTCTGAGTGATCTACTCAGTGAAATATTCTGATTTTTTGTCCAGATGACTTTCTTGTGACAAAGAACTCACAAGAAAATTTTCAGCTCCATCGGAGCCCTGGATCAGTACTGTTCTGTTTAACCTCTTAGATAATCAACACACTAGGGAGGAAACACACATCTCACTTGAGCATAGTGCTACACCAAACCCAAACCACTAGCACCCAGTGTTATTTTAAATTCTTAAACAGGGTTCCAGTTTTAAACTTGTCTTTAGAACTTGTTAACAAAAGTTTTATAATTAAACATGTATGCATATTCATAACGTGTAGTGATTAAACGTGGAGAAGTGAAGGAGAAGTTAAGCTTGGATCAAGGAGCAAGGAGGGCAGGGATTGAGCTTCAAGTCATCAGCTACTAACTTCACAATTTTCTCACTTTAGTCACCTGCAAAACCAAGGCAAGCTCCGTTTTGCATTTAAGTTGTTTTATAAAGTTTTTACTTTGTTCACTACTATGGTTCTAGTATGTATGTGCATTAGGTCGAGGATGTTTTGTACTCCACTTGCATGACCATAAAGAACCTTAGGGTCAAGGGTAGAATGGTGTCATCGCTGTAGAAAAAGGCCATGCTAAACAGGCTAGGACATCCGGTAGAAGACGAGTAGTTGGAATCTACTCGCGAGCTATAGTTCAGGATCACATAAGTGTGGTTGGAAGGGAGAGGCAAACTAAAGTTTACATTTCTAAAGATGAGACCGGGCAGTGGGGTTAGGCTCCGACAAGACGAGGTCTTGGTCGAGTAGCTCTGCCTGTGTCGGTTAAGGACCGATGCGTGTGCCGCATCCAGAAGCAAGTATTGAGTTGTGTACCGGATGCTTACTGATATATGGGAACCAGGAAAACGATGTACCAGGTTCACTGGGTTGTAGAGGCATACCACATCGTCTCGTTAGACCTATGAGCCCTAGACGGCGCGACCGGTTCTACAGTCAAGTGTCCTGCGAAAGGTTGCCACATACGACGTAATAAAGGACGCTAGATTTGGGTCTTCAGAGGCGGGCGTATGTGTCGAGTTATCCGGGTAGTGTTTGATACGAATCACCTTCCATCGCTGTTATTGATTACCGCTTGCTCCCATGTTGTGATGTAGTAATCAACTTGTGTGGAAACAGTTTGCAAAGTTTAATTGCTGCTATGATTATTATAAATTGCATGAAAACCTTGTCTGAAGTAGAGATAGAGCAAACTCAAGTTACTTTTCCACCTTGGGCCAAGTAACATGGGAACGAAGCGTTTCTTGTTTGATTGTGGAGTTCCAATGTTGCTGGGCGCAAGTTCACTACTATTATGGTTAAAATCTGAAAGTTAAGGATGAACTTGTAGGTGAGTCTTTTCGTAAATTATAGGATTAGGTCTTAAGTTACCCTCATGTAGAGTTGCATGCTTTAGAAGAGACGGTTAAGTCTTGCTGAGCCTTTGTGCTCTGTAAAAGCCCAAGAAAAGGGACTTGCAAAAACTTTTTATCACCTCACAACACCACAGTTTTGTTGTGGATAGATTGTGAAAAAGTGTGAAGAGCAAGTAACCTTCATCAAAAGAGTGATTAGAGGGGAAAGCCTACATTTTCACAAAGTGGGAATTTTACTCATGAACATGAGAGGTTGAGCTCACCCCTAGAACTTTAAAAGTATTGGGAAGGTTCAGTCCAAGTTTCATGAAAATCCAACACTTTTTGAGGCACTTTTGGAGGTATTTGAAAAGGAGGCTAATTTGAATGTAAATTCAAATTGCAGCAACTTTCATCCCTCAAATTCAAAAGTTAGCTTCATATTCAAACTCAGCATATTTTCCTGAGTAACCCCACCAGTTTTCAGTCCCATTGGAATTCATCTCATTGGGAGCCGAATTTGTAACAATTCAAACTGAGTTTGAATTTTCAAATTCAAATATGAAGGGAATGTGGCCAAACCAGTTTCAAGTTGATGAATTCAAATTCTTCCTCTGAATTGGTGGCTAAGTTCCCTTTTCAAGTCTGAGTAGGTGGGATATTTGCACAACAGAGAAGATTAGGGGAGAGAAGAGGGCCCACCAGTCAGCTAGACTTCGGGCCTAAGTCAACACCGGGCGAACTTGGTTTACCGGGCCTCGGCAGCGCTCTACACCGAGCCAATCGAGCGGCCACCTCGCCCCCCCCTCCTCGCACGCTGGCGACCAGCTTGCCGGCTCCGCCGCCTCGGCCCGATCTTTACCCCGGGAGCAAACAGCAGCACGTCGCCTTCTTCATTGATCGCACGCTCGCTATTTCCCTCACACCCGCACAGAACCGGAGCTCACCGCCGCGCTCTCTTTTCCCGATCGCCGGCACCAACCGAGCCTCGGTTGCTCGTGCCAGCAGCACGGAAAAGCAGCGCCCGTGCATGCTCTACCACGTCAGCCCCACAACCCCGAAGCTCCTAGCCTGTGGCGCGTCCAATTCGGCAACAGGCGCCGAGGAACAGAGCACCGGCGGAAAGCTTAGGATTGCTCCCCGTGGACAGCACACCACGGCCAGTTTCACCGCCGGACTTCTAGACGAAAAAGGTGCACCTTAGTCTCCAGATCGTGTAGCTGCAACCCTCCTAGCCATTGATAGACTGTGCGCGGAGAATCCTAAGAATCCCGCGAACTAGTGCACCCGAGTAGGGGTTGGTCTACCCCGAAATTCTAGCTGCACCGTCCAACCCAGCTCGGGTGAGCCTACACACACCTTCCTCACTCCCTAGCGGCCCTCCTCGACCAAGAATCAAGGGATACGACCCAGAAATGGCCGGGTTCTGGTTGGTTTTCGGGCCACCATAGAATAATAGCTCGGGTCACCGTGGAACTCTAGGTTGCCGACCTTCTCATGGGGTTTGGCGGCCATTTTCATCACCCTCGAGCTTCCGCAGTGCTCTCCGACCCTTTGCCGATCGTTTTGATGCGTTGTAACGCATTCCCGACCACGCCGGAACCCTAACCGCTGCTGTCACCGTCGGGAGCCCTGTTCCGGTGAGCTACGGCCACCGGCGAACCCCGAGATGAGTTCAGCATCATGACTTAGGGCGGGGCGGCGAGTTTGGAGTCGGGAGACGGCCGGGAAAGTGGTTCCAGCGACGCTCGCCGGAGTGCGCCGCCACGGACCCCTGTTTGGCGCGAGGAAGGGGAAGACCTGCTGGGTGGGACCCACTGGCAAACATTTAAACAATTTGAAATTTCCAGTTTGTAGTTCAAACTTTGGAGGACCAAAGCCTGGGGTAGGAGAGTCCAAAAATTATGAAACAAATTTTGTTGGATTCCTCTGACAGAGTACAATCCAAATATGAAACCAAATTAGTATGAAACCTATTAATTAATTCTGGAAAATTCTTTAAAGCTTTTCAGCCAAAGAATTTAGAGGGAGTTTGGTTCATCCAAAAATCCCCAAATTTTGCCAGAATGTTCCTTAGGATGTTAGTGAACCCTTGTAAAAGTTTCAGACCATTTGGAGTTGATTTGGTCAGAGCAATTCAAATTTGAAGGTGCTGTGTTCATTTGAATACAGAAACATTTTCAGAGAATTTCCAAAACTTGGAAATTCAGTTCTGGGCAAATCTTAGCTCCAAAAATGCTAGGAAAATTCATTCAAACTCTATGAACTATAACTGAAATTGTAGTTCACTAAGTTGGGCATGAAAAGGGGTATTACCTCAGAATTAATTCTTCTTTGCTTATTTGCTAATAGAATTATTCTGAGCAAACCACTCCATGAAAAGTGCTAATGTTTGGTCCAGAGAGTTTGCTTGTGACAAGGAACTCACACAAAAATTCTCAGCTCTATTGGAGCTCTGTATCACCCTGTCCTGTTTAACCACTTGAGGGATTAATATTTAAAAGGGGGGAAACCACTTAGCACTTAACCATGTGCTTAGGTCTAAGCCCAAACCACCAACACCCAGTTCATATTTAAATTCTTAAACAGAGTTCCAGTTGTTAGAAACTGGTGATTAGAACTAATAGCAGTAGTATTACAATAAACATGTATGCATATTCATTAACATGTAGTATTTCATTAAACGTGTAGTCACTGAAGAAGAGACTCCGGAAGTGCTGGACTTCCTCCTTCCGGAAGAAGAGCTAACTACTGACCAGCAGCAACAAGGCAAGCCCCGGTTCGCATTAACCTTTTTATATGTTTTAATTTGTTTACATGTGTCATGTGAAGTATGATTGTGCATTAGGTATAGGATGGATGGAACCCCACTTGCATGACCAGAATTTTTCCATAAGAGTGAGGGTAGTGTCTAAGATCTCAAGTAGACAGGCTATGCTTAATAATTCATAGGACTTCGGTACAAGTCGAGTAGTTGGAATCTACTCGCGAGATAGGCCGGGACACACGGGTTTGGTTCGAGTGACGGGAGATCACTTTAGTAATGAAAATGAGACTAGGCAGGGGCTAGGGCGCAGCAAGAGGAAGTCTTGTGTGCACAGCCCTGTCCGTGTCGATTGAGGACCGAGCCGTGTGCGGCCCTGCTGAACAAGTATTGAATGTATCGAAGGCATATCGGATATATTGGCCCCTATAAACCGATGTAGCCTAAACCTCCGGGCGTCGAGGCATAGCACACCGATTTATAGGTGTAGGTTGAGGGCAGCAAGGTGGAAATCTGCCAACGGGCATAGAGAGATGCTCCATGTGCGGAACCTCCTGCTCGTTTCGGTGCGACCGGTTCGACGTTTGGGCTGTTGGGTGAAAGGTTGTCCCGTACGACATCGAGTGAGCATGCTGTGCAGCTCCACTGGTGGGCGTACGTGACGTGCTCTTTGGGTTTCCCTGCAGGTGTATATCGAGTCGATTCACCATCCCTCGCGGTGACGAGTACCGCTTGTTCACTGTGTCGTAACGTAGACTAATGAATGAAATGTTATGATTCAATATTGCTGTTATGATATAATTGTATTGCTACATGTGTGCCACCAAATAGTGCTCACTAAAGTTCAGCTTCATGAACTGTTAACTTGTTGCTAAAAGATGAACTAAGGATGAACTTGTAGGCGTGTCCACTTGCTGCAACATTGCTATCCTATGTCATGGTACACCTCATGTAGAGTTTCATGCTTAGGTGAGTCGGTTAAGCCTTGCTGAGCCTTCGTGCTCACGGTTGCTGCTTAAGTGTTTTTCAGGTGAGGAGCCACCCACGGACTCGGAGTACGAGTCCACCGGCGAGGATTACCCTCCGTCGGGGACCACAGCTGAGTGGGAGCCGTACACGCCGCGCTGAGCTGAGACGTGCAGCTAGTGTGGGTTGCCCTAGGGCTGGGCAACCGACTTTTGCTAGATAGGCAGGCGTGAGTTGTACAAAAGAAACTTCCGCTGTGTAATAAAGACCCTAGTTTGTAACTGAGAAGTGTACTACTTTGTACATTCAGTTTGTTTTCCATATATATAATGTGTTCTTATGACGTGTGCTGTCGGGTGTCGCATCGCGCGACACCACCCTCTGCGATCCTGGATGAGCGGATTCCGGTCCGCCACAGCCTGGTATCAGAGCTGCATTGGGGATAGCACAGTACTTAAGGACTGCATTACGGGAAAACTTAGGTATACGGTGAGGAATCGGTAGTTTGCCCAAGTAAGGACTATATTAGCATAGTTACTTAAAGTGGCAAAGACTAACCTATGTGTTATAATTCTGAATTTTAATTATGTAACGATGCACCTACGCTCTGGTAAGAATGGTAAGGAACGCCACCGAAAGCGGTTCAATTTCGGTTAGCTCTCCCTGACGAGGAACGTGGTTCAGGATTGGTCTCACAGCTTGGTGTGAGACGTCAATATGAAACTCTTGGACTCTTCATGTTCCTGAGTTCATATGAAACGCTGATCCCTAGCGTGCATTAGGCAAGTAAGTGGAGACCCCATCGCGTGGTCAGTAACGCGAGAGTGTGTTCATCTGGAAATATCCCAGGAGGACATACACAGCGCTTGCCATCGGCATGCCCTGCAGGGCAGTAGGTGGTATCTGTTGGGTTGATAACATTCCCAACTGTGACGACCATGACATACTCGGGTTCCCCGTCGTGTGGTGTTGAAACACGATCACGTGCCTTGAGACATGACTTAGCTCAAGGACGGCCGTATTGCAATGATACGGGCGTTTGTATTTACTTTTAAATATGATCCTGCCTGAAATGAAAACAACCATTGAGTGCACAATTATTGTGTGGTCTTCTGCAGGTACTAACCACGTATGTATCCGTGTAGTAAACGTGTGCGAGAGACCGTTTACTGCCACACTTGAGACGTATATGCCGGTATAATCCGGTTAGGATTTTCTTTTGTGAGGAACGTAGCACGGAGATATTGTAGGCATATGCATGAAAATAATGATAACAAGGAATTAAAATCACTAGGATCAACATCTAGGACTTTGGTTGGGTAGAAAAGTTGACAAGGGATGAGTGTAGTTCCAAAAGACTGAAAAACAGAGTGCTCTGTTTTGGGTAGCAAGTTTGCTGATCTTCAACAGGGCATAACTCACAGGTCTTTTAGCCCAGCGAGGTGTGATATATAGTTCTGGAAAGGTATTTAAGTACTCTACAACTTTGTTGTAGACTCCCAGAGCTGATACACACCTTGAGATGGCTGAAATCTCAGAGGAATGTAAACTGTCCAGAACCAGGACAGAGTAAAACATTCTCTGAACTGTTCTGTTTTTCAGACATAACTCCCAGTAGAAAAATCTAAAATTGTCATATAATACATCCTCAGAAAGAGTAGAAGACGTGTGACATTTTTGCAATTCAAAGTTTCTGAAGTTTCAGCACAGATTTCAGTGGAAACTCGAATGGGAAAACAGCAACTTCCAAAGGAGGTGCTGTTGAAATTCTTCCAGAAATTCTGCTGACTTTGAATTAGCATAACTTTTTAACCAAAGCTGATCTGGGGGCAAATGAATACTCGTTGGAAAGATACTGAAGTTGACTTTAACGTTAGTGTTCAGCTTGAGTCATGAAAATGCCCAGAACCAGATCAAAACTTGGAATAGGTAGAAACTGGTCATTCTGATAGAGGAGTGACAGTTGAACTCATTGGAGAGGGTGTTGTACCCTAAGGGTGGTATACGTGATGACAACGCGATAGTAATGTCTCGTAGCGACCAAACCTAGTTATGGTGAGCTTCCAAAGGGGAGGTTCATCAAGTTGGATTAAACTAGCTTGTGTTTGGTCTGGTAATGGTGTAGCTTGTGCAAAGTTATTACATTATCTACTTACGAGATGTATCGCATGTTTTTATTGTCATTATGTTGTTACGCCTATTGTTATTGGACTGCATGCAAAATGTTGCGGGACTGATGATTATTGTCGTGTGGTTGCAGATGGTTCGTACTAGGACCACGCACGAGCTTGGTGGCTATAGCCAACAGGGAGGTGATGACTCCCAGCCACCGTCCTACAACAGCACCCTGCAGCAGCAGCCACCACCGCCGCCTCCGCTTACTCTAGCTGATGTGATAGCGGCACTGGTGGGAGGTCGTGAGGAGCAGACCGACCTGCTCCGCACGATCGTGCAGAATACGTCCCAGGCGGGGGGGACGTCAAGACAGAGGGCCTCGTGATCCCCGGGAAGTGTCGTACTCGGATTTCATGAGTATGCACCCTCCAGTGTTCACCGAAGCCGAAGAACCACTGGAGGCGGACAACTGGCTGCGGACCATCAAGTCCAAGTTCGGGCTGCTCCAATGTACGGAGCGGCAGAAGACTCTGTTCGCAGCACAGCAACTCCACGGTGCCGCGGGTGCGTGGTGGGCGAATTATGTCGCCTCACGTCCGGCTGGTCATACCGTGGAATGGGAGGAATTCCGGGAGGCGTTCCGCGCCTATCATATCCCTCCCGGGATCATGAAGAGGAAGTTCCAAGAATTCTTGGAGCTGAAGCAGGGCGGGAGGAGTGCCCATGACTACTCCCGTGCCTTCAACCATCTGGCGCAGTACGCGTCAGATTATATCTCCACTGAGGAGAAGAAGCGGGAGCACTTCCATCGGGGGTTACACCCCGAAATGAAGACACATCTCGTTCAGTGGAATCGCGGCACTTTTAATGACCTAGTCAACGCCGCGATTATGCAAGAGGACGCTCAGCAGGAGTTGGCAGCTGAGCAGCAGAAGCGCAGTGCTCCACCTAGCAGTGGGGGTGGCGCTCCCCAGAAGTACCGCATGGTGTATCGGACACCATCCGGACAGCAGTGGCATCCACCAGCGCGATCTCAGCGGTTCGGGGGACGTTCGTTTCCGTCACCTCCGTTCCGTCCGCCGATGCCACCACCAAGACAGCAGCAGCAACAGCAAACGGCACCCCGGGCGTTTCCACCGCCACAACGCGCCCCGGGATTCCGTTCACCGATCAGCGGGGGACCGCCCCGTTTCACCTGCTTCATGTGTGGCCAGGCGGGCCACTTCGCGAAGGACTGTCCCCAGGGGCAGCAAAGCAGCGGGCAAGCCCAGTTCCAGGGCGGTGCTCGAGGCCGACCTCCGGTGAAGAAGGTGAGTCAACAGACTGGTGGCGTCCGCAACCTCGACAATGAGGACGCCCCAGAGGGAGACAACGTGCTGGCGGGTACGTTTACTCTCAACCATCAAACCATCGTCATATTGTTTGATTCTGGTGCAACCCACAGCTTTATAAGTGCATCCTATGTGGCTAAGCATCAAATGCAAGTCTTCCCATCCGACTGCACTTATATGATCTGCTCACCGGGAGGGAAGATTTCAGCTAATATGATGATTCCAAAGGCACCTCTGTGCTTAGGTGGGAAACTATATCCCACCACTTTGATAATCCTTATGGGACAAAAGATTGATGCAATCTTAGGGATGTCATGGCTACAATACCATGGCGCTGTCCTAGAGACTCGGACACGGACGGTTCATTTAAACTCTCCATTCCACCGTCCGCATTCCATGGTATTAGACACTCCAGTCCGGGAAGTTTTAGCAGTTAATGATGCTGAAGCTCTCAAGTTAGAAGACATCCCCGTAGTCCGGGAGTATCCTGACGTGTTCCCGGATGATCTTCCGGGCATGCCACCTGAGCGGGATGTCGAGTTCAAGATTGAACTTGCACCCGGGACTACGTCCATATCACGGAGACCATATAAAATGGCTCCAAATAAGCTGGCTGAACGGAAAGAACAGCTCAATGATCTGTTGAGCAAGGGTTTCATTAGGCCGAGTTCCTCGCCTTGGGGATGCTCGGCGCTGTTCGTGAAGAAGAAGGATGAAACCCTGAGGCTGTGTGTGGATTACCGGCCGCTCAACGCCGTCACCATGAAGAATAAGTATCCACTGCCCCGCATTGACATATTGTTTGATCAACTTGTGGGTGCAAGTGTGTTCTCAATGATGGACCTTCGCTCTGGATATCACCAAATAAAGATCCGGGCGGAGGATATTCCGAAGACGGCCTTCTCGACGAGATATGGATTATATGAATATCTCGTCATGTCATTTGGTCTCACAAATGCTCCAGCCCATTTCATGTATCTCATGAACTCAGTGTTCATGCCGGAGCTGTACAAGTTTGTGGTAGTGTTCATCGATGATATCTTGGTTTACTCCAAGACAGAAGCCGAACATGCCGAACACTTGCGGATCGTTCTTCAACGATTGCGAGACTACAAGCTCTACGCCAAGTTCAGTAAATGCGAGTTTTGGATCAGCCAAGTGCCATTCTTGGGACATATCATCTCAGCAGAAGGCATTGCGGTTGACCCAAGCAAAATAGAGCAAGTGCTGAAATGGAAAGCTCCCACTTCAGTTCATGAAGTCAGAAGCTTCCTCGGGTTAGCAGGATACTATCGGAGATTCATTCCAAGCTTCTCCAAGCTCGCTAAGCCGATGACAGAATTGCTGAAGAAAGGGATGAATTATGTTTGGAACACGGTGTGTGAAGGAGCATTCCAAACATTGGTGAAGCATCTCACCACAGCCCCGGTCTTATCTCAGCCGGATAAACCAATGCCCTTCGACGTGTATTGTGACGCGTCCGGTATTGGGCTTGGCTGCGTGTTGATGCAGGAAGGACGTGTGGTCGCTTATGGCTCACGTCAACTTCGGAACCATGAGCAACACTATCCGACTCATGATCTTGAGCTTGCTGCCGTGGTGTTGGCTCTAAAAATGTGGAGGCACCATCTCCTGGGGAATCTAGTGCATCTCTACACTGACCACAAGAGCTTGAAGTACATTTTCACCCAGAAGGAGCTGAACATGAGGCAAAGGAGGTGGTTAGAATTGATCAAGGATTATGAAATTGAGATCCATTACCACCCCGGATAGGCGAATGTGGTTGCCGAGGCACTGAGTCGGAAGTCACATGTCCATCACCTCACCATTACACCGGTGGAGGAGGAAGAGCCGAGTTTATACTTGGTTCCTTATGGATCGCTGTACAACCTTGCCCTCATCCCTACTATTAGGGAGGACATCATTGCAGCTCAGAAATATGATAAAGGCATGGCACATCTCCGGAGATGGATAGACAATGGAGAGATCAAGTGTTTCCGGAAAGATGACGATGGGACGCTATGGTTCAATGACCGCATAGTCGTACCCTGAGATATGGAGTTGAGGAAAAAGATCCTCGATGAAGCTCACTTGTCCAAATACCCCATTCATCCGAGCAGCAACAAGATGTACCAAGATTTGAAAAAGAAATTTTGGTGGACATGGATGAAGCGGGAGGTAGCGAAGTACGTATCCGAGTGTGATACGTGCCGACGAGTGAAAGCTGATCACATGAAGAAATCAGGGCTGTTGCAACCCCTGAAGATCCCGGCATGGAAATGGGAAGATGTGAGCATGGATTTCATTGTGGGATTACCCTAACATCCAACAAGCATGATTCCATATGGGTAATCGTTGATCGGTTAACCAAGACAGCTCACTTCATCCCGGTAAGTACACGTTACAATGCCGGCAAATATGCGGAGCTATACATAGCAAAGATTCTATGCCTGTACGGGGTACCCAAGACCATCGTCTCAGATCGAGGTGCATTATTTGTATCTCGCTTCTGGGAGCAGCTACATGCTGCATTGGGTACTAAGCTGATAAGGAGCTCCGCCTATCACCCTCAGACAGATGGTCAGACAGAGAGGGTGAATCAAGTTCTGGAAGACATGTTGAGAGCATGTGCCATCCACCATGGTAGGAACTGGGATGATCACCTACCATTGGCGGAATTCTCGTACAACAACGGATATAAGGCGAGTATCAAGATGGCACCCTATGAAGCTCTCTACGGTCGCAAATGCTGCACCCCATTAAATTGGTGCGAGTCCGGTGAAAGGGTCACCTTAAGGGTTGATGTGGTGAACGACGCCGAAGAGCGCGTTCGGACGATCCAAGCTAATTTGAAGGCCGCTCAATCCCGGCAGAAGAGCTACGCTGATAAGAGGCGTAGACCGTTGCACTTTGATGTCGGTGAACACGTGTACCTCCGCGTGTCTCCGATGAAGGGCGTGCACCGGTTCGGTGTGAAGGGGAAGCTCGCTCCCCGTTTTATTGGACCCTACGCTATCACCGAGAAGTGTGGACCAGTGGCATGTCGATTGGAGTTACCGGCATCCCTTGCTGGTGTCCATGATGTTTTCCATGTTTCGCAACTGTGAAAATGTTTGAAGCATACAGCTGCTGTTTCTACCGAAGACATTGGCGAGCTGAAACTGGATTTAACATATGATGAGTATCCGGTGGCCATTCTTGATGAAAAAGCCAGGACCACGCGTAGCAGAACATTGTAGTTCTACAAAATACTCTGGAGCAACCACACCGCCGAAGAAGCGACGTGGGAGAGCGAGGAGTTCCTTCGCTCAAATTACCCCGAGTTCATGGCTTCTCAACAAGGGTAAGTCCCTATTACATCGCTATCTCTTCTTTTGTAATCTTGGGACGAGATTCTTTTAAGGGGGGAGGGATGTAAAAGCCCAAGAAAAGGGACTTGCAAAAACTTTTTATCACCTCACAACACCACAGTTTTGTTGTGGATAGATTGTGAAAAAGTGTGAAGAGCAAGTAACCTCCATCAAAAGAGTGATTAGAGGGGAAAGCCTACATTTTCACAAAGTGGGAATTTTACTCATGAACATGAGAGGTTGAGCTCACCCCTAGAACTTTAAAAGTCTTGGGAAGGTTCAGTCCAAGTTTCATGAAAATCCAACACTTTTTGAGGCACTTTTGGAGGTATTTGAAAAGGAGGCTAATTTGAATGTAAATTCAAATTACAGCAACTTCCATCCCTCAAATTCAAAAGTTAGCTTCATATTCAAACTCAGCATATTTCCCTGAGTAACCCCACCAATTTTCAGTCCCATTGGACTTCATCTCGTCGGGAGCCGAATTTGTAACAATTCAAACTGAGTTTGAATTTTCAAATTCAAATATGAAGGGAATGTGGCCAAACCAGTTTGAAGTTGATGAATTCAAATTCTTCCTCTGAATTGGTGGCTATGTTCCCTTTTCAAGTCTGAGTAGGTGGGATATTTGCACAACAGAGAAGATTAGGGGGGAGAAGAGGATCCATCAGTCAGCTAGACTTCGGGCCTAAGTCAACACCGGGCGAACTCGGTTTACCGGGCCTCGGCAGCGCTCGACACCGAGCCAACTGAGCGGCCACCTCGCCCCCCCCCCCTCCTCGCGCGCTGGCCACCAGCTTGCCGGCTCCGCCGCCTCGGCCCGATCTTTACCCCGGGAGCAAACAGCAGCACGTCGCCTTCTTCATTGATCACACGCTCGCTGTTTCCCTCACACCCGCACAGAACCGGAGCTCACCGCCGCGCTCTCTTTTCCCGATCGCCGGCACCAACCGAGCCTCAGTTGCTCATGCCAGCAGCACCGAAAAGCAGCGCCCGTGCATGCTCTACCACGTCAGCCCGAGAACCCCGAAGCTCCTAGCCTCTGGCGCGTGCAATTCGGCAACGGGCGCCGAGGAACAGAGCACCGGCGGAAAGCTGAGGATTGCTCCCCGTGGACAGCACACCACGGCCAGTTTCACCGCCGGAATTCTAGACGAAAAAGGTGCGCCTTAGTCTCCAGATCGTGTAGCTGCAACCCTCCTAGCCATTGATAGACTGTGCGCGGGGAATTCCTAAGAATCCCGCGAACTAGTGCACCCGAGTAGGGGTTGGTCTACCCCGAAATTCTAGCTGCACTGTCCAACCCAGCTCGGGTGAGCCTACACACGCCTTCCTCACTCCCTAGTGGCCCTCCTCGACCAAGAATCAAGGGATATGACCCAGAAATGGCCGGGTTCTGGTTGGTTTTCGGGCCGCCATAGAATAATAGCTCGGGCCACCGTGGAACTCTAGGTTGCCTACCTTTTCATGGGGTTTGGCAGCCATTTTCATCACCCTCGAGCTTCCGCGGTGCTCTCCGACCCTTTGCCGATCGTTTTGATGCGTTGAAACGCATTCCCGACCACGCCGGAACCCTAACCGCCGCTGTCACCGTCGGGGGCCCTGTTCCGGTGAGCTATGGCCGCCGGCGAACCCCGAGATGAGTTCAGCGTCATGACTTAGGGCGGGGTGGCGTGTTTGGGGTCGGGAGACGGCCGGGAAAGTGGTTCCGGCGACGCTCGCCGGAGTGCGCCGCCACGGACCCCTGTTTGGCGCGAGGAAGGGGAAGACCTGCTGGGTGGGACCCACTGGCAGACATTTAAACAATTTGAAATTTCCAGTTTGTAGTTCAAACTTTGGAGGACCACAGCTTGGGGTAGGAGAGTCCAAAAATTATGAAACAAATTTTGTTGGATTCCTCTGACAGAGTACAATCCAAATATGAGACCCAATTAGTATGAAATCTATTAATTAATTCTGGAAAATTCTTTAAAACTTTTCAGCCAAAGAATTTAGAGGGAGTTTGGTTCATCCAAAAATCCCCAAATTTTGCCAGAATGTTCCTTAGGATGTTAGTGAACCCTTGTAAAAGTTTCAGACCATTTGGAGTTGATTTGGTCAGAGCAATTCAAATTTGAAGGTGCTGTGTTCATTTGAATACAGAAACATTTTCAGAGAATTTCCAAAACTTGGAAATTCAGTTCTGGGCAAATCTTAGCTCCAAAAATGCTAGGAAAATTCATGCAAACTCTATGAACTATAACTGAAATTGTAGTTCACTAAGTTGGGCATGAACAGGGGTATTACCTCAGAATTAATTCTTCTTTGCTTATTTGCTAAGAGAATTATTCTGAGCAAACCACTCCATGAAAAGTGCTAATGTTTGGTCCAGAGAGTTTGCTTGTGACAAGGAACTCACACAAAAATTCTCAGCTCCATTGGAGCTCTGGATCACCCTGTCCTGTTTAACCACTTGAGGGATTAATATGTAAAAGGGGGGAACCACTTAGCACTTAACCATGTGCTTAGGTCTAAGCCCAAACCACCAACACCCAGTTCATATTTAAATTCTTAAACAGAGTTCCAGTTGTTAGAAACTGGTGATTAGAACTAATAGCAGTAGTATTACAATAAACCTGTATGCATATTCATTAACATGTAGTATTTCATTAAACGTGTAGTCACCGAAGAAGAGACTCCGGAAGTGCTAGACTTCCTCCTTCCGGAAGAAGAGCTAACTACTGACCAGCAGCAACAAGGAAAGCGCCGGTTTGCATTAACCTTTTTATAAGTTTTAATTTGTTTACATGTGTCATGTGAAGTATGATTGTGCATTAGGTATAGGATGGATGGAACCCCACTTGCATGACCAGAATTTTTCATAAGAGTGAGGGTAGTGTCTAAGATCTCGAGTAGACAGGCTATGCTTAATAATTCATAGGACTTCGGTACAAGTCGAGTAGTTGGAATCTACTCATGAGATAGGCCGGGACACACGGGTTTGGTTCGAGTGACGGGAGATCACTTTAGTAATGAAAATGAGACTAGGCAGGGGCTATGGCGCAGCAAGAGGAAGTCTTGTGTGCGCAGCCCTGTCCGTGTCGATTGAGGACCGAGCCGTGTGCGGTCCTGCTGAACAAGTATTGAACGTACCGAAGGCATATCGGATATATGGGCCCCGATAAACCGATGTAGCCTAAACCTCCGGGCGTCGAGGCATAGCACACCGATTTATAGGTGTAGGTTGAGGGCAGCAAGGTGGAAATCTGCCAACGGGCATAGAGAGATGCTCCATGTGGGGAACCTCCTGCTCGTTTCGGTGCGACCGGTTCGACGTTTGGGCTGTTGGGTGAAAGGTTGTCCCGTACGACATCGAGTGAGCATGCTTTGCAGCTCCACTGGTGGGCGTACGTGACGTGCTCTTTGGGTTTCCCTACAGGTGTATATCGAGTCGAGTCGCCGTCCCTCACGGTGACTAGTACCGCTTGTTCACTGCGTCGTAACGTAGACTAATGAATGAAATGTTATGATTCAATATTGCTGTTATGATATAATTGTATTGCTACATGTGTGCCACCAAATAGTGCTCACTAAAGTTCAGCTTCATGAACTGTTAACTTGTTGCTAAAAGATGAACTAAGAATGAACTTGTAGGCATGTCCACTTGCTGCAACATTGCTATCCTATGTCATGGTACACCTCATGTAGAGTTTCATGCTTAGGTGAGTCGGTTAAGCCTTGCTGAGCCTTCGTGCTCACGGTTGCTGCTTAAGTGTTTTTCAGGTGAGGAGCCACCTACGGACTCGGAGTACGAGTCCACCGGCGAGGGTTACCCTCCGTCGGGGACCGCGGCTGAGTGGGAGCCGTACACGCCGCGCTGAGCTGAGACGTGCAGCTAGTGTGGGTTGCCCTAGGGCTGGACAACCGACTTTTGCTAGATAGGCGGGCGTGAGTTGTACAAAAGAAACTTCCGCTGTGTAATAAAGACCCTAGTTTGTAACTGAGAAGTGTACTACTTTGTACATTCAGTTTGTTTTTCCATATAATATAATATGTTCTTATGACGTGTGCTGTCGGGTGTCGCATCGCGCGGCACCACCCTCTGCGATCCTGGATGAGTGGATTCCGGTCCGCCACATGCTCACTCTTGCTATATGAGTGGTTTTGCAGATTAATACGACGCTATAAAGAAGGTTGTCCGGTGAGACTCGGAAACGTCCGAGTCATATTACACATGGAGGACCTAGCCGCTGCCATGTCTTCGTGTTGCTAGAAAGAGGAGTCCGCGGGCTGGACCTCTTTTTGAGTGCTTCTTAGTTATTCGACGTGAGCTGTTTATAGACTTCCGCTGTAGCTATTTTATGTAGATTATTTACAAAGAACAATTGTATGCTTCCGCTTTTGATTTATGTAATACAGTGTTCCTTATATGTGTGCTGTTGGGTGCCGCATAACACGGCACCACCCAATGCGATTCCCGGGCGATGTGCCCCGTTCCCGTGATCGGGCGGGACGACGGGGGCCCTCTCAGCGTGGTATCAGAGCAGCGTTGGTAATAGCGCACGGAATAAGGATCGTATTACGACAAAAACTTAGGATATGGTGAGGAAACGGTATTAGGCCCACATAAGGACTATAGTAGTATAGTTACTTAAAGTGGCAGCACTAACATATTTGTTATAATTCTGAACTTGATTTATGTAACGACGCGCCTATGTTCAGGTAAGAATGGTAAGGAACGCCACCAAAAGCGGGTCAATTTCGATTAGCTCCCCTGACGAGGAAAGTGGTTCAGGGATAGGTCTCACAGCTTGGTGTGAGACGTTAATATGGAACTCTTGGACTCTTCATGTTCCTGAGTTCATATGAAACGCTGATCCCTAGCGTGCATTAGGCAAGCAAGTGGAGACCCCATCGTGTGGTCAGTAACGCGATAGTGTGTTCTTCGGGAAATAGCCTAGGAGGACATACGCAGCGCTTGCCATCGGCGTGCCCTGCAGGGCAGTAGGTGGTATCCGTTGGGTTGATAACATTCCCATCCGTGACGAACCATTCATGATATACTCGGGTTCCTGTCGTGTGGTATAAAAACACGATCATGTACCTTGAGACGTGGCTTAACTCAAGGACGGCCATATGGCAATGATACGGGCGTTTGTATTTACTTTCAAATATGGAACTGCCTGAAATGAAACAACCTTTGAGTGCACCACTATTGAGTGTTCTTCTGCAGGTACTAACCACGTACGTATCCTGTGTAGTACACGTGTGCGAGAGACTGTCTTAGTGCCACTGATAAAACGGATATGCCGGTATAATCCGGTTTAGGATTTTCTTTGGGAGGCTACGTAGTACCGACATGCTTCTTACGGTGCATCGACGCCGTACTACACTTAATAATCTCTTCCCTATGAAGAAATGATTCATGAACTAGCTTTCAACTAAAAATGGAAGTTTGAAACAAATATTAGTTACTGAACTCTTATTTTGAGCTAAAATTCAAATGAGAGAAAGACTAGGCTTCAAAGATTTCAAAAACAGAGTGCTCTGTTTTCTGGCAGGAATTATTGCTGGAATTTGACAGAGCATAACTCTGAGTAGATTTAACCACTTAAGGTGTATGATACGGTTCTGGAAAGATTTTCAAGTTCTATACAATTTCTTTGTATACCTCCAGAGCAGAATCACACGTTAAGTTGGTGAAAAGTCCTGTTGAAGGCAAACTGTTCAGAACCAGGACAGTAGCAAAAACCTCTCTGGACCTTTCTGTTTTTAAGCCATAACGTCCTGTAGAGGAATCCTTAAGGATCCTATGATACACCGTTGGAAAGGTTAAGATATGTGCAACATTGTTGTAGTTCAGAGTTTGCTCAGATTATTATTGTATTTTCATATACAACTGTGATAAAGTAGCCACATACAAAGGAGATGCTGGCAAATTTTATCCAAGAATTCTGTCAACTTTGAGCAATCATAACTTTTGATCCAGAGACGATCTGAAGGCATATGAATACTCGTTGGAAAGATACTGAAGTTAAATTTAACTTTGGTATTCAACATGAGTTATGAATATGCTGTTCAATGGATCAAGAATCTAGATGAGGACAGAAGAGTCCGTTATGTACAGAAAAGAGGACTGGTTAGGCCTATCCCAGGGAAGTGATTAAACTCGAAGATAGTCCGGTGGGACGTGAATATCCAATGTGTTTCCAATGAGTTACCGGGCAATGCCGGCTAATGGGACATCAAGTTCCAGATGGACCTGACGCCGGAAACAACACCGACTTCACGAAGGCTGTATAAGATGGCACCCAATGAACTAGCGGAGTTGAAGGAGCAACTAAGTGAACTTATGAGCAAAGGTTTTATATGACCTAGCTCCTCACCTTGGGATTGCTCTGCGCTGTTCGTTAAGAAGGACGATGAGACACTAAGATTAAGTGTTGCTTATCGTTCGCTCAATGCCGCCATTATAAAGAAAAAGTACCCCGCCCCGCGTCGATGGTTCATTCGATAAACTAGTTGGTGCAAGGGTATTCTTGAAGATGGTTGGAGCTCAAAAAACCATATGACATCAAGACCCATTACCATCTATAACACCCCAAAACCTACTAAAGAGGGGAATTTAAAATTTTTTGGACGTAATGCATGTGATAAAGCAATTCAAATTCAAACTGGAATTCAAATTCAAATCAAAACAGAAAAAGAAAAGGAAAAAAAGAAAAAGAAAAAGAAAACCGAAACCGGCCAGTGGGCCGAAACCCGCCAGCCGGCCCAAGACCCTCCGCGCCAACCCGAACCCGCGCCCCCCTCTCTCCCTCTCACTGACACATGGGGCCCGCGTGTCATGCCTCTCCTCGCGCGCGCGCCCAACTGCCGCGCGACTTCCGCGCCGATCGCCGCAGCCACGCCGATTTTCTGGCTCCAGATGCCGCGGTCTCCAGCCATGCGCCGCGCCACATCCAGACAAACCCCAGCCACCCTCCCTCGTCTATTTAAACGCCGAAATCCGCCCCTTTTTCCTCCCCGATCGGCCGTTTTTCTCTCCGGTGAGAACCGAAGCCACCACCGCCGATTTCCTTCGATCCTTGCTCAAATTTCCTGATCTAACTTGCTGATCACGTCCCACCGCCGCCGGGGAGCCCTGCAGGTGAAGGAAACAACGTGTCTTGCGCCCCAACTGCCACTCCGACGTGCACCGAAGACCATCGCCGTTGAAACTCGCCGCCGACCGACTTCCAGGGCCTCCGGGTGCAGGAAAACCCCTCGGTGAGCATCCCCTAACCCCCCACAGCCGATCCATGCAAAAAGATGCGAGCTCTAGCGTGTAGCGGCAAAAACCGAGGCTGCGCCGGCGAGATCGCCACCCCCGCCGCCGCGCGCGCGGGCTGGCTCCGACCAGGGCGACGTGGCCCCTTGAGGGCCGTCTATTTTAAATCGCTTGGTAGAAATAAAACCGACGCATACCTTTTCGGCAATCTAATCTGAGCTGTCTGTTTTAAATCGGACGGTCCACGTCGGCCCCGAATTATAAAGGCCAGGATTCTTACATGCTACACCCTGGGGATCTCGGAAAACACGAGCTAGCCCCGGAAACTTCTGATCTAGCCCCTGGACCTTCAGAAATTCGTGTAAATTCATTTAAAAATCAGTTTTAGCCACTGGACTTAATAAAAATTAGGAAAACCCCTCTGTTATGTGTAGTTAGACCCCTGGAAATTTAGGAAATAGTAAATTAGACCCTGCAGTAGTGTGGATTGCCTTTTTGACCCTGTAGGATATTAAATTCAGAAATTTGAATATGTGACTAGGATTTAAATTTAAAGGATAAGGCAAACACATGTGTAAATGCAAATTTAAACTCTACTAGCACTTGGAAAACCCTTAGAATGAGTTAAGAATTTATTTTAGGCTGAAATGAAATCTGCCTAGATGTTGCTCATTTTTATTATCTCTAGAGACACATTTTAGGCTAGGAAATAATTCTAAAAATTGGTAAAAGAAATTTAAATTGTTTCATATCAGAGAGGAAGTTCAAACATATTTTATTGAACATTTCAGATCAGAACCTATTCTGTTTAGATGATATGTCTTACTATTTTAATATTGAAATTTACTTTTAGGCATAGAAAATAAATCTGAAAATATAGGAAAATAAGTATACAAAATTTGAAAATACTAAATGAGGTCTTTATTTTCAAAAACTTCAAATTGAGATTTTGAAGAAGAGCTGAAAACCTATTTGAAGTAGGAAACTTTCTTTCATGCAAATTTTGTGGCTAAGGAGTGTATTAATTAAATACAGAGAATTTGTTCAAATGGGAAATTAATATATAGTGGGCAACTAGAAATCTGAATACAAAAGTTAGAAATAATATATATATGTTTAAAAGTGCATGTAGGTCAAAAATCAACACATCTAGGGTAACCACAACACCTAAACATGTGAATGACTTTAGTATGTATGTATGTGTGGTTTGCATGAGTGAAAGTGTGAACTACGGCTTGTTGTTTTCTTTTGCTATGTGTATTGGCATGAGTAGAACCTGCCCCAGAGCAAGTTCTACCCTTCCAAGACCAAGACTTTCCATTCCCAGAGCAGCAGGAAGAAGGCAAGTGTCCTTGACCACTTTGATCCTATGCTAGGATGTGTAGATAGAATTATTTGCATTGTCAATTGAAATATGAAACCCATGCTAGGAAGTTTCCCTAGAATTGCATTATCTTGTTTCCTTGTAGCTTGGCCTGGGATTTGTTTTATTATGTCATTCATTCATATCACATATGCTTAGCCATGCTTAGAATGGGATAAGTGGGATATGAGGTCATCAACTTGTTTACCTTACTCTTGAATGAGACATTATGAGTTATATAGAGGTAGGATCGAGGCAAGTTGGATGATTTGGTTGGTGCTGGGTCCACGAGACTCGGGCTTGTGTGTAGTACTTGCCTGAATCCTAAGGACCGATTCATGGAGCATATAACCTGGCTTTACCGTGCCAACCACATGCTGAGATGGGACAGCTTGGCCAATTAATTAGGTGTATCCCCGGCGTGGTATGGGTGTTTTGGATGGTGCGGGGAATAGGTGTCAGCTGGACTACCATATGAACCGCAAGGCTCAAGAGGGGGTCACTGCAGCGGGGTTGGAGCCTCTTGTATGCCGTTAGGGGTGAAACCTCAGTGGGCCCACGCTCATCGGGAATCCCTTTGTAAAGGCTTCGTAGTGATCTCCTGGCTACACACCTGGGAAGTGTGAATGTGGTTCGCGGCCACTGGCATAATGGAGGTTCTTTTAGTTCACCCGGCAACGAGGGATGAAATCACTATATGTGGGTTTAGTGGTACAAACTCTGCAGAGTCAAAACTGTCATGACAGCCGTGCTCACGGTCAAGAGCGGCTTGGACTTATTCATGATTAGAGGATGATGGATTGGGAAGTTGTGGATGTTAAGCGGGAAGCTTAACATTGGAGATGAGACTATGTTTACTTGATTTTGATGATGGGTTGGGAGATTGGGACCATTTCACCTGTGTAGTAATGTAGGTGCTTAATAAGCTAAGGTGATAGGTATAAATGGCGTAGTGCTTTAACCATGAGTTCAACCTCTCCTTGCTCTAGCCATGCATGACATAACTTTCCCACACTTGCTGAGTACCCACGGTACTCAAACTTGCTTTTCTGTTGGTTTATATTGCTGCTCAGGTCAAGAGAATGATGTGGTGTTTAATGACCAAGACTTTGGTCCCGAGGAAGGATTCTAGGTTCACGGAGTCCCCCGAGCAACGCTTGTGACGGAGCCCACAAGATTTATATTCCGCTGCTGTTTTATTTACATGTTATGAACTTATTATCGTCCATCGAGACGTATGCTATGTAAGACTTATTTATATTCGAACACCTGGCTTGTAATATGATGATGCTTCACTATTTGTCGTCACATGTATGAGAAAATGATCCTGGCATACATGTGATATTCACTCGGTTGTTCTTCGGAGAAACCGAGTGTGACAGAAGTGGTATCAGAGCCAAGGTTGCCTGTAGGAACGTGGACCTAGGTAGAAGTGGACGTATTTAAGGACCCTATTTTCTTAAAAACTATTTTACAAAGGTGTGGGTTGAAAGGGTTATTTAATGGTGTCACTTTATTCATCTTGCCCCAACTTTTATTCAAAATACAATTTTTATTTAACTCTTATCTAACTTAATTTTAAATGCTTTATGTTTTAGATGGTTCGCATGATCGGCACCGCCCGCAAGTCCACCGGAGGGAGAGTTCCTGTAGTTGCCCTTGCCCTGAGAGAAGAGAACCGTCCGGTGACGTACCACTCCTACGGGTTGGCAGTAGGAGGCTTGTTGCGCCGTCTTCGGCGTATGCTCCACGCCACCGGCAATACGGGCAAGCTAATCATACACTACAGCTCCACCAGGACCATCCATGAGAAGCGGGAAGAATGGAGCTCAGAGATGAGGATTATCTATGAAAATCAGCTGCTCAAGATCCACCGCTCTCCAGCTTGTCGGGCGACTCAGGCCGATGCTGAGAAGGATGTCACCTGAGAGGCCATCACCTGCCAGAGTTATCTCAACCGTCGCCCCCTGGACAGGACTGAGTACATGTATGTCCTCCAGCATGAGAGGGGCACCGCGGAGTACAAGTACCCGCTGGTGCAGAAGGGGACTTCCCATGAGCACATGGACCTGTGCTTGGAGGATGCTGCTATGCTCAGCACTCGACTGCAGGAGTGCCAGCAGGAGCTTCAGAATGTTCGTGACACCCTGAAGGAGACTGAGACATTGCTTCGTGCCAGCTTGAGGGCGAGAGAAAAAGGAGATGGGAATGAACTATGTGTCACCGTGAATGACACGTGGACTCCTGACTCCTCAGACCGCCGGGCGAGCAAGCGTCGCCACACTTCTCCACCAGCAGCTTCCCCACCTAAAGCGGAATCAGAGGGCAGTCGTAATAATGAGGAAGACCTCGACGAGCCAGCTCAGTGATGCGAGTTGTTTAGAGTCATTTCCCTTAATTCAGCAGGTCATCGAGTAGTCGAGTCAATCCCCTATTTATTTGTGTGTTAATGTTTGGTGTGTGACGTGAGTTGTGGAAGCCATGGGCATTTGTCCACAACCTCGTCTTTAGGTTGCTTTGCTTTGGTGTGTGAACCCATATGAATGAATAGAGCATTTATTTTCGCATGAGATGTGACGCCCAAAATATCTATGTGAAATCTTAAGAAATTGTCTAAATATTAAGGCCTCAAAAGTATAAGTTTAAACAAGCAATTTGGGAAGTTAATACGTAATGCTTTAAGTTAACACTTGGTTGACCAAACATAAAGGAATCATCCATTGTTCGACAAGAACGGTGGAACTAACTCACCCTAGCGACACAAAAGTGAAGTTCATAGCCGTACAAGAACCTAGGAGGGACCTTAAACTCAATCAAGTTGAGGTGGAAGTGGAAAAGATAAGTATTATGCGGGAGTATCCAGATGTTTTTCCGGAGGAGCTGCCAGGTATGCCTCCCGATCGTGAAGTGGAATTCGCGATTGAACTAGTGCCTGGAACAGCCCCAATATACAAGAGGCCTTATCGGATGGACTCCAAACAGCTGGAAGAGCTCAAGGAGCATATAAGAGAATTGACAGAGAAGGGGTATATTCGTCCTAGTTCCTCACCATGGGGAGCTCCAGTGATATTTGTGTCCAAGAAGGACGGAACCCAAAGGTTATGCGTAGACTACCGTGCGTTAAACGAAGTAACCATCAAGAACAAATACCCATTACCCCGCATTGAAGACTTATTTGATTAGTTGAGGGGAGCTTGTGTGTTCTCAAAAATTGATCTCAGGTCGGGATACCACCAACTGAAGATAAGGGAAACCAACATTCCAAAGACAGCTTTCGTATCTCGGTACGGGCTGTATGAATACACCGTCATGCCTTTCGGGCTAACTAATGCCCCATCATACTTCATGTATCTCATGAACAAGGTATTCATGGAATATCTGGACAAATTTGTGGTGGTTTTCATTGATGACATTCTCGTCTTCTACAAAGATAAAGAAGAACATGAGGGACATTTAAGGTCGGTGTTGCAAAAGCTGAGAGAAGACCAACTATATGCCAAGTTGAGCAAGTGTGAGTTTTGGCTGAAGAGAGTTCCCTTCTTAGGACATATACTCTCGGAGGGAGGAATCTCCGTAGATCCCGCCAAGATCGAGGATGTGCAGAAGTGGAAGACCCCTAAAAATGTCGGGGAAATTCGAAGCTTTTTAGGGTTGGCTGGGTATTATCGACGGTTCATTGAGGGTTTCTCCAAGATCTTGAGACCTCTCACCAAATTGTTAGAGAAGGGAACCACATACACATGGACACCACAGTGTGAGATGAGTTTTCAATAACTGAAGAAAAGATTGACAACAGCCCCAGTGCTAGTTATGCCAGATATGCAGAAGAACTTTTCAGTGTACTGCGATGCCTCTGGACACGGGTTGGGATGTGTTCTCATGCAAGAGGGGCATGTCGTGGCTTATGCGTCCCGGCAGCTCTGGAAACACGAGAAGAACTATCCTACGCATGACCATAGAGCTAGCCGCAGTGGTACACGCATTGAAGATTTGGCGGCATTACTTTATGGGGAAAAGGACAGAGATATATACGGATCATAAGAGTTTAAAGTACATTTTCACACAGCCATATCTCAACCTCAGACAAAGGAGATGGTTAGAGCTAATCAACGACTTTGATGTGGGCATCAACTATCATCCGGGGAAAGCGAACGTCGTAGCGGATGCTTTAAGCCAGAAAGTGCAGCTCAACATGTTGAGTTCGAAGGACATGCCTGCAGAATTGATGGAAGAGATTGCAAAACTCAATGTATGTCTGGTGAATAGTGGTGAGGCCATCGCCATGAAAGTGGACTCCATATTAGAGCAAGACATACGCAACTGTCAGAAGAATGACAAGAAGATACAAGAGATTAGAGAACTCATCAAGGAAAATAAAGCCCCTGGATTCAGAGAGGATGAACAAGGTACGGTGTGGCATGGCAAAAGAATCTGTGTGCCTGAAGTAAAGGAGATCCATGAATTGATTTTGAAGGAAGCTCATGATTCCGACTATTTCATTCATCCTGGGAGTACAAAGATGTATCATGACCTCAAAAGCAGATATTGGTGGTATGGCATCAAGCGAGATGTCGTGGAACATGTTGCCCTATGTGACACCTGTCAGTTGGTGAAAGCAGAACATCAACGACCGGCGGGACTATTCCAACCACTCAAAGTGCCTGAATGGAAATGGGAAGAAATCGGTATGGATTTCATAGTGGGACTACCCAGGACCCAATCGGGATATGATTCGATATGGGTCATCGTCGACAGGTTAACCAAGGTAGCTCATTTCATCCCCGTGAAAGAAAGCTACAACGGATCCAAATTGGCGGACTTGTACATGTCAAGGATCGTGTGTTTCCATGGAGTGCCAAAGAAGATAGTGTCGGACCGAGGGACACAGTTCACCTCAAGGTTCTGGCAGAAGTTACATGAAACCATGGGAACTCGTCTAAATTTTAGTTCTGCATATCACCCCCAGACTGACGGGCAGACGGAAACAACCAATCAGATCCTTGAGGATATGCTGAGAGCGTGTGCGCTCAAGAACAATAGGAGTTGGGATGAGAACTTACCGTATGCGGAGTTCTCCTATAACAACAGCTATCACGCTAGTATGAAGATGTCACCATTTGAGACGTTGTATGGAAGGAAGTGCAGGACTCCACTATTTTGGAACCAAACAGGGGAAAGTAAAGTGTTTGGGCCCGAAGTACTACAAGAATCCGAGGCGAAAGTGAGGGAAATCCGCAACAACTTGAGGATAGCACAGACCCGACAAAAGAGCTATGCCGATGTACGGAGAAGAGAGCTCGTTTTCAACGTGGGGGACTATGTCTATCTCAAGCTGTCCCCTATCCGAGGACTTCGTCGGTTTAAGGTGAAAGGGAAGTTATCACCTCGATACATCGGACCCTTTCAGATTCTGGAGAGGAAAGGCGAAGTGGCATATCAACTAGAACTACCGGCTCGCCTATCGGATGTGCACGATGTATTCCATGTGTCACAGCTCAAGAAATGTCTAAGGACGCATGAAGAGATGTTACCCATGAATGAGGTTGACATACGAGAGGATATGTCTTATGCCGAGCAACCGGTCAAGGTTTTGGAGACAATGGAACGCCTCACAAGAAATAAAAGAATCCGGATGTGCAAGGTGCAGTGGAAGCATCACTCGGAAGAGGAAGCCACATGGGAGCGAGAAGACGAGCTTAAGGAACAGTTTCCGGAATTGTTTTCCTAGAACCACCAATCTCGAGGACGAGATTTCTTTTAAGGGGGGTAGAGCCGTAACACCCCAAAACCTACTAAAGAGGGGAATTTAAAAAATTTTGGACGTAATGCATGTGATAAAGCAATTCAAATTCAAACTGGAATTCAAATTCAAATCAAAACAGAAAAAAAAAGGAAAAAAGAAAAAGAAAAAGAAAACTGAAACCGGCCAGTGGGCCGAAACCCGCCAGCCGGCCCAAGACCCCCCGCGCCAACCCGAACCCGCGCCCCCCTCTCTCCCTCTCACTGATACGCGGGGCCTGCGTGTCATCCCTCTCCTCGCGCGCGCGCCCAACTGCCGCGCGACTTCCGCGCCGATCGCCACAGCCACGCCGATTTTCTATCTCTAGATGTTGCGGTCTCCAGCCACGCGCCACGCCACATCCAAACAAACCCCAGCCGCCCTCCCTCGTCTATTTAAACGTCTAAATCCGCCCCTTTTTCCTCCCCGATCGACCGTTTTTCTCTCCGGTGAGAACCGAAGCCACCACCGCCTATTTCCTTCGATCCTTGGTCAAATTTCCTGATCTAACTTGCTGATCACGTCCCGCCGCCGCCGGGGACCCTGCAGGTGAAGGAAACGACGTGTCTTGTGCCCCAACTGCCACTCCGACGTGCACCGAAGACCATCACCGTTGAAACTCGCCGCCGACCGACTTCCAGGGCCTCCGGGTGCAGGAAAACCCCTCGGTGAGCATCCCCTAACCCCCCGCAGCCGATCCATGCAAAAAGATGCGAGCTCTAGCGTGTAGCGGCAAAAACCGAGGCTGCGCCGGCGAGATCGCCATCCCCGCCGCCGCGCGCCACCGCGCGCGGGGGCTGGCTCCGGCCAGGGCGACGTGGCCCCTTGAGGGCCGTCTATTTTAAATAGCACGGTAGAAATAAAACCGACGCGTACCGTTTCGGTGATCTAATCTGAGCTATCTGTTTTGAATCGGACGGTCCACGTCGGCCACGCATTATAAAGTCCAGGATTCTTACGCGCTACCCCATGGGGATCTCAGAAAACACGAGCTAGCCCCGGAAACTTCTGATCTAGCCCCTAGACCTTTAGAAATTCGTGTAAATTCATTTAAAAATCAGTTTTAGCCACTGGACTTAATAAAAATTAGGAAAACCCCTCTGTTATGTGTAGTTAGACCCCTGGAAATTTAGGAAATAGTAAATTAGACCCCACAGTAGTGTGGATTTGCCTTTTTGACCCTATTGGATATTAAATTCAGAAATTTGAATATGTGACTAGGATTTAAATTTAAAGGATAAGGCAAACACATGTGTAAATGCAAATTTAAACTCTCCTAGCACTTGGAAAACCCTTAGAATGAGTTAAGAATTTATTTTAGGCTGAAATGAAATCTGCCTAAGTGTTGCTCATTTTTATTATCTCTAGAGACACATTTTAGGCTAGGAAATAATTCTAAAAACTGGTAAAATAAATTTAAATTGTTTCATATCAGAGAGGAAGTTCAAAAATATTTTATTGAACATTTTAGATCAGAACCTATTCTGTTTAGATGATATGTCTTACTATTTTAATATTGAAATTTACTTTTAGGCATAGAAAATAAATCTGAAAATATAGGAAAATAAGTATACAAAATTTGAAAATACTAAATGAGGTCTTTATTTTCAAAAACTTCAAATTGAGATTTTGAAGAAGAGCTGAAAACCTATTTGAAGTAGGAAACTTTCTTTCATGCAAATTTTGTGGCTAAGGAGTGTATTAATTAAATATAGAGAATTTGTTCAAATGGGAAATTAATATATAGTGGGCAACTAGAAATCTGAATACAAAAGTTAGAAATAATATATATATGTTTAAAAGAGCATGTAGGTCAAAAATCAACACATCTAGGGTAGCCACAACACCTAAACATGTGAATGACTTTAGTATGTATGTATGTGTGGTTTGCATGAGTGAAAGTTTGAACTATGGCTTATAGATTGTTGTTTTCTTTTGCTATGTGTATTGGCATGAGTAGAACCTGCCCCAGAGCAAGTTCTCCTCTTCCAAGACCAAGACTTTCCATTCCTAGAGCAGCAGAAAGAAGGCAAGTGTCCTTGACCACTTTGATGCTATGCTAGGATGTGTAGATAGAATTATTTGAATTGTCAATTGAAATATGAAACTCACGCTAGGAAGTTTCCCTAGAATTGCATTATCTTGTTTCCTTGTAGCTTTTTATTATATCATTCATTCATATCACATATGCTTAGCCATGCTTAGAATGGGATAAGTGGGATATGAGGTCATCAACTTGTTTACCTTACTCTTGAATGAGACATTATGAGTTATGTAGAGGTAGGGATCGAGGCAAGTTGGATGATTTGGTTGGTGCTGGGTGCACGGGACTCGGGTTTGTGTGTAGTACTTGCCTGGATCCTAAGGACCGGTTCATAGAGCATGTAACCTGGCTTTACCGTGCCAACCACATGCTGAGATGGGGCAGCTTGGCCAATTAATTAGGTGTATCCCTGGTGTAGTATGGGTGTTTTGGATGGTGCGGGGAATAGGTGCCAGCTGGACTACCATATGAACCGCAAGGCTCAAGAGGGGGCCACTGCAGCGGGGTTGGAGTCTCTTGTATGCTGTTAGGGGTGAAACCTCAGTGGGCCCATGCTAGTCGAGAATCCCTTTGTAAAGGCTTCGTAGTGATCTACTGGCTACACACCAGGGAAGTGTGAATGTGGTTCGCGGCCACTGGCATAATGGAGTTTCTTTTAGTCCACCCGGCAACGGGGGATGAAATCACTACATGTGGGTACAGTGGTGCAAACTCTGCAGAGTCAAAACTGTCATGACAGCCGTGCTCACGGTCAGGAGCGGCTTGGACTTATTCATGATTAGAGGATGATGGATTGGGAAGTTGTGGATGTTAAGCGGGAAGCTTAACATTGGAGATGAGACTATGTTTACTTGATTTTAATGATGGGTTGGGAGATTGGGACCATTTCACCTGTGTAGTAATGTAGGTGCTTAATAAGCTAAGGTGATAGGTATTAATGGCGTAGTGCTTTAACCATGAGTTCAACATCTCCTTGCTCTAGCTATGCATGACATAACTTTCCCACACTTGCTGAGTACCCACGGTACTCAAACTTGCTTTTCTATTGGTTTATATTGCTGCTCAGGTCAATAGAATGATGTGGTGTTTAATGACCAAGACTTTGGTCCCGAGGAAGGATTCTAGGTTCACGGAGTCCCCCGGGCAACGCCTGTGACGGAGCCCACAAGATTTATATTCCGCTGCTGTTTTAATTACATGTTATGAACTTATTATCATCCATCAAGACGTATGCTGTGTAAGACTTATTTATATTCGAACACCTGACTTGTAATATGATGATGCTTCACTATTTGTCGTCACATGTATGAGAAAATGATCCTGGCATACATGTTATATTCACTCGGTTGTTCTTCAGAGAAACCGGGTGTGACACCATCCGGGAAAAGTGAAAGTGGTTGCCACCATGTTAGTCGGAAGAAACCACGTTCACAACTTGGCGATTGCTAAGTTGGAAGAAGAGGAACCAAGTCTCCATGTCGTTCTGTATGGAGCACTCCATAACCTTGCTCAGTCCAACAGTGTGAGGAAAGATTGCTGAAGTGCGAAGGAGAGACAAAGGTATGTCTCACCTACAGACGGGAATAGACAACGGAGAGATGAGGTAGTTCAGAAAGGACAATGATGGTACTCTATGGTTTAAGACCGTACAGTTATACCTCGTAAGATGGAGCTCTACAGCCGGAAATGTCACACACCGCGGAAGTGGTGTGAGTACGGTGAAAGAGTACTGTTTCGGGTTGATTTGTCAACAAAGCCGATGACCGAGTTCGGACAATAGAAGCGAGCTTGGGGGCTGTGCAATCCTGACAGAAAGGCTAAGATGGTCAGAATAGACCGTTACATTTCGATGGCGGAGAACACGTTTGTCTTCGCGTGTCTCCGATGAAAGGAATTCTCCGGTCCAATGTAAAGGGGAAATTTTGCTTCCCAAGCCTTAGATCCATTTGCCGTCACGGAAAAGTGCGGACCATAGCCTACCGACTGGAACTACCGGCAAACCTTGCTGGTGTTCACGACACATTTCATGTCTCACAGCTGCGGAAGTGCTTTAAAGCTACTATCGCTGTCCGCACCAAAGAAATTGACTAGTTGCAGCCGGATCGTGCCTACACCGAGCGACCGGTTCAGACTATCGAGGGGAGATCTGGAACACTGGAATCGGATATTAAGATTTTGCCAGGTGGTGTGGTGTAATCATACCACGGAAGAAACAACGTGGATAGCAAAGATTACCCCCGCATGAACTATCCGGAATTTTTATCGTCGTACCACTTGGCATTACCTCTCCCGTCTCGTTCTCCTATCGGAATCTCGGGACGAGATTCTTTTTAAGGGGGGGAGGAAAAAAACGTGAATGCAAAGAAACGGGTGATTGAACGTCATTGTGTTTCTGGTTCATGAAAAATGAGACTTACAAAAACTTTATTACATGGGATGGTATACGTGAAGTTCGACACCACGGGTTCGAGCATTCATTTGGATGTGTTGGACCAAGGTGGAGTTAAACCCATGGGTAAATCATACATGTATATGAGAAAGAACAAAAATAAGGTCTTTAGACTCAAAGGTTCAGCTCAAGTTGCTGCCAAACTTTTGTATACACATGGAGCCTCATACATTTGAAATTGAGGAGATTATGGTGGCAACTTTCTGATTTGAGGGTGAGCTAAAAAGGAACGGATTATGATCATGTTGGGTTCATGCTGAATTCAAACATGATTAAGGAAAGGGAATGATTTGAGTTATGTCACATGAAATGATAAACTCGAACATGGACATGTGGGGAGAGCTAAAATGTTCTTTAGCTCCTGCTGAACACATGTTAACCCGGGAAAGAATTTCACTCCCAAAAATCTATGTTATATGCACATTCTCTATGAGTAGAGGGGAGGAAAGTTTAAACCCCATTTTTGAACCCTTGCAAAGGATTCATGTTCAAATGGTCCAAAGGCCTATATGTGAGATGGCCATTGCAGTCCTCAGTTATAAAAGAGCTTAAGTTCTAAATTTGGAGAAATTTGGAGCTCATATACCCTGTGTTCAAAGCATTATTTGAGATCACCTTCGAACTCAAACTTATGAAGTTCAGATTAGGACCAAGGTTGATCAAGCATGGGCTAGGAGCAAACCAAAGATTTTCACCCAAATTCAAATGGGTCATCACAAAAGGGGACTTAAATATTCAGTTTGAATTAAATGGTTTACTTCAAGGAAAAGAAGGCCATTACCAAAAAAGGAAATTCAAACTGTTGTTTAAAAATTTGTATTTGCAATGGCCAACTAAAAGATCAGAGGGCATATTCAAACTCTCCAGGTCCAAATTATGAGGAAGGCAAATTTTGAGAAAATTTGGAGGTGCTTTGATATGTATATCAAAGAGACTTGTAAATTTCATAGAAATTTGAATTCAAATTTAAAACTGAAGTAAAAATTGACCAATTGCCAATTGGCCTTTGAATTTGAGCTCTTCAAAGATGAATTTGCAATGTGCCAAAATTTGGAGATATTTGTGAGAGTTTTAGGGGATAAGAAGAGGGGTGGACCCCACATGTCATTGGGGGGGGGGGAGACTTACACCTGAAGGAAACCAGTGCTTCTGTTCAGACCGAGCTCGGGGCAATCGACGGCAGGTCGACACCGAGACACACGGGGAGACCACCTCCTGGTTTCAGCTCACGCTGGAGACCTGCTCGACGTCTCACCGCGCCCTCATCCGTTCATGCAGCGCTCTGTTCGGTCACAAAACCGCCACCCCGAGCCCCTGTTCTGCTCCCTCCCGAGAAAACGAGCCGCCGGCGCCGCGTATGTTCTCATCGATCATGAGCCAGCGTCGCTCCCCGGCTGCTCAAGCTATAAACACGAAAAGGGAGCGCCAGCGTGTGTACAAGAGTTCCCTCAGCTCAGCTCCGACGTCCGGGGCTGCTGTTGGCCGCATTTGAAGATCAACGCCGAAGCCGAGGTGCAAACGATGGAAACCGATGTCGGGCTCGCGTGGACAGCCTACACCAGGCACATTGACGCCCGAGCAAGGACATCCCCGAACGTGCCGGTGAACCATGCTGCTCACCTCCAAACCTCAAGCAAAGTCGTGAACCACCGAGTGGGAATTTAGGAAAACTTTGCCGGCGGCCACAAACCGATGATCCGGTATGAAAACCCAAAATTCTCAGTTGTTCTTCGTTCTTAGCTCATCAAATCATGCACAAATAAACTAGACTGGCTAGCGGTCCTATCCCCTTCACGACCCTAACTAGAAACCCTGTTTTAGCGGCCAATTTCGAGCTTTCCGATCGGCGGCCATGGCGGGGACGCTCGGGCACACGGTGAACCTCAACTTGCCGCCGTTTCCGAGCCACGTTGAGGCCTTGCCGAGCTAGCCTGTCCTCCACTGATGCTTTAGAGCAAATCCTCTGAGCTTTTGGCGGGCTAGGGTGCTCGGACCACGGCGCTGAAGCCTCACCAAGGTGTGCGCACGTCGCCGACCGATTTCCGGTCACTGGCAGCCCGAGAGCACCGCACCAATGAATTCCTCGTAGCTGAAAACCCCCAGGCGGCGAGTACCAAGCCGAAAAGCGGCCGGGAAGCCGACCTCGGCGAGCTCCGACGAGACTCCGGCGAGGGGGCAGCGCGGGAGGGAAAAACCAGCTCGAGGAGGAAGATGACCGGCGGGCCCCACGTGTCAGCGACGGAAGATTTAATCTGCTGATCGGCTGCGGCTCCGGTATCCAGTGTGGCTGCATGGGAAGGGGTCTGTGGCCCCGTGTGGCTCAGCTCCAGCAGTTGACACGTGTGTGATGGACCCACGGTCAGAGTTTGAATATTTCCCGATTTAATTTGAATTCCAGATTCAGTTCAAACTTAGTAACCTCATAACTTTTGCTAGGAAGCTCCAAATTTAATGATTCAAATTGGGTTGGATTCAGGATGAAAATCTCTAACCAAATATGCAACCCAATTTGCCTGAAAACCAGTAGAAAATTCTGGAAAAAAATAAAACCTTTCAGCAAAATAATTTTAGAGGGAGTTTGGTTCATCCAAAAATCCCCAAATTTTGCCAGAATATTCTGTAGGCTATTAATGAACTCCTGTAAAAGTTTCAGCTCATTTTGAGTTGATTTGGTTAGGGTAATCCTGATTTCAAGTTTCTGTATTCAAATGAATACAGAAACATTTTCAGGAAATTTCCAAAACTTGGAAATTCAGTTCTGGGCATTCCTTAACTCCAAAAATCCTAGGAAAATTCATGCATTCTACCTGAGCTATGTATGAAATTTTAGTTCACTTGGATTTGCATGAAAGTGCAAATTTATTTAGAATTAATTTCTTTTTGCCTAAATGCTTAGGGAATTATTCTGAGTGATCTACTCAGTGAAATATTCTGAATTTTGGTCCAGATGACTTTCTTGTGACAAAGAACTCACAAGAACATTTTCAGCTCCACTGGAGCCCTGGATCAGTACTGTTCTGTTTAACCTCTTAGATAATCAACAAACAAGGGAGGAAACACACATCTCACTTGAGCATAGTGCTACACCAAACCCAAACCACTAGCACCCAGTGTTATTTTAAATTCTTAAACAGGGTTTCAGTTTTAAACTTGTCTTTAGAACTTGTTAACAAAGTTTTATAATTAAACATGTATGCATATTCATAACGTGTAGTGATTAAACGTGGAGAAGTGAAGGAGAAGTTAAGCTTGGATCAAGGAGCAAGCAGGGCAGGGATTGAGCTTCAAGTCATCAGCTACTAACTTCACAATTTTCTGACTTTAGTCACCTGCAAAACCAAGGCAAGCTCCGGTTTGCATTTAAGTTGTTTTATAAAATTTTACTTTGTTCACTACTATGGTTATAGTATGTATGTGCATTAGGTCGAGAATGTTTTGTACTACACTTGCATGACCAAAAAGAACCTTCGGGTCAAGGGTAGAATGGTGTCATCGCTGTAGAAAAAGGTCGTGCTAAACAGGCTAGGACATCCGGTAGAAGACGAGTAGTTGGAATCTACTCGCGAGCTATAGTTCAGGATTACATAAGTGTGGTTGGAAGGGAGAGGCAAACTAAAGTTTAAATTTCTAAAGATGAGACCGGGCAGTGGGGTTAGGCTGCGACAAGACGAGGTCTTGGTCGAGTAGCTATGCCTGTGTCGGTTAAGGACCGATGCGTGTGCCGCATCCAGGAGCAAGTATTGAGTTGTGTACCGGATGCTTACTGACATATGGGAACCAGGAAACCGATGTACCAGGTTCACTGAGTTGTAGAGGCATACCACATCGTCTCGTTAGACCTATGAGCCCGAGACGGCGCGACCGGTTCTACAGTCTAGTGTCCTGCGAAAGGTTGCCACATACGACGTAATGAAGGACGCCAGATTTGGGTCTTCAGAGGCGGGCGTATGCGTCGAGTTATCCGGGTAGTGTCTGATTCGAATCACCATCCATCGGGGTTATTGATTATCGCTTGCTCCCATGTTGTGACGTAGTAATCAACTTATATGGAAACAGTTTGCAAAGTTTAATTGCTGCTATGATTATTGTAAATTGCATGAAAACCTTGTTTGAAGTAGAGATAGAGCAAACTCAAGTTCCTTTTCCACCTTGGGCCAAGTAACATGGGAACGAAGCGTTTCTTGTTTGATTGTGGAGTTCCAATGTTGCTGGGCGCAAGGTCACTACTATTATGGTTAAAATCTGAAAGTTAAGGATGAACTCGTAGGCGAGTCTTTTCGCAAATTACAGGATTAGGTCTTAAGTTACCCTCATGTAGAGTTGCATGCTTTAGGAGAGACGGTTAAGTCTTGCTGAGCCTTTGTGCTCACTCTTGCTATATGAGTGGTTTTGCAGGTTAATACGACGCTATAAAGAAGGTTGTCCGGTGAGACTCGGAAACGTCCGAGTCATGTTACACATGGAGGACCTAGCCGCTGCCATGTCTTCGTGTTGCTAGCGAGAGGAGTCCGCGGGCTAGACCTCTTCTCAAGTGCTTCTTAGTTATTCGACGTGAGCTGCTTATAGACTTCCGCTGTAGCTATTTTATGTAAATTATTTACAAAGAACAATTGTAAGCTTCCACTTTTGATTTACGTAATACAGTGTTCCTTATATGTGTGCCGTTGGGTGCCGCATAACACGGCACCACCCAATGCGATTCCCGGGCGAGGTACCCCGTCCCCGTGATTGGGCGGGATGACGGGGGCCCTCTCACACAGTACAGTGAACAAGTGGTACTCACTGACCACAAGGGACGGCAATTATAATCGATTTACACCTGCAGGGTTATCCGAATAACCCGTCACGTACACCCATACTGGATGTTGCCTACAGAAACCATCACGGACGTCGTACACAATCACCTTTCACCCGTAAGCCAAATGTTGAGTCGGTCCAATCGTCCCGAGCAAGAGGTCTCTGCATGCGCATCCGTAGTGCCGCTAGCTGATTTACACCTCAAGCTCTCAACCTACCCTCTGAACGACCAGCTATGCCTCAACACCCAGCTACCCGAGTTACATCGGTTTCCCAGTTCCCATATGTCGAAGTGTTCCATCGACACTTCTCCCGGGCCTGCTTCAGGAGCAACTCGCGGAGGTTCTTTTTCGGAGGGGCTGTATCTCTCGGAAGGTCGCATTAGTGGCTAGAGGATTGACACAAGGATTTTTACGTGGTTCGGGCTGCCGGAGCGTAAAACCCTACGTCCACGGGAGCTGTATTGCTCGGAGCTTAGAACCGGAGTTCTAAGCTTGGTGTTCTGTATGAGCTGAGTTGCCCAAGGCGCTAGAGGGAGCTGAACCCACGGGTGTTCGAACTCGCGGACCCTTGCAACGTTTCCAACCCAAGCCTTTTATACTTCAAGGCTCGGGCGGCTTACAAGGTGAGCCTCGGGGCCCGACAGGTGGCCCCGGGGAGATTTCCTACCATCTACCACATCTTGCAGTGAATGCTGTTAATGTCTTCTTAGTCATCGTCCTGCCGTCCTGACCGTGCCGTAAGCTAGGCGTAGTGGTTGAAAATGGCAGGGACGGCAGGGAGTGTCTCGTTGCTGTATTTATTGGTCAACAGCTTCTGACACGTTGTGCTTGTCTTCACTGTGACGCGACTGGTCACTGTGAATCCTGACAGGGGCGTGCGCCGCGTCTCCGCGCCTTGGGAAGGCGCGGGTCTTGAATGCCTTGATCGGAGAGGGCATGGTGTGCCTTTACTTCTGCTGCCTACCGAGCCGGGGTGGGCAGCACGGCACGTGGCACCTTCGGAGCTCACCCCTGCGGAGGGCGTGAGGTTTGGCACTGCTGGCCATGTGGCAGGCCCGGGGCTCACCTCTGAGGAGAGGGGAGGTCCGGCCCAGCTAAACACGTGGCGCCTTCGGAGCTCGCCCCTGCGGAGGCGGCGAGGTCCGGCTCTGCTGGCCACATGGCAGGTCCGGGGCTCACCTCTGAGGAGAGGGGAGGCCCGGCCCTGCTGGACACATGGCGCCTTCAAAGCTCGCCCCTGCGGAGGGGGCGAGGTCCGGCTCTGCTGGCCACGTGGCAGGCCCGGTGCTCACCTCTGAGGGGAGGGCTGGCCCGGCCCTGCTAGACACGTGGCGCCTTCAGAGCTTGCCCCTGCGGAGGGGGCGAGGTCCGACTCTGCTGGCCACGTGGCAGGCCCGGGGCTTGCCTCTGAGAAGAGGGGAGACCCGGCCCCGCTGGACACTTGGTGCCTTCGGAGCTCGCCCCTATGGAGGCGGCGAGATCCTTAGGCGGCTTCTCTCCTGTGCGCGGGGGTACTCGGTACTAAGAGTACCGATAGTGGCCCCCTGGCCTACCTCGGGGGAGATAACGATCCCGGGGTGGGGCCTTCACCTTTTCTACCCCATGCACCTTCTTGTCTTGAGTGTTCCCTATGCTTGTAGGGTCTCGTCTATTGACGGTGACTCGCCTGTCCCTCAGCCAACTTCGGCTGGTAGCAGCCCACATGTTGCGGGCCCGGGGCTCGCCTCTGAGGAGAGGGGAGGCTCGGCCCCGCTGGACACGTGGCGCCTTCGGAGCTCGCCTATACGGAGGGGGCGAGGTCCGGCATCGGAGCTCAGCCCTGTGAAGGGGCGAGGTCCGGCTTCGGAGCTCAGCCCTGCGGAGGGGGTGAGGTCCGGCATCGAAGCTCAGCCCTACGGAAGGGGTGAGGTCTGGCATCGGAGCTTAGCCCTGCGGAGGGGGTGAGGTCCGGCATCGGAGCTCACCCCTGCTTAGGCGGTGAGGTCCGGCATCAGAGTTCAGCCTTGCGGAGGGTGTCAGGTCTGGCACTGCGCCTTCGGAGCTCGCCCCTGGGGAGGGGGTGAGGTCCGGTATCGGAGCTCAGCCCTGCGGAGGGGGTGAGGTCCGGCATCGGAGCTCAGCCCTGCGAATGGCGCGAGGTCCGGCACTGCACCTTCTGAGCTCGCCCCTGCGGAGGGGGTGAGGTCCGGCTCTGCGCCTTCGGAGCTCATCCCTGCGGAGGGGGTGAGGTCCGGCATCGGAGCTCACCCCTGCTAAGGGGTGATGTCCGGCATCGGGGCTCAGCCCCGCGGGGGGCGTGAGGTCCGGCTTTGCGCCTCCGGAGCTCGCCTATGCGGAGGGGGTGAGGTCCGGCTCTGCGCCTTCGGAGCTCGCCTCTGAGGAGAGGGGAGATGTCCTGTACTGCTGTCCACGTGGCAGGCCCGGGGCTCGCCTCTGAGGAGAGGGGAGGTCCGGCCCTGCTGGACATGTGGCGCCTTCGGAGCTCACCCCTGCCTAGGGGGTGAGGTCCGGCATCGGAGCTCACCTCTGAGGAGAGGGGAGAGGTCTTGCTTCGGAGCTCACCTCTGAGGAGAGGGGAGATGTCCGGTAATGCTGGCTACGTGGCATGCTCGGGGCTCACCTCTGAGAAGAGGGGAGGCCCGGCCCTGCTGGACACGTGGCGCCCGGCATCGGAGCTCACCTCTGAGGAGAGGGGAGAGGTCCGGCTTCAGAGCTCACATCTGAGGAGAGGGGAGATGTCCGGCATCGGAGCTCACCCCTACTGAGAAGAGGGGAGAGGTCCGGCTTCGGAGCTCACCCCTGAGGAGAGGGGAGAGGTCCGGCTTCGGAGCTCAAATCTGAGGAGAGGGGAGATGTCCGGCATCGGAGCTCACCCCTGCGGAGGGGGTGAGGTCCGGCACTACACACGAGTAGGAAACGGTAATTCTGCTCAGAGGTCCTCCCTTCCCTATCTCCTAGTCTTATTTGGCTTACAGTCCTGGGCCGGTATACGGGGCTTGGGCAATCCAGTGCACTCGGTACCGGAGGCCCGGCTCCCTCCTTGGTCAGGGTGTAACCGTACGGCCCCTAGTACTTAGACCGTAGCGCTAGGGAGGCAGGGTGCGCACGCTTTGGGTGCAGGACCAGGCAAAGCAGGCTCCTGGACCTCCCGCTCTGGCGTAGGTCTTTTCCATGAGGAGACCAACTGGCGTCATAGTACCCTAACAGGGGGAGGTCCGAGAGGCCCCCAGGCCTTTGGCAGGTACCTCAAGCACAACCGCCTTCGGCAGGATGGCAAATGCCGACTAGGCATGAGTGTGGGAAAGGAGAGCCGAGTATACGATGAACATACACTGTCTTAAGCTTGGGAAGGTGATCATAAAATTAATGCGTAATTTAAATGAACACATAAGTAAGCATGGTAGGACAGGGTTCTTTTCATTAATGTAGGTCCATAGGAGGAAAACAGGCCGTACATGGAGGCAACGACCCGCCCCATTGTAAAGGGGGGCAGGGCCTACGCGCTTAGGGTACAGGACCAGGCTAAGCCGGACGTAGTCCTGGACCACCCCCTGGGGCTTAGTTGCTCCGAGCGCTGCTCCTGGGCTCTATGGATCTGTTACAGGAAGAATAAACCTGTCCTACCACTGTTCTAAGGGTAGAAATTACGGAGGTAGCGCCGGAGCGCCAGCCTTGAGCTCCCATGCACGGACCTCTAGTGGTAGCGCCGGAGCGCCTGCCGGTACCGTGCGCTTCGGAGTGTTGCTTTCCATCTTGCCTCGTCGACGAGGTCGATGTCCTCACGCAGGAGCTGGTCCTGCGTGGCTTCGTCGTACGCTTGGACACGGGGGGACCCCCATGTGATCTCCGGGGGAAGCACAGCTTCGGCCCCAAATACCATGAAGAAGGGTGTTCCCCGTGACCCGGCTCTAGGTTGTCCGGCTGGCCCCCGACGTAGAGGAACCGGAATCCCCCGACGGCTCTGGGGAAGGACCCAAGGATGTGCAGGGTCTGCAGCAGTGTGCGGATATGCTTGGCATGGAACTGGCACGCCTTGCATCTCTTAACCGGCTTGACGGCGTCCAGGAGGCTTTCGGGCAGTAGAAGCCATGCCGGAAGGCTTTACCGACCAGCGTGCGGTAAGATGCGCGTTTCCCGCACTTGCCTTCGTGGATTACTGCAAGCAGGACGCAGCCTTCCTCCGGGGTTATGCACCGCAATGGGATGCTGTTGGCACCACGCCGGTAGAGATACCAGCGTGTAGCTCTTAGCCATTCCCACAATCCGTTCAGCAGATGTACGTTCATCATGAAGGATGTTGTCTTTCAAGTAGTCCCGAACTTCCGTGGTCCATGCATCGGGGCTACTTGAGCTTCTGGATCTTGGGCGCTGGGTAGCACGGAGTCCCCATGGCGCATACGATCCTTGGCGGGCACCATGGCTGCAGGGCCGCCGGGACCGCCAGCTTCGAGGTGCTGGTCTCGCCCCCTTCGCCCGGTTCGGCAGGCCGGGCTGTGGGTCGCGGCAACATCCTTTCGAAGGCTCCTTCGGGCACCGAGGCTCCAGTGGATGCCTTCGTTGATAGGTCATTGGCAACGGTGTTGTCGGCGAATGGTACATGGCACAGGTCCAAGGACATGTTGTTGGTTACCTTGAAGTTGAGGCGCACCATGTACCCGAACTGCTCCCTCATTGGCATGAGGAGCAGTACGCCGGCTCCGGCCCCCTGCTTCCGCGAGGAGCCGTCGAAGTAGAACGTCTAGTGAGGCTTGGTGAAGACCGGTGCCTAGGACTCCGGTTCTCCACATTCAGGGCCCCCTAGGTTGCTTGGAGATGGCATCCACTCGGCCACGAAGTCAGCCAGTGCTTGGCTCTTGACTTCATGTCGTGGTAGGAAGTCCAGCTCCGGGCTGCCCTTCTGCTTCGGAGGCTGGCTGTGAGTGCCAGCTACGCCCTTCTGCTGCTCTGGTGCACTTGTCCGCCAAACTGAAGAGCTCCGAGACGTCTCACACCTCCCTGATGGCCAACTTCTCTAGCATCTTCTTGTCCCTAACACCCCCGTGGAAATGCAACCACAACTGATGCATTCTGGATGTGGGGAATGGTGTTCCGTACCTGGGAGAATCGCTGGATGAAGGAGCACAGTGATTCTCCCGGTTGTTGTTGTACGGCGTGGAGGTCCAGCTCCGTGCCGGGACGCGTGTAGGAGCTGATGAAGTTCGCCGTGAACTGTCGGCATAGCTCCCCCAAGGAAGTTATGGAACCCTGGGGCAGGTTCATGAACTATGACCGTGCTGGGCTGGTCAAGGCGACAGGAAAGTAGTTGTCCACTTCACGATCGGGAGGCATACCTGGCAACTCCTCCGGAAAAATATCTGGATATTCCCTGATGGTTCGGATTTCCTCAACTTGATTTAATTTAATGTCCCTCCTAGGCTCGTGTATTGTTATGAATTTTACTCTTGTGCCACTAGGGTGAGTTAGTTCCACCGTTCTGGTCGAACAATGGATGATTCCTTTATGTTTTGTCGACCAATCCATACCCAAGATAATATCTATCCCTTGTGAATCTATCACTATGAGGTTAGCAGTAAATACCACCCCATTAATGTCTAGGTTCACTTTGGGACACACTTGTCTTGTCCTTATTTCTCCACCTGGAGACTTTACGGCTAGCATATGGTTCATTTGTGTGGTTGCTAGGTCATGCTTCTTAACAAACTCTTGAGCAATGAACGAGTGGGTAGCACCAGAATCAAACAGCAGGGTTGCAAGGTGTAAATTGGCAGGAAACTTACCAACTACCACGTCGGGTGCCTCTTGTGCTTCCTCCATAGTGACGTGGTTCACCCGTCCTCTCATTACATTCTGCTGTTGTGGCTGCGTGGGCTTCTTCTTTGGGCACTTATGAGCGTAGTGCCCCACTTCACCACAGCTAAAACATTGCACCCCAACCTTAGGTGCCTGGCCTTTGTTGTCTTGGGGTTGGTTTGGGGGTCCTTGCACTGCTGGTCGAGGTGGATATGCGGGGCGAGGCTGCTGTACGAACTGACGTTGTGGCTGTATTGGTGCTGCCGGAGGCCTGTAGTTCGGGTTGTACCCTCTTGGTGCTGAGTAGGGTACCGCAGCACGGTTCGTCTGCCCTGCTGGTTGCTGCATCAGACGTGGGCGGGTGTTGCTCCCTGAGGCTTGATGTGACCACCCGACCTTCCTCTTATTCTCATTTTCCAAGGCCTTTAGCTTCCTTTCTACCACAAATGCTCTGTCCACCATCTTTTGGAAGCTTTCATACTCATTTGAGGACATTGCACACTGCATCTCTGCGGTAAGTCCTTCCACGAAACAATCTTGTTTCTGCTCATCAGTCTCTATGTCCCGTGGGGCATAACGGGATAGTTGAGTAAACATAGTGAGGTATTCCCTCACCATCATGTTTCCCTGCTGCAGTCCCAAAAACTCCTTCCTCTTGTTTTTGAGTTCACCTCTTGGGATGTAATGGTTGCGGAAGCTACGCTTGAACTCTTCCAAAGTGATGTTCTCAGGGTCATGATGGGCAGCCACGTAGGCGGTCCACCAATCAGCAGCAGGTCCATGTAATTGATGAGAGGCAAACAGCACCCTCTCATACCCTTGGCACTGGATGATCCTCATCTTGCTTTCAATGGTCTTTAGCCAATCATCTGCCTCCAGAGGTTCAGCAGCACTTGCAAACTTTGGAGGTTGAGTTCCTAGAAACTCACTCAACCTTGGTTGGTGTGGTGCAGCTTGTGGAGGTGGAACTTGATGCAAGTTGGCCAACACTTGAGTCAAGTTCGGGATGAGCTGATTTTGATTCTCCAGCATTTTGTGGAGGGGATCAACTCCTTCACGGCGACCACCCCGGTCCTGGCCTCCAGAAAGATGAGGGTTGCAGGTCTCATCGTTGTTGTTGACGGGGTTGGCAGCACGTCCTTTTCCTCTTCCGGCCATCTGGCAGAATCAACCAATGTTAATTTGAAAGCATTTAGTATCATCTGTAAGGGCCTCAGTTTTTGACACTCATTTGCAGTGTTCATCACCACACCACACACCTCATTTGAGGAAGAATGATGAACACAAATAAAGAGCAAGTAACAATTATCAACATGCTCATTAGGGAACAAACTCACACATTGCAACAGTGGTACTTCCCACATGTGATATAGATGGGCTGGACATATGAAAACTCCTACACTTTGCTAAGGATGTCCATGCCAAGTTCCACCCAAATTCAAAACCTTTTTGAGGTCATTTTGGGTATAGTTAGGAAGAGGGCAGTTTGAAACCATATTCAAATTCAAACTGTTTTCACCCACTGAATTTAAAAGTGGAAGGCATATTCTTGCTCAGCACATTTTTGTGAGCTCACACACCAATTTTCACTCCATTTGGAGTTGATCTTGACATGAGCTAAGGGGGAGAAATTCAAACTTTATTTGAATTTCAAACTGCACTTGTGCTGAAATTCATTCAAACCAAACCTCATTTGAACTTTGATCAATTCAAAGGGCTCTTGGGTGAATAATTTGAAGTGCCAAGGGTAGAATAGGGTTCACTGTTTACCACAGCTGTTAGGAATAAATTTCAGAGGTTAAAAGAGAAGTGGGACCCACATGTCAGCCTCTGCCTCAAAGCAAACCGACTGAACCACAGTTCAGTCGGTTCCCGGCAGCTGTGCGCGCGCGCCACCGAAGGGGGCAGCCGGCGCCAGCTCCTGCTGCGTGCCCCAAGCCGGAGACCAGCCGGCCGGGCTATTTATTCCCTCCCCGGCGTGCTTCAGTCACCATTTCCTCGAGCTGCCGACGCACACGACTTGTTTTTCCACTGCCATCGCCGCCGCTCGAGTTCCTGCTTGATCAAGCCGATCGCAGCCCCCTCTTTCCATTCCAAGGTCCCAGCAAGGTACTAGCAACCATCCTCCATCCTTCCCATTGATAGAAATCGATTGAAACCGAGTGATATCGGCTGTGCCGAAAGATCAAACTCGGAACTGGAAACCGCCGCACCTCGGGCTCTCGTGGACAGCCCAACCTGGGCGTTGTCACGCCCGAGCCAAGGCACCCTTGGACGCGCAAGTGATCGGTGCTGCTCATCCCCGAGCCACAGCTCGAGTGGTTGCTCACCGGCGGCGAATTTCCACTTTTCCCCTTTCTGTGTGCAGAACGACCCTCGGGTACGATTCTGTTTAATTCGTGCTCTAGAAAGGATTAGAGGGCCTCAGGCCACTCCCACACGAACTAGACACGGTGACGCACAAGTTGCCTTCACAACTCTGGGCCGGAGAACTTCTGTGCCCGGCGTAATTCAAGGTCTACTAATGGCGGAACGCACGGGGGGTATCGGGCGCACGGTGAGGACCTATTTCGGGCCTTCCCCGAGCTGCCCCGAGTTCATGTCGACCTTCTCTGAGGTCCACTGATGCTCCCCGACCGGTTTCCCAAGTAGCTGAGGCACTAGGAGCATCAGCCGACATGGCCGAAGTCGTTCCGATATGGCGGCTCGTCGCCGACCATGCTCCGGCCGTTGTCATGAGCAGCTGACCCTCGGATCATGTTCCCCAAGTAAAAGTAGGCAGGGGCGGCCAGAATCAAGAAGTTTGGAGCGGTACAGCAGCCAGCGGCGAGCTCTCCGGCGAGGTCCCTCGGCGGCGGAGCGCGGGTGTCGCGAGGTTGAAGAAGGGGGTGGACCCCAGCTGTCAGCGGCCGATATTTTGAATCGGGATCCGGCTGCGGCCGGGATCGGGTGTGCTGGCGCGCAAAAGCCTTGTGGGCCGCGGTGTGCTGTCGCTTCGGCGTGCGACGCGTGTCCCCTGGGCCCACGCGCGAGTTTAAACTTTTCCCCGATTTTCAGATTTCCTTCAAACTTCAAATCCTTATAACTTTGGCTAGAAAGCTCCAAATTGAGTGAACCAAATTTTGCTGGATTCAGCTCTCTGAGTACTTTCCAGAAAATCAAGTTTCACTTCATGAAATTCCTTAATTCTCCAGAATTAATTCCTTAATGTTTAAACTGTTAGGAATTTTAACTGGAGAATCCTTTGGCGGAAAATCCTGAAATTTTGCTGAGATGTTCACCAAAATATCATTGAGCTACCATAAAAATTTCAGATCCATTTGAGCTCATTTAGTCCACCTAATGGTGTGATTAGTAAAACTGTTCCAGAGAAAATAGAAAATGTTCAGAAACATTTTCAGGATTTTCTCTGAAATTGTTTAGCTCATATCTTTAGTTAGAGACTTCCAAATTAAGTGAGACCAACTCCATTAGAACCCTCTGAAAATCTAGTTTTCAGAAAGTCATAGTTTGTCTCATGAAAATCCCTAGAACACCCTAAGGGTTCCAATTAAGGTCAAGGACATAATTATTTGTGGAGGGCTCAAATGAGCTTTGCTGCAACTAAAACTTGACCAAGTCTTTGTTTAGGTTGTAACCAAGCCACAGTAAAAGTTTCACAGTCATTAGGTATGTCTAGTAAGGGTTATAGGCTTCACAACTTCAAAGTTAATACAAAGGCCTCTAAATTAATACATACATTGTTCTTATCATGTAGTCGCTAAGGTCGAGGAGGAACCCGAAGTCCTAGACTTCGTTACTCCGGAGGAACAGCTAGCCTACGACCAAGAGCAGCAAGGCAAGCCCCGGTTTGCATTAACCTTTTTACAAATTTTATTGTTTTGAGCACATACTTGTTTCCCTTTGTTCGTTGCATTAGAGTCTTGATTGGAAACCCAACTGCACAGCCAAGAAAACCATGGGTTGGGTTTAGGATCGAAAACCTCGTTAGCCACTGCATTGCTAGAATAGAGTAGGATTCGGTACAAGTCGAGTAGTTGGAACTACTCGCGAGAATAGGCTAGAGGCACATTGCTCGGGTAGAGATAGCACATGAAACACATGGCAAGAAAATGAGACCGAGCGGAGAGTAAGGGCAGCAGGACTTTGGGGCCTGTGTGCTGTAGCTCCGCTTGTGTCGATTGAGGACCGAGCCGTGTGCGGGCCTGTTGAACAAGCTAGAACAGTACCGAAGACCTACCGGCTATATGGGAACCGGGAAACTGATGTAACTCGGGTAGCTGGGTGTTGAGGCATTGCCCGTCGTTCAGAGGGTAGGTTGAGAGCTCGAGGTGTAAATCAGCTGGCGGCACAGAGATGCGCGTGCAGGGACCTCTTGCTCGGGACGATGGGACCGGTTCAATATTTGGCTAATGGGTGAAAGGTAGTCGCGTACGGCGTCCGTGATGGTTGTTGTACGCAACATCGAGTACGGGCGTACGTGACGGGTTGTTCGGGTAACCCTGCAGGTGTAAATCGATTATAATCGCCGTCCCTCGCGGTCAGTGAGTACCACTTGTTCACTGTACCGTGACGTAGAAAGAACAGGCTAGTTACATGTTAAAATGTTGCGGATTGAAAGTTGGATATTGATTGTTAATGATATGTTGTAGCTTAGTGCTAAATAAAGTTCTTTTCAACTTTGGGCAAAGTACATGAGAGAAATGCGTTTCTTGTTTGATTGCGGCTCTCTCATGTGCCTTAGCATAAAGTTCTCCACAACCTGCTGCTAAAACTTGAAAGTAAGGTTCTACTAATTAGGCGAGTCCTTGCAAATGATTTTTTTTTACCTCATGCAACCCATCACCCTCATGTAGAAGTTCCATGTTTAGGTGAGACGGGTCAGACTTGCTGAGCCTTCGTGCTCACTGCTTGTGTTTGAAGCTTTTGCAGGGTTCTATGAGGAAGGGACTCCCGAAGAGGAGACGGAACCCCAGGAGGGGAACCCCGTCGAGTGGGAGTCATGCACGCCGCAGAGTTAGTGTGCGTGTGTGCTAGCAAGGACACGTTCGAGGGCTGAACGTGCACTTGATGCTTAGTCTACGCCCGCGAGTGTGGACTAAACTTATTTTGATGTAAACATGTTAATAAACTTGCTTATGTAATAAAGCTTCCGCTTCCGCTTTGTACCTTTGACGTGTGTTACACGGTGCTGTGCAATGCAGCACCCCTCAGCGTGATCCTGGCTCGACAGGACCAGTGGGGTCGTGTCAGCGTGGTATCAGAGCTCGCTTGAGGTTTAACACAGTACAAAGGTCTTCTTTTTCAAAAATCCAGTGAGGAACGAGTTAGTAGCCCGTATAAGGATGTTATTAGTATATAGAAAGTGGCTTATTAACTTATTTGTTATGTCGGAAAATCGTGCATCTCGGGACGTTCATGTCTTGGGGGGTGCACGTAAGCGCTGTCCACCAGTGCGCACAAGCTGAAGGGTGGAGCCCCACGGGTGGCAGGTAACCCGACCCGCTTTGATATCCTCTACGACTCTTCATGTCGTTTGGGGTATTCGAGCAACGTCTGTCCCTGGCGTGCGTGGTGCAACATGGGAGACCCCGTCACGTGGTCTGAAACGTGAACACGTAACTCAAGGCGTGTTTGGCTTGAGAACATCCGGGCGAGTGATGACGGCCGGATGTACCAACTGTATGGATTCCGGGCTCGGTGTGCAGCCGAGTCTGATGATTGGTTGAATTTCTGCAGGTAGCCTTACCACGAAACGGTAGACGTGTAGTATCCGTGTGCGAGTGACGAGTAGTGCCACTGAACTAACGACGCCGGCTAAGTCCGGTATAGGTTTTTCCTTTGTGAGGACGTAGTACCGACATAATCTGGTGACGCCTCGACGTCACACCCAACAAAATGAACAACTTCATTTAAAATTTGATGGTTTTGATCCAAAGTAGTAAAACTTGATGTAACTCCTTCCCTTGAACAGGATATTCAAAGTTAAGAAGCTTTCAACTTATAGGATGTTAAGGACAGAGCACTCTGTTTCCAGCTAAATTAAGGCTGAAGTTAATCAGAGGTTAGAGGTTGAGTTCTTTCGAGGTTGATGTCGTATGATACATCTCTGGAAAGCTTTGGAGGAGCTTTACAACTTTTCTGTTGAGTTCCAGAGGTGTTTCGCCCCTTAACCACTCGAAAAATGCAGCAGAGTTGAAACTGTCCAGAAAACAGGACGGAGCAAAGACTCTCTGTAAATTAAGCATAACTTCCTGCATAAAAATCCAAAAATAGAAAATGAGGTAGTTCTGGAAAGATTATGAGATGGGTTACAACTTTGTAACAGAAAGTTTTGTCAGATTAGGAACAGAATTAACTGGGATTCTTGGATCAAATCAGTACCTAAGGCAGGGAGGTGCTGTCCAATTGTTTCCAGAAATTCTGTTAACTTTGACATCTCATAACTTTTGAACCAGAGCAGATCTTAGGCCAACCAAATACTTTCTGGAAAGCTATTGAAGTTAACTTTAACTTTGATGTTGAGCTCCAGGACTGGTTTTGCTTTTAACCTGGCCTAAATCAGATTGATATGGAAACTGGTCAGGGCTGTCATGGGAACAGCAGATCAGCAGTCAAATTTGTTTAAAAATTTGAACTATGTTTCCAAGTGTTAAGGGTTCAATGACATATCTTATGTTATAACTCAATGGTTTACGGTTTAAATAAATATTTGACATTTCTCAAATATATTTTTACAGATGGCAGCAGATAAACGGTTGGAGAACGGGTGGGTAGTTTCCCACTGCTCTGACCGTAGCGGCTACCCGGGAGCATTGTGGCTAATGCTCCAATATTTCGGGTACAACCAGATGCCGCAATACTTCGCCAAGGAAGAAGGCGAAGAGGGGAACAAGACGTGGACGATCCATGTCGAGGTTCCTGCAGGGCCTACGCCACCCGGTTGGGTGCCATTCACCGTCACGGTGAGAGGAAGACAACCGGAAGGGATGTGGCAAGTGGCAGCCCGTGACACTATGTCACGTTTCTGCCAACTACACGTGCAGGCTATGGAGGGAACTCCATACGCACTCGTTCCGGTGGAGGGACGAGCTCAGCATGTGTGGGAAGAGAGGTACCTAGAGGCAACAAACCCGAGTTGCCCAAGGTACAACCCCGCGGAGGCAAATCTCAGCCTCCAAATGAGGGCGGGAAACGCTGTGATGGACAGCCAAGCTGTTCATACGGAGCATCTCGCCACCAAGCTCAAGGAGAGCACAAGCCGTGGAGATCATTTTGAGAGTGCTCACAGTGCACTCCGCAATGTGCTCCTTCCGACGATCAAGCGACTGAATGAACAACACAATCAGTTGCGTCGTCTGAAGAAGGCAAAGAAGAAGAGCCGTGTTGACATTGCGGCGTTGCAAGAGCTGGTGCAGACCCTAACCCAGCAGAATGAGGACCTTGCTCAAGAGCGGGACGACGCTATTGAGGAAGGACAAGGCTGGGAAGAGGACTACAACCAGGCTATGGACGAGGTGCATGCATTGCAGGACCTCGTGCCCCCGGTATTAGGCGTACCGGTAGTCTTGGGTCTTCCAGCCATGGGAGAACCTGGAATGGGAGAAGAGGTGGTAGACCCCGAGCCACCAGCAGAGGTACCGGAGGAGGACGACCCACAGGAGGTCGAGTTCTACTCTGAGTAGGGGGTTACGGTTGCCAAGTAGGGCAGCTAGGGTAGCGTAACCCAACTTTTGTAATCGGTGACATGTCGTGTAGACAGTAGCGTATGTATAGGTAGTGACGACATGAGCACAACTTCTCGGAGATCCGAGAATAATGTATCTTGTATAAAGTTTATGCTTTATCAATATATGTGAATGTTGTGCAAGTTAATCATGCGTCGCTTCAATACTTACTCCTGTTTATGGAATTTTGAGTAAGACATGTGCTAATTGCTGCTGTGTTGAATTTCAGAATGACGCGTACTCGTGCCAACCCCGATGTTGGAGGTACTAGCCAAGGGGGAGAGACCTCCCAACCACCTCCCGAGGACCCCTCGGGACAGCAACAGCAACAGCAAACACCGCCACCGCCACTGCCAACGGTTACATTGGCCGACATTGTCGCGGCAATGGCGGGTTCACATCAGCAGCATACAGAGCTGCTGCAAACGTTAATTGCGAATACGTCTCGCCCGGAGAGACGTCAAGATCGCGAGGAGCGCCAACAGAGCTCCTACTCCGACTTCCTGGCGACTCATCCCCCTGTATTCTCAAGGGCGGATGAACCACTTGACGCGGACAACTGGCTCCGCGCCATAGAGATGAAGTTCGGGCTGCTCCAAATCAGCGAGCAGCGCAAGACTCAGTTCGCGGTCCAGCAGCTCCAAGGATCCGCGAGCGCGTGGTGGGCCAACTTTTGTGCTTCACAACCCACCGACCGAGTGATGACCTGGGCGGAGTTTCGGACGGCCTTCCGGGCCTATCATATACCGCCCGGTTTGATGAAGAGGAAGACGCAGGAATTCCTACACCTGCAACAAGGGAGCCGGAACGCGCTGGAGTACTCCAGAGCGTTCAACGATCTCGCACTCTACGCGTCGTATCACGCAGATACGGACGAGAAGCGGCGGGACCACTTTTACCAGGGGCTTAACCCGCTCCTGAAGGACAAGCTGGCGATGTTCAATCGCGGCAGCCTCAACGACATAATTGATGCTGCGATTGTTCAGGAAGACTCCGGCAAGGAGTTGGCGGCGGCAGAGCGAAAGCGAAGCGCGCCGCAGAGCAGCGGAGAAGGAGGCGGTCCTTCTCAGAAGTTTCGGATGGTGAATCGCCCACCATCAGGTCCGCGCTGGCAGCCACCACAGCGGTCGATGCCGTTCCGCGGTCGGCCGTATTCTTCACCGGCATTCCGGCCGGCACTGCCAGCACCACCGCAACAACAGCAGCAGCAGCGGGCGATGCCGCGTGCGTTTGCACCTCCGCAACGCATGCCGGGCTTTCGTCCACCAAGTACTCCACCAGCAGCGGCCACATGTTACAAGTGTGGTCGTCCAGGACACTTCGCGAGCAGTTGCCCGGAGAGGCAAGGCGGCGGAGTGGTACCACAGTTTCCGGGGAGGAATCAACCCCGGAACCCTACTAATGCGCGGCGGGCAAACCCTAGGCCCGGCACTGTCCACCAGCTTGCCATTGAGGACGTGCCGGAGGGCGAGCCAATCCTTGCGGGTATGTTCCGACTCCACCAGCATCCCGCTATAGTACTATTTGATTCAGGCGCCACGCATAATTTTATTAGCCAAGCTTTCATTGCTAAACACAGCTTGCCAATACTACCCACCGATAGTCCATATTTAATTTGTTCACCGGGTGGGAAGATTTCAGCAAGCGTAATGGTCTCCAAAGCACCATTATGCTTAGCGGGTAGAGTGTACCCCACGTCTCTCATTATCTTAGAGGGACAGAAGGTCGATGTCATCCTAGGGATGTCGTGGTTAACCCGCCACGGCGCTGTTTTAGACACCGTCCTCCGAGTCGTGCACTTAAACTCAGAAGTGCACGGTTCTCACTCATTATTTCTGGACAGTCCAGAAATAAAACTTCCAAGTGTCTATCAAGCCACAACCATCAGATTGGAAGACATTCCAGTGGTCCGAGAGTTCCCTGATGTATTTCCGGATGATTTGCCGGGGATGCCACCCGATAGAGAGGTGGAGTTCAAGATTGAACTTGCACCGGGAACCATGCCAATATCCCGAAGGCCGTACAAGATGGCGCCCAAGGAGTTGGCGGAACTGAAGATTCAGCTCACGGACCTCCTGGAGAAGGGTTTTATTAGGCCGAGCTCCTCGCCATGGGGTTGTTCGGCATTATTTGTCAAAAAGAAGGATGAAACGTTGCGGCTTTGCGTGGACTACCGTCCATTAAATGCCGTAACCATCAAGAACAAGTACCCGTTACCACGGATCGACATGTTGTTTGATCAGTTGGTCGAAGCAAAGGTCTTTTCCAAGATGGATTTAAGATCCAGGTACCATCAGATTAAGATCAGGGCTGAGGACATTCCAAAGACAGCTTTTTCGACAAGGTACGGACTTTATGAGTACCTGGTCATGTCCTTTGGCCTCACCAATGCTCCAGCTCACTTCATGTATTTAATGAACTCGGTGTTCATGCCGGAGCTGGACAAGTTTGTCGTGGTCTTCATCGACGACATCCTGGTATACTCCAAGTCGGAGGAAGATCACAAGAAACATCTGCGTATAGTCTTGCAACGGCTGCGGGATCACAAGTTATACGCAAAGTTCAGCAAATGCGAGTTTTGGATATCGCAAGTGCCTTTCCTCGGGCATATCATCTCAGCGGAGGGTATCGCTGTGGACCCGAGCAAAATCACGCAAGTGCTGAATTGGAAATCCCCGAGAACTGTTCATGAGGTACGGAGTTTCCTCGGACTCGCGGGATATTATCGGAGGTTCATTCCGAACTTCTCGAAGATTGCCAGGCCAATGACAGAGCTGCTGAAGAAGGCTACCAAATATGTTTGGAGTCCAGCATGTGAAGCAGCATTCAAGGCTTTAGTCAAGCACCTGACATCAGCACCGGTTTTGGCGCAGCCAGACACAACAAAACCGTTCGAGGTGTACTGCGATGCATCCGGCATTGGGCTCGGATGTGTGCTGATGCAAGACCAAAGAGTGGTCGCGTATGGATCACGACAGCTTAGGAACCATGAGCAAAATTATCCAACTCACGATTTGGAGCTCGCTGCCGTGGTACTTGCACTGAAAATGTGGAGGCACTACCTACTCGGTAACCTCGTACATTTATATACCGACCACAAAAGCCTCAAGTACATCTTCACTCAGAAGGAGCTGAACATGAGGCAACGAAGATGGTTGGAACTGATAAAGGATTACGAGATAGAGATCCATTATCATCCGGGCAAGGCAAACGTTGTGGCAGACGCGCTAAGCCGCAAGTCACACGTCAATAATCTGACCATCACACCGTTGGAAGAGAGCGAACCACCACTACATGTGATTCCACATGGAGCTCTCTACAACCTAGCTTTGATCCCCACCATCCGTGAAGAGATAGCGGCAGCCCAGAAGAATGACAAGGGCATGTCACATTTGCGGAGACGTGTAGACAGTGGGGAGTTGAAATGTTTCCGGAAGGACGGAGACGGCGTCTTATGGTTCAAGGACCGGATCGTCGTACCCCGAAACCCGGAGTTAAGGAAGAGAATCTTTGATGAAGCTCACTTATCAAAGTTTTCTATTCACCCCGGCAGCAACAAGATGTATCAAGAACTCAGAAGCAAGTTTTGGTGGACACGGATGAAGCGAGAGACGGCAAAATACGTGTCCGAGTGTGATACATGTCGACGGGTGAAGGCAGACCACATGCGGAAACCGGGACTGCTGCAACCACTGGGCATTCCTGCCTGGAAGTGGGAGGACGTGAGCATGGATTTCGTCGTCGGTTTACCCACCACCTTACAGAAACATGATTCTGTGTGGGTGATCGTCGATCGGCTCACCAAAGTTGCCCATTTCATCCCGGTCAACACCAACTACAACGCCAAGAAGTACGCTGAACTGTACATCTCACGGATCCTATGCTTATACGGCGTACCCCGTACCATCGTATCGGACCGGGGCACTTTATTTGTGTCCCGTTTTTGGGAGCAGCTACACGCTGCCCTGGGGACGAAGCTGATCCGTAGTTCAGCCTACCACCCGCAGACGGATGGGCAAACGGAGCGGGTAAATCAAATCCTAGAAGACATGCTACGAGCTTGCGCTATCGACCACGGCAAGAATTGGGATGATCACTTGCCATTAGCCGAGTTCTCGTACAACAATGGGTACCAAGCCAGCATCAAGATGGCGCCCTACGAGGCGCTATACGGCAGGGAATGCCGCACACCACTGAACTGGTGTGAATCTGGCGAGAGGGTTACCTTCGGGATTGATCTTATCAACAACGCGGAAGAAAAGGTTCGATTAATTCAAGCGAACCTAAAAGCCGCTCAATCCCGACAGAAACAGTATGCGGACCGGAGAAGGCGCCCATTACAATTCGAAGTTGGAGATCACGTATACCTACGAGTGTCTCCAATGAAGGGCGTAAACAGATTTGGGGTGAGAGGAAAGTTAGCACCCCGATTCATCGGTCCATTCCAGATTACCGAAAGATGTGGATCGGTGGCATACCGGCTAAGATTACCAGAAGCACTTTCCGGTGTGCACGACGTCTTTCACATTTCCCAGCTGAGGGAGTGTCTCAAGCTATCAACTACCGTTCAGCTGGAAGACATTGAAGAACTGCAACCGGATCTCACCTATCGGGAGGAACCGGTGCAGATTATTGATGAAAAGGCCCGAACCACACGCAACCGTACATTGTGGTTCTACAAGGTTCTATGGAGTAATCACTCCATGGACGAAGCGACATGGGAGAGCGAAGAATTCCTTCGCACTAACTACCCCGACTTTTTCACGTCGCATATTCGGTAATTTTCCACCGTCCTCTCTCTCATTTCACCTTATAATCTCGGGACGAGATTCTTTTAAGGGGGGAGGAATGTAAGGGCCTCAGTTTTTGACACTCATTTGCAGTGTTCATCACCACACCACACACCTCATTTGAGGAAGAATGATGAACACAAATAAAGAGCAAGTAACAATTATCAACATGCTCATTAGGGAACAAACTCACACATTGCAACAGTGGTACTTCCCACATGTGATATAGATGGGCTGGACATATGAAAACTCCTACACTTTGCTAAGGATGTCCATGCCAAGTTCCACCCAAATTCAAAACCTTTTTGAGGTCATTTTGGGTATAGTTAGGAAGAGGGCAGTTTGAAACCATATTCAAATTCAGACTGTTTTCACCCACTGAATTTAAAAGTGGAAGGCATATTCTTGCTCAGCACATTTTTGTGAGCTCACACACCAATTTTCACTCCATTTGGAGTTGATCTTGACATGAGCTAAGGGGGAGAAATTCAAACTTTATTTGAATTTCAAACTGCACTTGTGCTGAAATTCATTCAAACCAAACCTCATTTGAACTTTGATCAATTCAAAGGGCTCTTGGGTGAATAATTTGAAGTGCCAAGGGTAGAATAGGGTTCACTGTTTACCACAGCTGTTAGGAATAAATTTCAGAGGTTAAAAGAGAAGTGGGACCCACATGTCAGCCTCTGCCTCAAAGCAAACCGACTGAACCACAGTTCAGTCGGTTCCCGGCAGCTGTGCGCGCGCGCCACCGAAGGGGGCAGCCGGCGCCAGCTCCTGCTGCGTGCCCCAAGCCGGAGACCAGCCGGCCGGGCTATTTATTCCCTCCCCGGCGTGCTTCAGTCACCATTTCCTCGAGCTGCCGACGCACACGACTTGTTTTTCCACTGCCATCGCCGCCGCTCGAGTTCCTGCTTGATCAAGCCGATCGCAGCCCCCTCTTTCCATTCCAAGGTCCCAGCAAGGTACTAGCAACCATCCTCCATCCTTCCCATTGATAGAAATCGATTGAAACCGAGTGATATCGGCTGTGCCGAAAGATCAAACTCGGAACTGGAAACCGCCGCACCTCGGGCTCTCGTGGACAGCCCAACCTGGGCGTTGTCACGCCCGAGCCAAGGCACCCTTGGACGCGCAAGTGATCGGTGCTGCTCATCCCCGAGCCACAGCTCGAGTGGTTGCTCACCGGCGGCGAATTTCCACTTTTCCCCTTTCTGTGTGCAGAACGACCCTCGGGTACGATTCTGTTTAATTCGTGCTCTAGAAAGGATTAGAGGGCCTCAGGCCACTCCCACACGAACTAGACACGGTGACGCACAAGTTGCCTTCACAACTCTGGGCCGGAGAACTTCTGTGCCCGGCGTAATTCAAGGTCTACTAATGGCGGAACGCACGGGGGGTATCGGGCGCACGGTGAGGACCTATTTCGGGCCTTCCCCGAGCTGCCCCGAGTTCATGTCGACCTTCTCTGGGGTCCACTGATGCTCCCCGACCGGTTTCCCAAGTAGCTGAGGCACTAGGAGCATCAGCCGACATGGCCGAAGTCGTTCCGATATGGCGGCTCGTCGCCGACCATGCTCCGGCCGTTGTCATGAGCAGCTGACCCTCGGATCATGTTCCCCAAGTAAAAGTAGGCAGGGGCGGCCAGAATCAAGAAGTTTGGAGCGGTACAGCAGCCAGCGGCGAGCTCTCCGGCGAGGTCCCTCGGCGGCGGAGCGCGGGTGTCGCGAGGTTGAAGAAGGGGGTGGACCCCAGCTGTCAGCGGCCGATATTTTGAATCGGGATCCGGCTGCGGCCGGGATCGGGTGTGCTGGCGCGCAAAAGCCTTGTGGGCCGCGGTGTGCTGTCGCTTCGGCGTGCGACGCGTGTCCCCTGGGCCCACGCGCGAGTTTAAACTTTTCCCCGATTTTCAGATTTCCTTCAAACTTCAAATCCTTATAACTTTGGCTAGAAAGCTCCAAATTGAGTGAACCAAATTTTGCTGGATTCAGCTCTCTGAGTACTTTCCAGAAAATCAAGTTTCACTTCATGAAATTCCCTAATTCTCCAGAATTAATTCCTTAATGTTTAAACTGTTAGGAATTTTAACTGGAGAATCCTTTGGCGGAAAATCCTGAAATTTTGCTGAGATGTTCACCAAAATATCATTGAGCTACCATAAAAATTTCAGATCCATTTGAGCTCATTTAGTCCACCTAATGGTGTGATTAGTAAAACTGTTCCAGAGAAAATAGAAAATGTTCAGAAACATTTTCAGGATTTTCTCTGAAATTGTTTAGCTCATATCTTTAGTTAGAGACTTCCAAATTAAGTGAGACCAACTCCATTAGAACCCTCTGAAAATCTAGTTTTCAGAAAGTCATAGTTTGTCTCATGAAAATCCCTAGAACACCCTAAGGGTTCCAATTAAGGTCAAGGACATAATTATTTGTGGAGGGCTCAAATGAGCTTTGCTGCAACTAAAACTTGACCAAGTCTTTGTTTAGGTTGTAACCAAGCCACAGTAAAAGTTTCACAGTCATTAGGTCTGTCTAGTAAGGGTTATAGGCTTCACAACTTCAAAGTTAATACAAAGGCCTCTAAATTAATACATACATTGTTCTTATCATGTAGTCGCTAAGGTCGAGGAGGAACCCGAAGTCCTAGACTTCGTTACTCCGGAGGAACAGCTAGCCTACGACCAAGAGCAGCAAGGCAAGCCCCGGTTTGCATTAACCTTTTTACAAATTTTATTGTTTTGAGCACATACTTGTTTCCCTTTGTTCGTTGCATTAGAGTCTTGATTGGAAACCCAACTGCACAGCCAAGAAAACCATGGGTTGGGTTTAGGATCGAAAACCTCGTTAGCCACTGCATTGCTAGAATAGAGTAGGATTCGGTACAAGTCGAGTAGTTGGAACTACTCGCGAGAATAGGCTAGAGGCACATTGCTCGGGTAGAGATAGCACATGAAACACATGGCAAGAAAATGAGACCGAGCGGAGAGTAAGGGCAGCAGGACTTTGGGGCCTGTGTGCTGTAGCTCCGCTTGTGTCGATTGAGGACCGAGCCGTGTGCGGGCCTGTTGAACAAGCTAGAACAGTACCGAAGACCTACCGGCTATATGGGAACCGGGAAACTGATGTAACTCGGGTAGCTGGGTGTTGAGGCATTGCCCGTCGTTCAGAGGGTAGGTTGAGAGCTCGAGGTGTAAATCAGCTGGCGGCACAGAGATGCGCGTGCAGGGACCTCTTGCTCGGGACGATGGGACCGGTTCAATATTTGGCTAACGGGTGAAAGGTAGTCGCGTACGGCGTCCGTGATGGTTGTTGTAGGCAACATCGAGTACGGGCGTACGTGACGGGTTGTTCGGGTAACCCTGCAGGTGTAAATCGATTATAATCGCCGTCCCTCGCGGTCAGTGAGTACCACTTGTTCACTGTACCGTGACGTAGAAAGAACAGGCTAGTTACATGTTAAAATGTTGCGGATTGAAAGTTGGATATTGATTGTTAATGATATGTTGTAGCTTAGTGCTAACTAAAGTTCTTTTCAACTTTGGGCAAAGTACATGAGAGAAATGCGTTTCTTGTTTGATTGCGGCTCTCTCATGTGCCTTAGCATAAAGTTCTCCACAACCTGCTGCTAAAACTTGAAAGTAAGGTTCTACTAATTAGGCGAGTCCTTGCAAATGATTTTTTTTTACCTCATGCAACCCATCACCCTCATGTAGAAGTTCCATGTTTAGGTGAGACGGGTCAGACTTGCTGAGCCTTCGTGCTCACTGCTTGTGTTTGAAGCTTTTGCAGGGTTCTATGAGGAAGGGACTCCCGAAGAGGAGACGGAACCCCAGGAGGGGAACCCCGTCGAGTGGGAGTCATGCACGCCGCAGAGTTAGTGTGCGTGTGTGCTAGCAAGGACACGTTCGAGGGCTGAACGTGCACTTGATGCTTAGTCTACGCCCGCGAGTGTGGACTAAACTTATTTTGATGTAAACATGTTAATAAACTTGCTTATGTAATAAAGCTTCCGCTTCCGCTTTGTACCTTTGACGTGTGTTACACGGTGCTGTGCAATGCAGCACCCCTCAGCGTGATCCTGGCTCGACAGGACCAGTGGGGTCGTGTCATCATCTTACTACTTTCACTTGTTTGTACTTTGAAGTGTTGAGGCTTTGTTATATTTTTCTGAGGGTTCATTTCTCACACAAAAATAAATGCAATATTATTTCATGTGGGTTCACACACCAAAGCAAAACAATCTAAAGACGAGGCTATGGACAATTGCTCATGGCTTCCACAACTCACGTCACACACCAAGCATTAACACACCATTAACTAACGTAACGACTCGACTACTCGACATCCTTCTAATTTAAGGGAAAGACTCTACGCTACTCGTTTTCTTGAGCTGGCTCCTCGGGATCTTCCTCATCATTTCGGCTGCCTTCTGACTCTGCTTTTGGTGGGGAGGCTGCTGGTGGAGAAGTGCGACGACGCCTGATCGCCCGGCGATCTGGGGAGTCAGGAGTCCATGTATCATTCACGGTGACACATAGTTCATTCCCATCTCCTCTTTCTCTCACCCTTAAGCAGGCTCGCAGCAACGCCTCCGTTTCCTTCAGGGTGTCCCGAACATCCTGAAGCTCTTGTTGACACTCCTGTAGTCGAGTGCTGAGCATAGAAGCATCCTCCAAGCACAAGTCCATGTGCTCATGGGAAGTCCCTTGCTGCACCGGCGGGTACTTGTACTCCGTGGTACCACTCTCACGCTGGAGGACATACATGTACTCAGTCCTGTCCAGGTGGCGACGATAGATGTGACTCTAGCAAGTGATGGCCTCCCAGGTGACATCTTTCTCCGCATCGACCTGTGTTGCTCTACAAGCTGGAGAGCCGTGGATCCTAAGCAGCCGATTTTCGTGTATAATCCTCATCTCTGAGCTCCATTCTTCCCTCTTCTCCCGGATGGTCCTGGTGGAGTTATAGTGGATGATTAGCTTGCCTGTATTGCCGGCGGCTTCGAGCATACGCCGAAGACGGCGCAACAAGCCTCCTACTACCAATCCGTAGGAAAGGTACGTCACCGGATGACTCTCCTCTCTTTCGGCAAGGGCAACTACAGGAACTCTCCCTCCTGTGGACTTGCAAGCGGTGTGAATCATGCGAACCATCTAAAACAAAAAGCATTTAAACTTAGGTTAGATAAACTTTTAAACAAAAATCCTATTTTGAATGAAAATTGGGGTAAGATGAAGAAAGTGACTCATTAAATAACACTTTTCAACACACACCTTGTAAAAATAGTTTTTAAGAAAATAGGACCCTTAATACGTCCATTTCTACCAAGGTCCACGTTCCTACGGGCAACCTTGGCTCTGATACCACTTCTGTCACACCCGGTTTTTCCGAAGAACAACCAAGTGAATATCACATGTATGTCATGATCATTTTCTCATACATGTGATGACAAATAGTGAAGCATCATTTATTACAAGCCAGGTGTCGAATATAAATAAGTCTTACATAGCAAATGTCTCGATGGACAATAATTAGTTCATCACAAGTAAATAAACTAGCAGCGGAATATTTATTCTCGTGGGCTCCGTCACAGGCGTTGCCCGGGGGTCTCCATGAACCTAGAAACCTTCTTCGGGTCCAAAGTCTTGGTCATTATACACCACCTCATTATCTTGACCTGAGCAGCAATATAAACCAACAAATATGCAAGGTTGAGTACCAATGGTACTCAACAAGTGTGGGAAAATTATATCATGCATGGCTAGAACAAGGAGAGGTTAAACTCATGGTTAAAGCACTATGCAATTAATACCTATCACCTTAGCTTATTAAGCACCTACATTACTACACAGGTGAAATGGTCCCAATCTCCCATCCCTTCATCATAACCAAATAACCATAACATCATTTCCAATGTTAAGCTCCCTGCTTAACATCCACAACTTCCAAAACCGTCAATCCTCTAATCATGAATAAGTCCAAGCCGCTCTTGACCGTGAGCACGGCTGTCATGACAGTTTTGACTCTGCAGAGTTTGTACCACTGTACCCACATGTAGTGATTTCATCCCCCGTTGCCGGGTGGACTAAAAGAACCTCCATTATGCCAGTGGCCACAACCACATTCACACTTCCCAGGTGTGTAGCCAGGAGATCACTACGAAGCCTTTACAAAGGGATTCCCGACGAGCGTGGGGCCACTGAGGTTTCACCCCTAACAGCATACAAGAGGCTCCAACCCCGCTGCAGTGGCCCCCTCTTGAGCCTTGCAGTTCATATGGTAGTCCAGCTGACACCTATTCCCCGCACCATCCAACACACCCATACTACGCCGGGGATACACCTAATTAATTGGCCAAGCTGCCCCATCTCAGCATGTGGTTGGCACTGTAAAGCCAGGTTACATGCTCCATGAACCGGTCCTTAGGATCCAGTCAAGTACTAAACACAAACCCAAGTCTCGTGCACCCAGCACACAACCAAAACATCCAACTTGCCTTGATCCCTACCTCTACATAACTCACAATATCTCATTTAAGAGTATGGTAAAATAAACTGATGATCTCATATCCCAAATATCCCATTCTAAGCATGGCTAAGCATATGCATAATAATAAATGACGTGATAAAATAAATCCCAACCCAAGCTACAAGGAAACAAGGTAATGCAATTCTAGGGAAACATCCTAGCAAGGGTTTCATATTTCAATTGACAATGCAAATAATTCTACCTACACATCCTAGCATAGGATCAAAGTGGTCAAGGACACTTGCCTCCTTCCCGCTGCTCTTGAAATGGGTAGTCCTGATCTTGGAAAGGAATAACTTGCTCTTGAGCAGGTTCTACATCATACCATCACACATAGCAAAAGAAAAACAACAATCCATAAGACATAGTTCACACTTCCACTTCATACAAACCACACATTCATATTTATGTAAGTCATTCACCATTATATGTGTTGTGGTTACTCTATGTGTGTTGATTTGTGGCTTGCATGCACTTTTAATCATGTGTATATGATTCCTACTTTTGTGTTCACATTTATACTTACATACTATATATATGAGTTTCCAATTTAAATAAATTCCTTATATTCAATAACTAAACCTTTTAGCTACCAAGTGTGCATGAAAGGTATTTTCCTTCTCCATATGTGTCTTCATAATTTCTACCAACCCTAAACTGAATTCTTTGGATTTTAGAAACTCCATTTATCATTTATTAGTTGCTATATTTTCAGATTTATTTCCTATGCCTAAGTGTGAACTTTATTATAAAAATAACAAGACACATCATCTAAACAGAATAGGTTCTGATCTAAAATATTTGCTAATATATTTTTGACCTTTTCCTCTAATGTAAACTATTTTACAATTATTTTCCCTATTTTCTAGAACTATTCTTTACTTAAAATGTGTCTCTAAATGTGAATAATAAATTAAACACATTCCCTTCAGCTCAAAATATGTTTTTATCTCACTCCAAAGTTTTCTAAATACTGAGAAAGTTTTTAATTTAATTTTGACAATATGTTTGTCCCACTTTTTAAATTTTAAACACTAGCCACATATTCAATTTCCCAAATTAAATATTAAACAGGGCTAAAAAGGTAAACTCACCCCACTACAGGGTCTATAATATTATTTTCAGAATTTCCAGGGGTCAAGCTACACTTATCAGAGGAGTTTTTCCTAATTTTTATTAAGTCCAGGGGCTAAAACTGATTTTTAAATGAATTTACATGATTTTCTGAAGTTCCAGGGGCTAGATCAGAAGTTTCCGGGGCTAGCTCTTATTTCCCGAGAACCCCAGGGGCACGTAAGATTTCCAGTCTTTATAACGCGGGGCTGACGTGGACCGTCCGATTTTAAACCGACGGCTGAGATTATAACGTCGAACCGGTACGCGAGGATTTAAACCCTACCGTGCGATTTAAAATAAACGGCGCACAAGCGGCCACGTCGCTCTGACCGAGCGCGGGCGGCGCTGCCCGGCGGCGCACGGCGTCGGGAAGCGGCGATCTCGCCGGAGACTTTCGGATCTTCGAGAATTCTTCCTAGAACTGTGATCTTATGGCATAGATCGGTAGAGGGGAGGTCGGGGATCTCACCTCGGGGGTTTTCTTGAGCTCGGAGGTCATGGAAGGTGATCGGCGATGAGGTCCGAGGTGAATTCACGGCGAGGCTCATCGGCGCTGTGTTTACACCGCAAGTCACCTAGTTTTCTGCACCTGCAAGGTTCCCCGGAGGCGGTCGATCAAGACCAGCGAGTTAGATCAGAATTTCCGAGCGTAGATCGGCCAGAATTCGCCGGAGAAGGCTCGGGTTCTCACCGGAGTAAAAACGGCGGATCGCGTGGGAAAAACAGAACGAGGCCGGGGTTTTTATAGACGGGGGAGGGCGGCGGGTTGGTTTAGATCGAGCTGGATTCTTCGGGGTCCGGAAATCGGCTGGGATACGCGAGAATTCCGGATCGGTTTGGATTCGGGGTGAGAGAGTCCGGCACGGGCTCGAGATAGACGAAGAACTGGTGGGCCCCGCCTGTCAGTGGGAGGAAAGGGGTGCGCGTGGCTGCGGGCTGGCGCGGGTTCTGATTGGGCCGGCTGGTGAGTTGCGGCCCACTGGCCGGTTTTTTTCTATTTTTTCTATTTCTTTTCTGATTTGAGTTTAATTTGAATTCCAGTTTGAATTTGAATTTTTGCAAAACATGCAACACGTCCAAAAAATTTTAAATTCCCCTCTTAACATGATTTAGGGTCTTAACAAGATTTTTGGGGTGTTACAGCTCTACCCCCCTTAAAAGAAATCTCGTCCTCGAGATTGGTGGTTCTAAGAAAACAATTCCGGAAATTGTGCCTTTAGCTCATCTTCCCGCTCCCAGGTGGCTTCCTCTTCTGAGTGATGCTTCCACTGCACCTTGCACATCCGGATTCTTTTATTTCTGGTGAGGCGTTCCATTGTCTCCAAAATCTTGTATGGTTGCTCGGCATAAGACAAATCCTCAGCTACGTTCACTTCATTCATGGGTAACACCTCTTCAGGCGTCCTCAGGCATTTCTTGAGTTGTGACACATGGAATACATCGTGCACATCCGATAGATGAGCCGGTAACTCTAGTTGATACGCCACTTCGCCTTTCCTTTCTAGAACATGAAAGGGTCCGATGTATCTAGGTGACAACTTCCCTTTCACCTTGAACCGGCGAAGTCCTCTGATAGGGGACACCTTGCGATAGACATAGTATCCCACGTTGAAAACAAGCTCTCTTCTTCGTACATCGGCGTAGCTCTTTTGGCGTGTCTGTGCTATCCTCAAATTGTTGCGAATTTCCCTCACCTTCGCCTCGGCTTCTTGTAGTACTTCTGGACGAAACACTTTACTTTCCCCCGTTTGGTTCCAAAATAGGGGAGTTCTGCACTTCCTCCCGTACAAGGCTTCAAACGGTGACATCTTCATACTAGCTTGATAGCTGTTGTTATAGGAAAACTCTGCATACGGTAAGTTTTTATCCCAACTCCGATTGTTTTTGAGTGCACATGCCCTCAGCATATCATCAAGAATCTGATTGGTTCTTTCCGTCTGCCCATCAGTTTGGGGATGATAGGCAGAACTAAAGTTCAGATGGGTTCCCATGGTTTCGTGCAACTTCTGCCAGAACCTTGAGGTGAACTGTGTCCCTCGATCCGACACAATCTTCTTTGGCACTCCATGGTAACACACGATCCTTGACATGTACAACTCTGCCAATTTGGATCCGCTGTAGCTTTCCTTCACGGGAATGAAGTGAGCTACCTTGGTTAGCCTATCAATGATGACCCATATCGAATCATATCCTGATTGGGTCCTAGGCAATCCCACGATGAAATCCATGCTGATTTCTTCCCATTTCCATTCAGGCACTTTGAGTGGTTGCAATAATCCCGCGGGTCGTTGATGTTCTGCTTTTACCAACTGACATGTGTCACATAGGGCAACATGTTCCTCGACATCTCGCTTCATGCCATACCACCAATATCTGCTCTTGAGGTCCTGGTACATCTTCGTACTCCCAGGATGAATGGAATAGTCGGAATCGTGAGCCTCCTTCAAAATCAATTCACGGATTTTTTTACTTCCGGCACACAGATTCTTTTCCCGTGCCACACCGTTCCTTGTTCATCCTCTCTGAAACCAGGAGCTTTATTTTCCTTGATGAGTTGTCTGATCTCTTGTATCTTCTCATCATTCTTTTGACCCTCGCGTATGTCTCGCTCTAGTGTGGAGTCCACTTCCATAGCGATGGCTTCACCACTATTCACTAGGCATAGATTGAGTCTTATTATATCGTCCTTCAATTCTGCAGGCATGTCCTTCAAGCTCAACTTATTGACCTGCACTTTCCGACTCAAAGCATCGGCCACGACGTTTGCCTTCCCAGGATGATAGTTGATGCCCACATCAAAGTCATTGATTAGCTCTAACCATCTCCTTTGTCTGAGGTTGAGATCTGGCTGTGTGAAAATGTACTCAAACTCTTATGATCCGTATATATCTCGGTCCTCTTCCCCATCAAATGGTGCCGCCAAATTTTCAACGCGTGTACCACTGCGGCTAGTTCCAAGTCATGTGTAGGACAGTTTCTCTCGTGCTTCTGAAGCTGCCGGGATGCATATGCCACGACATGCCCTTCTTGCATGAGAACACATCCCAACCCGTTTCCAGAGGCATCGCAGTACACTGTGAAATTCTTCTGCATATCTGGCATAACCAACACTGGGGCTGTTGTCAATCTTTTCTTTAGCTCCTGAAAACTCGTCTCGCACTGTGGCGTCCATGTGAATGTGATTCCCTTCTCCAACAGTTTGGTGAGGGGTCTCGAGATCTTAGTGAATCCCTCAATAAACCGTCGATAGTATCCAGCCAATCCCAAGAAGCTTCGAACTTCCCCGACATTTTCAGGGGTCTTCCACTTCTGTATATCCTCGATTTTGGCAGGATCCACGGAGATTCCTCCCTCCGAGATTATATGTCCTAAGAAGGAAACTCTCTTCAGCCAAAACTCACACTTGCTCAACTTGGCATATAGTTGGTGTTCTCTCAGCCTTTGCAACACCAACCTTAGATGTTTCTCATGTTCTTCTTCATCTTTGGAGAAGACGAGAATGTCATCTATGAAAACCACCACAGATTTGTCCAGATATTCCATGAATACCTTGTTCATGAGATACATGAAGTATGCCGGGGCATTAGTTAGCCCGAAAGGCATGACGGTGTATTCATACAGTCCGTACCGAGATACGAAAGCTGTCTTGGGAATATCAGATTGCCTTATCTTGAGTTGGTGGTATCCTGACCTGAGATCAATTTTCGAGAACACACAAGCGCCCCTCAACTGATCAAACAAGTCTTCAATGTGGGGTAATGGGTACTTGTTCTTGATGGTTACCTCATTCAAAGCACGGTAATCCACGCATAACCTTTGGGTTCCGTCCTTCTTGGGCACAAATATCACCGGAGCTCCCCATGGTGAGGAACTAGGGCGAATATACCCCTTCTCCGTCAATTCTCTCAAATGATCCTTGAGTTTTTCTAGCTGCTTGGAGTCCATCCGATAAGGTCTTTTGTAAATCGGGGTTGTTCCAGGTACTAGCTCAATTGCGAATTCCACTTCACGATCGGGAGGCATACCTGGCAACTCCTCCGGAAAAAAATCTGGATATTCCTTGATGGTCCTGATTTCCTCAACTTTCACCTCAACTTGATTTAATTTAATGTTCCTCCTAGGCTCGTGTTTTGTTATGAATTTTACTCTTGTGCCACTAGGGTGAGTTAGTTCCACCGTTCTGGTCGAACAATGGATGGTTCCTTTATGTTTTGTCAACCAATCCATACCCAAGATAATATTTATCCCTTGTGAATCTATCACTATGAGGTTAGCAGTAAATACCACCCCATTAATGTCTAGGTTCACTTTGGTACACACTTGTCTTGTCCTTATTTCTCCACCTGGAGAGTTTACGGCTAGCATATGGTTCATTTGTGTGGTTGCTAGGTCATGCTTCTTAACAAACTCTTGAGCAATGAACGAGTGGGTAGCACCAGAATCAAACAGCAGGGTTGCAAGGTGTAAATTGGCAGGAAACTTACCAACTACCACGTCGGGTGCCTCTTGTGCTTCCTCCATAGTGACGTGGTTCACCCGTCCTCTCATTACATTCTGCTGTTGTGGCTGCGTGGGCTTCTTCTTTGGGCACTTATGGGCGTAGTGCCCCACTTCACCACAGCTAAAACATTGCACCCCAACCTTAGGTGCCTGGCCTTTGTTGTCTTGGGGTTGGTTTGGGGGTCCTTGCACTGCTGGTCGAGGTGGATATACGGGGCGAGGCTGCTGTACGAACTGACGTTGTGGCTGTATTGGTGCTGCCGGAGGCCTGTAGTTCGGGTTGTACCCTCTTGGTGCTGAGTAGGGTACCGCAGCACGGTTCGTCTGCCCTGCTGGTTGCTGCATCAGACGTGGGCGGGTGTTGCTCCCTGAGGCTAGATGTGACCACCCGGCCTTCCTCTTATTCTCATTTTCCAAGGCCTTTAGCTTCCTTTCTACCACAAATGCTCTGTCCACCATCTTTTGGAAGCTTTTATACTCATTTGAGGACATTGCACACTTCATCTCTGCGGTAAGTCCTTCCACGAAACAATCTTGTTTCTGCTCATCAGTCTCTATGTCCCGTGGGGCATAACGGGATAGTTGAGTAAATATAGTGAGGTATTCCCTCACCGTCATGTTTCCCTGCTGCAGTCCCAAAAACTCCTTCCTCTTGTTTTTGAGTTCACCTCTTGGGATGTAATGGTTGCGGAAGCTACGCTTGAACTCTTCCCAAGTGATGTTCTCAGGGTCATGATGGGCAGCCACGTAGGCGGTCCACCAATCAGCAGCAGGTCCATGTAATTGATGAGAGGCAAACAGCACCCTCTCATACCCTTGGCACTGGATGATCCTCATCTTGCTTTCAATGGTCTTTAGCCAATCATCTGCCTCCAGAGGTTCAGCAGCACTTGCAAACTTTGGAGGTTGAGTTCCTAGAAACTCACTCAACCTTGGTTGGCGTGGTGCAGCTTGTGGAGGTGGAACTTGATGCAAGTTGGCCACCACTTGAGTCAAGTTCGGGATGAGCTGATTTTGATTCTCCAGCATTTGGTGGAGGGGATCAACTCCTTCACGGCGACCACCCCGGTCCTGGCCTCCAGAAAGATGAGGGTTGCAGGCCTCATCGTTGTTGTTGGCGGGGTTGGCAGCACGTCCTTTTCCTCTTCCGGCCATCTGGCAGAATCAACCAATGTTAATTTGAAAGCATTTAGTATCATCTTACTACTTTCACTTGTTTGTACTTTGAAGTGTTGAGGCTTTGTTATACTTTTCTGAGGGTTCATTTCTCACACAAAAATAAATGCAATATTATTTCATGTGGGTTCACACACCAAAGCAAAACAATCTAAAGACGAGGCTGTGGACAATTGCTCATGGCTTCCACAACTCACGTCACACACCAAGCATTAACACACCATTAACTAACGTAACGACTCGACTACTCGACATCCTTCTAATTTAACGGAAAGACTCTACGCTACTCGTTTTCTTGAGCTGGCTCCTCGGGATCTTCCTCATCATTTCGGCTGCCTTCTAACTCTGCTTTGGGTGGGGAGGCTGCTGGTGGAGAAGTGCGACGACGCCTGATCGCCCGGCGATCTGGGGAGTCAGGAGTCCATGTATCATTCACGGTGACACACAGTTCATTCCCATCTCCTCTTTCTCTCGCCCTTAAGCAGGCTCGCAGCAACGCCTCCGTTTCCTTCAGGGTGTCCCGAACATCCTGAAGCTCTTGTTGACACTCCTGCAGTCGAGTGCTAAGCATAGCAGCATCCTCCAAGCACAAGTCCATGTGCTCATGGGAAGTCCCTTGCTGCACCGGCGGGTACTTGTACTCCGTGGTACCACTCTCACGCTGGAGGACATACATGTACTCAGTCCTGTCCAGGTGGCGACGATAGATGTGACTCTGGCAAGTGATGGCCTCCCAGGTGACATCTTTCTCCGCATCGACCTGTGTTGCTCTACAAGCTGGAGAGCCGTGGATCTTAAGCAGCCAATTTTCGTGTATTATCCTCATCTCTGAGCTCCATTCCTCCCTCTTCTCCCGGATGGTCCTGGTGGAGTTATAGTGGATGATTAGCTTGCCCGTATTGCCGGCGGCTTCGAGCATACGCCGAAGACGGCGCAACAAGCCTCCTACTGCCAATCCGTAGAAAAGGTACGTCACCGGGCGGCTCTCCTCTCTTTCAGCAAGGGCAACTACAGGAACTCTCGCTCCTGTGGACTTGCGAGGGGTGCGAATCATGCAAACCATCTAAAACAAAAAGCATTTAAACTTAGGTTAGATAAACTTTTAAACAAAAATCCTATTTTGAATGAAAATTGGGGTAAGATGAAGAAAGTGACTCATTAAATAACACTTTTCAACACACACCTTGTAAAAATAGTTTTTAAGAAAATAGGACCCTTAAATACGTCCATTTCTACCTAGGTCCACGTTCCTACGGGCAACCTTGGCTCTGATACCACTTCTGTCACACCCGGTTTTTCCGAAGAACAACCAAGTGATTATCACATGTATGCCAGGATCATACATGTGATGACAAATAATGAAGCATCGTTTATTACAAGGCAGGTGTCGAATATAAATAAGTCTTACATAGCAAATGTCTCGATGGACAATAATAAGTTCATCACAAATAAATAAACTAGCAGCGGAATATTTATTCTCGTGGGCTCCGTCACTGGCGTTGCCCAGGGGTCTCCATGAACCTAGAAACCTTCTTCGGGTCCAAAGTCTTGGTCATTATACACCACCTCATTATCTAGACCTGAGCAGCAATATAAACCAACAAATATGCAAGGTTGAGTACCAATGGTACTCAGCAAGTGTGGGAAAATTATATCATGCATGGCTAGAACAAGGAGAGGTTGAACTCATGGTTAAAGCACTATGCAATTAATACCTATCACCTTAGTTTATTAAGCACCTACATTACTACACAGGTGAAATGGTCCCAATCTCCCATCCCTTAATCATAACCAAATAACCATAACATCATTTCCAATGTTAAGCTCCCCGCTTAACTTCCACAACTTCCAAAACCATCAATCCTCTAATCATGAATAAGTCAAAGCCGCTCTTGACCGTGAGCACGGCTGTCATGACAGTTTTGACTCTGCAGAGTTTGTACCACTGTACCCACATGTAGTGATTTCATCCCCCGTTGCCGGGTGGACTAAAAGAACCTCCATTATGCCAGTGGCCACAACCACATTCATACTTCCCAGGTGTGTAGCCAGGAGATCACTACGAAGCCTTTACAAAGGGACTCCCGACGACCGTGGGGCCACTGAGGTTTCACCCCTAACAGCATACAAGAGGCTCCAACCCCGCTGCAGTGGCCCCCTCTTGAGCCTTGCGGTTCATATGGTAGTCCAGCTGACACCTATTCCCCGCACCATCCAACACACCCATACTACGCCGGGGATACACCTAATTAATTGGATAAGCTGCCCCATCTCGGCATGTGGTTGGCACTGTAAAGCCAGGTTACATGCTCCATGAACCGGTCCTTAGGATCCAGTCAAGTACTAAACACAAACCCGAGTCTCGTGCACCCAGCACACAACCAAAACATCCAACTTGCCTTGATCCCTACCTCTACATAACTCAGAATATCTCATTCAAGAGTATGGTAAAATAAACTGATGATCTCATATCCCAAATATCCCATTCTAAGCATGGCTAAGCATATGCATAATAATAAATGACGTGATAAAATAAATCCCAACCCAAGCTACAAGGAAACAAGGTAATGCAATTCTAGGAAAACATCCCAGCAAGGGTTTCATATTTCAATTGACAATGCAAATAATTCTACCTACACATCCTAGCATAGGATCAAAGTGGTCAAGGACACTTGCCTCCTTCCTGCTGCTCTCGAAATGGGTAGTCCTGATCTTGGAAAGGAATAACTTGCTCTTGAGCCGGTTCTACATCATACCATCACACATAGCAAAAGAAAAACAACAATCCACAAGACATAGTTCACACTTCCACCTCATACAAACCACACATTCATATTTATGTAAGTCATTCACCATTATATGTGTTGTGGTTACTCTATGTGTGTTGATTTGTGGCTTGCATGCACTTTTAATCATGTGTATATGATTCCTACTTTTGTGTTCACATTTATACTTACATACTATATATATGAGTTTCCAATTTAAATAAATTCCTTATATTCAATTACTACACCTTTTAGCTACCAAGTGTGTATGAAAGGTATTTTCCTTCTCCATATGTGTCTTCATAATTTCTACCAACACTAAACTGAATTCTTTGGATTTTAGAAACTCCATTTATCATTTATTAGTTGCTATATTTTCAGATTTATTTCCTATGCCTAAGTGTGAACTTTATTATAAAAATAACAAGACACATCATCTAAACAGAATAGGTTCTGATCTAAAATATTTCCTAATATATTTTTGACCTTTTCCTCTGATGTAAACTATTTTACAATTATTTTCCCTATTTTCTAGAACTATTCTTTACTTAAAAATGTGTATCTAAATGTGAATAATAAATTAAACACATTCCCTTCAGCCCAAAATATGTTTTTATCTCACTCCAAAGTTTTCTAAATATCGAGAAAGTTTTTAATTTAATTTTGACAATATGTTTATCCCACTTTTTAAATTTTAAACACTAGCCACATATTCAATTTCCCAAATTAAATATTAAACAGGGCTAAAAAGGTAAACTCACCCCACTACAGGGTCTATAATATTATTTTCAGAATTTCCAGGGGTGTAGCTACACTTATCAGAAGAGTTTTTCCTAATTTTTATTAAGTCCAGGGGCTAAAACTGATTTTTAAATGAATTTACATGATTTTCTGAAGTTCCAGAGGCTAGATCAGAAGTTTCCGGGGCTAGCTCTTATTTCCCGAGAACCCCAGGGGGTAGCACGTAAGATTTCCAGTCTTTATAACGTGGGGCTGATGTGGACCATCCGATTTTAAACCGACGGCTGAGATTATAACGTCGAACCGGTACGCGGGGATTTAAACCCTACCGTGCGATTTAAAATAAACGGCGCACAAGCGGCCACGTCGCTCTGATCGAGCGCGGGCGGCGCTGCCCGGCGGCGGGAAGCGGCGATCTCGCCGGAGACTTTCGGATCTTCGAGAATTCTTCCTAGAACTGTGATCTTATGGCATAGATCGGTAGAGGGGAGGTCGGGGATCTCACCTCGGGGGTTTTCTTGAGCTCGGAGGTCCTGGAAGGTGATCGGCGATGAGGTCCGAGGTGAATTCACGGCGAGGCTCGTCGGCGCTGTGTTTACACCGCAAGTCACCGAGTTTTCTGCACCTGCAAGGTTCACTGGAGGCGGTGGATAAGGACCAGCGAGTTAGATCGGAATTTCCGAGCGTAGATCGGCCAGAATTCGTTGGAGAAGGCTCGGGTTCTCACCGGAGTAAAAACGGCGGATCGCGTGGGAAAAACAGAACGAGGCCGGGGTTTTTATAGACGGGGGAGGGCGGCGGGTTGGTTTAGATCGAGCTGGATTCTTCGGGGTCCGGAAATCGGCTGGGATACGCGAGAATTCCGGATCGGTTTGGATTCGGGGTGAGAGAGTCCGGCGCGGGCTCGAGGTAGACGAAGAACTGGCGGGCCCCGCCTGTCAGTGGGAGGAAAGGGGCGCGCGCGGCTGTGGGCTGGCGCGGGTTCTGGTTGGGCCGGCTGGTGGGTTGCGGCCCGCTGGCCGGTTTTTTCTGTTTTCTTTTTTCTTTTTCTATTTCTTTTCTGATTGGAGTTTAATTTGAATTTCAGTTTGAATTTGAATTTTTGCGAAACATGCAACACGTCCAAAAAATTTTAAATTCCCCTCTTAACATGATTTAGGGTCTTAACAAGATTTTTGGGGTGTTACATTCGCCGGGAATGAGGGCGCGAAGAGCTTGCCGCTGAAGGAAGCTTGGTCATCTTCGTTGGCGCAGACCTGTCTCGAGAGAGAAAAGCCCCCATCCTGGCGCGCTAAATGTCGATGTGTTCCGTCGACACTTCCCCCGGGCCTGCTTCAGGAGCAACCAGTGGAGGTTCTATTTCGGAGGGGCTAGTTCTCTCGGAAGGTCGTGTTAGTGGTTAGAGGATTGACACAAGGATTTTTACGTGGTTCGGGCCGCCGGAGCGTAAAACCCTATCCACGGGAGCTGTATTGCTCGGAGCTTAGAACCGGAGTTCTAAGCTTGGTGTTCTGTATGAGCTGAGTTGCCCTAGGTGCTAGAGGGAGCCGAACTCACGGGTGTTTGAACTCGCGAACCCTTGTAACGTTGCCAACTCGAGCCTTTTATACTTCAAGGCTCGGGCGGCTTACAAGGTGAGCCCCGGGGCCCGACAGGTGGCCCCAGGGAGATTTCCTGCAATCTACCATATCTTGCAGTGAATGCTGGTAATGTTTTCTTAGTCGTCGTCCTGCCGTCCTGCCCGTGCCGCAAGCTAGGCGTAGTGGTTGCTGATGGCAGGGACGGCAGGGAGTGTCTTGTCGCTGTATTTATTGGTCAACAACTTCTAACACGGTGTGCTTGTCTTCACTGTGACGCGACTGGTCACTGTGCCTCCTGACAAGGGCGTGCGCCGCGTCTCCGCGCCTTGGGAAGGCGCGGGTCTTGAATGCCTTGATCGAACAGGGCATGGTGTGCCTTTACTTCTGCTGCCTACCGAGCCGGGGTGCGCAGCATGGCACGTGGCACCTTCGGAGCTCACCCCTGCGGAGGGTGTGAGGTCCGGCACTGCTGGCCACGTGGCAGACCCGGGGCTGACCTAGAGGAGAGGGGAGGCCGGGCACTGCTAGACACGTGGTGCCTTCGGAGCTCGCCCCTGCAGAGGGGGCGAGGTCCGGCTCTGCTGGCCATGTGGCAGGCCCGGGGCTCACCTCTGAGGAGAGGAAAGGCCCGGCCTCGTTAGACATGTGGCGCCTTCGGAGCTCGCCCCTGTGGAGGGGGCGAGGTCCGGCTCTGCTGGCCACGTGGCAGGCCCGGGGCTCGCCTCTTAGGAGAGGGGAGACCCGGCCCTGCTGGACACGTGGCGCCTTCGCAGCTCGCCCCTGCGGAGGCGGCGAGATCCTTAGGCGGCTTCTCTCCTGTGCGCGGAGGTACCCGGTACTGAGAGTACCGACACCATATATCCGGTAGGTCTTCGGTACTGTTCTAGCTTGTTCAATAGGCCCGCACACGGCTCGGTCCTCAATCGACACAAGCGGAGCTATGGCACCCAGGCCCCAACGTCCTGCTGCCCTTACCCTCCGCTCGATCTCATTTTTCTTGCCATGTGTTTCATTTGCTACCTTTACCCGAGTAGTGTGCCTCTAGCCTATTCCCGTGAGCAGTTCCAACTACTCGACTTGTACCGAATCCTACACTAACTTAGCATTGCAGTAGCTAATCTAGGTTTACAAACCAAAGCCTAACCCAGGGTTTTCTTGGCTATGATTTGAGTTTTCAAACAAGACTCTAAAGCAAAATTGAAGTGGGTACTCAAAGTAAATTCTCAAAACAGTAAACTTTATAAAAAGGCTAATGCAAACTGGATCTTGTCTTACTGCTCTTGGTCGTAGGCTAGCTGTTCCTCTGGAGTGATGAAGTCTAATACTTCGGGTTCCTCCTCAACATTAGCGACTACATGAGATAAATACATATATGTATCAATTTGAATGCATTTGAATTGAAGTTGAATTTGTGAGGACTATAAGTCTTACTAGACAGGCCCAATGACTCTGAAATTTTTACTGTGGTTTGGATACAATTTAAACAGAGACTTGGCCAAGTTTGATTTGCAGCAAAGCTCATTTGAGCTCTCCACAAATAATTGTGTACTTGGCCTTAATTGGATCTCTTAGGGTGTTCTAGGGGTTTTCATGGAGCAAGCCACAACTTTCTGAAAACTAGATTTTCAGAGGGTTCTAATGGAGTTGTTTTCACTTAATTTTAAGGTTCCTAGCTAAAGATATGAGCTAAACAATTTCAGGGAAATTCTGAAAATGTTTCTGGACATTTTCCATTTTCTCTGGAACAGTTTTATTAGTCACACCATTAGGGCGATCAAATTAGCTCAAATGGATCTGAAATTTTTATGGTAGCTCAGGGATATTCTGATGAACATCCTAGCCAAATTTCAGAATTTTCCTCCAAAGGGCTCTCCAGTTAAAATTCTAACCATTTTAAACTTTGAAGAATTAATAATGGAGAAATAAGGATTTTCATAAAGTGAAACTTGATTTGTTGGAATTACTCAGAGAGCTGAATCCAACAAAATTTTGTTCACTCGATTTGGAGTTTCCTAGCCAAAGTTATGTTTGTTTGAAATTGAACTAAATCTGAAAATCGGGAAATGTTTAAAACACTGCACGTGGGTCCCATGCACAGTGCCTTCTTCAACCTCCCGCAAGCGCCCGAGCGCGCGACGCACAGCGACGGTGGCGCGGCTCATTCTCGGCCATTGCTGCCTAATTCTCGACACGGTTTATTCCCACGTGACCCTTGGAGCACGGCGCACACGCCGGGCAACTTCTCGCGCCTCGACATCGCCGGGAACGTAGTCGGCGACGGTGGCAGCGGGATTTGAGCTTGGGTCCAATGGTGCTAGCTCATCTCGGTGGTGAACACGATCAACCAATGGGTCACAAAGCACCATTGGGGCACGGGGAAGCTAACCATGACCTCCTCTTGGCCGGAGATCGCCGGGAAAGTAGACTTCACCGGCGACCCGAGCCGTTTTCAACGGCGGTGGCCAAAACACGGTGCTCTGCTCACTGGGTTGATCATCATCGCTAGGATTTTGCTGGGGTAACCGTGAGGTGCTACTCTAGCTTCAGCTCGGCCAGGATCTCTAGTAATCATATGATCGAGATGAATTTCGAGTTTTGGTTCTCGGTGTTCTATACGACGATCGTCGGGAAAAATGAAATTCTGGCTAACTGGCGCTAAGATGGAGCTAGGAAGCTTGGGAAGAGCTACTAGACTTTGATGCTAGCCTCAGAGACCAGTTGGCTGCGCCAGAGAAGCTTGGAGCCACCCGGGTGACGGTGTCAAGTCTGAGGCGTTTTGAAGTGATTCTGGAAGTTGATGATCGGCTCGGAAAAGCTCGAGGGGAACTGATCACGAGCAACTGAGGGTTGGAGCACGTCGAGCAAAGATCGGCGGTGCCTTTTGTGTCCTTATCTTGTGGTGGGAGGGGTGGCTTTGGCCGGTCGACGGCGGGGTGGTGAGTTGTGGTGTGCGGCGTATCCCTCCGGTTTCTCAGTGCAGGAAAACGTCGAGGAGGTTTGAAAACCAGCTGCTGCCGTCGGTTGCTCGGAGATAAGAAGCTGAGGACGTCGGTCGGGAGCTGGAACCCCGAGCAGGAGGTGGCGCCGACCGCTTCACGCCATGGCACAACCTGCTGCAGCCCGAGAAACAGAGCACGGCGCCTCAGTCGGTTGAATTTTCTGGTGAGGCTGACAGGTGGGCCCCACTTCCATTTTAACCTATGAAATTAACTTTCTCCTACTGATCTAAACAGTAGTTCCACTAATGCCCTTTGAAATTTGAATTATCTACTAAATGCCCATTTGAACTTGATAGAATTCAAATTGTGAAGTGTTTGAATATATTTTCAGCACATATGCAGTTTGAAGTTCCAATTGAATTTGAATTTGCTAAAATTAGCTCATGTCAAGATCAACTCCAAATGGAGTGAAAATTGGTGTGTGATCTCACAAAAATGTGCTGAGTGTGAATATGCATCCCACTTTTGAATTCATGGGATAAAGGAGTTTGGATTTGAATTTGAGTTCAAACTAGTCTCTTTCTTATTATACCCAAAATACCTCAAAAAGGTTTTTGATTTGGGTGAAATTTGGCATAAGCATTCCTAGCAAGGTGTAGGAGTTTTTCATATGCTCAACCCCTATGTGATGCATGTGGGAAATACCACTTTTGCATTTTGTGAGTTCATCCTCTAGTGACCATATTGATTGTGGTTACTTGCTCTTCACATGTGTTCATAAGTTTTCCTCAAATGAGGTGTGTGTGTGGTGTGATGAACACTTTGGATGTGTGCAAAACTTAGGCCCTTACATTCCTTCCCCCTTAAAAGAATCTCGTCCCGAGATTATAAGGTGAAAATGAGAGAGAGGACGGTGGAAAATTACCGTATGTGCGACGTGGAAAAGTAGGGGTAGTTAGCACGATGAAATCCTTCGCTCTCCCATGTCGCTTCGTCTACGGAGTGATTACTCCATAGAACCCTGTAGAACCACAACGTACGGTTGCGTGTGGTTCAGGCCTTTTCATCAATTATATGAACCGGTTCCTCCCGATACGTGAGATCCGGTTTCAGTTCTTCAATACCCCCCAGCTGAATGGTAGTTGATAGCTTGAAACACTTCCTCAGCTGAGAAATGTGAAAGACGTCGTGCACACCAGAAAGTGTTGCCGGCAATTCCAGCCGGTATGCAACTGATCCACATCTTTCCACAATCTGAAATGGACCGATGAATCAGGGAGCCAACTTTCCTCTCACCCCGAATCTGTTTACGCCCTTCATTGGAGACACACGTAGATACACGTGATCCCCGACTTTGAATTGTAACGGGCGTCTTCTCCGGTCCACATACTGTTTTTGTCCGGATTGGGCGGCTTTTAGGTTCGCTTGAATCAGCCAAACCTTTTCCCCCGCATTGTTGACAAGATCAATCCCGAAGGTGAACCTTTCACCAGACTCACACCAATTCAGTGGTGTGCCGCATTTTCTACTGTATAGCGCCTCGTAAGGCGCCATCTTGATGATAGCTTGGTAAGTGATCATCCCAATTCTTACCGTGGTTGATAGTACAAGCTCGTAGCATATCCTCTAGAATCTGATTTACCCTGACACGACCCCACGGTCTTGTCGAGCTAGGATCACGCTGAGGGGTGCTGCATTGCACAGCACCGGATAACACACATCAAAGGTACAAAGCGGAAGCGAAATTTTATTACATAAACGAGATTATGAACATGTTTACATCAAAATAAGTCCAGTCTACACTCACGGGCGTAGACTACGCATCAAGTTCACGTTCAGCCCTTGAACGTGTCCTTGCTAGCACACACGCACACTAACTCTGCGGCGTGCACGATTCCCACTCGACGGGGTTCCCCTCCTGGGGTTCCGTCTCCTCTTCGGGAGTCTCTTCCTCATAGAACCCTGCAAAAGCTTCAAACACAAGCAGTGAGCACGAAGGCTCAGCAAGTCTGACCCGTCTCACCTAAACATGGAACTTCTACATGAGGGGTGACGGGTTACATGAGGTAAAAATCATTTGCAAGGACTCGCCTAATTAGTAGAACCTTACTTTCAAGTTTTAGCAGCAGGTTGTGGAGAACCTTACGGTAAGGCACATGAGAGAGCCGCAATCAAACAAAGAAACGCATTTCTCTCATGTACTTTTCCCAAAGTTGAAAAGAACTTTAGTTAGCTCTAAACTACAGCAATTCATTAGCAATCAAGTCCATCTTTAAATCAGCAACATTTTAACATGTAACTAGCCTGTTCTTTCTACGTCACGGTACAGTGAACAAGTGGTACTCACTGACCGCAAGGGACGGCGATTATAATCGATTTACACCTGCAGGGTTACCAGAACAACCCGTCACGTACGCCCGTACTCGATGTTGCCTACAACAACCATCACGGACGCCGTACGCGACTACCTTTCACCCGTTAGCCAAATGTTGAATCGGTCCAATCGTCCCGAGCAATAGGTCTCTGCACGCGCATTTCAGTGCCGCCAGCCGATTTACACCTCGAGCTCTCAACCTACCCTCTGAACGACCAGCTATGCCTCAACACCCAGCTACCCGAGTTACATCAGTTTCCCGGTTCCCATATAGCCGGTAGGTCTTCGGTACTGTTTTAGCTTGTTCAACAGGCCCGCACACGGCTCGGTCCTCAATCGACACAAGCGGAGCTACAGCACACAGGCCCCAAAGTCCTGTTGCCCTTACCCTCCACTTGGTCTCATTTTCTTGCCATGTGTTTCATGTGCTATCACTACCCGAGTCGAGTGTCTTTAGCCTATGCTCGCGAGTAGTTCCAACTACTCGACTTGTACCGAATCCTACTCTATCTTAGCAATGCAGTGGCTAACGAGGTTTTCAATCCTAATCCCAACCCATGGCTTTCTTGGCTATGCACTTGGGTTTCCAAACAAGACTCTAATGCAAGGAACAATAGTATTCATGTATGTGCTCAAAACAATAAAAATTTGTAAAAGGTTAATGCAAACCGGAGCTTGCCTGCTTTGTAGGGTATTATTATATAATAGAAGTTAGTGATCTTCATTCCCTTGACCTCTCTGAACTTGCTCCACTGATCCACACGTCAAGGAATGGCCCCGTCGAAGTCCTTCATCGTGAACCCTATCGACATGTATATGCATAGTATTTTATAACGTAATTTAAAAGCTTAGAGATTAAAACTTCTTAAGAACAGAGGTTGTGTAGAGATCCTAGAATGAAGTGGTTTCCTCTGTTGTGCAAAGAACTTAAAGAAACTAAATCTACCTTAGACTTTCATTACATCTCTAACCAAGTGTCTAGGGACATATAGGATGAGCTCTAATGAATCGGACATAACTAAAGATCGTAATCTCTAATGACTTAGAAATTTTTACAGGAAGTCATATATTACACAGGGACTTAGCTTGCTAAATTGCTGCTAAAGTGAAAGGGCATTGTGTCTCCCACAATCTCCACACTAACCCCCATGTTGTTCTTCACATCCAATAGAAAGGAAGAGAAGGACAGGGAGACTCAAGACTCAATTTGAGATGGAAATTTGCATGTGAGTTCCTGGTCACATGAAAGTGCTCTGGACCAAAAATGAACACTTTTCATTGATGTTTTTATTCAGAATAATTCCCTAAGCACTTAAGCACAAAGAAATTAATTCTGAATTAACTCACATGTTCATGCCCAACTTAATGAACTACAATTTCACTTATAGTTCATAGAGTCTGCATAAATTGTTCTAGGATTTCTAGAGCTAAGAATTGCACAGAAATGATTTTTCTAACTCTGGGACAATTTCTGAAAAGTCTATGTATTCATTTGAATACAGTACATTGAAATCTGAATTCTCCAACATAATTCAACTCCAAAAGAGCTGAAAGTTTTACAGGAGTTCAACATCCTAATGATTATTCTGGCAAAATTTGAGGATTTTTGGATAAACTAAACTCCCTCTAAAATTCTTTTGCTGAAAAGCTTTAAAGAATTTTCCAGAATTAAGTAAGGACTTTCATACAAATTGGGTTGCATATTTGGATAGAGTTTGTCAATCTGAATCTAACCCAATTTGAATCACTAGATTTGGAGGTTTCTACACAAAGCTATGAGCTTCACATGAATTGGGAAAAATCTGAAAATGAGCTCTGTTCTATTTTCAAATTTTCAGAGACATAAGGAATTAACACCACATTTGACCAAGCAAATGAGATTCAATGCCTCTGAAATTTTTACTAGAGTTCAAGTATTTTTGGGAGAACCTCCTGCCAAAATTTGGACATTTTCCAATATATTGAACTCCTGGAATAAATCCTACAATATTTTCCTCATATGAATTAATGAGCCAAAGATTTCCATAAATATTGGACTGCACCCATGGATAGTACTCTTTGAGAGGAATTCAACAAAATTTGTATCACAATTTTTGGACATTCCTACACAAAGTTATGGCTCTTCAAAGATTGAACTAGAAACTGAAAACCCTAAAATGTTTAAAACGCTGACAGTGGGTCCGGGCTACGTGTCACTTCACAGAAACAAAGGCACACGGGACCACACATATTCCTGTGTGCAGTCACACTGGATACCACAGCCACATAAGATCAGGGTTTTAAACTTTTGCTCCCTGACGACTGGGCCCGCCGACCCCTTCTTCCACCTCAGGTCAGTTCCCGCGCTCAGGGTGCCCGCGCCGCCGCCCTCGCCGGAGATCGCCGGAAACCGATCTCCCGGCCTCTGCCCGAGCCCTTCCTCGCCGCCAGGGCCTAACCTGCTCTGCTGAGCACGATGGTGAGGTTTCCCCGAGCCGGCAAAGCCTCTACGGTAGCTAGCGACGCTGCGGCAGCCCGGCACCTCATCGGCGACGTCGTCCGGCCATCCTAGTGCGCTAAAAGCTTGGTATAACGGTGCTACAGAAGCAGTGAATGACGGGGAAGCTCGACCTAGCCTCAAAAATGTTCAGGAACTATGGCAATTAGGCTTTCACCGTGCGACCGCGGTCCCCCGGTTCGGTTGCCGGTAGAAAACCCTGAAATACTCGCTCTAGGTGCAGTTTGAGGCTAGAAACGTGAAGAGAAAAGGATCGCCTACTACTCTGGACCCTTCGTGCAAACTGTGACAAACAAATATTGAGAATTGAAGAGGAATTCGGGATTACCGAGCCGGAAGGTCAGAGGGAGTACGCCGGAGCAACTTTTCAAAATTCTCTCCCGGCGGTGCATGGCATGGGCTGATCTTGGGAGGAGAGTAGCATGGTGCCTTGGCGCATCCAGGGGCGCCGGTACTTGGCCGCGACAAGCGTCCGGTTGGGCTGCCCGCGGAAGCCTCCTCATCAGGTCATGTTCGGCCTTCACGCGGCCGTGTTGCTCCCGGGGTTGGAGAGCCGATCACCGGTTAGGGACGCGTTGAGGAGGGAGAGGGAGCTGCGCCGGTGCTATCTGGCTACTGACCAGCTGCTGTTCGCGCCCGTTTGAGCCGGCTGTCGAGAAAACGACGGCGGCGGCTGTGGTTCGGTTCAGAGACGCGGGCGCGAGAGAGTGTCGGCCAGTTCGTTTTGCCGAGCGCTGGGGAAGGCCGGGTGATCTTTATCCTCGCTGTGGAGTCGGTTCAGCGCGTCCTCGGTCGAATCCTCGAGCGCACGAGCGCTGGCGTCGGCTCCACCTCGCTGTCGATCTCCCGTAGAAGCAAAACAGAGACCGGTTGCTTCTGTGAGGATATTTGTGTGCATATGACAAGTGGGCCCCATCTCCCCCTTATCTTCCCAAAATATCCCAAAATTTGCAACTGATGAAATTCAACTGTGTGGAGTTGAAAACTAAACTGCATTTGAATAATTGGGCACAATTCATCCAAATTCAAATAGGTATTTGAATTCATTACACATTTAGGTCTATTTGGAAAAATGGGTAGCAAATATCTTCAAAAATTTATGAGACTTTGCCTACCCCTTAATTTGGACCTAAAGAATTCAAATATAAAACCTGATCCTTGATTTGGCTGCTGCAAATGAGATTTTTAATACAACAGTTTTAAAAACCATGGTGTTAATCTCATTTGAATTTTTTAGTGGAACCAACTTGCTTCAAAATCTGAATTTAGCTCTCTCGCACATAGGGGTACTTCCCTACTTGGTTTCAAATTCCTTTTTGTTCCATGTTTTCAAATAACCATTGAACTTGTGTAGAGGGAGCTTTCATGTGTATTATCACATGTGGAAAAGTTTAAACAAGTCCCATTTTTCCTACATATGAACTAACTTTGTGCAAACCTAAGTTTCTTTGTGTTCATATTTTTGGGACCTTTACATTCCTCCCCCCCTTAAAAAATCTCGTCCCGAGATTATAAGATAAAAATGAGAGGGAGGACGGTGGAAAAAATCATAGGATGTGCGACGTCGAAAGTCAGGATAATTGACGCGAAGAAATCCTCCGCTCTCCCATGTCGCTCCAACCTTGGAGTAACCACTCCATAAATCTTTCTAGAACCACAACGTATAATTGCGTGTGGTTCGGTCCTTTATGTTGATGATCTGAACTAGTCCCTCCTGATGCGTGAGATCTGGTTTCAGTTCCTCGATGTTCCCTAGCTGAGTAGTGATTAAACACTTGAGACACTTCCTCAGCTGAGAATCATGGAAGATGTCATACACACCGGGGAATATTATTGGTAATTCCAGCCGGTATGCAACGGAGCCACATCTTTCCAAAACTTGGAATGGACCGATGAATCGGGGTGAATATAAACTTTTACAAGTCAACCCCGTCCAAAAATTTACTTTCTAAATTCTGGGTTACGGGGTACGACCATTCTGTCCTTAAACCACAGGATGCCGTCTCTGTCCTTCCGGAAACATTTCGGCTCCCCACTGTCTACACGTCTCCGCAAATGTGACATGCCCTTGTCATTCTTCTGGGCTGCCGCTATCTCTTCACGGATGGTGGGAATCAAAGCTAGGTTGTAGAGAGCTCCATGTGGAATCACATGCAGTGGTGGTTCGCTCTCTTCCAACGGTGTGATGGTCAGATTGTTGACGTGTGACTTGCGGCTCAGCGCATCCGTCACTACGTTTGCCTTGCCCGGATGATAATGGATCTCTATTTCGTAATCCTTTATCAATTCTAACCATCTTCGCTGCCTCTGGTCAACTCCTTCTGAGTGAATATGTACTTGAGACTTTTGTGGTCGGTATATAAATGTACGAGGTTACCGAGTAGGTAGTGCCTCCACATTTTGAGTGCGAGTACCACGGCAGCGAGCTCCAAGTCGTGGGTTGGATAATTCTGCTCATGGTTTCTAAGCTGCTGTGATCCATATGCGACCACTCTTCGGTCTTGCATCAGCACACATCCGAGCCCAATGCCGGATGCATCGCAGTACACATCGAACGATTTTGTTGTGTCTGGCTGTGCCAAAACCGGTGCTGATGTTAGGTGCTTGACTAAAGCCTTGAATGCCGCTTCACATGCTGGACTCCAAACATATTTGGTAGTCTTCTTCAGCAGCTCTGTCCTAGGCTTGCCAATCTTTGAGAAGTTCAGGATGAACTTCCGATAATGTCCCACGAGTCTGAGGACACTCCGTACCTCGTGAACAGTTCTCGGGGACTTTCAATGCAGCACTTGTGCGACCCTACTCGGGCCTACAGCGATGCCCTTCGCTGAGATGATATGCCTAAGAAAAAGTACTTTTGATATCTAGAATTCGCACTTGCTGAATTTTGTGTATAGCTTGTGATCCCGCAGCCTTTGCAAGTCTATACACAGGTGCTTCTCGTGTTCTTCCTCCAACTTGGAATAAACCAGCAGGTCGTCGATGAAGGCCACGACAAACTTTTCCAGCTCCGGCATTAATACCGAATTCATTAGATACATGAAGTGAGCTGGAGCGTTGGTGGAACCAAGGAACATGACAAGGTACTCATAAACACCGTACCTCATCGAAAAGCTGTCTTTTAGAATATCCTCTGCCTGCATCTCAATCTGATGGTACCCGGATCTTAAGTCTATCTGGAAAAAGATCCTTGCCTTGACCAACCAATCAAACAATACGTCGATCTGTGGTAACGGGTACTAGTTCTTGATTGTCACATTGTTAAGCAGACGAGCACTACGCAAAGTTGTAGTGTTTCGTGCTTCTCCTTTGCAAACAATACTGAATAACCCTAAGGTAACGACCCAGTCGTATAAAACCTTTGCTCATAGGGTTATTCAGCGGTGTCTTCCACGCTGCTCCTTCATTGGGTGTCATTTTGTACGGCCTTCGTGAACTCAGTGGCGTTCCTGGTGCAAGTTCAATCTTGGACTCTGTGTCCTGTTCGGGCGGTATGCCCGGTAAACAATTTGGAAACACCTTCTGAAATCTACGTACCACCGGACTGCCCTCTATCTAACAGTTTCCGAGTGGTTCAATATTGCAATATGTTGCCGACTGAAACCCAGAACTAATGTATGAAGACCGTGCCGTGGGGAGTTTGAGCTTAACGGTTTAAAACTGACGTTGTAACCTGTTTTGTGGTAATTCAACCACGACATCCCCAAAATAATGTCGATCTTCAGACCCCAAGAATAAGGAGGGTCGTGGGTTATAGTCTAACCCGCAAACAAAGAGGTGCTCGGAAGACAACATCACTTCTTGTAATGCTGCCCCGGCGAAGATATGAGGTATTACCTCTTTGTAAAAGTGGTTTGGAGCTGATGTTGAGCTACAAAAGATGGACTAACAAAGCTAGGTGTGGCACCTAAGTCCAAGAGAATTAATACCGGTAGCCGATTCAGAGAAACATCTCTGCTAACCCGGCTTCTCCTTCTGGAACATCATTACTCACTGTGTAGTGAATGTTGCCCCTTGTCTGCCCTCTTTTCTGCAGATATAGTTACGGATCTGATCATTGAAAGTATTATGATCCGCAACCTTGAATTTCCTCCATACAATACCTAGCATAATGGCCCATCCGACCACAGAAGAGCACGGATGTCTCTCCGGCTCTTCTCTAACTTTTGGTTGGAGCCAGATACATATAGCTGCAGCGATGGAGTATAAACCACCGTCTGATGCTGCTGCTCTGGAGGTGGTGCAAGTTGTGGTACTTGACCAGCAATCAATCTCTAAAGAGTTAATCATACAGGGGCCTACATATCACCGAATGGCGTTCGGAACACCAACCGGTACTTTTGGGGCACATAACTTGTACTAGCCTGCACGATATCACTCATTTTCCTCCTCTGTACAGAACAGACCTTGATGCACTAAATCTAGATTTTGATCCAGTTAGAAGCATTTTCATAACTCAAGTTGTATACAAAAGTTAAAGCTAACTTCATTATCGTTCCAACGAGTATTCACATACCTCAATATCACTTTTGGATCGAAAGTTATGATTTTTCAAAGTTGACAGAATTCCTGGATAAAATTTGCCAGCATCTCCCTTATATGTGGCTGGTTTTATCACAGTTGTATATGCAAATACAATAGGAATCTGAACAAACTTTAAACTATAACAATGTTGCTTATCTCCTAACCTTTCTAACGGTGTGACCTATGACCCTTAAGGATTTTTCTACAGAATGTTATAAGTGTTTTACAGAAACATCCAGGGAGATTTGCATCTGTCCTGTTTTCTGAACAGTTTGCATTCAACTGGACATTCAACCAATTTGGCGTGTGATGTTGCTCTGGAGTTCTACAAAGAAGTTGTAGAGCAATTAAAAACCTTTCCAGAACTGTATCATACACCTCCATTGGGTCAATCTTTTCATAGTTATGCTCTATTTACAGAGAGTTTACAGAGAGTCTTTGCTCTGTCCTGTTTTCTGGACAGTTTCAACTCTACTGCATTTTTCGATTGGTTAGGGGATGAAACACCTCTGGACCTCTACAGAAAAGTTGTAAAAATCTTCCAAAGATTTCCAGAAATGTATCATATGACCCCAAACTCGAAAGAACTCAACCTCTAACCTCTGATTAACTTCAGCCTTAATTCAGCTGAAAACAGAGTGCTCTGTCCTTAACAACCTATAAGTTGAAAACTTGGTAACTATGAATATCCTGTTCAAGGGAAGGAGTTACATCAAGTTTTACTACTTTAGATCAAAACCTTCAAGTTTTACATGAAGTTGTTCATTTAATGGGGTGTGACGTCGATGCGTCACCAGATTATGTCGGTACTACGTCCTTACAAAGAAAAACCTACACCGGACTTAGCCGGCTTCGTTAATTCAGTGGCACTAAACGTCACTCGCACACGAATGCTACACGTCTACCGTTTCGTGGTCAGGCTACCTGCAGAAACTCAAACAATCGTCAGACTCGGCTGCACACCGAGCCCGGAATCCATACAGTTCGTACACCCGGCCGTCATCACTCGCCCGGATGTTCTCAAGCCAAACACGCCTTGAGTTACGTGTTCACATTTCAGACCACGTGACGGGGTCTCCCAAATTGCACCACGCATGCCAGGGACAGACGTTGCTCGAATACCCCAAACGACATGAAGAGTCGGAGAGGCTATCAAAGTGGGTCGGGTTACCTGCCACCCGTGGGGCTCCACCCTTCAGCTTGTGCGCACTGGTGGACAGCGCTTACGTGCACCCCCCAAGACATAAACGTCCCGAGATGCATGATTTTCTGACATAATCAAATAAGTTAATATGCCACTTTCTATACACTAATAACAAACTTATACGGGCTACTAACTCGTTCCTCACTAGATTTTTGAAAAAGATGACCTTTGTAGCGCGTTAAACCTCAAGCGAGCTCTGATACCAAAGCTGACACGACCCCACGGTCTTGTCGAGCCAGGATCACGCTGAGGGGTGCTGCGTTGCACAGCACCGGATAACACACATCAAAGGTACAAAGAGGAAGCGAAATTTTATTACATAAACGAGTTTATGAACATGTTTACATCAAAATAAGTCCAGTCTACACTCACGGGCGTAGACTATGCATCAAGTTCACGTTCATCCCTTGAACGTGTCCTTGTTAGCACACACGCGCACTAACTCTGCGACGTGCACGACTCCCACTCGACGGGGTTCCCCTCCTGGGGTTCCGTCTCCTCTTCGGGAGGCCCTTCCTCATAGAACCCTGCAAAAGCTTCAAACACAAGCAGTGAGCACGAAGGCTCAGCAAGTCTGACCCGTATCACCTAAACATGGAACTTCTACATGAGGGGTGATGGGTTACATGAAGTAAAAATCATTTGCAAGGACTCGCCTAATTAGTAGAACCTTACTTTCAAGTTTTAGCAGCAGGTTGTGGAGAACCTTACGCTAAGGCACATCAGAGAGCCGCAATCAAACATGAAACGCGTTTCTCTCATGTACTTTGCCCAAAGTTGAAAAGAACTTTAGTTAGCTTTAAACTACAGCAATTCATTAGCAATCAAGTCCATCTTTCAATCAGCAACATTTTAACATGTAACTAGTCTGTTCTTTCTACGTCACGGTACAGTGAACAAGTGGTACTCACTGACCGCGAGGGACGGCGATTATAATCGATTTACACCTGCAGGGTTACCCGAACAACCCGTCACGTACGCCCATACTCGATGTTGCCTACAACAACCATCACGGACGCCGTACGCGACTACCTTTCACCCGTTAGCCAAATGTTGAACCGGTCCAATCGTCCCGAGCAAGAGGTCTCTGCACGGGCATCTCAGTGCCGCCAGCCGATTTACACCTCGAGCTCTCAACCTACCCTCTGAACGACCAGCTATGCCTCAACAGCCATCTACCCGAGTTACATCAGTTTCCCGGTTCCCATATAGCCGGTAGGTCTTCGGAACTGTTCTAGCTTGTTCAACAGGCCCGCACACGGCTCGGTCCTCAATCGACACAAGCGGAGCTACAGCACACAGGCCCCAAAGTCCTGTTGCCCTTACCCTCCGCTTGGTCTCATTTTCTTGCCATGTGTTTCATGTGCTATCACTACCCGAGTCGAGTGCCTTTAGCCTATGCTCGCGAGTAGTTCCAACTACTCGACTTGTACCAAATCCTACTCTATCTTAGCAATGCAGTGGCTAACGAGGTTTTCAATCCTAATCCCAACCCATGGCTTTCTTGGCTATGCACTTGGGTATCCAAACAAGACTCTAATGCAAGGAACAATAGTATTCATGTATGTGCTCAAAACAATAAAAATTTGTAAAAGGTTAATGCAAACCGGAGCTTGCCTGCTTTGTAGGGTATTAGTATATAATAGAAGTTAGTGATCTTCAATCGCTTGACCACTCTGAACTTGCTCCACTGATCCACACGTCAAGGAATGGCCCCGTCGAAGTCCTTTATCGTGAACCCTATCGACATGTATATGCATAGTATTTTATAACGTAATTTAAAGGCTTAGAGATTAAAACTTCTAAAGAACAGAGGTTGTGTAGAGATCCTAGAATGAAGTGGTTGCCTCTGTTGTGCAAAGAACTTAAAGAAACTAAATCTACCTTAGACTTTCATTACATCTCTAACCAAGTGTCTAGGGACATATAGGATGAGCTCTAATGAATCGGACATAACTAAAGATCCTAATCTCTAATGACTTCGAATTTTTACAGGAATTCATATATTACACAGGGACTTAGCTAGCTAAATTGCAGCTAAAGTGAAAGGACATTGTGTCTCCCACAATCTCCACACTAACCCCCATGTTGTTCTTCACATCCAATAGAAAGGAAGACAAGGACAGGGAGACTCAAGACTCAATTTGAGATAGAAATTTGCATGTGAGTTCCTGGTCACATGAAAGTGCTCTGGACCAAAAATGAACACTTTTCATTGAGGTTTTTATTCAGAATAATTCCATTAGCACTTAAGCACAAAGAAATTAATTCTGAATTAACTCACATGTTCATGCCCAACTTAATGAACTACAATTTCACTTATAGTTCATAGAGTCTGCATAAATTTTTCTTGGATTTCTAGAGCTAATGCCCAGAAATGATTTTTCTAACTCTGGGACAATTTCTGAAAAGTCTCTGTATTCATTTGAATACAGTACATTGCAATCTGAATTCTCCAACATAATTCAACTCCAAATGAGCTGAAAGTTTTACAGGAGTTCAATAACATCCTAATGAGTATTCTGGCAAAATTTGAGGATTTTTGGATAAACCAAACTCCCTCTAAACTTTTTTTGCTGAAAAGCTTTAAAGAATTTTCCAGAATTAAGTAAGGACTTTCATACAAATTGGGTTGCATATTTGGATAGAGTTTGTCAATCTGAATCTAACCCAATTTGAATCACTATATTTGGAGGTTTCTACACAAAGCTATGAGCTTCACATGAATTTGGAAAAATCTAAAAATGAGCTCTGTTCTATTTTCAAATTTTCAGAGACATAAGGAATTAACACCACATTTGACCAAGCAAATGAGATCCAATGCCTCTGAAATTTTTACTAGAGTTCAAGTATTTTTGGGAGAACCTCCTGCCCAAATTTGGACATTTTCCAATACATAGAACTCCTGGAATAAATCCTACAAGATTTTCCTTATATGAATTAATGAGCCAAATCCAGGGTTTTTCATAAATATTGGACTGCACCCATGGATAGTACTCTTTGAGAGGAATTCAACAAAATTTGTTTCACAATTTTTGGACATTCCTACACAAAGTTATGGCTCTTCAAAGATTGAACTGGAAACTGAAAACCCTAAAATGTTTAAAACACTGACAGTGGGTCCGGGCTACGTGTCACTTCACAGAAACAAAGGCACACGGGATCACACATATTCCTCTGTGCAGTCACACCGGATCCCACAGCCACAGAAGATCAGGGTTTTAAACTTTCGCTCCCTGACGACTGGCCTGCCAACCCCTTCTTCCACCTCAGGTCAGTTCCCGCGCTCAGGATGCCCGCGCCGCAGCCCTCACCGGAGATCGCCGGAAACCGATCTCCCGGCCTCTGCCCGAGCCCTTGCTCGCCACCAGGGCCTAACCTGCCCTGCTGAGCACGATGGTGAGGTTTCCCCGAGCCGGCAAAGCCTCTACGGTAGCTAGCGACGCTGCGGCAGCCCGGCACCTCATCGGCGACGTCGTCCGGCCATCCTAGTGCGCTAAAAGCTTGTTATAACGGTGCTACAGCACCAGTGAATAACGGAGAAGCTCGACCTAGCCTCAAAAACGTTCAGGAACTATGGCAATTAAGCTTTCACCGTGCGACCGCGGTCCCCCGGTTTGGTTGCCGGTAGAAAACCCCGAAATACTCGCTCTAGGTGCAGTTTGAGGCTAGAAACGTGAAGAGCAAAGGATCACCTACTACTCTGGACCCTTCGTGCAAACTGTGACGAACAAATATTGAGAATTGAAGAGGAATTCAGGATTACCGAGCCGGAAGGTCAGAGGGAGTACGCCGGAGAAACTTTTCAAAATTCTCTCCCGGCGGTGCATGGCATGGGCTGATCTTGGGAGGATAGTAGCACGGTGCCTTGGCATGTCCAGGGGCGCCGGTACTTGGCTACGACAAGCGCCCGGTTGAGCTGCCCGAGGAAGACTCCTCATCGGGTCATTTTCGGCCTTCGCGCGGCCGCGTTGCTCCCGGGGTTGGAGAGCCGATCACCGGTCAGGGACGCGTTGAGGAGGGAGAGGGAGCTGCGCCGGTGCTATCTGGCTACTGACCAGCTGCTGTTCGCGCCCGTTTGAGCCGGCTGTCGAGCAAACGACGGCGGCGGCGGTGTTTCGGTTCAGAGACGCGAGCGCGAGAGAGTGTCGGCCAGTTCGTTTTGCCGAGCGCTGGGGAAGGCCGGGTGATCTTTATCCTTGCTGTGGAGTCGGTTCAGCGCGTCCACGGTCGAATCCTCGAGCGCACGAGCGCTGGCGTCGGCTCCACCTCGCTGTCGATCTCCCGTAGAAGCAAGAGGATATTTGTGTGCATATGACAATTGGGCCCCATCTCCCCCTTATCTTCCCAAAATATCCAAAAATTTGCAACTGATGAAATTCAACTGTGTGGAGTTGAAAACTAAACTGCATTTGAATAATTGGGCACAATTCATCCAAATTCAAATAGGTATTTGAATTCATTACATATTTAGGTCTATTTGGAAAAATGGGTAGCAAATATCTTCAAAAATTCATGAGACTTTGCCTACCCCTTAATTTGGACCTAAAGAATTCAAATATAAAACATGATCCTTGATTTGGCTGCTGCAAATGAGATTTTTAATACAACAGTTTTAAAAACCATGGTGTTAATCTCATTTGAATTTTTGAGTGGAACCAACTTGCTCCAAAATCTGAATTTAGCTCTCTCCCACATAGGGGTACTTCCCTACTTGGTTTCAAATTCCTTTTTGTTCCATGTTTTCAAATAACCATTGAACTTGTGTAGAGGGAGCTTTCATGTGTATTATCACATGTGAAAAAGTTTAAACAAGTCCCATTTTTCCTACATATGAACTAACTTTGTGCAAACCTAAGTTTATTTGTGTTCATATTTTTGGGACCTTTACATACCCGCTCGGTTTGCCCATCCCTCTGCGGGTGGTACGCTGAACTACGGATCAGCCTCGTCCCCAATGCAGCGTGTAGCTTCTCCCAAAAACGGAACACAAATAAGGTGCCCCGATCCGATATGATGGTGCGGGTATGCCGTACAAGCATAAGATCCATGAGATGTACAATTCAGCATACTTCTTGGCGTTGTAGTTGGTGTTGACCGGGATAAAATGGACGACCTTGGTGAGCTGGTCGACGATCACCCACACGGAATCATGCTTCTGAAATGTGGTGGGTAAACCGATAATGAAGTCCATGCTCACATCTTCCCTCTTCCCGGCAGGAACGCCCAGTGGTTGTTGCAGTCCCAGTTTTCTCATGTGGTCTGCCTTTACCCTTCGGCATGTATCACACTCGGACACGTACTTTGCGATCTCCCGCTTCATTCGTGTCCACCAAAACTTGTTTCTGAGTTCTTGATACATTTTGTTGCTGCCGGGGTGAATAGAAAACTTTGACAAGTGAGCCTCATCAAAGATTTTCTTCCGTAACTCCGGGTTACGGGGTACGACAATTCGGTCCTTGAACCATAGGATGCCGTCTCCGTTTTTCCGGAAACATTTCAGCTCCCCACTGTCTACACGCCTCCGCAAATGTGACATGCCCTTGTCATGTTTCTGAGCTGCCTCTATCTCTTCACGGATGGTGGGGATCAAAGCTAAGTTGTAGAGAGCTCCATGTGGAAGCACATACAATGGTGGCTCGCTCTCTTCCAACTGTGTGATGGTCAGATTGTTGACGTGTGACTTGCGACTCAGCGCATCCGCCACTATGTTTGCCTTGCCGGGGTGATAATGGATCTCTATTTTGTAATCCTTTATCAACTCCAACCATCTTCGCTGCCTCATGTTCAGCTCTTTCTGAGTGATTATGTACTTGAGGCTTTTGTGGTCGGTGCATAAATGCACGAGGTTATCGAGTAGGTAGTGCCTCCACATTTTGAGTGCGAGTACCACAAAAGCGAGCTCTAAGTCATGAGTTGAATAATTCTGCTCATGGTTTCTGAGCTGCCGTGATCCATACGCGACCACTCTTCGGTCTTGCATCAGCACACGTCCGAGCCCAATGCCTGATGCATCGCAGTAAACATCGAACGGTTTTGTTGTGTATGGCTGCGCCAAAACCGGTGCTGATGTGAGGTGCTCACTAATGCCTTGAATGCTGCTTCACAGGCTGGACTCCAAACATATTTGGTAGCCTTCTTCAGCAGCTCTGTCATAGGCTTGGCAATCTTCGAGAAGTTCGGAATGAACCTCCGATAATATCCCGCGAGTCCGAGGAAACTCCGTACCTCGTGAACAGTTCTCGGGTACTTCCAATTCAGCACTTGTGTGAACTTACTCGGGTCTACAGCGATGCCCTCCGCTGAGATAATATGCCCGAGAAAAGGCACTTGCGATATCCAGAATTCGCACTTGCTGAATTTCGCGTATTGTTGGTGATCCCGCAGCCTTTGCAAGACTATACGCAGAGCTTTGTGTGTTTTTCCTCCGACTTGGAATATACCAATATGTCATCGATGAAGACCACGACAAACTTGTCCAGCTCCGGCATGAATACCGAGTTTATCAAGTACATGAAGTGAGCTGGAGCGTTGGTGAGGCCGAAGGACATGACTAGGTACTCATAAAGTCCGTACCTCATTGATAAAGCCGTCTTCGGAATATCCTCAGCCCGTATCTTAATCTGATGGTACCCGGATCTTAAGTCCATCTTGGAAAAGATCTTTGCTTCAACCAACTGATTAAACAACATGTCGATCCGCGGCAACGGGTACATGTTCTTGATGGTTACAGCGTTTAGTGGACGATAGTCCATGCAAAGCCGCAACGTCTCGTCTTTCTTCTTCACAAATAATGCCGAACAGCCCCATGGCGAGGAGCTCGGGCTAATAAAACCCTTCTCCAGCCGGTCTGTTAACTGCTCTTCTGTTCAGCCAATTCCTTGGGTGCCATCTTGTACGGCCTTCGGGATATTGGCATAGTTCCCGGTGCAAGTTCAATCTTGAACTCCACCTCTCGGTCGGGTGGCATCCCCGATAAATCATCCGGGAACACGTCAGGGAACTCACCGTCTACTGGAATGTCTTCCAATCTGATGGTTGTGGATTGATATACACTTGGAAGTTTTATTTCTGGACTGTCCAGAAATAAAGAGTGAGATGCGTGCACTTCTGAGTGCAAATGCACGACTCTGATGACGGTGTCTAAAACAGCGCAGTGGCGGGTTAACCACGACATCCCTAAGATGACATCGACCTTCTGTCCCTCTAAAACTATGGGAGACGTAGGGTATACTCTACCCTCTAAGCATAATGGTGCTTTTGGAACCATCATGCTTGCTGAAATTTTCCCACCCGGTGAACAAATCAAGTATGGACTTTCGGTAGGTAGTATTTGCAAGCTGTATTTAGTAATGAAAGCTTGGCTAATAAAGCTGTGCGTGGCGCCTGATTCAAATAATACTTTGACGGGATGCTGGTGGAGTTGGAACATACCCGCAAGTATTGGCTCTCCGTCCGACACGTCCTCTATGGCGAGTTGGTGGATGGTGCCGGGCTTAGGATTTGCCCGCCGCGCATTAGTTGTAAAATCCACAAAAAGTGGTAGCAAGAATTTTCAGCTCATGTACACATAGGAAAAGTGAGGGGAATTAAAACTTTGAATTATAGCGGTGTAAGCTAAAAGTGAGGATTCAAACTTCCCAAAACTTCCAAACATGGAAATCTAAATGCATAACCTGGATCTCCATATTCCAAATATTCAACCTTTCAAATTTAAGCTCATTTGGAGGAGTTTCAATATTTGTTTGGGATTAAAAGAAGAAGCCCTCTAATCTGAATTTCAAAATTCACTTTCAAATTTAAATTTCCTCAATTTGCAAATTTGGTTCCACAAATGTGCTCTCCACATTTGAATTAGCAGCCATGCCAAAAATACGAAACTTTGGAGTGGGTTTGCTATTTAAATTTGGGGTGACACCAAAAACCCTTAGAATTCAAATTTGAATTTGAACTTGAACCAAACTTGAATGGAAGTCAAAATTCGGATTCTCCATATTTAATTTGGCTTCCCTGTAAATATCTAGATTTTTTGGACAAAAGTTGGTGGCAGAAATAAAAGATCAGAAATATTAAGAGGGGAAAAGAGAGGATGACATGTGGGGTCAGCTGGTCAGTGTCCACCGAGCCAACGTCGGTTCTCCCGTTTTTCCTCAGCAGCCACCACGGCGACGCCTCGGCTTAGCGCCGAAGTCACCGAGTCGCTGGTGCGTCGCAGCTAAGCCGAGAGACACGGCTGCTCGTGCGTATCCATTCCCTCAGAGAAGAGAACGCGCACACCTCCTCTGTTTTTCGCCGCCGAACACGAACTCGCCGTTTCCTCTGCTCTCGCTGCATTAGCCCGGGGTTTCTTCGGTTGAACAAGGCGCTGGCGGTGCAGGGTGCCACTGTCCAAGATAGGGGCAGCTGCTGTTCCTCTCCAGCGGCGATCGCGGACCGTTTACGCCGAGCTACCGAAAGAACGGCTGACCGTCTACCCCGAAATTTGTCTCCAAGGTGAAACCGTGGTCTATTTGCTTTGGCCCGATGCTTCTACACGACCTAGCGCAGCTCCTCGACGAAGAAACATCGGAAACCGTAGAGAAATGAAGCTGTAGACTGAGTTTTTCCGGCCGCCGACACACAACCCTAGCTGCACCGTCAGGCTACACTTTGCCCGAGTTTTCACCCATATTTGGATGCAAAAACGTGCTCCTCACATCACCCTGGTGATTGTGGTGATCTCCTCACCCGGGATACTCGTCTTCCATGCGAGAACGATGGCACCGGGGTGGAGTTTGCCGCTGCCGCCGTCGGGGAGGTATTCCCGGCCAGTTAGTGCCACCACCAAGCTTACCAGCATGTTCCTCGTCGGGTTTTGGCACATGCGGCGAGATTTGGGCCGTCTAGGGCACTGGGCAGCCGTTCCGGCGAGGTACCACCGTCGTTCCGGCGAGGGAGCTGCCCGGGCGCGAGGAAGACGAAGGTGGGGGCCTGTCCCACCCGTCAGTGGCACGAGTTTAGGCGCGGGATTGGGGTGCGGCTCGGGATCGGTTGTGGCTGCGTGGGTGAACTCCGTATCCCCCGGTGTTGCCGCAATTCCACTGGTCCGGTTAAAACAGTGGGCCCGATCACAATTATTTGAAGTTTCTGTTAGGCAAATAATTCCAGAAATTAGCTGATCTTTACAAGCCCATAACTTTGTGTAGAAAACTCCAAAAAGGGTGAGGCCAATTTTGTTGGAATCCTCAGGAGGAGTACTTCACATAGAAACAAATTGCTTGCTATGAAAATGTCCAGGAATTTCTGTAGAATTGTTTTTAGTAAATCCTTTAGAGATTTATTTCAGGAGCAATTATTTAGGAAACCTTCCCAAATTTGGGCAGCCAATCCTTTTCATAGTAACTGATCTCCAATAAAAATTTGGGCTTCATTGGAGATCATTTGCTAGGCTAAACTGCCTTCCAAAGTTCAGCCTTTATTTGGAAATTCAAATTTAAACAGAAACTTTTCAGAACTCCTATCCAACTTCAAAAATTCATATCTCTCTGTTGGTAGCTCCAAAAATGGTGAAACAAATTTTGTTAGAACCATGGAGACTTACCCTAATTAGATCTTCCACTTTTATCTATGTCAAAGCTCCTGATTTGGGCTCAAAATTTAGAGAAGCCTTGTACTTGTAGGAATTTTGGAGACTACATTGTGCATGGACAATTCTCCAAATTTTGCTCAGATCATCCTTAGAGAGTCTAGTCTCCACTGTAAAAATCCCAAAGAAAATTAAGGACCCTAAATAGCAGTAGCTATGAATAGAAGTTCCATTCTTATAAGTCCTTAATACTTATAAATATTTTTTTCTACATTTCATATAGTGACCGAAATTGAGGACGCACCGGAGCCCTTGGACGTCCTCCCACCAGAAGCTAACTTCTCCTCTGACTCGCAACCAGGCAAGCCCTGGTTTGTACTTAAGTACCTTTTATAAATCTTTTCATTTGTACCACTTATGTCTAGGTTGAAATGTATGCATTAGAGTTAGGGTGATTGAAACCCCACTTGCATAGCCTTTTTAATTCCTATAAAGGGTTGGGTAGTCTACAAACTCGACGAGTAGAGAATGCCATGCTAATGTTTAAGATCTCGGTAGAAGTCGAATGGTTGGAAGCTACACGCCAGATAGTACTTATCACACGAATGAGAAGAGGTAGAAAATGGCTTGAGTTGTGAAAATGAGACCCGGCAGGGGGGATAGGATGCAGTGAGCAGAGGTCTCACGTTCGTAGCCCTGTTGGCGTTGGTTGAGGACCGTCCGTGTGCGGCCCTGCTAGACAAGTATCGAACAGTACCGGATGCATACTGGCATATGGGAACCAGGAAACCGATGTAATTGGTTGACCTGGATGCCGAGGCTTACCCAACCGTAAATAGAAGTGGGTTGAGGGTAGCAAGGTGTAAATCTGCCGGTGGGCACAGTCACGCTCCACGCGGGGACCTCCTGAGCGTTACGGATGGACCGGTTCGGCATTTGGGTTGCCTTTGAAAGGTTGTTGCATACAACAGAGTAGGAAGGGGTGTGGAATCACGCTTCTGAAAGTGGGTGTATGCAATGTGTTATCCGGGTGTGTCTTGATTGCCATCACCGTCACTCGCGGTTGTTTGAGTACCCACTTGTTCACTGCGCTGTGACGTAGTAAGAAGTGAAATAAGCCAACTGAATATGCTGCATTGAATTATAAATGACTTGAAACCTTGTATGCTGTAGTTATAGAGCTAATTAAGTTTATATTCTACTTTGGGCACCATCACATCGGAGGAAAGCGTTTCTTGTTTGATTGTGGACTTCCGATGTGAGGGCTGCCTAAGGCTCAATAAACTGTTGCTATAAAACTGAAAGTAAGGATCAACATGTAGGCGTGTCTTTATTGCAGAGTCCTTCTTCCTATTTTACACATCCTTGCATGTATAGTTCCATGCCTAGGGTTGTCGGTTAAGACTTGCTGAGCCATCGTGCTCACGGTTGCAATATTTTGAGCTGTGTGCAGGTGAGAGTTATGAGGAAGGTTCCGAGGATGAGGCGATGCCCCCGTCGGGGTACACGGCCGAGCTGGAGCCTTGCACGCCGCCGTGATTCTCCGGTTCCATGCTGCTAGTGTGTAGCGTCCCCGGGCTGGATGCCTGCACTTTTGCTTAGTTAGGGTTTAAGAGTATCTATGTATATAACTTCCATTGTATAATTAAGTTTCGTAAAAAGACTTCCGCTGTTTTATATCAAATAAAAGATTGTATGTTGTTCTTAAATTATTTTTGTGTGTGCTGTTGGGTGCCGCATTGCAAGGCACCACCCTATGCGATCCTGGAGTGGGTGAACCACGGGGTGGTCCCCACAGGCATGGTATCAGAGCCGCACTGGGAATAGCACGCTCAAAAAGAGCCTATTTTGAAAAACGTAGAAGTAGTCGAGTGAGGATTAGTCCCTATGCCTACATAAGGTCTATGATAGTAGTAGATATTAAGGTGGAAATGCTAACATACTTGTTATACATTCTGTAACGACGCTCCGACGTCAGGTAAGAGGTAAGATACACCACCGCAGGCGGATCAATCGCGGTAAGCTCGGCATATGAGCAATAGTATGGAATGATATACCGTGGCCTAGCACGGTAGTTAATATGAGTTTCTGAACCTCTTCATGGTTCTGAGAGCATATGAAAACGCTGATCTCCACCATGCTTTAGGCAAAAGTGAGAATACCCCATCGTGTGGTAAGCAACACGATAGTATGCAACTCCTGAACGTTCAATGTTCAAAGGGCCATACGCAGCGCTCTCCATCAGCGTGCCTCAACGGTCATGAGGCAGTAGGTGGTATCCGTTGGGTTGATAAAATTCCCAACCGTGACGACCCGTTCGCGCTCTACTCGGGTTCCCCGTCGTGTGGTGTGAAAACACGACCATGTACCTTGAGATGTGGCTTGACTCAAGGACGATCCGTATGGAAATGATACGGACCATATGTTTTTATTATGATATGGAACTGTCTGCAATGTTAAAACCTTTGCCTGCACCATTATTGTGTGTTCTTCTGCAGGTACATTAACCACGTTAGTGCATGACGTTTGGAAACCGTTTGTGAGTGACGTTCTTAGTTCCACCATTTGACACGTATATGCCGGAATACCGGCTTAGGATTTTTCTTTGGTGAGGAAGCGTAGTACCGAGACTGCATAAAAGGATATTTTTAAAGAAAAGAGTTAAAATGAGGTTTAGGATTCCATTTAGGGGTTAGTAAACTCCTATATTGAACTAAGAGTCAATTGGGAGTATAGATTCAATCTCAAAAACTTAGGAACAACCTCCCCTGTTTCGGCAGAAACTTTGCTGAACTTAAACAGGGTATAACATAGGATTGGTTGAACCAATGGGGGTTTTGGATACCATTCTGGAAAGGTTTTGAAGTCCTCTACAACTTTTCTGTATAGCTCCAGAACATAATTTCCCTCCAAATGGATGAAAATCTCAGATGAGTATACACTGTCCAGAAACAGGGCAGACCAAAATACTCTCTGAAATTTTCTGTATTTCAACCACAACTTTCTGTAGAAAAATTTCTAAGGGTCAAGAAAGACATCGTTGGAAAGTATAGGAAATATACTACAACTTTGTAGTTCAGTGTTTTCCTAGATTTAGGGCAGAAATAGATGGAATTTTGTGAACAAAACAGCCACTTACAAAGGAGGTGCTGTCAAAATTCCTGAGAAAATTCTGTCAAAATGTAGAGGTCATAACTCATAAATTAGGAAGTCCAGAGAGGAAAATAAATACAATCTGGATTCCTTGTTGAGTCTACTACAACTTTGTTGTTGAACTCTAGTCCATATTTTGCCTCCAAGGTGGCCAAAACAGTTAAATTCTTTTTACTGGTCTGCTGGGCCAGAAAATGGACAGAACACCATGTTGAAGTTTTTCAACCAAAACATTTAGTTTTACCTTTTGATCTCCAGCGGCTGTTGTGAAACAGAAAGTGGAGTCGAAAAGTTTATGCATTTGACATATCAATTCGAGCTAGTGCATGTTTGAGTCCAGTACAATAGCGAGGAATTACGCATGCTAACACACTTAACATCCCGTGGCAACCTACGATGGTCGAAATTAACTTTAATCCCTAAAGTTCATTACTTTGGAACCTGATCTTGGGACATGGTCCCGGGATGTATATGTTGTATAAAGTTTATACTTTATCCATATGTGTGATTGTATGCGCAATATTTATTCCATTCTCGCACTATTATTGTATAGACTGGATGAAATAAACAAACATGTGCTGATCGTTGGAATGGTATGAATGCAGAATGGTGCGTACACGGTCCACGCAAGAGGAGGGAGGTCCGAGTCAGATTCGTGGTGATGAGTCTCCACCTCCGGAGCAAACCACGCAGCAGCAGCAGCAGCAACCACCTCCACCACCGCCAGAACTTCCAAGAAATCTTGCGGAGGTTCTCGCTGCAGTGCTCGGCTCGCGCGATGAGCAAACCGAGTTGCTGCGGATGCTACTCCAGCAGAATGTGTCCCGTCCAGGAGGACGCTAAGACAATGGGCAACGCCAGCACCAACAAAGTTCTTATTCAGAATTGCTGGTGACCCATCCACCGGACTTCACGGAGGCAAAAGAGCCTTTAGAGGCGGACACCTTTATCTGCACTCTTGAAGCAAAGTTCGGTTTACTTCAGTGCACCAAACACCAAAAGGCGCTGTATGCAGCGCAACAGCTTCAAGGGGAAGCCGGCACATGGTGGGCGAACTACATCGCCTCCTTACCGGCTGGCCATGCCGTCACATGGACGGAGTTCCGGGAGGCGTTCCGCGCCTACCATATACCGCCGGGTGTTATGGAAAGAAAGCTCCAGGAGTTCCTGGCGCTACGACAAGGCGAGAGGAGTGCTCATGAGTACTCCAGGTCATTCAACCGGCTGGCGCAGTATGCGCCAGGATTTGTGAGAACAGAGGAAGATAAGCGGAACACATTCTTCCGGGGCCTGAATTCCAAGATGAAGGTCCATCTCGCCCAAAGCAATCGCGGCACATTCAACGACCTTGTTAATGCCGTGATTCTACACAAGAATGCTCAGCGTGAGCGCAGTTTTGATAAGAGGAAACGCAGCACGCTGACGAGCAGCAGCAGCGGGACGCCACAAAAATACCATGTAGTGTATCGCTCACCATCCGGTCAGAGATGGCAGCCACCGGCGCGACCGCCTCAGTTCCGCGGTTGACAATATAATGCGCCGGGATTCCGACCGACGTATCCACCACAGCAACAGCAGCAGAAAAGTATGGTCCCGCGTGCGCCTCAGTTCCAACAGCGTGCACCGGGATTCCGTCCTCAAGTCGGAGGGAACCCGACACCTTACACGTGCTTCACGTGTGGCCGTGTCGGGCATATTTCGAGGGACTGCCCCGAGCCGTGACAGGGCAGGGGTGCAGCACCGTATCAGGGTGCTAATCAGCCCCGTAATCAGCCCAAGAAACCAGCACCAAAACCCGGCAACGTCCACCACTTAGCTATCGAAGACGTGCTGGAAGGCGAACCCGTCCTCGCGGGTACGTTTCCTTACTTAGATCATCCCGACTCCTTATCCGGCGCCCTACATGAAAAGCAATGACCTCCTAGTCCGTAGTCATACTTTTTGACTCCGGTGCCACCCATAATTTCATAAGTCAGTCTTATGTTATTAAATATCGACTGTCTGTCATTTCCACAAATAGTTCATACTTGATATGCTCTCCGGGTGGGAAAATAACAGCTGATAAGATGGTCTATAGAGCACCATTACAATTGGGTGGGAATCTATATGCAACTTCTCTAATCATGTCAGAGAGTCAAAAACTTGATGTCATTTTAGGAATGTCATGGCTACATCGCCATGGTGCTGTTCTTGACATCATTCCACATGTGGTTCGTTTAAACTCTCCACTTCATGAACCACATGTTCTTATTCTTGACCGTTCGCTTCAAGAAACTCCAGCCAAATATAACGCGGAAGCCACAAAACTTGAGGATATTCGTGTGGTCCGTGAATACCCGGATGTCTTTCTGGATGATCTTCCGGGCATACCACCCGAAAGAGATTTTGAGTTCAAGATTGAACTCGTACCCGGAACGACGCCAATATCGCGGAGACCATACAAGATGGCTCCTAATGAGCTAGCTGAATTAAAGGAGCAGCTCAATGACTTAATGAAGAAGGGTTTCATTCGACCGAGTTCCTCGCCATGGGGATGCTCGGCGCTGTTTGTGAAGAAGAAGGATGAAACCTTGAGGTTGTGTGTGGACTACCGACCTCTCAACGCCGTCACTATCAAGAATAAATATCCACTGCCCCACATCGATATCTTATTCGATCAACTTGTGGGTGCGAGTGTATTTTCAAAGATGGATCTTCGCTCCGGATATCACCAAATCAAGATCCAAGCGGAGGATATTCCGAAGATGGCATTTTCAATGAGATATGGGTTGTATGAATACCTCGTCATGTCCTTTGGTCTCACCAACGCCCCGGCACACTTCATGTATCTTATGAACTCAGTGTTCATGCCGGAGTTGGACAAGTTTGTGGTGGTATTCATAGATGACATCTTGGTCTACTCCAAGTCGGAGGAAGAACACACCAAACACTTGCATATCGTGCTTCAACGATTGCGAGTCATAAGCTTTACGCCAAGTTCAGCAAGTCGAGTTTTGGATCAGCCAAGTGCCATTCCTTGGTCACATTATTTCTGCAGAAGGCATTGCAGTTGATCCAAGCAAAATCGAACAGGTGCTGAAATGGAAGTCCCCCACATCAGTCCATGAAGTCCAGAGTTTCCTCGGGTTAGCAGGCTATTATCGGAGGTTCATACCGAATTTCTCCAAGCTTGCTAAGCCGATGACTGAACTGTTGAAGAAGGGGATCAAATATGTTTCGAACTCAGCTTGTGAAGAAGCTTTCCAAGCATTAGTGAAGCATCTTACTACAGCCCCGGTGTTAGCTCAACCGGATACAACCAAGCCTTTCGACGTATATTGTGATGCGTCCGGTATCGGGTTCGGCTGTGTATTGATGCAAGGAGGAAGAGTGGTCGCCTATGGCTCACGTAAACTTCATAACCACGAGCAGCACTACCCGACTCATGATCTTGAGCTCGCTGCTGTGGTGTTAGCCTTGAAAATGTGGATGCACTATTTGCTTGGGAACTTAGTGCACCTCTACACCGACCACAAAAGTTTGAAGTATATATTCACTCAAAAGGAGTTGAATATGCGGCAACGGAGATGGTTAGAATTGATAAAAGACTATGAAATCGAGATTCATTACCATCTCGGGAAGGCAAACATGGTTGCCGACGCCTTAAGCCGCAAATCCCATGTCAACAGTATGTCCATCACCCCACTTGAAGAGGAGGAGCCGAGTCTGTACTTGGTTCCGCATGGGCCATTGTATAATCTTGCTCTCATCCCTACAGTACGAGAGGAAATTATGGAAGCTCAGAAGAAAGACGTGGGATTGTCGCACATTCGGAGAAGGATGAAGAATGGCGAAATGAAATGCTTCCGGAGAGATGAACACGACACTCTATGGTTTAAAGACCGTATGGTGGTACCCCGTGACATGAAGCTTCGGAAGAAAATCTTGGATGAAGCTCATTTATCCAAGTATTCTATTCATCTGGGAAGCAACAATATGTACCAGGATCTGAAAACCAGGTTTTGGTGGACACGGATGAAAAGAGAAATCGCAAAGTACGTATCTGAATGTGATACGTGTAGGCGTGTGAAAGCCAACCATATGCGTAAAGCCGGACAGCTGCAACCATTGAACATTCCGGCGTGGAAGTGGGAGGATATCAGCATGGACTTCATTGTTGGTTTACCTCTCACGTCTCACAAGCATGACTCGATTTGGGTAATAGTCGATCGACTAACCAAGTCGGCTCATTTTATCCCCGTACATACAAAGTACATGGCCAAGCAATATGCGGAGCTGTATATTTCAAAGATCTTGTGCTTGCACGGTGTTCCCCGCTCCATTATTTCAGATCGCGGTGTGCTGTTCGTCTCTCGGTTTTGGGAACAGCCGCATGCATCGTTGGGGACCAAACTGATGCACAGTTCCGTGTATCATCCGCAGACGGATGGTCAAACTGAACGGGTGAATCAAGTGCTTGAAGACATGCTACGCGCTTGTGCCATCCACCACGGCAAGAATTGGGACGATCATTTGCCGTTGGCGGAGTTTTCTTACAACAATGGCTATCAAGCTAGCATCAAGATGGTGCCGTATGAAGCTCTTTACGGTCGGAAATGCCGCACACCTCTCAATTGGTCCGAGTCCGGCGAGCGAGTTATCTACGGCATTGAACTTGTGAATGAAGCTGAAGAACGAGTGCGAGTAATACAAGCCAATCTCAAGGCTGCTCAAAATCATCAGAAGAGCTATGCAGATAAAAGACGCCGCCCTCTCCACTTCGACATCGGGGACTAGGTTTATGTCCGTGTGTCTCCGATGAAGGGAGTCCATCGTTTCAGAGTGAAGGGTAAACTTGCCCCGCGGTTCATTGGTCCGTTCACTGTTATTGAAAGATGAGGACCCGTGGCCTATCGCTTGGAATTACCGGCGTCGCTCGTAGGGATTCACAATGTCTTCCATATCTCTCAGCTGAGGAAGTGCCTCAAACCCTCCGCTGAAATCCGCACTGAAGACATAGAAGTTCTTCCGCTGACCTCACGTACACGGAGTATCCAATCCAGATTATCGATGAAAAGACTCGAGCCACAAGAAACCGGACCTTATGGTTCTACAAGGTCTTGTGGAGTAACCATACCGCTGATGAAGCGACATGGGAAAGCGAGAACTATCTACGAACATATTATCCGGACTTGCTATCATCGTATACCAGGTAAAGTTTCCCCCACTTTGCATTTCTTTTGGAATCTCGGGACGAGATTCTTTTTAAGGGGGGAGGGATGTAAAATCCCCAAAAAGTGGTAGCAAGATTTTCAGCTCATGTACATTTAGGAAAAGTGAGGGGAATTAAAACTTTGAATTATAGCGGTGTAAGCTCAAAGTGAGGATTCAAACTTCCCAAAACTTCCAAACATGGAGATCTAAATGCATAACTTGGATCTCCATATTACAAATATTCAACCTTCCAAATTTCAGCTCATTTAGAGGAGTTTCAATATTTGTTTGGGATTAAAAGGAGAAGCCCTCTAATCTGAATTTCAAAATTCAGTTTCAAATTTTAATTTCCTCAATTTGCAAATTTTGTTCCACAAATGTGCTTTCCACATTTGAATTAGCAGCCATGCCAAAAATCAGAAACTTTGGAGTCGGTTTGCTATTTAAATTTGGGGTGACACCAAAAACCCTTAGAATTCAAATTTGAATTTGAACTTGAACCAAACTTGATTAAATGCAGCATGGAAGTCAAAATTCGGATTCTCCATATTTAATTTGGCTTCCCTGCAAATATCTAGAATTTTTGGACAAAAGTTGGTGGCAGAAATAAAAGATCAGAAATATTAAGAGGGGAAAAGAGAGGATGACATGTGGGGTCAGCTGGTCAGTGTCCACCGAGCCCCAAAAAGTGGTAGCAAGAAAATTCAGCTCATGTACACTTAGGAAAAATGAGAGGAATTAAAACTTTGAATTATAAAGGAGTAAGTTCAAAGTGGTGATTCAAACTTCCCAAAACTTCCAAACATGGAGATCTAAATACATAACTTGGGTCTTCATATTCCAAATATGCAACCTTCCAAATTTCAGCTCATTTGGAGGAGTTTCAATATTTGTTTGGGGTTAAAAGGAGAAGCCCTCTAATATAACAGTTTCAAATTCCAATTTCCTCAATTTGCAAGTTTGGTTCCACAAATGTGATCTCCACATTTGAATTAGCATCCATGCCAAAAATCAGAAACTTTGGACTTGGTTTGCTATGTTTTTGGAGCAAGGCAAAGGGGAGAATTCAAATTCAAGTTCAAATGACCAAACACAATTCAAATTTCACACCAACATTCAGATCATTTGAATTCAGAAAGTTTAGACCCTGACTTGATGTGAAAGTATAGACTTAAATGTTGAGTAGCTGGGGGAGATCAGTGGGAAATTTGAGTAAAAGCAGGAAGTGGGACCCAGGGGTCAGCCTCACAAAGGTGCTACCGCCTCTGCCGACTTCGGTCGAACAGCGAGAGCTCGACAGCTCCCGCTTGCGACCCGCGCCCGAGGAGCACCGCGCCACCTCCTGATTGTCCCGGCTACATGATCATCCGTCCGTGCCACAGCCGCAGTACATTTTCCTTTGCCCTCTCGGTCTTCAACCGACGTGCTGCCCAGCCCTCTGCTCGAGCTCACGAGCAAAACCACCGAGCTCCACTGATCGGCTCGGATTCCCGCCGTTGATCATCGTCCGGCGACACTAGCGCCTAGCTAAGCCACCCACCAGCTCCGCCGAAGCCTCCTTGATGGTTTACACCGGTCCTCGGCACGTGGCTGACCGTCTACACCGGCGCCGAGCCATTCTGCTCCGAAGAAAATAGAGCACGACACCGCCGCCTTGGTTCCACGTCTTCCGGCCGACTCCGACCTCCCCAGCTCGAGGAAAACCACCCAGAGGTACGTCATGGAGTTAGTATCTCACACCGACGTTATTTTGTATGTTACCACTGCCAGCTAGCCGGAATTTGGAGATTTCCGACGATGCACGTGGAGGACCGACCGAGACAACTTCGGGAAATTCTTCACACACGTTGGATCATCAGGTCTCCGGTCTTAGACACAGCTACTAGAGCCTCTAGCGCCCTCCCACGCTGAAGCACGACGCAAATCATCCTTTCTACAACCCTAGCGACGAGAATCCGTCGCCGCCGGCTAAAACGGCTCGGTTCACCGTCGAGCTCCTATTTGCGGGCGTTTTCAGCTCCGGCTAGGGGTAGCATCATGTCCTACGTACTCCAGGGATGGTGTACGGCCCTTTAGATCACCGTTTGAGGCTTGGGACGTGCGGGTCATCGCCTGCGCCGCGCCACCGAGCCGCCTCACCGTCGCCGATGAGTTTCCCGGCATTTTCATGCTTCACAACCTTGCCCAGCTGCTAGGCAGTGATCCAAGGGTGGTGTATCACGAAACCGTTGGAAGAATGGTGGAGAAGTAGGAGAGAACATGGCGTGCCGCCATCGGGTCCGCCGTGCGCACGCGGGGGCCTGTCGAGAGGTTGAAGAAACGTCTGACAGTGGGCCCCCTCTGAGTCTCCGTGTAGATTTTTAAACAGAAAGTTATTCAAGTTTGAAAAATCCATAACTTTGTGTAGGGAACTCCAAAAAAGGTGAGACCAATTTTGTTGGAATCCTCAAGAGGATTACTTCACATAGGAACAAATTGCTTGCTATGAAAATGCCCAGGAATTTCTGTAGAAATGTTTTTAGTAAATTTTTAGAGATTTATTACAGGAGCAATTCTTTATGAAACATTCCCAAATTTGGGCAGCCAATTCTTTTCATTGTATCTGATCTCCAGTAAAAATTTGGGCTTCATTGGAGATCATTTGCTAGGCTAAACTGCCTTCCAAAGTTCAGTCTTTATTTAGAAATTCAAATTTAAAAAACAGAAACTTTTCAGAACTTCTATCCAATTCAAAAATTCATATCTATGTTGGTAGCTCCAGAAATGGTGAAACAAATTTTGTTAGAACCATGGAGACTTACCCTAATCAGATCTTCCAGTTTTAGCTATGTCAAAGCTCCTGATTTGGGCTCAAAATTCAGAGAAGCCATGTACTTGTAGGAATTTTGGAGACTACATTGTGCATGGACAATTCTCCAAATTTTACTAAAATCATCCTTAGAGAGTCTAGTATCCACTGTAAAAATCCCAAAGCCAATTAAGGATCCTAAATAGCAGTAGCTGAATAGAAGTTTACTTCTTACAAATCCTTAATACTTATACATATATTTTGTTACATTTCATAATAGTGACCGAAGTTGAGGACCCAACGGAGCCCTTGGACGTCCTCCCACCAGAAGCTAACTTCTCCTCTGACTCGCAACCAGGCAAGCCCGGGTTTGCACTTAAGTACCGCTTATAAAGTTTTTCATTTGTATCACTTATCTAGGTTGAAATGTATGCATTAGAGTTAGGGTGATTGAAACCCCACTTGCATAGCCTTTCTAACTCCTATAAAGGGTTGGGTAGTTTACAAACTCGACGAGTAGAGAACGTCATACTAATGTTTAGGATCTCGGTAGAAGTCGAGTGGTTGGAAGCTACTCGCGAGATAGTACTTATCACACGGAATGAAAAGAGGTAGAAAATGTCTTGGTGTAAAAAAAATGAGACCCAGCAGGAGGGGATAGGATGCAGTGAGCAGAGGTCTCACGTGCGTAGCCCTGTTGGCGTCGGTTGAGGACTGTCCGTGTGCGGCCCTGCTGGACAAGTATCGAACAGTACCGGATGCATACTGGCATATGGGAACCAGGAAACCGATGTAATTGGTTAACCTGGGTGCCGAGGCCTACCCAACCGTAAATTGGAGCGGGTTGAGGGTAGCAAGGTGTAAATCTGCCGGTGGGCACAGTCACGCTCCACGCGGGGACCTCCTGCCCGTTACGGATGGACCGGTTCGGCATTTGGGTTGCCTTTGAAAGGTTGTTGCATACAACAGAGTAGGAAGGGGTGTGGAGTCACGCTTCTGAAAGTGGGTGTATGCCACGTGTTATCCGGGTGTGTCTTGATTGCAATCACCGTCCCTCGCGGTTATTTGAGTACCTGCTTGTTCACTGCGCTGTGACGTAGTTAGAAGTGAAATAAGCCAACTGAATACGCTGCATTGAATTATAAATGACTTGAAACCTTGTATGTTGTAGTTATAGAGCTAATTAAGTTTATATTCTACTTTGGGAATCATCACATCGGAGGAAAGCGTTTCTTGTTTGATTGTGGTCTTCTGATGTGGGGGCTGCCTAAGGATCAATAAACTGTTGCTATAAAACTGAAAGTAAGGATCAACATGTAGGCGTGTCTTTATTGCAAAGTACTTTTTCCTATCTTACACATCCTGTCATGTAGAGTTCCATGCCTAGGGTTGTCAGTTAAGCCTTGCTGAGCCATCGTGCTCACGGTTGCAATATTTTGAGCTGTGTGCAGGTGAGAGTTATGAGGATGGTTCCGAGGACGAGGCGATGCCCCCGTCGGGGTACACGGCCGAGCTGGAGCCTTTCATGCTGCCGTGACCTCCGGTTCCATGCTGCTAGTGTATAGCGTCCCCGGGCTGGACGGCTGCACTTTTGCTTAGTTAGGATTTGAGAGTATCTATGTATATAACTTCCGCTGTATAATTATGTTTTGTAAAAAGACTTCCGCTGTTTTATATCAAATAAAATTATGTATGTTGTTCTTAGATTCTTTTCGTGTGTGCTGTTGGGTGCCGCATCGCACGGCACCACCCTATGCGATCCTGGAGTGGGTGAACCACGGGGTGGTCCCCACACCCGTTTTCCCTCCGCAGCCACCACGGCGATGCCGAGCGCCACGGCGACGCCTTGGCTTGGCGCCGAAGTCACCGAGTAGCTGGTGCGGTCACAGCTAAGCCGAGAGACACGGCTGCTCGTGCGTATCCATTCCCTCAAAGAAGAGAACGCGCGCGCCTCCTTTGTTTTTCGCTGCCGAACGCGAACTCGCAGTTTCCTCTGCCCTCGCTGCATTAGCCCATGGTTTCTTCGGTTGAACAAGGTCGCCGGCGGTGCAGGGTGCCACTGTCCAAGCTAGGGGCAGCTGCGGTTCCTCTCCAGCGGCGATCGCGGACCGTTTGCGCCGAGCTACCGAAAGAACGGCCGACCGTCTACCCCGAAATTCGTCTCCAAGGTGAAACCATAGTCTAATTTCTTTGGCTCGATGCTTCTACACGACCTAGCGCAGCTCCTCGACGAAAAAACATCGGAAACCGTAGAGAAATGAAGTTGTAGACTGAGTTTTTCCGGCCGCCGACACACAACCCTAGCTGCACCGTCGATCTACAATTTGCACGAGTTTTCACCAATCTTTGGATGCAAAAACGTGCTCCTCACATCACCCTGGTACTTGTGGTAATCTCCTCAACCGGGATACTCGTCTTCCATGCGAGAACAACGGCGCCAGGGTGGAGTTTGCCGCTGCCGCCGTCGGGGAGGTATTCCCGGCCAGTTAGCGCCGCCACCGAGCTTACCAGTGTGTTCCTCGTTGGGTTTTCGGTGCAGGCGGCGAGATTTGGGCCATCTAGGGCACTGGGCAGCCGTTCCGGCGAGGTACCGCCGTCGTTCCGGCGAGGGAGCTGCCCGGGCATGAGGAAGACGAAGGTGGGGGCCTGTCCCACCTGTCAGTGGCACGAGTTTTGGCGCGGGATCGGGGTGCGGCTCGGGATCGGTTGTGGCTGCGTGGGTGAACTCCGTAGCCCCCGGTGTTGCCGCAATTCCACTGGTCCGGTTTAAAACAGTGGGCCCGGTCACAATTATTTGAAGTTTCTGTTAGGCAAATAATTCCAGAAATTAGCTGATCTTTACAAGCCCATAACTTTGTGTAGAAAACTCCAAAAAGGGTGAGGCCAATTTTGTTAGAATCCTCAGGAGGAGTACTTCACAGAGAAACAAATTACTTGCTATGAAAATGCCCAGGAATTTCTGTAGAATTGTTTTTAGTAAATCTTCAGAGATTTATTTCAGGAGCAATTCTTTAGGAAACCTTCCCAAATTTGGGCAGCCAATCCTATTCATAGTAACTGATCTCCAGTAAAAATTTGGGCTTCATTGGAGATCATTTGCTAGGCTAATCTGCCTTCCAAAGTTCATCCTTTATTTGGAAATTCAAATTTAAACAGAAACTTTTCAGAACTCCTATCCAACTTCAAAAATTCATATCTCTCTGTTGGTAGCTCCAAAAATGGTGAAACAAATTTTGTTAGAACCATGGAGACTTACCCTAATCAGATCTTCCACATTTAGCTATGTCAAAGCTCCTGATTTGGGCTCAAAATTCAGAGAAGCCTTGTACTTGTAGGAATTTTTGAGACTACATTGTGCATTGACAATTCTCCAAATTTTGCTCAGATCATCCTTAGAGAGTCTAGTCTCCACTGTAAAAATCCCAAAGCCAACTAAGGATCCTAAATAGCAGTAGCTAAGAAAAGAAGTTCATTTCTTATAAGTCCTTAATACTTATACATATATTTTGCTACATTTCATTTAGTGACCGAAGTTGAGGACGCACCGGAGCCCTTGGACGTCCTCCCACCAGAAGCTCACTTCTCCTCTGACTCACAACCAGGCTGTAAAAGTCCCAAAACTTGTAAATAGAAAACTTGAGCTATGAATAAAGTTGAGTTTATATGCAAGAAATGGGACTTACAAAAAATTTTGTTTACTCATGAAAGTGTTGGCATGTGCTATAAAACTTTGAATTCAGTTTGAAATAAGAGGGTCACTTCCAAAAAGAAGAAGGGCATGTTTCAAAAGAGGAAATTCAAACTGTTGTTTAAAAAGTTGTATTTGCAATGACCAACTCAAAGATCAGAGGGCATATTCAAACTCCCCAGGTTCAAATTGTAGAGGGGGCAAATTTGGAGCAAATTTGGAGGTGCTTTGATAGGAATATCAAAGGAACTTGTGAATTCCATCCAAATTTGAATTTAAATTTGAAACTGTGGCACAAATTGTCAAATGGCAAAATGGCTTTTGAATTTGGATCCCTAATAGCTGAAGTTTACAATGTGCAAAAATTTGGATATTTAGGAGAGATGAGTGGGACCCAATTGTCATTGAGGAGAGGGGAAGACTTAGCACTTAAGCAATATTTTCCTCTGTTCAGACTCGAACCGGCTCCCTGTTTCGCTTGAAGGCGCTGAATGGCCGACACCCATGCGCGTGCCACCGAGGCGATGACGCAGCCAGCTCCCGAGCTGCTTAAACGTCGGTTCGCCCCCGCGCCCTTATCTCCCCTACGCCGTGCTCTGTCGGCCACAAAACCGCCCCACGAGCCCCTGTTCTGTTTCCTCCCGAGAAAACGAGCCGCCGGCGCTGTGTCCGTGCTCAGCGATCCTCAGCCGGCATAGCTCACCGACTGCTCAAGCGATCCACACGAAAAAGGAGCGCCAGTGTGTGCGCAAGAGCTTCCCCAGCTCAGCTCCGGCGTTCGGGGCTGCTGTCGGCCGTATTTTGAGGATCAGCGCCGAAGCCGAAGTGCAACCGGTGGGAACCGACATTGGGCTCTCGTGGGCAGTCCACACCGGCCAGTTTCACGACTGAACGAGCGCACCCCAAGGCGTGCCAACTCCCTGTGCTGCTCCTCTCCAAATTTCAGAGCAATCCGTGCGACGTAGCTTCGGAATTTCAAGTTCTTCCCTCGGACGAGGAAAACCTACCCGCGGGTAAGAATTGTTGAAATTAACACTCAATTTGCTGTTAAAGCTGCTCATTTTTGCACAATCAGGAGCTAGAATGGATAGGGAACCTTTTTCCTTCGCAACCCTAGCTTAGCATTGAGCGGTTGCACCTAATTTCGAGCTCTTGCTTCGGCAGTCATGGCGGGAACGATCGGGTGCTCGGTGAAGTCCTAGTAGCCATCGTTCCCGAGCTAATTTGTGGCCATGTCGAGCTTCTTTAGGCGTCACTGATGCTGTAGAGCCGATCCCTTGAGGTTGTTGTGGGCTGAAGCGATCTGTCATCGGCGCCGAAGCTCCACCGATGCCGTTGCACGCCGCCGACCTGGTTCCGGGCTCCTAGAGCGTGGGCTGACCCCCTAGATGAGTTCCTCATCCCTGAAAACCCCCAGGCGGCGAGTAGCAGGCCGAGAGGCGGCCGGGAAGCCGGATTCTGATGCTCTCCGGCGAACTCCGGCGGCGAGGTCGCGCGGGCGTCCAGAGGTAGAAGACGAAGGCGTCAGGCCCACTGTCAGTGAGGTGAGGACCGGCCGGGATTTTCTGCCGAGTCGGATCCTTTGCGACAGCGCGGGAAAGGATACTGTGGCCCCGTGTGGTTGTCCCCAGCGCATGACACGTGGTCCCCTGGACCCACAGGCAGAGTTTGAACTTTTCCCGAATTTAGTTTGAATTCCAGATTTAGTTCAAACTTTAGAACCTCATAACTTTTGCTAGGGAGCTCCAAAATTAGTGATTCAAATTGGGTTGGATTCAGGATGAAAAAATCTATCCAAATATGCAACCCAATCTGCATGAAAACCAATAGAAAATTCTGGACAATTCTTAAAACTTTTCAGCAAAAGAATTTTTGAGGGAGTTTGGTTCATCCAAAATTTCCCAAATTTTGCCAGGATATTCTTTACAATATTAGGAGACTCCTGTAAAAGTTTCAGCTCAGTTGGAGTTGATTTAGTTAGGGTAATTCTAATTCCAAATTTCTGTATTCAAATAAATACAGAAACATTTTCAGAGAATTTCCAAAACTTGGAAATTCAGTTCTAGCCATTCCTTAGCTCCAAAAATTCTAGGAAAAATTCAGGCATACTCCCTGAGCTATGTATGAAATTATAGTTCACTTGAATTTGCATGAAAGTGCAAATTTAATCAGAATTAATTCCTTTTTGCTTAAATGCTTAAGGAATTGTTCTGGGTGATCCACTTAGTGAAATGTTCTGAATTTTGGTCCAGAGAACTTTCTTGTGACAAGGAGCTCCCAAGAAAATTCCCAGCTCCATTGGAGCCCTGGATCATTAGTGTTCTGTTCAACCATTAGTTGATCTCCCCACCCAAGTGATGAACCTCACTTCTCACTTGAGGATAATGCTTAGACACACATCCAAACCACCACCCCAGTGTCATTTTAAATTCTTAAACAAAGTTCCAGTTTCAAACATGTCTTTAGCATTGTTAGCAAAAGCTTTATAATTAAACATGTATACATATTCATAACGTGTAGTGCTTAGACGTGGAAAGTGAAGAAGGAAGAGTTGAGCTTGAATCAAGAAGCAAGAAGGCAGTGATTCAGCTTCAAGGCAGCAGCAACTAACTTCATAATCATCTGACTTTAGTCACCTGCAAAACCAAGGCAAGCCCCGGTTTGCACTTAAGTTGTTTTTAAAGTTTTCCCTTTGTTCACTACTATTGGTCAAGGTTTGTATGTGCATTAGGTCAAGGATGTGTGATACTCCACTTGCATAACCAAACATGAACCCTGAGGTCAAGGGTAGAATTGTGTCATCGCTGTAGAATAAGGCCGTGCTAAATAGGCTAGGACAGCCGGTAAAAGACGAGTAGTTGAAATCTACTCGCGAGCTTTGTTCCAGGACCACATAAGTGGGGTTGGAAAGGGGAGCAAACTAAAGTTTACGTTTCTAAAGATGAGACCGGGCAGAGCTACTCGACCAAGACCTCGTCAAGATGTGGTATGCGGCCCTGGGAGCAAGTATTGAGTTGTGTATCGGATGCTTACTGATATATGGGAACCAGGAAACCGATGTACCGGGTTCACTGGATTGTAGAGGCATACCACATCGTCTCGTTAGACCTATGAGCCCGAGACGGCGCAACCGGTTCTACAGTTTAGTGGCCTGAGAAAGGTTGCCACATACGACGTAATGAAGGACGCCAGAGTTGGGTCTTCAGAGGCGGGCGTATGTGTCGAGTTATCCGGGTAGTGTTTGATTCGAATCACCGTCCCTCGCGGTTATGAGTACCGCTTGCTCACTGCGCTGTGACGTAGTAATCAAGTTGTGTGGGAATAGTTTGCAAAAGTTTTAAATGCTGTTATGCTAATTATAAATTGCATGAAAACCATGTTGAAGTAGAGATAGAGCAAACTAAAGTTATTTTTTCACCTTGGGTCAAGTAACATTGGAATGAAGCGTTTCTTGTTTGATTGTGGAGTTCCAATGTTGCTGGGCGCAAGGTCACTACTATTATGGCTAAAATCATAAAGTTAAGGATGAACTCGTAGGCGAGTCTTTTCGCAAATGACAGGCTTAAGTCTTAGGTTACTTTCATGTAGAGTTTCATGTCTTAGGAGAGACGGTTAAGTCTTGCTGAGCCTTTGTGCTCACTCTTGCTATATAAGTGGTTTTGCAGGTAAACATCAACGCTATAAAGAAGGTTGTCCGGTGAGACTCGGGAACTTCCGAGTCATGTCACACTTGGAGAACCTAGCCGCTGCCATGTCTTCGTGTTGCTAGTGAGAGGAGTCCGCGGGCTGGATCTCTCTCTCGAGTGCTTCTTAGATATTCATCGTGAGCTGTTTATAGACTTCCGCTATAGCTATTTTGTGTAAATTATTTACAAAGAATAATTGTAAGCTTCCGCTTTTGATTTATGTAATACTGTATTCCTTATATGTGTGCTGTTGGGTGCCGCACAACACGGCACCACCCAATGCGATTCCTCGGGCGAGGCGGCCAGGCCCCGTGATCGGGACCGGGCCCCGTCAGCATGGTATCAGAGCCGCATTGGTAATAGCGCACGGAATAAGGAGCGTATTACGACAAAAACTTAGGATACGGTGAGGAAACGATATTAGGCCCACATAAGGCTATAGTAGTGTAGTTACTTAAAGTGGCAAGACTAACATATGTGGTTTAATTCTGAATTTCCATTATGTAACGACGCACCTACGTTCTGGTAAGAATGGTAAGGAACGCCACCGAAAGCGGTTCAATTTCGGTTAGCTCCCCTGACGAGGAAAGTGATTCAGGGCAGATCTCACAGCTTGGTGTGAGATGTTAATATGAAACTCTTGGACTCTTCATGTTCCTGAGTTCATATGAAACGCTGATCCCTAGCGTGCATTAGGCAAGTAAGTGGAGACCCCATCGTGTGGTCAGTAACGCGATAGTGTGTTCGTCTGAACTAGCCTAGGAGGACATACGCAGCGCTTGCCATCGGCGTGACCTGCAGGGCAGTAGATGGTATCCGTTGGGTTGATAACATTCCCAACCGTGACGACCCGTTCATGATATACTCGGGTTCCCCGTCGTGTGGTGTTGAAACACGATCACGTACCTTGAGACGTGACTTAACTCAAGGACGGCCGTATGACAATGATACGGGCGTTTGTATTTACTTTCAATTATAGAATTGCCTGAAATGAAACAACCTTTGAGTGCACCACTATTGAGTGATCTTCTGCAGGTACTAACTCCGTAAGTATCCCGTGTAGTACACGTGTGAGAGAGACCGTCTTAGTGCCACTAATAAAACGGATATGCCGGTATAATCCGGTTTAGGATTTTCTTTGGTGAGGCTACGTAGTACCGACATGATTCTTACAGTGCATCGACACCGTACTACACTTAATAACCTCTTCCCTATGAAGAAATGATTCATGAACTAACTTTCAACTAAAAATGGAAGTTTGAAACAAGTAGTATCTACTGAACTCTTATTTTGAGCTAAGATTCAAATGAGAGTATAACTAGGTATCAAAGTTTTCAAAAACAGAGTGCTCTGTTTCTGGCAGGAATTATTGCTGGACTTTAATGGAGCATAACTCTCAGTAGATTTAACCAATTAAGGTGTATGATACAGTTCTGGAAAGATTTTAAGTGCTCTACAACCTCTTTGTAGACCTCCAGAGCAAAATCACACTTTAAGTTGGTGAAAAGTCCAGTTGAAGGCAAACTGTTCAGAACCAGGACAGTAGCAAAAACATCTCTGGACCTTTCTGTTTTTAAGCCATAACTTCCGGTAGAAAAATCCTTAAGGAGCACATAAGTACTTGTTGGAAAGCTACTGAAGTTTACTACAACTTTGGTATTGAACTCAAGTCAAGAATCTGTTGATAACTTGAGTAAAATTTGGAGTTTGTGTGAGCTGGTCAGGGTAGTCCCGCTGATTAGCTTAGCGTACATAAGATTGGTTTAAACATGAATGTTGTTATGCTTTCATAAAGTTCATGACATGTTCATGTTTTACTTATCTTTACTCCCTACTGAGATAGAATTTTGATTGACTCAAAATTTTGTTTCGTGTAGTATGGTACGTACACATTCTCAAATGGAGCTTGGAGGTTCAAGTCGAGGTGGGAATAACTCGACTTCATCACAAGAGCCATCGCCAACCGGATTGGCTGAAATTATGGCGAAGATGAATGAAACTCTCCAAACTCTAGTTCAGCAAGGCATAGATCGAGAAGCTCAACGTCACATGCCAACCCAGAGCACGTATCTGGATTTCTTGGCGACACAACCGCCGGTATTCTCCGAGGCGGCTGACCATTGTGAAGCAAATCACTGGTTACGTGTCATTGAGTCCAAGCTTGGGTTGATCCGGTGTGATGAATTCTCGAAGACTCTAAATGCCGCTCAGCAGCTTCACGGCTTTGCTGGAGCATGGTGGGCAGACTACCTTGCTGCCCAACCAGCAGGGCATCGTGTCACATGGGCGGAGTTCCAGGCTGCATTTCGTGCTCGTTTCATCCCTGCGGGCATAATGCAAACCAGTCTGGATGAGTTCTGGAGTCTGAGGCAAGGGGACATGAGTGTTATTGAGTATGCGAAGGAATTCAATCGCTTAGCTCAATATGTCCCTGACTATGTGAAATCACCATCCATGAGGGGTTATCATTTTTATCGAGGGCTGACTGCTAGGCTGCGATGTGAATTGGCTCAAGTTAGCCAAGAGAATTTTGATGAGTTCGTGAGCTGTGCTATTGCTCAAGAATATTATTCCAACCTTTACCTCAAAGAAAAGAGGGAGAGGGACTCATCACAAGATGAAGACAATCGTCTACCTCAGAAGTATCGGTTGGTAATCCGTTCACCTTCTGGTCGAGAGATTCCACAAGAGGTGCAATCATTCTGGGAGTGTGATGACTCTTCTACTCCACAGAGGTCTTATTCACCTCCACCGCAGCAGCAACTTGTTTCTCATGCACCTCAGTATCAACAAAGTGCACTAGAATATTATTACCCTCCAGAGGTTGAAGATGGACAAGGTGATTTCTCAGCTAAACCAAGTGCTGTCCCACGTCACAATGTCAATGAAGCTACTGAACCGAGCAACAACAATGTGTCTGCGGGTCCAGTTCCACAGAGGGATCTTGGACAGCCAAGAAAAGCTATGTCCAAAGTGGGAACAATCAATTATGTGTCAGTCGATGATCTGCCAAAGGGAGGACCTGTTCTTGCTGGCAGGTTCACCTTAAATGACAAGCCGGTTGTCATTTTATTCGACTCTGGTGCAACACATAACTTCATTAGCCGGGCAACGGTAATCCGGGACCAGATATCCACCACTATCACCAAAGGTTCATACCTTATTCATTCGCCAGATGGAGACATATCCACTAATGAAGTCGTTTCTCGAGCACCACTTTGTTTGGGTGGAAAAATTTATCCTACCACCCTCATCATTCTCGATGACCAAGGAATCAATGCCATATTGGGAATATCATGGTTGACCTTCCATAAGGCTGTTCTGGACATCGAGAACAGGAGTGTTCACTTGGACTCTCCACTTCACGGACGTCAAACATTGTATCTCGGTGAAGCGGTTTCCAAAGACCCGGAAGTATGTAATGCCGAGGCTTGCAAATTAGAAGACATTCCGGTAGTCCGTGAATATCCGAACGTGTTTCCCGAAGATCTTCCAGGCTTACCACCTGAGCGCGAGGTGGAGTTCAAAATAGAGTTGATACCGGGAACCACGCCGATCTCTCGGAGACCATACAAAATGGCTCCGAATGAATTAGAAGAATTGAAGGAGCAACTCAAAGATCTGATGGACAAGGGGTTTATTCGTCCAAGTTCATCACCATGGGGTTGCTCAGCTTTGTTTGTGAAGAAGAAGGATGAGACGCTGAGGCTATGCGTCGATTATCGTCCTTTAAATGCTGTGACCATAAAGAACAAGTATCCACTACCAAGAATTGATATTCATTTTGATCAGCTAGTGGGTGCTAAAGTCTTCTCCAAGATGGACTTAAGGTCGGGATATCATCAAATCAAGATTCGCGCGGAAGATGTCCCGAAAACAGCATTCTCGACAAGATATGGGCTCTATGAATATCTTGTCATGTCATTTGGGTTGATCAATGCTCCGGCCCACTTTATGTACCTTATGAACTCGGTGTTCATGCCGGAGCTGGATCAGTTCGTCGTGGTATTTATCGACGACATCTTGGTCTATTCCAAATCTGAAGAGGAACACACTAAACATTTGCATATTGTGCCTCAACACTTGAGAGATCACAAGCTCTATGCAAAGTTTAGTAAATGTGAATTCTGGATCAACCAAGTGCCGTTTCTTGGACATGTTATTTCAGCAGAAGGCATTGCTGTTGATCCAAGCAAGATTGAACAAGTGCTGAAGTGGAAGCCTCCAACATCAGTCCATGAAGTTCGTAGTTTCTTGGGTTTGGCTGGATATTATCGGAGGTTCATCCCGAGCTTCTCAAAAATCTCCAAACCTATGACGGAGCTACTGAAGAAGGGCATCAAGTATGATTGGAGCAAGCCATGTGAGGAAGCTTTTCAAGCGTTGGTAAAACACCTCACAACAGCCCCTGTTCTAGCTCAACCGTATACAACCAAGCCTTTTGATGTTTATTGTGATGCATCTGGCGTCGGGCTTGGTTGTGTACTCATGCAAGGAGGACGTGTGGTCGCATATGGATCACGGCAATTACGGAATCATGAGCAACATTATCCAACTCATGATCTCGAGCTTGCTGCCGTGGTACTAGCTTTGAAGATGTGGAGACATTACCTATTGGGAAATCTGGTTCATCTCTACACCGACCACAAAAGTTTGAAGTACTTATTCACTCAAAAGGAGTTGAATATGCGGCAACGGCGATGGTTGGAGCTGATCAAGGACTATGAGATTGAAATTCATTATCATCCGGGCAAGGCAAATGTGGTTGCCGATGCACTTAGCCGGAAGTCTCATATTCATAACCTAACCATCACGCCGATAGAAGAGGAAGAACCAAGTCTTTACTTGGTTCCATTTGGAGCTCTACATAACCTAGCCCTCATACCCACAATAAAAGAGGAGGTTATGGCAGCTCAAAAGAAAGACAAGGGCATGGCTCATATCAGAAGGAGATTGAAGAACGGGGAAATGAAATGTTTCCGTTTAGATGATGAAGACACTCTATGGTTCAAGGACCGGATAGTCGTACCCCGTGATATGAGGCTGCGGAAGAAAATTTTGGATGAGTCTCACTTATCCAAATTTTCTATTCATCCGGGCAGCAACAAGATGTACCAAGAATTGAAGACTAAATTCTGGTGGACCTGGATGAAGAGAGAGGTTGCTAAATACGTATCAGAATGTGATACGTGTCGACGAGTTAAAGCCGACCACATGAAGAAAGCGGTAACCTTACAACCACTAAGCGTTCCGGCATGGAAGTGGGAGGATATTAGTATGGACTTCATTGTTGGATTACCTCTCACGGCTAATAAGAATGATTCGATTTGGGTAATCGTGGACCGGTTAACCAAATCAGCACGCTTCATTCCGGTGCGTACCAAATACAGCGCCAAAAAGTATGCGGAGTTGTACATAGCACAAATCTTTTGCTTGTATGGGGTTCCCCGTACCATTGTCTCCGACAGAGGATCGCTGTTCGTATCCCGCTTCTGGGAACAGCTGCACACATCCTTGGGAACTAAATTGATTCGAAGCTCCGCGTATCACCCTCAAACCGATGGGCAAACAGAGAGGGTGAATCAAATACTTGAAGATATGCTGAGAGCATGTGTCATTCATCATGGTAAGAGCTGGGATGATCACTTACCGTTGGCGGAGTTCTCATATAACAACGGGTATCAATCAAGTATCAAAATGGCGCCTTATGAAGCTCTCTACGGCCGGAAGTGCCGCACACCCTTGAACTGGTGTGAAGCCGGCGAGAGAGTTATTTATGGGATTGATCTCGTAAATGAAGCGGAAGAGCGGGTACGGCTTATTCAAGCAAATCTTAAAGCCGCTCAGTCCAGACAAAAGAGCTATGCGGATAAGAGACGTTGTCCTCTGGATAACCATGTTGGGGACCACGTATACCTCCGCGTATCTCCTATGAAGGGCATTCACCGATTCTGAGTGAAAGGAAAATTAGCTCCGCGTTTTATCGGTCCCTTCGTCATCATTGAAAGATGAGGACCCGTAGCATACCGTTTGGAGTTACCGGCAGCCTTAGCCGGAGTACATAACGTCTTCCACATATCTCAGTTGCGGAAGTGTTTGAAAGTTCCAACAGAAATGCTCACGGGAGACATAGCAGATTTGAAGCCGGACATCACTTATGTTGAGCGACCAACCCGGATAATTGATGAAAAGACTCGCGAAACCAGAAATCGGACGCTGCGATTTTTCAAGGTGCTATGGGAAAATCACACGTCCGACGAAGCTACATGGGAAAGCGAGGAGTATTTGCAACGCAATCATCCGGAGTTGTTAAAGGCGTATGTTGAGTAACTGTCCTCTCCACATTGTCCTTAATCATGAATCTCGGGACGACATTCTTTTTAAGGGGGGGGGAATGTAAAAGTCCCAAAACTTGTAAATAGAAAACTTGAGCTATGAATAAAGTTGAGTTTATATGCAAGAAATGGGACTTACAAAAAATTTTGTTTACTCATGAAAGTGTTGGCATGTGCTATAAAACTTTGAATTCAGTTTGAAATAAGAGGGTCACTTTCAAAAATAAGAAGGGCATGTTTCAAAAGAGGAAATTCAAACTGTTGTTTAAAAAGTTGTATTTGCAATGACCAACTCAAAGATCAGAGGGCATATTCAAACTCCCCAGGTTCAAATTGTAGAGGGGCCAAATTTGGAGCAAATTTGGAGGTGCTTTGATAGGAAAATCAAAGGAACTTGTGAATTCCATCCAAATTTGAATTTAAATTTGAAACTGTGGCACAAATTGTCAAATGGCAAAATGGCTTTTGAATTTGGATCCCTAATAGCTGAAGTTTACAATGTGCCAAAATTTGGATATTTAGGAGAGATGAGTGGGACCCAATTGTCATTGAGGAGAGGGGAAGACTTAGCACTTAAGCAATATTTTCCTCTGTTCAGACTCGAACCGGCTCCCTGTTTCGCTCGAAGGCGCTGAACGGCCGACACCCATGTGCGTGCCACCGAGGCGACGACGCAGCCAGCTCCCGAGCTGCTTCAACGTCGGTTTGCCCCCGCGCCCTTATCCCCCCTACGCCGTGCTCTGTCGGCCACAAAACCGCCCCACGAGCCCCTGTTCTGTTTCCTCCTGAGAAAACGAGCCGCCGGCGCTGCGTCCGTGCTCAGCGATCCTCAGCCGGCATAGCTCACCGACTGCTCAAGCGATCAACACGAAAAAGGAGCGCCAGCGTGTGCGCAAGAGCTTCCCCAGCTCAGCTCCGCCGTTCGGGGCTGCTGTCGGCCGTATTTTGAGGATCAGCGCCGAAGCCGAAGTGCAACCGGTGGAAACCGACGTCGGGATCTCATGGGCAGCCCACACCGGCCAGTTTCACGACTGAACGAGCGCACCCCAAGGCGTGCCAACTCCCTGCGCTGCTCCTCTCCAAATTTCAGAGCAATCCGTGCGACGTAGTTTCAGAATTTCAAGTTCTTCCCTTGGACGAGGAAAACCTACCCGCGGGTAAGAATTGTTGAAATTAACACTCAATTTGCTGTTAAAGCAGCTCATTTTTGCACAATCAGTAGCTAGAATGGATAGGGAACCTTTTTCCTTCGCAACCCTAGCTTAGCATTGAGCGGTTGCACCTAATTTCGAGCTCTTGCTTCAGCAGTCATGGCGGGAACGATCGGGTGCTCGGTGAAGTCCTAGTAGCCATCGTTCCCGAGCTAATTTGTGGCCATGTCGAGCTTCTTTAGGAGTCACTGATGCTGTAGAGCCGATCCCTTGAGGTTGTTGTGGGCTGAAGCGATCTGTCATCGGCGCCGAAGCTCCACCGATGCCGTTGCACGCCGCCGACCTGGTTCCGGGCTCCTAGAGGGTGGGCTGACCCCCTAGATGAGTTCCTCGTCCCCGAAAACCCCCAGGCAGCGAGTAGCAGGCCGAGAGGCGGCCGGGAAGCCGGATTCTGATGCTCTCCGGCGAACTCCGGCGGCGGGGTCGCGCGGGCGTCCAGAGGTAGAAGACGAAGGCGTCAGGCCCACTGTCAGTGAGGGGAGGACCGGCCGGGATTTTCTGCGGAGTCGGATCCTTTGCGACAGCGCGGGAAAGGATACTGTAGCCCCGTGTGGTTGTCCCCAGCGCATGACACGTGGTCCCCTGGACCCACAGGCAGAGTTTGAACTTTTCCCGAATTTAGTTTGAATTCCAGATTTAGTTCAAACTTTAGAACCTCATAACTTTTGCTAGGGAGCTCCAATATTAGTGATTAAAATTGGGTTGGATTCAGGATGAAAAACTCTATCCAAATATGCAACCCAATCTGCATGAAAACCAATAGAAAATTCTGGACAATTCTTTAAAACTTTTCAGCAAAAGAATTTTTGAGGGAGTTTGGTTCATCCAAAATTTCCCAAATTTTGCCAGGATATTCTTTACAATATTAGGAGACAACTGTAAAAGTTTCAGCTCAGTTGGAGTTGATTTAGTTAGGGTAATTCTAATTCCAAATTTCTGTATTCAAATAAATACAGAAACATTTTCAGAGAATTTCCAAAACTTGGAAATTCAGTTCTTATCATTTCTTAGCTCCAAAAATTCTAGGAAAAATTCAGGCATACTCCCTGAGCTATGTATGAAATTATAGTTCACTTGAATTTGCATGAAAGTGCAAAGAATTAATTCCTTTTTGCTTAAATGCTTAAGGAATTGTTTTGGGTGATCCACTTAGTGAAATGTTCTGAATTTTGGTCCAGAGAACTTTCTTGTGACAAGGAACTCCCAAGAAAATTCCCAGCTCCATTGGAGCCCTGGATCATTAGTGTTCTGTTCAACCATTAGTTGATCTCCCCACCCAAGTGATGAACCTCACTTCTCACTTGAGGATAATGCTTAGACACACATCCAAATCACCACCCCAGTGTCATTTTAAATTCTTAAACAAAGTTCCAGTTTCAAACTTGTCTTTAGCATTGTTAGCAAATGCTTTATAATTAAACAAGTATACATATTCATAACGTGTAGTGCTTAGACGTGGAAAGTGAAGAAGGAAGAGTTGAGCTTGAATCAAGAAGCAAGAAGGTAGTGATTCAGCTTCAAGGCAGCAGCAACTAACTTCATAATCATCTGACTTTAGTCACCTGCAAAACCAAGGCAAGCCCCGGTTTGCACTTAAGTTGTTTTTAAAGTTTTCCCTTTGTTCACTACTATTGGTCAAGGTTTGTATGTGCATTAGGTCAAGGATGTGTGATACTCCACTTGCATAAGCAAACATGAACCCTGAGGTCAAGGGTAGAATTGTGTCATCGCTGTAGAATAAGGCCGTGCTAAATAGGCTAGGACAGCCGGTAAAAGACGAGTAGTTGGAATCTACTCGCGAGCTTTGTTCCAGGACCACATAAGTGGGGTTGGAAAGGGAGCAAACTAAAGTTTACGTTTCTAAAGATGAGACCGGGCAGAGGGGTTAGACAGCGACAAGACGAGGTCTTGGTCGAGTAGCTCTGCCCGTGTCGGTCAAGGACCGAAGCGTATGCAGCCCTGGGAGCAAGTATTGAGTTGTGTACCGGATGCTTACTGATATATGGGAACCAGGAAACCGATGTACCGGGTTCACTGGATTGTAGAGGCATACCACATCGTCTCGTTAGACCTATGAGCCCGAGACGGCGCGACCGGTTCTACAGTTTAGTGGCCTCAGAAAGGTTGCCACATACGACGTAATGTAGGACGCCAGAGTTGGGTCTTCAGAGGCGGGCGTATGTGTCGAGTTATCCGGGTAGTGTTTGATTCGAATCACCGTCCCTCGCGGTTATGAGTACCGCTTGCTCACTGTGCTGTGACGTAGTAATCAAGTTGTGTGGGAATAGTTTGCAAAAGTTTTAAATGCTGTTATGCTAATTATAAATTGCATGAAAACCATGGTTGAAGTAGAGATAGAGCAAACTAAAGTTATTTTTTTTCACCTTGGGACAAGTAACATTGGAATGAAGCGTTTCTTGTTTGATTGTGGAGTTCCAATGTTGCTGGGCGCAAGGTCACTACTATTATGGCTAAAATCTGAAAGTTAAGGATGAACTCGTAGGCGAGTCTTTTCGCAAATGACAGGCTTAAGTCTTAGGTTACTTTCATGTAGAGTTTCATGTCTTAGGAGAGACAGTTAAGTCTTGCTGAGCCTTTGTGCTCACTCTTGCTATATAAGTGGTTTTACAGGTAAACATCAACGCTATAAAGAAGGTTGTCTGGCGAGACTCGGGAACTTCGGAGTCATGTCACACTTGGAGAACCTAGCCGCTGCCATGTCTTCGTGTTGCTAGCGAGAGGAGTCCGCGGGCTGGATCTCTCTCTCTCGAGTGCTTCTTAGATATTCATCGTGAGCTGTTTATAGACTTCCGCTGTAGCTATTTTGTGTAAATTATTTACAAAGAATAATTGTAAGCTTCCGCTTTTGATTTATGTAATACTGTATTCCTTATATGTGTGCTGTTGGGTGCCGCACAACACGGCACCACCCAATGCGATTCCTCGGGCGAGGCGGCAAGGCCCCGTGATCGGGACCGGGCCCCGTCACAGGCAAGCCCCGGTTTGCACATAAGTACCTTTTATAAAGCTTTTCATTTGTATCACTTATGTCTAGGTTGAATGTATGCATTAGAGTTAGGGTGATTGAAACCCCACTTGCATAGCCTTTTTAATTCCTATAAAGGGTTGGGTAGTTTACAAACTCGACGAGTAGAGAATGCCATGCTAATGTTTAAGATCTCGGTAGAAGTCGAGTGCTTGGAAGCTACTCGCGAGATAGTACTTATAACACGGAATGAGAAGAGGTAGAAAATGGCTTGAGTTGTGAAAATGAGACCCGGCAGGGGGATAGGATGCAGTGAGCAGATGTCTCATGTGCGTAGCCCTGTTGGCGTCGGTTGAGGACCGTCCGTGTGTGGCCCTGCTGGACAAGTATCGAACAGTACCGGATGCATACTGGCATATGGGAACCAGGAAACCGATGTAATTGGTTAACCTGGGTGCCGAGGCTTACCCGACTGTAAATAGGAGTGGGTTGAGGGTAGCAAGGTGTAAATCTGCCGGTGGGCAAAGTCACACTCCACGCGGGGACCTCCTGCCCATTACGGATGGACCGGTTCGGCATTTAGGTTGCCTTTGAAAGGTTGTTGCATACAACAGAATAGGAAGGGGTGTGGAATCACGCTTCTGAAAGTGGGTGTATGCCACGTGTTATCCGGGTGTGTCTTGATTGCAATCACCGTCCCTCGCGGTTATTTAAGTACCCGCTTGTTCACTGTGCTGTGACGTAGTAAGAAGTGAAATAAGCCAACTGAATATGCTGCATTGAATTATAAATGACTTGAAACCTTGTATACTGTAGTTATAGAGCTAATTAAGTTTATATTCCACTTTGGGCATCATCACATCGGAGGAAAGCATTTCTTGTTTGATTGTGGACTTCCGATGTGAGGGCTGCCTAAGGCTCGATAAACTGTTGCTATAAAACTGGAAGTAAGGATCAACATGTAGGCGTGTCTTTATTGCAGAGTCCTTCTTCCTATTTTACACATCCTTGCATGTATAGTTCCATGCCTAGGGTTGTCGGTTAAGACTTGCTGAGCCATCGTGCTCACGGTTGCAATATTTTGAGCTGTGTGCAGGTGAGAGTTATGAGGAAGGTTCCGAGGACGAGGCGATGCCCCCGTCGGGGTACACGGCCGAGATGGAGCCTTGAACGCCGCCGTGATTCTCCGGTTCCATGCTGCTAGTGTGTAGTGTCCCCGGGCTGGACGGCTGCACTTTTGCTTAGTTAGGGTTTGAGAGTATCTATGTATATAACTTCCGCTGTATAATTAAGTTTTGTAAAAAGACTTCCACTGTTTTATATCAAATAAAAGTTTGTATGTTGTTCTTAAATTCTTTCCGTGTGGGTGCCGCATCGCATGGCACCATCCTATGCGATCCTGGAGTGGGTGAACCACGGGGTGGTCCCCACATTAGTGGGGTTCCGGGGCTGATTCCTCCCCAGAAACTGTGGTTCCACTTGGCCGCCTTGCCTCTCAGGACAGTTGTTGGTGAAGTGTACTGGGCGACCGCGTTTGAAGCATGTGGCCGCTGTCTGGCCCGTGCTTGGGGGACGAAAGCCTGGCATGCGCTGCTGAGGTGCAAACGCACGCGGCATCGCCCGCTGCTGCTGTTGTTGCTGCGGAGGTGGTGTTGGTAGTACCGGCCTGAATGCCGATGGAGAATATGGCCGACTGCGGAATGGCATCGGCCTCTGTGGTGGCTGCCAGCGTTGACCCGATTGTGAGCGATACACCATCCGGTATTTTTTAGAAGGACCATGTCGGTACCCTCAATACCGGGTACCCCCGTGCACAGGAAGAAACCGCCTAAGGGCCTCGCCCCTTCCGTACGGGCGAGCTCGGAGGGCGCCACGTGTCCAGCCAGGCCGGAGCTCCCCCTCTCCTCAGAGGAGAGCATCGGGCCAGCCACGTGGCCAGGTGGAGCCGGACCTCCCCCCCCCCTCCGCGGGGGAGAGCACCGAAGGCTCCACGTGTCCAGCGGGGCCGGAGCTCCCCCTCTCCTCAGAGGAGAGCTCCGGGCCCGCCACATGGCAAGCAGAGCCGGACCTCCCCCCCCCTCCGTGGGGGTGAGCTCCGAAGGCTCCACATGTCCAGCGGGGCCGGAGCACCGCCTCTCCTCAGAGGAGAGCTCTGGGCCCGCCACGTGGCAAGCAGAGCCGGACCTCCCCCCTCCGCGGGGGTGAGCTCTGAAGGCTCCACGTGTCCAGCGGGGCCGGAGCTCCCCCTCTCCTCAGAGGAGAGCTCCAGGCCCGCCATGTGGCTACCAGAGCCTGACCTGCCCCCCTCCGCGGGGGTGAGCTCCGAAGGCTCCACTTGTCCAGCGGGGCTGGACCTCCCCTCTTCTCAGAGGAGAGCTCCGGTCCCGCCACGTGGCCAGCAGAGCCAGGCTACCTGTCCCGGCGTGGTAGGCAGCGGAAGTAAAGACCCGCGCCTTCCCGAGGAACGGCATTAAAGATCCGCGCCTTCCCAAGATGCGGAGACGCGGAGCACTTCTCTGCCAGGAGGCGTTGCGCCCAGTCACATCACAGTGAAGACGGGCGCAGAATGCCAGAGGTTGTGGACCAATAAACACAGCGACAAGACAACCCCTGCTGCCCCTGCCATCATCAACCACTACGCCTAGCTTACGGCGTGGGCAGGGCAGCAGGACGGAGGCTCAGAAGCTACTGCCAGAGACAACTACCGGCGTTACTGCGAGATACGGTATATGGCAGGAAATCACCCCGGGACCACCTGTTGGGTCCTGGGCCCCCCTTTGTATGCCGCCCGAGCCTTGGACTATAAAAGGCTCGGGTAGGCAGCGTTGCAAAGGGTTCGTACTCCAGCGGGTTCGTATCCCTCAGCATTCGACCCTTAGACATTCAGCTCATCCCCAAGCTTAGAACTCCGGTTCTGAGCACCAAGCAATACAAGGAGCACCTCTGCTCACTGTGGATGTAGGGTTTTACGCTCCGGCGGCCCGAACCACGTAAAAAACCCTTGTGTTCATCTCCTTCCTTCGTCCATTCCGGCGAGACCAACGCAAGAGGACTAGCCCCACCGAAAAAGAACCTCCGTGGGCTGCCCTGAGCAGGCCCGGGGGAAGTGTCGACCGCAGACGCTTCGACATTTGGCACGCCAGGTAGGGTGCTTTTCCCTCCTGCGTCGAGTCTTCGCTGACGAAGATGACCAAGCTTCCGTCCACGGCAAGCTCTCCTCGCCCTCGTTCCCGGCGAACGATGACCAGCAAGGCTTACGTCTCGACGCACTCAGGGAGGAGTGTGTTGGCACAAGCTAGGAGCCCGCGACCGACTCCAACAACGCGGACTCCAGCAAGCCCAAGATCTGCTGCAGCGCCGAGTGTCACCCATGGCAGTACACTAGCTGCAGCACGAGCACTTCTACACAATCCACCTGCTAGGGACGATCCCCAGGGGGCTACCCAGCAGTGGATTCGCGATGTCGACCGTCTCGTCGTCGCTGCCGCCAACCCTCACACTCTGGCGAGGTCGACGCCCCATCACCCAGATGTGTCGCTATCACGCACACCAACGGTTGACGGGCAGACGGCAGACTCACGCTCCACCAGGCTCCCAGCGACGGACTTGAGGTCGGAGCTGGAGCGACGTCACCTGGGCGAAGATGCCCGCGTGACCATCGAGCGGCGGCAAGAAAGGCGTCGCAACCACGAGGTCGATGACAGAATGTCGACCGCCTCGACTCAGCCTGGGCTGCAGACGTTCACCAAGCAACCTCTGCCCCCAGGCGTACGCCATGCAGCATATGCAGCAGCCATATGCTATGCAGTCGGTGCCCCCGGTGTATGGTGCACCTCTGCCCATGCCGGGGTACAACGTGCAGAAAGCGGACCAAGCGTTCGCGGCACCAGGATCTGCAACAGCAGGAGCGGGGTGTGCGGCCCTCGCACCCCACCTTCGCTTTGCAAGGTGGCCACGCAAGTTCCGGCCACACCTGCCAGAGAAGTACTACGGCAGCGTCAACCCGGCGGAGTTTCTGTAAATCTACTCCACCGCCATTCTTGCTGCAGGAGGGGATGAGGCTGTCATGGCCAACTACTTCCCCGTCGCCTTGACCGGCCTGGCCCGGTCTTAGCTCATGAACCTCCCCCAGGGTTCCATAACCTCCTGGGGAGAGCTCTGCCGACAGTTCACGGCAAACTCCGGCAGCTCCTACACCCGTCCTGGCACGGAGCTTGACCTCCACGCCATCCGACAACAACCTTGAGAATCCCTGCGCTCCTTCATCCAGCGGTTCTCCCAGGTAAGGAACACCATCCCACACATCCAAAATGCTTCAGTGGTGGTGGCGTTCCGGCAGGGTGTTAGAGATGAGAAGATTTTCGAGAAGTTGGCCACACGGAAGGTGCGCGACGTCTCGGAGCTCTTCAGCCTGGCGGACAAGTGCGCCAGAGCAGCAGAAGGGTGCAGCTGGCACTCACAGCCAGCCTCCGAAGCAGGAGGGCAGCCTGGTACTAGCGCTGCTTCCCATGGAAGCAGCAAGAAGATCAAGAAGAAGGGCGGTGGCAAGATCAAGCCGCCGGCCGGAGCTCCCGTTGCTGCAACTGTAGCACCCAGCGGAGCTCGGGGGCCAAGTCCCGACAAGAGGCCACGACAGTCACCCGGGCGCGGTGACCGAAGTGATCCATGCCCGGTGCACAAGACCAGAAGCCACACTGCTGGTGAGTGCCGGGAGATCCAGAAGCTCGCGGAGCGCCTCCGTGAACGGAGGCGGCCGCACGCAGATGCTCCTCCCTTCCGCCAGAGGGAGGGTAAGCAAAAGGTCGACCCCCAGGACAACGGCGACCAAGAGAAGGGGTACCAGGGGGCCACTGCAGGGATTGCACAAGGGAGGACCGGAGCACCCGGCGGTACTGGAGTCCCAGGGCTTCTGAAGACCGGAGCTCCTGACTCCAGCCAAAGACCAGAAGGGCCGGACCTCGCCCCATCCGCTGGGGCGAGCTCCGATGGCTCCACGTGTCCAGCGGGGCCGGAGCTCCCCTCTCCTCGGAGGATAGCTCTGGGCCCGCCACGTGGCCAGCAAAACTCGACCTCGCCCCCTCCGCAGGGGCGAGCTCCGAAGGCTCCAAGTGTCCAGCGGGGCCGGACCTCCCTCTCCTCAGAGGAGAGCTCCGAGCTCCCCACATGGCCAGCAAAGCCGGACCTTCCACCTCCGCAGGGGCGAGCTCCGAAGGCTCCACGTGTCCAGCGGGGCCGGATCTCCCTCTCCTCAGAGGAGAGCTCCGGGCCCACCACGTGGCCAGCAAAGTCGGACCTCACCCCCTCCGCAGGGGAGAGCTCCGAAGGCTCCACGTGTCCAGCGGGGCCGGACCTCCCTCTCCTCAGAGAAGAGCTCCGGGGCCGCCACGTGGCTCGCAGAGCCGGACCTCGCCCCGTCCTCACGGGGCGAGCTCCGAAGACCCCTTGGGTCCTTATGTCAACAAGGACCCAATGAAGGTGTTTGTGCAAAGCTTCGAGATCAGGAGAGACCTCCCGGAGCCCTTGCGGAGCCAAGGACTTGGGCAGGACAAGCCAAGAAAAGAAGCAAAAAGCAGACACAGAAAAAAGCAAGTCCATTCATCAAAAGATCCATGAGCTGGACTACAGACACAACAAAAAACAAAAGATACAAGGCTCTCCAGCTACAAGGGCAAGCCCCTAAGAGTCCCCGGACTCCCGCTGGAACCTAGACGCGATGAGGGTGGCGACGTCTCCGACTCCGGCCCTAGCGACCTCCTCCTGCTCGGCGACGGGGCCCCGAACCACCGGCTCCAGAGAGACGGAAGAGTCCCAGCTCTGGAAGCACGCCAGCACATGCGTGGAGACCTCTTTCGCCAAGCTTCGTCCCTCCGCCTCGAGCTCGTCGGCGATCACAGCCTCGAGCTTATCCAGCTTGGCGCCGATGGACTCAAGTGCCGGAAGCGCCTCGGCCACCTCTTGCGCCGGAACCCCTGTCCTCACAGGGCAGAAGCCAAGAGGCACCAGGGCGGATCCCGCCTGGCCAACGAAGCTCCAGACCGCTCGAGCCTCGACGGTCCGCGAAGCACGGAGCCCCTCCACCTCCTGGCGAGCCGCCAGCAGAGCGCCAGGACCCTCCTCGGCGAACCTCCTCTCCTTCGTCACCATGTCCTTCTCCCAGAGCTGGAGGTCCCGAGTGAGTCGCTCCAGCTCTGATGCCCGGAAGTCAGCAGCCAACTCCCAGTCCAGCGCCGCCTGGTGGTCCCGGGCGACCTGCTCCTCCCTCTTGGCAAGAGCTGCCTCCCGAAGCTCCAGCTCTTCAGCCCGGGCCTTCAGGTCGCCCTCTCCAGCCTCCAGCTGCTCGGCGACCTTCTTCTCCTTGGTCGCCACGGCACACTCCCGATCTGCGACGGCGCACTCACAGCGCACCAGCTGCAGCCGCAGCTCCTCTTTGGCGTCGGAGCGGGCCCGAACACTAGCATAAGCCTCGTGGGTCTCCTGCATGATCCGCCGGCTCTCGGCGTCCAGGCGGTCGATGGCTCTCCTCTGCACCTCAAGGAGCACCTCCTCAGCATCAAGCCTGGCCCTCTTGGCGTCGAGCTCTTCCTCGACCTCGCGGGTCCGCAGTTTCAAGAGCCGCCCCCAGCTGCGTAGGCGGTCCCTCTCATCCGCCAAGACCTCCCATTCGCGCTCTAGAGCAGTCTGGAGCTGCCGGACGCTGGTCTGGGCAAGCTCCAGTGCGTCTGACAGGGGCAGCGGGGAGGCAGAGGCCGGAGCCGCGCCATAGACCTGCTCCATGACATCGTCCGAAGGAGGAGACACCGGCATCTCGGCAACCAGGACGATGCGTCGATCTGGAGAAGACGGCACCGAAGCAGGGCCCGTCCTGACGCGCCCCTGCTCGTCGTCCCCAGCCAGCTCTGCCAAGTCTTCATCAATAGCCAGCTCCCGAGCTGGCGAAGGAGGAGGAGCGGGCGCCGCCGCCATCGTAGGAGCCGGTCCCACCGGGCCAGAAGAACCAGGCACCTAGATCTGCTCGGGGGCCTGTGAAGCTGCTGCAGTGTCCAGACGCTGTGGCGCTGGGCTCCTGCCAACCGGAGAAGGCCGGGGAACAGACGCGTCCCTGGCAGCCGAAGGATCCCTGCAAGCACAGGGAGCTCTCAAGACAAGAAAGGAAGTACGCAAGTACTAAGATCCGGTGATTGCAAACTTACCGAGGAATGCGAACACTCCAGCGGGCGTGGAGCCCTGGCTTCCGAGCTGGGGCAGGGCCGCCGTGTAAGGGCCTCAGTTTTTGACACTCATTTGCAGTGTTCATCACCACACCACACACCTCATTTGAGGAAGAATGATGAACACAAATAAAGAGCAAGTAACAATTATCAACATGCTCATTAGGGAACAAACTCACACATTGCAACAGTGGTACTTCCCACATGTGATATAGATGGGCTGGACATATGAAAACTCCTACACTTTGCTAAGGATGTCCATGCCAAGTTCCACCCAAATTCAAAACCTTTTTGAGGTCATTTTGGGTATAGTTAGGAAGAGGGCAGTTTGAAACCATATTCAAATTCAAACTGTTTTCACCCACTGAATTTAAAAGTGGAAGGCATATTCTTGCTCAGCACATTTTTGTGAGCTCACACACCAATTTTCACTCCATTTGGAGTTGATCTTGACATGAGCTAAGGGGGAGAAATTCAAACTTTATTTGAATTTCAAACTGCACTTGTGCTGAAATTCATTCAAACCAAACCTCATTTGAACTTTGATCAATTCAAAGGGCTCTTGGGTGAATAATTTGAATTGCCAAGGGTAGAATAGGGTTCACTGTTTACCACAGCTGTTAGGAATAAATTTCAGAGGTTAAAAGAGAAGTGGGACCCACATGTCAGCCTCTGCCTCAAAGCAAACCGACTGAACCACAGTTCAGTCGGTTCCCGGCAGCTGTGCGCGGGCGCCACCGAAGGGGGCAGCCGGCGCCAGCTCCTGCTGCGTGCCCCAAGCCGGAGACCAGCCGGCCGGGCTATTTATTCCCTCCCCGGCGTGCTTCAGTCACCATTTCCTCGAGCTGCCGACGCACACGACTTGTTTTTCCACTGCCATCGCCGCCGCTCGAGTTCCTGCTTGATCAAGCCGATCGCAGCCCCCTCTTTCCATTCCAAGGTCCCAGCAAGGTACTAGCAACCATCCTCCATCCTTCCCATTGATAGAAATCGATTGAAACCGAGTGATATCGGCTGTGCCGAAAGATCAAACTCGGAACTGGAAACCGCCGCACCTCGGGCTCTCGTGGACAGCCCAACCTGGGCGTTGTCACGCCCGAGCCAAGGCACCCTTGTACGCGCAAGTGATCGGTGCTGCTCATCCCCGAGCCACAGCTCGAGTGGTTGCTCACCGGCGGCGAATTTCCACTTTTCCCCTTTCTGTGTGCAGAACGACCCTCGGGTACGATTCTGTTTAATTCGTGCTCTAGAAAGGATTAGAGGGCCTCAGGCCACTCCCACACGAACTAGACACGGTGACGCACAAGTTGCCTTCACAACTCTGGGCCGGAGAACTTCTGTGCCCGGCGTAATTCAAGGTCTACTAATGGCGGAACGCACGGGGGGTATCGGGCGCACGGTGAGGACCTATTTCGGGCCTTCCCCGAGCTGCCCCGAGTTCATGTCGACCTTCTCTGAGGTCCACTGATGCTCCCCGACCGGTTTCCCAAGTAGCTGAGGCACTAGGAGCATCAGCCGACATGGCCGAAGTCGTTCCGATATGGCGGCTCGTCGCCGACCATGCTCCGGCCGTTGTCATGAGCAGCTGACCCTCGGATCATGTTCCCCAAGTAAAAGTAGGCAGGGGCGGCCAGAATCAAGAAGTTTGGAGTGGTACAGCAGCCAGCGGCGAGCTCTCCGGCGAGGTCCCTCGGCGGCGGAGCGCGGGTGTCGCGAGGTTGAAGAAGGGGGTGGACCCCAGCTGTCAGCGGCCGATATTTTGAATCGGGATCCGGCTGCGGCCGGGATCGGGTGTGCTGGCGCGCAAAAGCCTTGTGGGCCGCGGTGTGCTGTCGCTTCGGCGTGCGACGCGTGTCCCCTGGGCCCACGCGCGAGTTTAAACTTTTCCCCGATTTTCAGATTTCCTTCAAACTTCAAATCCTTATAACTTTGGCTAGAAAGCTCCAAATTGAGTGAACCAAATTTTGCTGGATTCAGCTCTCTGAGTACTTTCCAGAAAATCAAGTTTCACTTCATGCAATTCCCTAATTCTCCAGAATTAATTCCTTAATGTTTAAACTGTTAGGAATTTTAACTGGAGAATCCTTTGGCGGAAAATCCTGAAATTTTGCTGAGATGTTCACCAAAATATCATTGAGCTACCATAAAAATTTCAGATCCATTTGAGCTCATTTAGTCCACCTAATGGTGTGATTAGTAAAACTGTTCCAGAGAAAATAGAAAATGTTCAGAAACATTTTCAGGATTTTCTCTGAAATTGTTTAGCTCATATCTTTAGTTAGAGACTTCCAAATTAAGTGAGACCAACTCCATTAGAACCCTCTGAAAATCTAGTTTTCAGAAAGTCATAGTTTGTCTCATGAAAATCCCTAGAACACCCTAAGGGTTCCAATTAAGGTCAAGGACATAATTATTTGTGGAGGGCTCAAATGAGCTTTGCTGCAACTAAAACTTGACCAAGTCTTTGTTTAGGTTGTAACCAAGCCACAGTAAAAGTTTCACAGTCATTAGGTCTGTCTAGTAAGGGTTATAGGCTTCACAACTTCAAAGTTAATACAAAGGCCTCTAAATTAATACATACATTGTTCTTATCATGTAGTCGCTAAGGTCGAGGAGGAACCCGAAGTCCTAGACTTCGTTACTCCGGAGGAACAGCTAGCCTACGACCAAGAGCAGCAAGGCAAGCCCCGGTTTGCATTAACCTTTTTACAAATTTTATTGTTTTGAGCACATACTTGTTTCCCTTTGTTCGTTGCATTAGAGTCTTGATTGGAAACCCAACTGCACAGCCAAGAAAACCATGGGTTGGGTTTAGGATCGAAAACCTCGTTAGCCACTGCATTGCTAGAATAGAGTAGGATTCGGTACAAGTCGAGTAGTTGGAACTACTCGCGAGAATAGGCTAGAGGCACATTGCTCGGGTAGAGATAGCACATGAAACACATGGCAAGAAAATGAGACCGAGCGGAGAGTAAGGGCAGCAGGACTTTGGGGCCTGTGTGCTGTAGCTCCGCTTGTGTCGATTGAGGACCGAGCTGTGTGCGGGCCTGTTGAACAAGCTAGAACAGTACCGAAGACCTACCGGCTATATGGGAACCGGGAAACTGATGTAACTCGGGTAGCTGGGTGTTGAGGCATTGCCCGTCGTTCAGAGGGTAGGTTGAGAGCTCGAGGTGTAAATCAGCTGGCGGCACAGAGATGCGCGTGCAGGGACCTCTTGCTCGGGACGATGGGACCGGTTCAATATTTGGCTAACGGGTGAAAGGTAGTCGCGTACGGCGTCCGTGATGGTTGTTGTAGGCAACATCGAGTACGGGCGTACGTGACGGGTTGTTCGGGTAACCCTGCAGGTGTAAATCGATTATAATCGCCGTCCCTCGCGGTCAGTGAGTACCACTTGTTCACTGTACCGTGACGTAGAAAGAACAGGCTAGTTACATGTTAAAATGTTGCGGATTGAAAGTTGGATATTGATTGTTAATGATATGTTGTAGCTTAGTGCTAACTAAAGTTCTTTTCAACTTTGGGCAAAGTACATGAGAGAAATGCGTTTCTTGTTTGATTGCGGCTCTCTCATGTGCCTTAGCATAAAGTTCTCCACAACCTGCTGCTAAAACTTGAAAGTAAGGTTCTACTAATTAGGCGAGTCCTTGCAAATGATTTTTTTTACCTCATGCAACCCATCACCCTCATGTAGAAGTTCCATGTTTAGGTGAGACGGGTCAGACTTGCTGAGCCTTCGTGCTCACTGCTTGTGTTTGAAGCTTTTGCAGGGTTCTATGAGGAAGGGACTCCCGAAGAGGAGACGGAACCCCAGGAGGGGAACCCCGTCGAGTGGGAGTCATGCACGCCGCAGAGTTAGTGTGCGTGTGTGCTAGCAAGGACACGTTCGAGGGCTGAACGTGCACTTGATGCTTAGTCTACGCCCGCGAGTGTGGACTAAACTTATTTTGATGTAAACATGTTAATAAACTTGCTTATGTAATAAAGCTTCCGCTTCCGCTTTGTACCTTTGACGTGTGTTACACGGTGCTGTGCAATGCAGCACCCCTCAGCGTGATCCTGGCTCGACAGGACCAGTGGGGTCGTGTCAGCGTGGTATCAGAGCTCGCTTGAGGTTTAACACAGTACAAAGGTCTTCTTTTTCAAAAATCCAGTGAGGAACGAGTTAGTAGCCCGTATAAGGATGTTATTAGTATATAGAAAGTGGCTTATTAACTTATTTGTTATGTCGGAAAATCGTGCATCTCGGGACGTTCATGTCTTGGGGGGTGCACGTAAGCGCTGTCCACCAGTGCGCACAAGCTGAAGGGTGGAGCCCCACGGGTGGCAGGTAACCCGACCCGCTTTGATATCCTCTACGACTCTTCATGTCGTTTGGGGTATTCGAGCAACGTCTGTCCCTGGCGTGCGTGGTGCAACATGGGAGACCCCGTCACGTGGTCTGAAACGTGAACACGTAACTCAAGGCGTGTTTGGCTTGAGAACATCCGGGCGAGTGATGACGGCCGGATGTACCAACTGTATGGATTCCGGGCTCGGTGTGCAGCCGAGTCTGATGATTGGTTGAATTTCTGCAGGTAGCCTTACCACGAAACGGTAGACGTGTAGTATCCGTGTGCGAGTGACGAGTAGTGCCACTGAACTAACGACGCCGGCTAAGTCCGGTATAGGTTTTTCCTTTGTGAGGACGTAGTACCGACATAATCTGGTGACGCCTCGACGTCACACCCAACAAAATGAACAACTTCATTTAAAATTTGATGGTTTTGATCCAAAGTAGTAAAACTTGATGTAACTCCTTCCCTTGAACAGGATATTCAAAGTTAACAAGCTTTCAACTTATAGGATGTTGAGGACAGAGCACTCTGTTTCCAGCTAAATTAAGGCTGAAGTTAATCAGAGGTTAGAGGTTGAGTTCTTTCGAGGTTGATGTCGTATGATACATCTCTGGAAAGCTTTGGAGGAGCTTTACAACTTTTCTGTTGAGTTCCAGAGGTGTTTCGCCCCTTAACCACTCGAAAAATGCAGCAGAGTTGAAACTGTCCAGAAAACAGGACGGAGCAAAGACTCTCTGTAAATTAAGCATAACTTCCTGCATAAAAATCCAAAAATAGAAAATGAGGTAGTTCTGGAAAGATTATGAGATGGGTTACAACTTTGTAACAGAAAGTTTTGTCAGATTAGGAACAGAATTAACTGGGATTCTTGGATCAAATCAGTACCTAAGGCAGGGAGGTGCTGTCCAATTGTTTCCAGAAATTCTGTTAACTTTGACATCTCATAACTTTTGAACCAGAGCAGATCTTAGGCCAACCAAATACTTTCTGGAAAGCTATTGAAGTTAACTTTAACTTTGATGTTGAGCTCCAGGACTGATTTTGCTTTTAACCTGGCCTAAATCAGATTGATATGGAAACTGGTCAGGGCTGTCATGGGAACAGCAGATCAGCAGTCAAATTTGTTTAAAAATTTGAACTATGTTTCCAAGTGTTAAGGGTTCAATGACATATCTTATGTTATAACTCAATGGTTTACGGTTTAAATAAATATTTGACATTTCTCAAATATATTTTTACAGATGGCAGCAGATAAACGGTTGGAGAACGGGTGGGTAGTTTCCCACTGCTCTGACCGTAGCGGCTACCCGGGAGCATTGTGGCTAATGCTCCAATATTTCGGGTACAACCAGATGCCGCAATACTTCGCCAAGGAAGAAGGCGAAGAGGGGAACAAGACGTGGACGATCCATGTCGAGGTTCCTGCAGGGCCTACGCCACCCGGTTGGGTGCCATTCACCGTCACGGTGAGAGGAAGACAACCGGAAGGGATGTGGCAAGTGGCAGCCCGTGACACTATGTCACGTTTCTGCCAACTACACGTGCAGGCTATGGAGGGAACTCCATACGCACTCGTTCCGGTGGAGGGACGAGCTCAGCATGTGTGGGAAGAGAGGTACCTAGAGGCAACAAACCCGAGTTGCCCAAGGTACAACCCCGCGGAGGCAAATCTCAGCCTCCAAATGAGGGCGGGAAACGCTGTGATGGACAGCCAAGCTGTTCATACGGAGCATCTCGCCACCAAGCTCAAGGAGAGCACAAGCCGTGGAGATCGTTTTGAGAGTGCTCACAGTGCACTCCGCAATGTGCCCCTTCCGACGATCAAGCGACTGAATGAACAACACAATCAGTTGCGTCGTCTGAAGAAGGCAAATAAGAAGAGCCGTGTTGACATTGCGGCGTTGCAAGAGCTGGTGCAGACCCTAACCCAGCAGAATGAGGACCTTGCTCAAGAGCGGGACGACGCTATTGAGGAAGGACAAGGCTGGGAAGAGGACTACAACCAGGCTATGGACGAGGTGCATGCATTGCAGGACCTCGTGCCCCCGGTATTGGGCGTACCGGTAGTCTTGGGTCTTCCAGCCATGGGAGAACCTGGAATGGGAGAAGAGGTGGTAGACCCCGAGCCACCAGCAGAGGTACCGGAGGAGGACGACCCACAGGAGGTCGAGTTCTACTCCGAGTAGGGGGTTACGGTTGCCAAGTAGGGCAGCTAGGGTAGCGTAACCCAACTTTTGTAATCGGTGACATGTCGTGTAGACAGTAGCGTATGTATAGGTAGTGACGACATGAGCACGACTTCTCGGAGATCCGAGAATAATGTATCTTGTATAAAGTTTATGCTTTATCAATATATGTGAATGTTGTGCAAGTTAATCATGCGTCGCTTCAATACTTACTCCTGTTTATGGAATTTTGAGTAAGACATGTGCTAATTGCTGCTGTGTTGAATTTCAGAATGACGCGTACTCGTGCCAACCCCGATGTTGGAGGTACTAGCCAAGGGGGAGAGACCTCCCAACCACCTCCCGAGGACCCCTCGGGACAGCAACAGCAACAGCAAACACCGCCACCGCCACTGCCAACGGTTACATTGGCCGACATTGTCGCGGCAATGGCGGGTTCACATCAGCAGCATACAGAGCTGCTGCAAACGTTAATTGCGAATACGTCTCGCCCGGAGAGACGTCAAGATCGCGAGGAGCGCCAACAGAGCTCCTACTCCGACTTCCTGGCGACTCATCCCCCTGTATTCTCAAGGGCGGATGAACCACTTGACGCGGACAACTGGCTCCGCGCCATAGAGATGAAGTTCGGGCTGCTCCAAATCAGCGAGCAGCGCAAGACTCAGTTCGCGGTCCAGCAGCTCCAAGGATCCGCGAGCGCGTGGTGGGCCAACTTTTGTGCTTCACAACCCACCGACCGAGTGATGACCTGGGCGGAGTTTCGGACGGCCTTCCGGGCCTATCATATACCGCCCGGTTTGATGAAGAGGAAGACGCAGGAATTCCTACACCTGCAACAAGGGAGCCGGAACGCGCTGGAGTACTCCAGAGCGTTCAACGATCTCGCACTCTACGCGTCGTATCACGCAGATACGGACGAGAAGCGGCGGGACCACTTTTACCAGGGGCTTAACCCGCTCCTGAAGGACAAGCTGGCGATGTTCAATCGCGGCAGCCTCAACGACATAATTGATGCTGCGATTGTTCAGGAAGACTCCGGCAAGGAGTTGGCGGCGGCAGAGCGAAAGCGAAGCGCGCCGCAGAGCAGCGGAGAAGGAGGCGGTCCTTCTCAGAAGTTTCGGATGGTGAATCGCCCACCATCAGGTCCGCGCTGGCAGCCACCACAGCGGTCGATGCCGTTCCGCGGTCGGCCGTATTCTTCACCGGCATTCCGGCCGGCACTGCCAGCACCACCGCAACAACAGCAGCAGCAGCGGGCGATGCCGCGTGCGTTTGCACCTCCGCAACGCATGCCGGGCTTTCGTCCACCAAGTACTCCACCAGCAGCGGCCACATGTTACAAGTGTGGTCGTCCAGGACACTTCGCGAGCTGTTGCCCGGAGAGGCAAGGCGGCGGAGTGGTACCACAGTTTCCGGGGAGGAATCAACCCCGGAACCCTACTAATGCGCGGCGGGCAAACCCTAGGCCCGGCACTGTCCACCAGCTTGCCATTGAGGACGTGCCGGAGGGCGAGCCAATCCTTGCGGGTATGTTCCGACTCCACCAGCATCCCGCTATAGTACTATTTGATTCAGGCGCCACGCATAATTTTATTAGCCAAGCTTTCATTGCTAAACACAGCTTGCCAATACTACCCACCGATAGTCCATATTTAATTTGTTCACCGGGTGGGAAGATTTCAGCAAGCGTAATGGTCTCCAAAGCACCATTATGCTTAGCGGGTAGAGTGTACCCCACGTCTCTCATTATCTTAGAGGGACAGAAGGTCGATGTCATCCTAGGGATGTCGTGGTTAACCCGCCACGGCGCTGTTTTAGACACCGTCCTCCGAGTCGTGCACTTAAACTCAGAAGTGCACGGTTCTCACTCATTATTTCTGGACAGTCCAGAAATAAAACTTCCAAGTGTCTATCAAGCCACAACCATCAGATTGGAAGACATTCCAGTGGTCCGAGAGTTCCCTGATGTATTTCCGGATGATTTGCCGGGGATGCCACCCGATAGAGAGGTGGAGTTCAAGATTGAACTTGCACCGGGAACCATGCCAATATCCCGAAGGCCGTACAAGATGGCGCCCAAGGAGTTAGCGGAACTGAAGATTCAGCTCACGGACCTCCTGGAGAAGGGTTTTATTAGGCCGAGCTCCTCGCCATGGGGTTGTTCGGCATTATTTGTCAAAAAGAAGGATGAAACGTTGCGGCTTTGCGTGGACTACCGTCCATTAAATGCCGTAACCATCAAGAACAAGTACCCGTTACCACGGATCGACATGTTGTTTGATCAGTTGGTCGAAGCAAAGGTCTTTTCCAAGATGGATTTAAGATCCGGGTACCATCAGATTAAGATCAGGGCTGAGGACATTCCAAAGACAGCTTTTTCGACAAGGTACGGACTTTATGAGTACCTGGTCATGTCCTTTGGCCTCACCAATGCTCCAGCTCACTTCATGTATTTAATGAACTCGGTGTTCATGCCGGAGCTGGACAAGTTTGTCGTGGTCTTCATCGACGACATCCTGGTATACTCCAAGTCGGAGGAAGATCACAAGAAACATCTGCGTATAGTCTTGCAACGGCTGCGGGATCACAAGTTATACGCAAAGTTCAGCAAATGCGAGTTTTGGATATCGCAAGTGCCTTTCCTCGGGCATATCATCTCAGCGGAGGGTATCGCTGTGGACCCGAGCAAAATCACGCAAGTGCTGAATTGGAAATCCCCGAGAACTGTTCATGAGGTACGGAGTTTCCTCGGACTCGCGGGATATTATCGGAGGTTCATTCCGAACTTCTCGAAGATTGCCAGGCCAATGACAGAGCTGCTGAAGAAGGCTACCAAATATGTTTGGAGTCCAGCATGTGAAGCAGCATTCAAGGCTTTAGTCAAGCACCTGACATCAGCACCGGTTTTGGCGCAGCCAGACACAACAAAACCGTTCGAGGTGTACTGCGATGCATCCGGCATTGAGCTCGGATGTGTGCTGATGCAAGACCAAAGAGTGGTCGCGTATGGATCACGACAGCTTAGGAACCATGAGCAAAATTATCCAACTCACGATTTGGAGCTCGCTGCCGTGGTACTTGCACTGAAAATGTGGAGGCACTACCTACTCGGTAACCTCGTACATTTATATACCGACCACAAAAGCCTCAAGTACATCTTCACTCAGAAGGAGCTGAACATGAGGCAACGAAGATGGTTGGAACTGATAAAGGATTACGAGATAGAGATCCATTATCATCCGGGCAAGGCAAACGTTGTGGCAGACGCGCTAAGCCGCAAGTCACACGTCAATAATCTGACCATCACACCGTTGGAAGAGAGCGAACCACCACTACATGTGATTCCACATGGAGCTCTCTACAACCTAGCTTTGATCCCCACCATCCGTGAAGAGATAGCGGCAGCCCAGAAGAATGACAAGGGCATGTCACATTTGCGGAGACGTGTAGACAGTGGGGAGTTGAAATGTTTCCGGAAGGACGGAGACGGCGTCTTATGGTTCAAGGACCGGATCGTCGTACCCCGAAACCCGGAGTTAAGGAAGAGAATCTTTGATGAAGCTCACTTATCAAAGTTTTCTATTCACCCCGGCAGCAACAAGATGTATCAAGAACTCAGAAGCAAGTTTTGGTGGACACGGATGAAGCGAGAGACGGCAAAATACGTGTCCGAGTGTGATACATGTCGACGGGTGAAGGCAGACCACATGCGGAAACCGGGACTGCTGCAACCACTGGGCATTCCTGCCTGGAAGTGGGAGGACGTGAGCATGGATTTCGTCGTCGGTTTACCCACCACCTTACAGAAACATGATTCTGTGTGGGTGATCGTCGATCGGCTCACCAAAGTTGCCCATTTCATCCCGGTCAACACCAACTACAACGCCAAGAAGTACGCTGAACTGTACATCTCACGGATCCTATGCTTATACGGCGTACCCCGTACCATCGTATCGGACCGGGGCACTTTATTTGTGTCCCGTTTTTTTGGGAGCAGCTACACGCTGCCCTGGGGACGAAGCTGATCCGTAGTTCAGCCTACCACCCGCAGACAGATGGGCAAACGGAGCGGGTAAATCAAATCCTAGAAGACATGCTACGAGCTTGCGCTATCGACCACGGCAAGAATTGGGATGATCACTTGCCATTAGCCGAGTTCTCGTACAACAATGGGTACCAAGCCAGCATCAAGATGGCGCCCTACGAGGCGCTATACGGCAGGGAATGCCGCACACCACTGAACTGGTGTGAATCTGGCGAGAGGGTTACCTTCGGGATTGATCTTATCAACAACGCGGAAGAAAAGGTTCGATTAATTCAAGCGAACCTAAAAGCCGCTCAATCCCGACAGAAACAGTATGCGGACCGGAGAAGGCGCCCATTACAATTCGAAGTTGGAGATCACGTATACCTACGAGTGTCTCCAATGAAGGGCGTAAACAGATTTGGGGTGAGAGGAAAGTTAGCACCCCGATTCATCGGTCCATTCCAGATTACCGAAAGATGTGGATCGGTGGCATACCGGCTAAGATTACCAGAAGCACTTTCCGGTGTGCACGACGTCTTTCACATTTCCCAGCTGAGGAAGTGTCTCAAGCTATCAACTACCGTTCAGCTGGAAGACATTGAAGAACTGCAACCGGATCTCACCTATCGGGAGGAACCGGTGCAGATTATTGATGAAAAGGCCCGAACCACACGCAACCGTACGTTGTGGTTCTACAAGGTTCTATGGAGTAATCACTCCATGGACGAAGCGACATGGGAGAGCGAAGAATTCCTTCGCACTAACTACCCCGACTTTTTCACGTCGCATATTCGGTAATTTTCCACCGTCCTCTCTCTCATTTCACCTTATAATCTCGGGACGAGATTCTTTTAAGGGGGGAGGAATGTAAGGGCCTCAGTTTTTGACACTCATTTGCAGTGTTCATCACCACACCACACACCTCATTTGAGGAAGAATGATGAACACAAATAAAGAGCAAGTAACAATTATCAACATGCTCATTAGGGAACAAACTCACACATTGCAACAGTGGTACTTCCCACATGTGATATAGATGGGCTGGACATATGAAAACTCCTACACTTTGCTAAGGATGTCCATGCCAAGTTCCACCCAAATTCAAAACCTTTTTGAGGTCATTTTGGGTATAGTTAGGAAGAGGGCAGTTTGAAACCATATTCAAATTCAAACTGTTTTCACCCACTGAATTTAAAAGTGGAAGGCATATTCTTGCTCAGCACATTTTTGTGAGCTCACACACCAATTTTCACTCCATTTGGAGTTGATCTTGACATGAGCTAAGGGGGAGAAATTCAAACTTTATTTGAATTTCAAACTGCACTTGTGCTGAAATTCATTCAAACCAAACCTCATTTGAACTTTGATCAATTCAAAGGGCTCTTGGGTGAATAATTTGAATTGCCAAGGGTAGAATAGGGTTCACTGTTTACCACAGCTGTTAGGAATAAATTTCAGAGGTTAAAAGATAAGTGGGACCCACATGTCAGCCTCTGCCTCAAAGCAAACCGACTGAACCACAGTTCAGTCGGTTCCCGGCAGCTGTGCGCGCGCGCCACCGAAGGGGGCAGCCGGCGCCAGCTCCTGCTGCGTGCCCCAAGCCGGAGACCAGCCGGCCGGGCTATTTATTCCCTCCCCGGCGTGCTTCAGTCACCATTTCCTCGAGCTGCCGACGCACACGACTTGTTTTTCCACTGCCATCGCCGCCGCTCGAGTTCCTGCTTGATCAAGCCGATCGCAGCCCCCTCTTTCCATTCCAAGGTCCCAGCAAGGTACTAGCAACCATCCTCCATCCTTCCCATTGATAGAAATCGATTGAAACCGAGTGATATCGGCTGTGCCGAAAGATCAAACTCGGAACTGGAAACCGCCGCACCTCGGGCTCTCGTGGACAGCCCAACCTGGGCGTTGTCACGCCCGAGCCAAGGCACCCTTGGACGCGCAAGTGATCGGTGCTGCTCATCCCCGAGCCACAGCTCGAGTGGTTGCTCACCGGCGGCGAATTTCCACTTTTCCCCTTTCTGTGTGCAGAACGACCCTCGGGTACGATTCTGTTTAATTCGTGCTCTAGAAAGGATTAGAGGGCCTCAGGCCACTCCCACACGAACTAGACACGGTGACGCACAAGTTGCCTTCACAACTCTGGGCCGGAGAACTTCTGTGCCCGGCGTAATTCAAGGTCTACTAATGGCGGAACGCACGGGGGGTATCGGGCGCACGGTGAGGACCTATTTCGGGCCTTCCCCGAGCTGCCCCGAGTTCATGTCGACCTTCTCTGAGGTCCACTGATGCTCCCCGACCGGTTTCCCAAGTAGCTGAGGCACTAGGAGCATCAGCCGACATGGCCGAAGTCGTTCCGATATGGCGGCTCGTCGCCGACCATGCTCCGGCCGTTGTCATGAGCAGCTGACCCTCGGATCATGTTCCCCAAGTAAAAGTAGGCAGGGGCGGCCAGAATCAAGAAGTTTGGAGCGGTACAGCAGCCAGCGGCGAGCTCTCCGGCGAGGTCCCTCGGCGGCGGAGCGCGGGTGTCGCGAGGTTGAAGAAGGGGGTGGACCCCAGCTGTCAGCGGCCGATATTTTGAATCGGGATCCGGCTGCGGCCGGGATCGGGTGTGCTGGCGCGCAAAAGCCTTGTGGGCCGCGGTGTGCTGTCGCTTCGGCGTGCGACGCGTGTCCCCTGGGCCCACGCGCGAGTTTAAACTTTTCCCCGATTTTCAGATTTCCTTCAAACTTCAAATCCTTATAACTTTGGCTAGAAAGCTCCAAATTGAGTGAACCAAATTTTGCTGGATTCAGCTCTCTGAGTACTTTCCAGAAAATCAAGTTTCACTTCATGAAATTCCCTAATTCTCCAGAATTAATTCCTTAATGTTTAAACTGTTAGGAATTTTAACTGGAGAATCCTTTGGCGGAAAATCCTGAAATTTTGCTGAGATGTTCACCAAAATATCATTGAGCTACCATAAAAATTTCAGATCCATTTGAGCTCATTTAGTCCACCTAATGGTGTGATTAGTAAAACTGTTCCAGAGAAAATAGAAAATGTTCAGAAACATTTTCAGGATTTTCTCTGAAATTGTTTAGCTCATATCTTTAGTTAGAGACTTCCAAATTAAGTGAGACCAACTCCATTAGAACCCTCTGAAAATCTAGTTTTCAGAAAGTCATAGTTTGTCTCATGAAAATCCCTAGAACACCCTAAGGGTTCCAATTAAGGTCAAGGACATAATTATTTGTGGAGGGCTCAAATGAGCTTTGCTGCAACTAAAACTTGACCAAGTCTTTGTTTAGGTTGTAACCAAGCCACAGTAAAAGTTTCACAGTCATTAGGTCTGTCTAGTAAGGGTTATAGGCTTCACAACTTCAAAGTTAATACAAAGGCCTCTAAATTAATACATACATTGTTCTTATCATGTAGTCGCTAAGGTCGAGGAGGAACCCGAAGTCCTAGACTTCGTTACTCCGGAGGAACAGCTAGCCTACGACCAAGAGCAGCAAGGCAAGCCCCGTTTTGCATTAACCTTTTTACAAATTTTATTGTTTTGAGCACATACTTGTTTCCCTTTGTTCGTTGCATTAGAGTCTTGATTGGAAACCCAACTGCACAGCCAAGAAAACCATGGGTTGGGTTTAGGATCGAAAACCTCGTTAGCCACTGCATTGCTAGAATAGAGTAGGATTCGGTACAAGTCGAGTAGTTGGAACTACTCGCGAGAATAGGCTAGAGGCACATTGCTCGGGTAGAGATAGCACATGAAACACATGGCAAGAAAATGAGACCGAGCGGAGAGTAAGGGCAGCAGGACTTTGGGGCCTGTGTGCTGTAGCTCCGCTTGTGTCGATTGAGGACCGAGCCGTGTGCGGGCCTGTTGAACAAGCTAGAACAGTACCGAAGACCTACCGGCTATATGGGAACCGGGAAACTGATGTAACTCGGGTAGCTGGGTGTTGAGGCATTGCCCGTCGTTCAGAGGGTAGGTTGAGAGCTCGAGGTGTAAATCAGCTGGCGGCACAGAGATGCGCGTGCAGGGACCTCTTGCTCGGGACGATGGGACCGGTTCAATATTTGGCTAACGGGTGAAAGGTAGTCGCGTACGGCGTCCGTGATGGTTGTTGTAGGCAACATCGAGTACGGGCGTACGTGACGGGTTGTTCGGGTAACCCTGCAGGTGTAAATCGATTATAATCGCCGTCCCTCGCGGTCAGTGAGTACCACTTGTTCACTGTACCGTGACGTAGAAAGAACAGGCTAGTTACATGTTAAAATGTTGCGGATTGAAAGTTGGATATTGATTGTTAATGATATGTTGTAGCTTAGTGCTAACTAAAGTTCTTTTCAACTTTGGGCAAAGTACATGAGAGAAATGCGTTTCTTGTTTGATTGCGGCTCTCTCATGTGCCTTAGCATAAAGTTCTCCACAACCTGCTGCTAAAACTTGAAAGTAAGGTTCTACTAATTAGGCGAGTCCTTGCAAATGATTTTTTTTTACCTCATGCAACCCATCACCCTCATGTAGAAGTTCCATGTTTAGGTGAGACGGGTCAGACTTGCTGAGCCTTCGTGCTCACTGCTTGTGTTTGAAGCTTTTGCAGGGTTCTATGAGGAAGGGACTCCCGAAGAGGAGACGGAACCCCAGGAGGGGAACCCCGTCGAGTGGGAGTCATGCACGCCGCAGAGTTAGTGTGCGTGTGTGCTAGCAAGGACACGTTCGAGGGCTGAACGTGCACTTGATGCTTAGTCTACGCCCGCGAGTGTGGACTAAACTTATTTTGATGTAAACATGTTAATAAACTTGCTTATGTAATAAAGCTTCCGCTTCCGCTTTGTACCTTTGACGTGTGTTACACGGTGCTGTGCAATGCAGCACCCGTCAGCGTGATCCTGGCTCGACAGGACCAGTGGGGTCGTGTCACGCCGGAGCCTGCCGTCGCCGCCGGGGCCGGCGCCGAAGGCACCCAAACCGGCGGAGCAGGGGGTGCTCCCGGAGCCCCCCTAGAAGATGGAGCAGCAGAGCTCCCACCGTCAGCACCTCCGGCACCACTCGCCGAACCAGCCCCTGAAGCCCGGGGCGCCTGCGTCCCCCCGATGAGTCCCGGATGCGCTCCCTCTGGTGTCGTCGCCTCCCGAGCCTGCAGCAGGGACACTCGACGGCCGGGGCACCTGAGCCCCTGGGTCAGTCCCGGATGCCGCAGCACCGGCGTCCCTCCTCGGAGCTCCACCACATGTGGAAGGAGGGTGGGACGCCCGGGGCTCCTCTGACCGCCGCTGTCCAAGAGGAGTCCCGTCAGCACGGAAGACCATAGACCTCTTGGAGTCGCTGCCCGATGAACCGATGCCTCCCTATGAAGGGTGCGGGGGGGCTCCGGTCCCCTGACTCGGCGTGAAAGACGCCCTCGGTGGAGACCAGGAGCGCTTCCTCTTCGGCAAGCCAGAGGCTGGCTCCTTGCCCTTCCCCTTGTCGGCAGTCCGAGCTCTGTCGACTCCCGGCGCGGGTTGGGCATCGGCCGACGTCTCGCGCTCCGCTCCAGAGCGGTCAACCCCGGGGATCGAGATCCCCCGGAATACATCACCGACCTGGCACACGGCAATCCCGATGTCGTGTAGGGTTGGCAGCTCCCGCAACAGCTTCGACCTCCGCAACGGCTCCATGGAGAGAGGGAGGTAGGAAGCTGGAATCGTGAGGGAGCTTTCATCAAGGAAGTCGCTGCTTACGCTCATCAACATTCCCCTCAGCAGTTCGTCAGACGGGTCGGAGTCTAAGCCCATCTCCAGCCTGGTGCAGTCGTGTATGCCGGTGTAGTAACACGCCGGGCGGTTGCGCTGCTGCAGCGGCGCAAGGCGCCGTGACAGGAAGCTCTCCAGCACCATCAGGGATGTCAACCCCTAATCCGCCAGGAACCGGATCCGCTCCAGGACTGGCGCGTATTCTGGCTCCAACTCCGGGCTCTCCTCCCAGAAGCGACGCTCGGTGGTTGGAGCATCAGTCGGCAACTGGAGGCGATCGTGCTCATTGGTCTTCACGATCACCCAGTTTTCCCTCCAGCCTTCCCACCTCGCTGCGCTGAAGGGCAGAAGGTACCCAGAGACCTTGGGTCCTTGCAGCGGTGCTGGAAGTAGTAAGCGCCCAGCTGATTCTTTGAACCGCGCCCAGTCGTCCGCAGCACGAAGAAGTGACAGAAGAGCGTCACTGAAGCTCGCACTCCGACGAACATGGCAAAGGAGTTGGGGGAGAGGTGATGAAGCTGGAGGTCGTACGTCTCCAGCAGCGTCACGAAGAAAGAGGAGATCGGCGGGATGAACCCCGCCAAGGCGTAAGTGGCGAAGAAGACAATCTCCCCCCTCTCCGGACACAGAGGGAGAGATCCCCGCCAAAGACAACGCCGCTGCTCCTTAGAGTGCCATCCCAGCAGCTTGCGCATCGACCCCAGGTCTCTCATCTGGGCGATGCGCGGCGGAGGCAGGTAGGAAGCCATCAAAGATGAAGAGGCAAGAACTCAGAAGGTGGAAGAGGCTTGGGCGCACGGAGGAATCTGGAAAGCTCAGGCGCAAGGAACTGTGCAAAGGGAAGCTTGCGATGCAGAAGGAATCCCCTTTAAACATCCCAAAAGCAATTCAAAACGCTTCGTATGCGCCGCTCGCGGTGAACGCCTCAGTTCCAAGCCCCAGCGACGATGACAAGTGGGACCAAGCCGTCCTGCAGGAATGGTACACCAAGAAGTCAGCCACTCAAGCGGACAACCTGGAGGTCCCTAGCAAGGCACTACGACGTGCGGTAGTGCGCTGCGACGTGCAGTAGTGGCAGCCTTGGAAACCGCTGTAGTAAAAGCAACTTTCAAAGAAAGATTTAAGACCCCACGACCTTCCATTGCCCATGCAGCGGTTCAAAGAAGTTTGAAGAAAGTGCGCGGGATAGAAAAGGTGAAGGCCCCACCTCGGGCTCATTACCTCCCCCGATATGGGCCCGGGGGCCACTGTCGGTACCCTCAATACCGGGTACCCCCGCGCACAGGACAAAACCACCTAAGGACCTCGCCCCTTCTGCGGGGGCGAGCTCCGAGGGCGCCACGTGTCCAGCCGGGACGGAGCTCCCCTCTCCTCAGAGGAGAGCTCCGGGCCAGCCACGTGGCCAGGCGGAGCCGGACCTCCCCCCTCCACGGGGGAGAGCTCCAAAGGCTCCACTTGTCCAGCGGGGCCAGAGCTTCCCCTCTCCTCAGAGGAGAGCTCCAAGCCTGCCACGTGGCAAGCAGAGCCGGGCCTCCCCCCTCCGCGGGGGAGAGCTCCGAAGGCTCCACGTGTCCAGCGGGGCCGGAGTTCCCCCTCTCCTCAAAGGAGAGCTCCGGGCCCACCACATGGCAAGCAGAGTCGGACCTCCCCCTCCGCGGGGGTGAGCTCCGAAGGCTCCACGTGTCCAGAGGGGCCGGAGCTCCCCCTCTCCTCAGAGGAGAGCTCCGGGCCCGCCACGTGGCAAGCAGAGACGGACCTCCCCCCATCCGCGGGGGTGACCTCCAAAGGCTCCACGTGTCCAGTGGGGCCGGACCTCCCCTCTCCTCAGAGGAGAGCTTCGGGCCCGCCACGTGGCCAGCAGAGCCGCACTACCTGCCCCGGCGCGGTAGGAAGCGGATGTAAAGACCCACGCCTTCCCGAGGCGCGGCATTAAAGATCCACGCCTTCCCAAGACACGGAGAACCGGAGCACGCCTCTGCCAGGAGGCGTTGCGCCCAGTCACATCACAGTGAAGACAGGCGCAGAATGCCAGAGGTTGTGGACCAATAAACACAGCGACAAGACAACCTCTGCTGCCCCTGCCATCATCAACCACTACGCCTCGCTTGCGGCGTGGGCAGGGCAGCAGGACGGAGGCTCAGAAGCTACTGCCAGAGACAACTACCGGCGTTACTGCGAGATACTGTGGATGGCTGGAAATCACTCCGGGACCACCTGTCGGGTACCGGGCCCCCCTTTGTAAGCCGCCCAAGCCTTGGACTATAAAAGGCTCGGGTAGGAAGCGTTGCAAAGGGTACGTGTCGGTACCCTCAATACCGGGTTCCCCCGTGCACAGCGTAAAACTTCCTAAGGACCTCGCTCCCTCTGCAGGAGCGAGGTTTGAAGGCGCCATGTGTCCAGCGGGGCCGGAGCTCCTCTCCCCTCGAAGGATAGCTCCGGGCCTGCCGTGTGGCCCAGGAGGCTGGACCTCGCCCCCTCCGCAAGGGCGAGCTCCGAAGGCGCCACGTGTCCGGCAGGGCCGGGGCTCTCCTCTCCTCAAAGGATAGCTCCGAGCCTGCCACGTGGCCCGGAAGACCGGACCTTGCCCCCTCCGTGGGGGTGAGTTCCGAAGGCTCCACGTGTCCAGCGGAGCCGTAGCTCCCCCTCTCCTCAGAGGAGAGCTCCGGTTCCAACACGTGGCCAGCAGAGCAGTGCTGCCGCCCGGCGCGGTAGGCAGCAGGAGTAAAGGCGCGCCATGCCTTTACCGTACAAAGCATTCAAGACCCGCGCCTTCCCAAGATACAAAGACATGGAGCACGCCTCTGACAGGTGCCGTTGCGCCCAGTCGCATCGCAGACTGGCGCGCCGTGTTAGAGCCTGCCAGCCAATAAACATAACGACAAGACATCCCCTGCCGCCCCCGCCATCATCAACAACTACGACTAGCATGCGGCATGGGCAGGGATGCAGAACGAAGACTCGGAAGACTTCGGTAGAGACAACTACCGACATAACTGCGGATACGATAGTCGGCAGGAAATCTCCCCGGGACCACCTGTCGGGTCCCGGGCCCCCCATGTAAGCCACACGAGCCTTGGACTATAAAAGGCTCGGGTAGGCAACGTTAGCAAGGGTTCGCACTCCAGCAACTCACACCCTAGGCATAACTCATCCTTAAGCTCAGGACTCCGGTTCTGAGCAACAAGCAATACAGCGAGCACTTCTGCTCATCGTGGACGTAGGGTTTTACGCTCCGGCGGCCTGAACCACGTAAAACTCGCCGTGTCAAGCTCCTCCCTCACTCGTCCCTTACGCTTAAGCTCTCCGCAAGCGACTAGCCCCTCCAAAAAAGAACCTCCGCGGGCTGCCCAGAGCAGGTCCGGGGGAAGTGTCGACCACACACTTCGACATTTGGCGCGCCAGGTAGGGGGCTTTTCCATTGCGCGACGAGTTTCCGCCGACGAAGATGACGAAGCTTCCTTCAGCGGCAAGCTCTCCTCCCCCGCGTTCACGGCGGACCGTGACTAGCGGGGAATACTTGTTGACACACTCAGGACGGAATGTGTCGGGGCAAGCTGGAAGCCAGCAGCCGACTCCGGCAACGCCGACTCCGGCAATGCAGGCTCCAGCCAGCGTGAGATCTTCTGCAGCGCTGAGCGTTTCCCACGGGGGTGCGCCAGCTGCAGCAAGAGTGCTACTGCACAATCCACCTGCTGGGGACGCGCCTCAGGCAGCAACCCGGCAGTGGATTCGCAAAGTAGACCGTCTTGTCGTCGCTGCCGCAAACCCTCGATTTCGGCGGGGACGACGCTCCGGCTAACCGGCTGTGTCGCTGACGCGCACGCCGACGGTTGACGGACAGACGGCGGATTCCGGATCCACCAGGCTTCCATCGACGGACCTGAGGACTGAGCTGGAACGATGCCACTTGGGCTAAGACGCCCGAGTGTTCCTTGAGCGACGGCGAGAACGGCGTCGCAGCCAAGAGACCGGCGTCAGCATGACGTCTGCCTCAACCCTGCCTGAGGCGCAGACTTTCGCCACGCGAACTCTGCCCAAGGCATACGCTACGCAGCATATGCCACAGCCATATGCCCTGCAAACGGCGCCCCCGGTCTATGGAGCAGCCTTGCCCATACCGGGGTACACTGTGCCAGCAGCGAACCAAGCGTTCGCGGCACCAACTCCTGCAGCAACAGGGGCAGGATGTGCGGCCCTGGCGCCCCACCTTCGCTTCGCGAGGTGGCCGCGCAAGTTTCGGCCGCACCTGCCCGAGAAGTACGACGGCAGCGTCAACCCGGCGGAGTTCCTCCAGATCTACTCCACCGCCGTACTTGCTGCAGGAGGGGATGAGGCCGTCATGGCCAACTACTTCCCCGTCGCCCTGACCGGCCCAGCCCGGTCTTGGCTCATGAACCTCCCCCAGGGTTCGATAACTTCCTGGGGAGAGCTCTGCTGGTAGTTCATTGCCAACTTCGGCAGTTCCTACACCCGTCCTGGCACGGAGCTTGACCTCCACGCCATCAAACAACAACCTGGGGAATCACTGCGCTCCTTCATCCAGCGGTTCTCCCAGGTACGCAACACCATCCCGCACATTCAAAGTGCTTCTGTGGTGGTGGCGTTCCGGCAGGGTGTCCGGGACGAGAAGATGCTTGAGAAGCTCGCGACCAGAGAGGTCCGCGATGTCTCCGTGCTCTTCAGCCTGGTGGACAAGTGCGCCAGAGCAGCCGAAGGGCGGAACTGGCATTCACTGCCAGCCTCCGAGTCAGGAGGACAGCCCGGATCTGGCGCTGCTTCCTATGAAGGCGGCGAGAAGGCCAAGAGCCAGGGGAGTGGCAAGATGAAGTCATCGGCCGCGGCTCCCGTTGCCGCAGCAGCAGCACCCAGTGGAGCTCGGGGGCCGCGCCCCGACAAAAGGCAGCGATAGTCACCAGCCCCAGATGGTGACCAAGGCGAGCTATGCCCTGTGCATGGCACCAGCAATCATACTGCTGCCGAGTGCTGGGACATCCACAGGCCTGTCTACTACATCAGCGAAGTCCTCCATGGCGCCAAGACAAGGTACCTGGAGGTCCACAAGCTGCTGTATGCAGTGCTCGTGGCGTCCAGGAAGCTCCACCACTACTTTTAGGCCCACCGGGTCTCGGTAGTCACCTCCTATCCGCTGAAGACGATCCTTCACAGCCCCCGTTCAACTGGCAACGTTGCTAAATGGGCAGCGGAGCTGGCGGAGTTTGAGCTGGACTTCCTTCCTCACCATGCAGTCAAAAGCCAAGCGCTGGCTGACTTCGTGGCTCAGTGGACACCAACGAAGGCTGACCCAGGGGGCCACGAAGACGGTGAACTAGAGCACCGAGCTCCGGTCTTCACCTAGCCTCACTGGACGCTCTTCTTCGACGGCTCCTCGCGAAAGCAGGGAGCCGGTGCCGGTGTACTGTTTCTCATGCCATCGGGGGAGCAGTCTGGGTACATGGTGCGTCTCAATTTCAAGGCAACCAACAACATGGCATAGTATGAAGCACTCATCTTTGGCCTACAGACAGCCCTGTCTCCGGGCGCTCGCCAGTTGTTGGCACAGGGCGACTCCCACCTGGTTATCAAGCAAGTTAAGGGTGGATGCTCCTGCAGTGACCCGCAGCTAGCTGCTTATCTGCTCCACGTGCAGATGCTGGAGAAAGACTTCCTCGCCTTGGACCTGCGCCATATACCGTGCGCTGGCAATGCCGCAGCTGATGACCTCTCAATGAAGGCCTCCACCGGGGCCCCTGTTGTGGCGGACCGGAATCCGCTCATCCAGGATCGCAGAGGGTGGTGCCGCTCGGTGCGACACCCGACAGCACACGTCATAAGAACACATTATATTACAAGGGAAAACAAACTGAATGTACAAAGTAGTACACTTCTCAGTTACAAACTAGGGTCTTTATTACACAGCGGAAGTTTCTTTTGTACAACTCACGCCCGCCTATCTAGCAAAAGTCGATTGCCCAGCCCTAGGGCAACCCACACTAGCTGCACGTCTCAGCTCAGCGCGGCGTGTACGGCTCCCACTCAGCCGTGGTCCCCGACGGAGGGTAACCCTCGCCGGTGGACTCGTACTCCGAGTCCGTGGGTGGCTCCTCACCTGAAAAACACTTAAGCAGCAACGGTGAGCACGAAGGCTCAGCAAGGCTTAACCGACTCACCTACGCATGAAACTCTACATGAGGTGTACCATGACATAGGATAGCAATGTTGCAACAAATGGACACGCCTACAAGTTCATCCTTAGTTCAGCTTTTAGCAACAAGTTAACTGTTCATAAAGCTGAAATTTAGTGAGCAATATTTGGTGGCACACATGTAGCAACACAATTATCTCATGACAGCAATATTGAATTACAACATTCCATGAATTATCTACGTTACGACGCAGTGAACAAGCGGTACTCGTCACCGCGAGGGACGGCGAATCGACTCGATATACACCTGCAGGGAAACCCAAAGAGCACGTCACGTACGCCCATCCGTGGATCTGCACAGCACGCTCACTCGATGTCGTAGGGACAACCTTTCACCCAACAGCCCAAACGTCGAACCGGTCGCACCGAAACGAGCAGGAGGTTCCCCACACGGAGCATCTCTCTATGCCCGTCGGCAGATTTCCACCTTGCTGCCCTCAGCCTACACCTATAAATCGGTGCGTTATGCCTCGACGCCCGGAGGTTTAGGCTACATCAGTTTATCGGGGCCCATATATCCGATATGCCTTCGGTACGTTCAATACTTGTTCAGCAGGGCCGCACACGGATCGGTCCTCAATCGACACGGACAGGGCTGCGCACAGAAGACTTCCTCTTGCTGCGCCCTAGCCCCTGCCTACACTACAGGATTCCTGTCAACATACGACGGCTAAAACTGTCGTATATAAAGCCGAAGCCGTCGTATATAGTTTATATACGACGGCAGTTGTTTATATACGACGGTTTGTGGCTGTCGTATATAATTTGTCGTATATATAGTTATATACGACGGTCCGTCGTATATAACAGTATATATACGACGGCCGCTTATATACAACGGCCGGTTTCGTGGACTTGGCCCAGTGGACCAGGGCCTTTATATACGACGGCTGGGCCCAGCGGCTGTCGTATATAAGCCTTTATATACGACGGCTGGGCCCTGGCTGTCGTATATAAGGTCTTATATACGACAGCCTGGCCCCGCCGTCGTATATAATTTAGGCTTATATACGACGGCCCTGTATAGCAGCCGTTGTATATAAATTATACAGGCCGTCGTATATAAGCTTTTCCATTTTTTTAAAAAAATAGAAAACGGATAACCTGGCTCGATGGCCAGCTACACATACAAAGACAACAAAAAAACAGTTTGATATAAAAATTCACAACAAAGTGCAATAGTACACATCGACAATCACAAAGTCTGACACAAATGAAAATAAAATCACAAATCTATTGATTACTAGCCCCTCCACTACCTCCGGGAGCGAAGAAGTCATCCTGCCGCGGCGAACCTGGCGCCCTTAGCTGTGGCGATGGAGTCTGAGCCTCCATCCCTGATCCCTGCGAAACAAAGTGACATGTACAAGTTTACAATTGTTTTTCTAGTTTCATTAGGATTCTTAGCGGTTGGGGCTTCCACTTAATGTAACTTTCTTTTTATACCTGTACTCCAGGAAACTGCTCCTGTGGTGGCGACGGCTCCAGCACGAACGGAGGTGGCTGCCACAACGGTATCTGGATTTGCTGCCCTTGCTGTCGAGCTAGCGCCTGCCATTTCAAACATTACAATTTACAAAACTAATTGAAATGCAATGTAATTAAACTATAACTGTATGTTTCTTACTTCCATTGCCGCTTGCATCTGTGCCATATAGGACGCATGGTACGCCATGGAAGCCCTGTTGTTCTCTCGCTCTCTCGCCAAGGCCTCCTCCTGCCGAGCCAAGCTCTCCCGAAGCGCCATGACTTCGAGATCTCTCTCGGTGACACGGCGGCTGGAGGAGCCTGCAGCCGAAGACTGCGAGGAGCTGCCTCTCGCAGGTCGTGCCTCCCTAGAGTTGACGACTCCAGAGAATATGGCAAGCCTAAAAAACGAATCAATTCAAGGTAAAATTAAATAATCTTGAATTGAAAACAATGAAAGTAAATGAATTCACCTTCCGTGTGCTTTTCCACCTCCGCTTGCATACGCGGCTTGAGGGTCGATGTTCGGGGAGTTTTCCCAGTCGAACCCTTCGCCGTGTATCCTCACAGCCTCTTGCCCATACCTAGTCTGAAAAAACAATGAAATTGTGTAAGTTCAACAACATATATAGTGTCAAATAATTTCAGAGGTCATGAAACTTACCAGGCGCTCCGCTGCGTACTGACTACACTGCTCCGGCTGAGAAGGGTCAGTGTGACCTCTCCTATAGACCGCAGTAGCACTCGGTCGCAAGCCGGTCTCCTTTTCCTGTGAACATATGTTAGTACGAACAATTGTACATTATGAATATAATAAAAACTACCAAGAAACTTACCATCCGTTTAGCCATTCGCACAAAACCTTGGACGCCCATACCGTGCTTCCCTGAGCTCCCTCTGGCATCTCGAGCCTTCTTGGACTTAGCGATGAACTCATCGCTAGCCCAATACCTGCAAAGGGCTCAGTAATCTTCAGTTCGTCCCTGTAACCAAGGGACACTGACCTGCACACATGCGTAGTTCATTAGGTGTTACTTAGCAATATTAATATGAACAATTTAAAGATTACGCAACCTACCTCTGCGTATTGCTCCTCCGTCAAGTACGTGTCGGAGGCGTCTCTGAACGACCCAACCTCGTGGTCGTGGAGCTTTAAGTAGTCGTTAACTACTTGACTCCGAGCGTTCGAAAGCATTTGCATAACAAGCTTCCGAGCGTTTACTTCGAACACGGAGCGGGCGTGATCCATCTGCTCAGCCGGGTCCTAAAGGCGGTACCTGAGCTGTAGGAAGCCAACACAGTTCGACATATACGCACGTTAATTTTTGAAGGAACATAAAGAATTGAAACTTCAAATATTTATGAAAGTTACTTACCCAAAAATCTGCCCACACGACTCCCTGTAGGTTGTCGTTCTCCGGGTGAGGAACGCGCGCGTAGTCGTCCCGCGACGTAGCTGCACGTCCATCAATTGCACCGGGGTAGTGCAGACGCACTAAGTTCCCGATGCAACCGTTCACCGTCCTGTGGTGTTTCTGCCCGTCGTACGAGAGGTCCTCCCAAGAACTAAAAAGTTGTTTGTTAAGTCATTAAGTAAGATCATAGTCTTTGAGAACAAATAGAAATGAATACTTTAGTAATGTGTTACCTGTCTCCAACCGGACGAATAATTACCGACTCTCTAGGAATAGGTGGAGGACCAACAAAGTTACTCCTCCTCGTGCGTCTCCTCCACTGCGGCACCACGTCTGGTGACCCAGAAGGCTGGTCACCGGACGTGTCCTCAGGCTGGGTGCCCTCGGGCTCGCTGGGCAGACTACCCTGGGGGTGGCTGCTGGAGGGCTGGCTACCAGAGGGCTCGCTGCCCGAGGGCACGCTGCGCTGTGTACCCGTCTCCTGAGGTGCCGCTCTGGCCTCGGACTCATAGTCCGAATCAGACTACAATGGTAAAGTAAGTAAGCTAAATTGAAAAAGTGATTTTAATAATTTTGTGCATTGTAGAAAAATTTACCTCCGTACGCTGCAAACTGACAACCCTGTCCCGCAACTCTGGACACGCACTTAACAGCTGAGTGCGTCTGCTCCCGCTGTAAGTGGAACCGTAGAAGTAGTCGTCCCTCTCCTGCGAGGGGAGGAAACCCCTCACACTCGGCGCCTTCTTCCCCTTTGAACCCTTTGAACCCTTGCTTGACGACATCCTAATCAGTTTAAAAAGTAATTACTCCTAATCAGTTTCAAAAGTAATGTAAGCAATAATTAATGTCACTTTCATTTAAAAGAACATTACTCGTAATCAGTTTCAAAATTCATCAACATCATGATCATCAACATCGCGATCTGCCGTCTTGAGCTGTTTACGTTTCCGCTTTCGCATTGTAGATGTCTCTACATCTGCAATGTCTCCTACTAAGTTATCGAGTCCTGCACCAGACTCGACGATAAAAGAGTCTGGCAACTCTTCATCTTGGTAAACTTCTTCAATGTCTCCACTATCATGATAACCATCATCTCCAGGAGTATACAAGCGCTCACGAGGATTCACTTTATATACCACCCATCAAGTGCTAAGCTTCTTACATGGATAAGGTAGATAATACACTTGTTCCACTTGATGTGCAAGAACGTATGTATCTAAACCTCGTAAGCGTTCGTTGTGATTCACTTCAACCATGCCAAATTGATTTTCTCGAGTTCCATGATTGTTATCAAACCAATCACAATCAAAGAATACCACTCGAAGTTCTTTATTGCCAGCGAAAGTAAATTCCAGAATTTTGTTAATGATTCCATAGTAATTGGTTTCTTTCCCTTGTGAGTCGATTGCTCTCGTCACAACTCCGCAATTTGATGTTGCTGCGAGAGGACAAAGAGTTTTGAATTGAGTTGTACGGAATCGGAAGCCATTTACGTCATATCGACCATAGCTTCTAACTTTCACTAATCCATAAGATAGTTGTCGTAAATCTTGATGGATGTCCGTGTTCGCTAATACATAAGCTCGAAACCAGGATAAGAAATTTGGCCCTCCATTAATTCCAGCCCATCGCATCGTTTCTACTTGCTTTCTCGTTGGTTGATGCTTATGTTTCCAGTTTTGGTTGTGGAACTCACTGTACATACAAAACACATGCCATCGACATTAGCATACATGTATTGGTAAATACAATAATCATCATAAATGTAAGAGAAACACTTACTCGAAATATTTATCCATGCCATCGATATTAGCATACATGTATTGGTAAATACAATAATCATCATAAATGTAAGAGAAACACTTACTCGAAATATTTATCCATGCCATCGATATTAGCATACATGAAGAGTAAACCTAAGCATATCAATGCACCTAAAGCTAAGAAATTATCCACCTGTCGGGCGGGTGGCGGCCGGGGCGGCGGCTGGCGGCGGGTGGCGGCCGGGGCGCCGGCTGGCGGGCGGGGGGCGGCCGGGGCGGCGGCCGGGGCTTCGGCCGCTGGGGCGCCGGCTGGCGGGGGTGGCCGGGGCAGCGGCCGGAGCTGTGGCCGGGGCTGCGGCCGCTGGGGCGGCCGGGGGGCGGCGCCTGGCTGGCGGCGGCCGGGTGGCGGCCGGGGGGGTGGCCGGGCGGCGCCTGGCGGGTGGCGGCCGGGTGGCAGGCCGGGGCGGCGGCCGGGGGGGCGGTTGGGGCGGCGGCGGGCGGGCGGCGGCCGGGCGCGGGCGGGCGGCGACGGGCGGGCGGCGGCGGGAGGCTCGGGCTCGGGTCGGCGCGGGCGTGAATAACCGCGCCGACCCGAGCCCCCGCGGGTATATAAGCCTTATTTACGACGGCCACAACATGGGCCGTCGTAAATAAGGCTTATTTACGACAGCCTCGGTGTGGCTGTCGTATATAACTGCTATATACGACAGCCTAGGGTTGGCTGTCGTATATAAGAACTATATACGATAGCCATATACTTATATACGACAGCTTCGGCTGACCGTCGTATGTAAGTTTATATACGACAGCTAGCCGTCGTATGTTATACTGGCTGTCGTATGTTGCCCTGTTTCCTGTAGTGCTAGTCTCATTTTCATTACTAAAGTAATCTCACATCACTCAACCGAACCCGTGTGTCCCAATGCCTATCTCGCGAGTAGATTCCAACTACTCGACTTGTACCGAAGTCCTATGACTCATTAAGCATAGCCTGTCTACTCAAGGTCCTTGACACTACCCTCACTCTTTTAGGAACCTTTGGTTATGCAAGTGGGGTTTCATTCATCCTATACCTAATGCACATACATACTCCATATGACACATGTAAACAAAGTAAGACTTATAAAAAGGGTTAATGCAAACCGGGGCTTGCCTTGTTGCTGCTGGTCAGGGGTTAGTTCTTCGTCCGGAAGAAGGAAGTCCAGCACTTCCGGAGTCTCTTCTTCAATGGCTACACGTCGAATATAATACTACATGTAAATTTTAATGCAATGTGTAAACTTGAATACTTATTTACTACTAACTCTAGCTAGCCCTCCCCTTTGGTTCTGAAATTTTTATTGTGGCTTGGCAGGGTCCTAACCAGAGTCTTGACCAAGTTTCATTTGAAACAGAGTTCATTTGCACCTTGTACAAATAAAAGCCTATTTGGTCAATATTTGAGCCTCTGAATAATTCCAGGGGTTTTCATGGCTCCAACCATTACTTTCTGGAAACTAGACTTCAAGATGGTTCTAATGGAGTTGGTTTCATGTCATTTGAAGAATTCTACCGAAAGTTATGCCCTAATTAAAATTTAAGAAAATATAAAAATGTTTCTGTATATTTTGCTATTTTCTCAGGGCAGTTCTCTTAATCACCCCATTAGGGTAACTAAATGAACTTGGATCAATCTGAAAATTTTACTGGGATTCAGGGATTTTCCAATGAACCTTTTAGCCAAATTTCAGAATTTTTCATAAAGTAGTTCTCCCGATAAAATTCCCAACAGTTTAAATTTTAGGGATTTAATTCTAGAAAACTATTCACTTTCATGAGCTGAATTTGGTATTGCTGGAAAGTACTCAGAATCCTGAGTTCAGAAAAATTTGGTTCATTGAATTTGGAGCTTCCTACACCAAATTATGAATTTCTAAAGCTTGAGCTAATCCCTGAATTATTTTCCTACAGATAATCCCCTCCCGCGCTAAACCAGAGGCTGACAGCGGGGCCCGCCCGTTTAAATTGAACTAACCGTGCGCTCGCGTGTGATTAGCACAGGGGCTGACAGGTGGGGCCGCGCCCTTCGTCTACCTCCCGATGTCGCCGCCCCGAGCCGCCGGAGCTCCGGTGAGGTCAGCGTTCCCGGCGATCTAGCTCACCGGAGCCGACGAGACTCGCCGCCCCCACGTAATCTCGGGTGCTGAACCCGCTGGACACCATGTCGCCGCCGGCTAACCGCCATAGCTCACCGGCGACGAGCCCTATGCCTCTGTGCTACCTCGGCACCGTGTTCCCGCCCTGCTGACCATCTCCTTCGTGCGCTAATCGCGTCGCCACACTCAGGGAAACCTCGGGAAACTCGGCATGAGCTCTGTTGGGCCCTAAACGGCCGGCAACCCAGACCTCACCGGCGACCCCCTCCTCTGCCATACTGTCCTAGGGTGAACTTAGGGTTCCGGCGGTGATTTCCTTCCGGTTTTCGATCGAGAAGGATCGCCAGAACCTCTAGATGCTCTCTCACAGCTCCGTTCGACCTCCCACCCACTAAGCTTCCCGAATTTCTCCTAAACCTAATCGGGTCCCGAAAGGAGCTACCCGTCCTAAACTGGGAAATTCTCCGCGCACAAAGGTCGAACCTTGGAATGGTTTGCGCGGTGGTCTTGAGGACGAGCTAGCGCTTCACTTTCCTATGGAGGTCAAAGCCGGAAGATGATCACAGCTGGGGTGGCATACGATCGGAGCTCGGGCGACTAGGCTGCTGGTTGCGGAACTCGCGAAAATCAGCAACTCGCCGGCGGTCTCGGGCCTTTTATAGGCCCCTGAGGCCAGTGGAGAGCACGACACCTGCTGTGCCACCTCCTCTGCCGAAGCAGGAGCTGGCCGGCCGAGGTGGTCGGGCGCCGACGCTGGCTGCAGCTGGCGAGCGCGCTCGGTCGAGGAAGTCGGCTGAGGAGACTTCTGTGCTAAGTCTACTGACCAGTGGGCCTCCCCTCTAATTCTTTTGTTTTTCCAATTTTCGGAATTCTGTTGTGCCAAAATATCCTCAGCTACTGAGAATTGAATGGGAGACTTAGCCCCCAAGTATTGGTTTGAATTTGAGTTCTCAAATTTAAACTTTGTTGGGTTAAATTTGCTCCATGTTTAAACTGAAATTCAAATTCAGTTTTGAATTAATGCAAATTTAGCTCCCGACAAGATGAACTCCAATAGGGATGAAAATTGGTGGGCTAACTCAGAAAAATGTGCTGAGTTTGAATATGAAGCTAACTTTTAAATTTGGGTGATGAAAGTTGCTGCAATTTGAATTTACATTCAAATTGGCCTCTTTTTCAATTAACCCAAACAGTGCCTCAAAAAGTGTTGGATTTCTATGAAACTTGGACTGAACCTTCCCAAGACTTTTTAAGTTCTAGGGGTGAGCTCAACCTCTCATGTTCCTATGTCCAAATCCCACTTTGTGAAAAGGAAGACTTTCCCCTCTAATCACTCTTTTGAAAGAGGTTACTTGCTCTTCACAATATTTCCTAAGATACCCACCATAAAAACTGTGGTGTAGTGAGGTGAAGCAAAATTTTGCAAGTCCCTTTTCTTGGGCTTTTACACCTGTGCCCAAAGGAGTCTTCGAGAGGACGTTGCTGCGGCCCACAGCCCGGCCCGCCAAGCCAGTCGAAGGGGGCTGGACCAGCACCTCGAAGCTGGCGGTCCCGGCGGCTCTGCAACCATGGATGCCGCCAAGGGTCGTAAGCGTCACTGGGGACTCCGTGCAACCCAGCGCTCAAGATCCAGAAGCTCAAGTAGTCCCGATGCATGGACCACGGAGGTCCGGGACTCCTTGAAGGACATCCTTCCTGATGAACATGCATTCGCTGAACGGATTGTGCGGATGGCTAAGTGCTACGCGCTGGTATCTTTACTGGCGTGGCGCCACGACATCCTATTGCGGTGCATAACCCAGGAGGAAGGCTACGGCCAGCTCGCAGTAGTCCACGGAGGCGAGTGCTGGGAACGCTCATCGTCCCGTACGCTGGTCGGTTAAGCCATCCGGCATGGCTCCTACTGACCGAGAGCAACCTGGACGCCGTCAAACCGGTTAGGAGATGCAATGCGTGCCAGGTCTACGCCAAGCAGACCCACACAACCGGTGCAGACGCGCACCCAAAGCCGTCGGGGGATACCGGCTCCTCTATGTCGAGGGCCAGCCGGACTTCCCAGGGCCGGGTCACGGGAACTACCCTTCTACATGGTATGCGGGGCCGAAGCCATGCTTCCTCCTGAGATCGCCATGGGGGTCCCCCCATGTCCGAGCGTACGACGAAGCCATGCATGACCCGCTCTGCGTGAGGACATGGTGCTCCGACGCTACCCCAGTAAGTTCACCATGCTTACTTAGGTGTTTATTTAAATTACTCATTAATTTATATGATCACCTCCTGACGCTCTAGACAGTGTGCATCCATTGTACACTCGGTTCCTCTTTCCTGCTCTCATGCATAGTCGATATTTGCCATCCTGCCGAAGGCGGTAGTGCTTGGGGTACCTGCCAGAGGCCTGGGGGCCTTTTGGACCTCCCCCTGTAAGGGTACTGTACCGCCAGTTGGTCTCCTCCAAGAAAAGACCTACGCTAGACCGGGGGGTCAGGAGCCTTGCTTTGCCCGGTCCTGCATCCAAAGCATGCGCACTCTGCCCCCCAGCACTACGGTCTGAGTACTAGGGGGCCGGACGGTTAGACCCTGACTGGGGCTGGGGGCCAGACCTCCGGGACCAAGAGCACTGGATTACCCAAGCCCCGTATTCCAGCCCGGGACAGTAAGCCAAATGAGACTAAGGGACAGGAAAGGGAGGACCTCTGAGCAGTACCGGACTCCGCCTCCACAGATGGGCCGAGCTCCGATGCCAGCCCTCGCCCTCCTTTCAGAGGCGAGCGCTGATGCTGGACCTCACGCCCTTCGCTGGCCTGAGCTCCGATGACTTCCGGACCTCCGCCCCCACAGCTGGGCCGAGCTCTGAGGCCAGCCCTCGCCCTCCTTTCAGAGGCAAGCTCTGATGCCGGACCTCACGCCCTTCACCGGCCTGAGCTCCGATGACTTCCGGACCTCCGCCCCCACAGCTGGGCCGAGCTCCAAGGCCAGCCCTCGCCCTCCTTTCAGAGGCGAGCGCTGATGCCAGACCTCACGCCCTTCGCCGGCCTGAGTTCCGATGACCTCCGGACCTCATGCCCTTCGCTGGCCTGAGCTCCGATGACTTCCGGACCTCCACCCCCCACAGCTGGGCCGAGCTCCGAGGCCATCCCTCGCCCTCCTTTTAGAGGCGAGCGCTGATGCCGGACCTCACGCCCTTCGCTGGCCTGAGCTCCGATGACCTCCGGACCTCACGCCCTTCGCTGGCCTGAGCTCCGATGACCTCCGGACCTCACGCCCTTCGCTGGCCTGAGCTCCGATGACTTCCGGACCTCCGCCCCCCACAGCTGGGCCAAGCTCCGAGGCCAGCCCTCGCCCTCATTTCAGAGGCCAGCACTGATGCCGGACCTCACGCCCTTCGCTGGCCTGAGCTCCGATGACTTCCGGACCTCCGCCCCCCACAGCTGGGCTGAGCTCCGAGGCCAGCCCTCGCCCTCCTTTCAGAGGTGAGTGCTGATGCCGGACCTCACACCCTTCGCTGGCCTGAGCTCCGATGACTTCCGGACCTCCGCCCCCAACAGCTGGGCCGAGCTCCGAGGCCAGCCCTCGGCCTCCTTTCAGAGGCGAGCGCTGATGCCGGACCTCACGCCCTTCCGTGGCCTAAGCTCCGATGACCTCCATACCTCACGCCCTTCACTGGCCTGAGCTCCGATGACCTCCGGACCTCACGCCCTTCGCTGGCCTGAGCTCCAATGACTTCCGGACCTCCGCCCTTCGCTGGCCTGAGCTCCGATGACCTCCGGACCTCACGCCCTTCGCTGGCCTAAGCTCCGATGACTCCCGGACCTCCGCCCCTGCAGCTGGGCCGAGATCCGATGCCAGCCCTCGCCCTCCTTTCAGAGGTGAGCCCTGATGCCGGACCTCATGCCCTTCGTGGGCCTGAGCTCCGATGACTTCCGGACCTCCGCCCCCACAGCTGGGCCGAGCTCCGAAGCCCGCCCTCGCCCTCCTTTCAGAGGCGAGCTCTGATGCCGGACCTCACACCCTTCGTGGGCCTGAGCTCCGATGACTGACCACTCCTCCTGTCAGAGGCGAGCTCCGAGGCCGGACCTCCCCCCTTTCACAAGGGCAGAGCTCCGATGCCAGACTTCACCCTCTCCTTAGAGGCTGAACTCCGAAGCCGTCAAGACCCTGCCAGCACAGGGAGTACTCAATACAAGAAAGTGCGTGGGTAGAAGAAGGCCCCACCTCGGGCTCGTTACCTCCCCCGAGGTGAGCCCGGGGGCCACTGTCGGTACCCTCAATACCGGGTACCCCCGCGCACAGCGTAAAACTTCCTAAGGACCTCGCTCCCTTTGCAGGGGCGAGGTTTGAAGGCGCCACGTGTCCAGCGGGGCCGGAGCTCCCCTCCCCTCGGAGGATAGCTCCGGGCCTGCCGCATGGCCCAGGAGGCCGGACCTCGCCCCCTCCGCTAGGGCGAGCTCCGAAGGCGCCACGTGTCCAGCAGGGCCGGGGCTCTCCTCTCCTCAAAGGATAGCTCCGAGCCTGCCACGTGGCCCGGAAGACCGGACCTCGCCCCCTCCGCGGGGGTGAGCTCCGAAGGCTCCACGTGTCCAGCGGAGCCGGAGCTCCCCCTCTCCTCAGAGGAGAGCTCCGGGTCCGACACGTGGCCAGCAGAGCAGTGCTGCCACCCGGCGCGGTAGGCAGCAGGAGTAAAGGCGCGCCATGCCTTTACCGTGCAAAGCATTCAAGACCCGCGCCTTACCAAGACGCGAAGACGCGGAGCACGCCTCTGTCCGGTGTCGTTGCGTCCAGTCGCATCGCAGACTGGCACACCGTTCAGAGCCTGTCAGACAATAAACATAGAGACAAGACATCCCCTGCCGCCCCCGCCGTCATCAACCACTATGACTAGCATGCGGCATGGGCAAGGCTGCAGAACGAAGACTCGGAAGACTTCAGCAGAGACAACTACCAACATAACTGCGGATACGATAGTCGGCAAGAAATCTCCCCGGGACCACCTGTCGGGTCCCGGGCCCCCCTTGTAAGCCACACGAGCCTTGGACTATAAAAGGCTCGGGTAGGCAACATTAGCAAGGGTTCGCACTCCAGCAACTCACACCCTAGGCATAACTCATCCTCAAGCTCAGGACTCCGGTTCTGAGCAACAAGCAATACAGCGAGCACCTCTGCTCGCTGTGGACATAGGGTTTTACGCTCCGGCGGCCTGAACCACGTAAAACTTGCCATGTCAAGCTCCTCCCTCACTCGTCCCTTACGCTTAAGCTCTCCGCAAGCGACTAGCCCCTCCAAAAAAGAACCTCCGTGGGCTGCCCAGAGCAGGTCCGGGGGAAGTGTTGACCACACACTTCGACAGTAAGGACTCCTGCGGGTTCGGATCCCTCAGCATTCTGATTAAGGGAAGGAGTTATCTCAAAGTTTTAGTGCTCTGGATTAAAACTTTCAAGTTTTACAATGAAATTGCTCATTTAGTGGGGTGTGACGTCGAAGCGTCACCAGTTCATGTCGGTACTACGTTCCTCACAAAGAAAAACCTATACCGGACTTAGCTGGCTTCGTTAGTTCAGTGGCACTAAACGTCTCTCGCACACGGATGCTACTCGTCTACCGATTCATGGTCAGACTACCAGCAGATAAACCACTCAATCATCAGACTTGGCTGCACACCGAGCCCGGTCCCAATACAGTTCATACACCCGTCCGTCATCACTCGCACGGGTGTTCTCAAGCCAAACACACCTTGAGCTACGTGTTCACGTTACTGACCACGTGACGGGGTCTCCAAAACTTGCCCATAGCACGCCAGGGAAGGGCGTTGCTCGAATACCCCAAACGACATCAAGAGTCGTAGAGGATATTAAAGCGGGCTGGGTTACCTGCCACCCGTGAAGCTCTACCCTTCAGCTTGTGCGCACTGGTGGACAGTGCTTACATGCACCCCCCAAGACATATGATGTCCCAAGATGTATGATTTTTTGACATAAGCAAATAGGTTAGTATTGCCACTTTCTATACACTAATAACATCCTTATATGGGCTACTAACTCGTTCCTCACCGAGTTTTTGAAAAAGATGACATTTTTAGTGCGTTAAACCTCAAGCGAGCTCTGATACCACGCTGACGGGCCCCACAGCCTCGTCGAGCCAGGATCACGCTGAGGGGTGCTGCATTGCACAGCACCGGATAACGCACATAAAATGGTACAAAGTGGAAGCAAAGTTTTATTACATAAATGAGTTTATGAACATATTTACAACAAAATATGTGCAGTCTATACTCACGGGCGTAGACTACGCATCGAGTTCACGTTCAGCCCATGAACGTGTCCCCGCTAGCACAAACACACACTAACATGGTGGCGTGCACGACTCCCAATCGACGGGGTTTCCCTCTTGGGGTTCTGTCTCCTCCTCGGGAGTCTCTTCCTCATAACACCCTGCAAAAGCTTCAAACACAAGCAATGAGCATGATGGCTCAGCAAGTCTGACCCGTCTCTCCTATACATGAAACTTCTACATGAAGGATTCAGGGTACATGAGCCAAATAAGTTGCAAAGGACTCGACTAATTATTTGAACCTTACTTTCAAGTTTTAGCAGCAAGTTATGGAGAACCTCACGCTAAGGCACATGAGAGAGCCGCAATCAAACAAGAAACGCATTTCTCTCATATACTTTGCCTAAGGTTGAAAAGAACTTTAATTAGCTCTAAACTACAGCAAATCATTAACAATCAAGGTATAGCTTTCAATCAGCAACTTTTACATGACTCTAGCCTGTTCTTTCTACGTCACGGTACAGTGAACAAGTGGTACTCACTGACCGCGAGGGACGGCGATTATAACCGATTTACACCTGCAGGATTACCCTAATAACCCATCACGTACGCCCATACTCGATGTTGCCTACAGCAACCATCACGGACGTCGTACGCAACCACCTTTCACCCGTCAGCCAAATGTTGAGCCGGTCCAATCGTCCCGAGCAAGAGGTCTCTGCGCGCGCATCCGCTGTGCCGCCAGCTGAATTACACCTCAAGATCTCAACCTACCCTCTGAATGACCAGCTATGCCTCAACACCCAGCTACCTGAGTTACATCGGTTTCACGGTCCCCATATATCCGGTAGGTCTTCGGTACTGTTCTAGCTTGTTTAACAGGCCCCCAAACGGCTCGGTCCTCAATCGACACAAGCGGAGCTATGGCACCCAGGCCCCAACATCCTTCTGCCCTTACCCTCCGCTTGGTCTCATTTTTCTTGCCATGTGTTTCATTTGCTACCTTTACCCGAGTAGTGTGCCTCTAGCCTATTCTTGCGAGTAGTTCCAAGTACTCGACTTGTATCGAATCCTACACTAACTTAGCATTGCAGTAGCTAATCGAGGTTTACAAACCTAATCCCAACCTAGGGTTTTCTTGGCTATGCATTTGGGTTTTCAAACAAGACTCTAATGCAAAATTGAAGTGGGTGCTCAAAGTAAGTTCTCAAAACAGTAAACTTTATAAAAAGGCTAATGCAAACCGGAGCTTGTCTTGCTGCTCTTGGTCGTAGGCTAGTTGTTCTTTTGGAGTGATGAATTCTAAGACTTCGGGCTCCTCCTCAAACTTAGCGACTACATGAGATAAATACATATACGTATCAATTTAAATGCAGTTGAATTGAAATTGAATTTGTGAGGACTATAAGTCTTACTAGACAGGCCCAATGACTCTGAAATTTTTACTGTGTTTTGGATACAACCTAAGCAGACTTGGCCAATTTTCATTTGCAGCAAAGCTCATTTGAGCTCTCCACAAATAATTGTGTACTTGGCCTTAATTGGAGTCTTAGGGTGTTATAAGGGTTTTCATGGAGCAAGCCACGACTTTCTGAAAACTAGATTTTCAGAGGGTTCTAATGGAGTTGGTTTCACTTAATTTGAAGGTTCCTAGCTAAAGATATGAGCTAAACAATTTCAGGGAAATTCTGAAAATGTTTCTGGATATTTTCCATTTTCTCTGGAACAGTTTTATTAATCACACCATTAGGTGGACAAAATGAGCTCGAATGGATCTGAAATTTTTATGGTAGCTCAGGGATATTCTGGTGAACATCCTAGCCAAATTTCAGAATTTTCCTCCAAAGGGCTCTCCAAATTCTAAACAGTTTAAACTTTGAAGAATTAATTCTGAAGAAATAAGAATTTTCATAAAGTGAAACTTGATTTGTTGGAAAGTACTCATAGATCTGAATCCAAAAAAATTTGGTTCACTCAATTTGGAATTTCCTAGCCAAAGTTATGTGGGTTTGAAATTGAACTTGTCGAAGTGTTCAGTCGACACTTCCCCCGGGCCTGCACTGGGCAGCCCGCGGAGGTTCTTTTTTCGGTGGGGCTAGACTCTAGCGGAGAGCTTGCGCAGATGGACGAGTTAGTAAGAGCTTGACACGGCGAGTTTTACGTGGTTCAGGCCGCCGGAGCGTAAAACCCTACGTCCACGGCGAGCTATGGAGCTCGCTGTATTGCTTGCTGCTCGGGGCCGGAGGCCTGAGCTTGGGGGTGAGTTACAGCTTGAGAGTGTATGGCTAGCGTATGAGTTGCAAAGTGCGAACCCAGGGTGCGAATGGCTAGAGTGCGAACCCCTGCTAACGTCGCCTACCCGAGCCTTTTATAGTCCAAGTCTCGGGTGGCTTACAAGGGGGGCCGGGACCCGACAGGTGGTCCCGGGGAGATTGACTGATATCGACCGTATCTGCAGTTATGCCGGTAGTTGTCTCTGCCGAAGGCTTCTGAGTCTTCGTCTTGTAGCTCTGCCCATGCCACATGCTAGTCGTAGTGGATGATGATGGCGGGGGCGGCATGGGATGTCTTGTCGCTGTGTTTATTGGCTGGCAGGCTCTAACACTGCGCGCCAGTCTGTGATGCGACTGGGCGCAACGGCACCTGACAAAGGCGTGCTCCGCATCTCCGCGTCTTGGGAAGGCGCGGGCCTTGAATACCTTGTACTGGCAAGGTATGGGGCGTCTTTACGCCTGCTGCCTATCGCTCGGGGGCAGGCAGCGCCGTTCTGCTGGCCACGTGGCGGGCCCGGAGCCCTTCTCAGAATAGAGGGGGGGCCGGCCCCGCAGGACACGTGGAGCCTTCGGACCTCTCCCCGCGGAGGGGGAGGTTCGGCTTCTGTTGGCCACGTGGCGAGCCCGGAGCTGCTCTCTGAGGAGGGGGAGGTCCGGCTTCTATATGCCACGCGGTGGGCCCGGAGCTCTCCTCTGAGGAGAGGGAGGTCCGGCCCCGCTGGACGCGTGGCGCCTTCGGAGCTCTCCCTGCAGAGAAGGGCGAGATCCTTAGGCATTTTCCCCTGTGCGCGGGGGTACCCCATATCGAGGGTACCGACAGTGGCCCCCGGGCCCATCTCGGGGGAGATAGCGAGCCCGAGGTGGGACCTTCGTCTCTTCTGATCCGCGCACTTTCTTGTCTTGAGTACTCCCTGTGCTGGCAGGGTCTTGACGGCTTTGTGTTCAGCCTCTTAGGAGAGGGTGAAGCCTGGCATCGGAGCTCGGCCCGGCTGTGGGGGCGGAGGTCCGGAAGTCATCGGAGCTCAGGCCAGCGAAGGGCGTGAGGTCCGGCATCAGCGCTCGCCTCTGAAAGGAGGGCGAGGGCTGGCGTCGGAGCTCGGTCTGGCTGTTGAGGCGGAGTCCGGAAGTCATTGGAGCTCAGGCCAACGAAGGTCGTGAGGTCCGGCATCAGCGCTCGCCTCTGAAAGGAGGGCGAGGGCTGGCCTCGAAGCTCGGACCAGCTGTGGGGGCGGAGTCCGGCACTACTCAGTGGTCCCCCCTTTCCTATCCCTTAGTCTCATTTGGCTTACTGTCCCAGGCCGGAATACGGGGCTTGGGTAATCCAGTGCACTTGGTCCCGGAGGTCTGGCCCCCGCCCCAGTCTGGGTGTAACCGCCCGGCCCCCTGGTACTCAGACCATAGCGCCGGGAGGCAGAGTGCGCAAGCTTTGGGTGCAAGACCGGGCAAAGCAAGGCTCCTGACCCCCCGTTCTAGCGTAGGTCTTTTCTCGGAGGAGACCAACTGGCGGTGCAGTACCCTTATAGGGGGAGATCCAAAAGGCCACCGGGCCTCTGGCAGGTACCCCAAGCACTACCGCCTTCGGCAGGACGACAAATATCGACTATGCATGAGAGCCGGAAAGAGGAGCCGAGTGTACAATGGACGCACACTGTCTAGAGCGTGGGGAGGTGTTCATATAAATTAATGCGTAATTTAAATAAACACCTAAGTAAGCATGGTGAACTTACTGGGTAGCGTCGGAGCGCCTGTCTTCACGCAGAGCGGGTCATGCGTGGCTTCGTCGTACGCCGGACGCGGGGGGGGGGGGGGGCATGGCTATATCAGGGGGAAGCATGGCTTCGGCCCCGCATACCATGTGGAAGGGTAGTTCCCGTGACCCGGCCCTGGGAAGTCCGGCTGGCCCTCGACATGGAGGAGCCGGTATCCCCCGACGGCTCTGGGTGCGCGTCTGCACCGGTTGTGTGGGTCTGCTTGGCGTGGACCTGGCACGAATTGCATCCCTAACCGGTTTGACGGCGTCCAGGTGGCTCTCGGTCAGTAGGAGCCATGCCGGGTGGCTTAACCGACCAACGTGCGGGACGATGAGCGTTCCCAGCACTCGCCTCCTTGGACTACTGCAAGCTAATTGCAGCCTTCCTCCTGGGTTATGCACCGCAATAGGATGTCGTGGTGCCACGCCAATAAAGATACCAGCGCGTAGCACTTAGCCATCCGCACCACCTGTTCAGCGGATGCACGTTCATCAGGAAGGATGTCCTTCAAGGAGTCCCGGACCTCCGTGGTCCATGCATCGGGACTACTTGAGCTTCTGGATCTTGAGCGCTGGGTTGCACGGAGTCCCCAGTGACTCTTACGATCCTTTGGCGGCATCCAGGGCCGCCGGGACTGCCTAGCTTCGAGGCACTGGTTCAGCCCCCTTCGCCTGACTCGGCGGGCCGGGCTGTGAACCGCAGCAACGTCCTCTCGAAGACTCCTTCTTGCGCAGGGGCTCCGGTGGAGGCTTTCATTGAGAGGTCGTCAACCGCGGCCGTGCAAGCGCGCGGTGCATGGCGCAGGTCCAAGGCGAGGAATTCTTTCTCCAACATCCGCACGTGAAGCAGATAAGCAGCTAGCTGTGGGTTATTGCAGGGGCATTCACCCTTAACTTGCTTGGTAACTAGCTGGGAGTCGCCCTGCGCCAACAACTGGCGAGCGCCCAGAGACAGGACTGTCTTTTAGGCCAAAGATGAGTGCTTCATACTCTGCCAAGTTGTTGGTTGCCTTGGAATTGAGACGCACCATGTACCCAGACTGCTCCCCCGATGGCATGAGAAGCAGTACGCCGGCACCGGCCCCCTGCTTTCGCGAGGAGCCGTCGAAGAAGAGCGTCCAGTGAGGCCCGGTGAAGACCGGAGCTCGGTACTTTGGTTCACCGTCTTCGTGGCCCCCTGGGTCAGCCTTCGTTGGCGTCCACTCAGCCACTAAGTCAGCCAGTGCTTGGCTCTTGGCTGTCTGACGTGGTCGGGAGCTCAGCTTGAACTCTGCCGTCTTCGGGCTGTCTTCCGGCTTCGGAAGCTGGCAGTGAGTGCCAGCTCCGCCCTCTGGCTGCTCTGGCGCACTTGTCCGCCAGGCTGAAGAGCTCGGAGGCATCGCAGACCTCTCTGGTTGCAAGCCTCTCAAGCATCTTCTTGTCCTGGACACTGTCGAAGTGCCGCCACCACAGAAGCACTTTGAATATGCGGAATGGTGTTGCGTACCTGGGAGAACCGCTGGATGAAGGAGCGCAGCGACTCCCCAGGTTGTTGCTTGATGGCTTGGAGGTCAAGCTCCGTGCCGGGATGGGTGTAGGAGCTGACGAAGTTGGCGATGAACTGCCGGCAGAGCTCTCCCCAGGAAGTTATGGAACCCTGAGGGAGGTTCATTAGCCAAGACCGGGCTGGGCCGGTCAAGGTGACGGGGAAGTAGTTTGGCCATGATGGCCTCATCCCCTCCTGCGGCAAGTACTTCCCGGGCAGGTGCGGCCGAAACTTGCGCGGCCACCTCGTGAAGCGGAGGTGGGGCTCCAAGGCCGTACATCCTGCCCCTGTTGCTGCAGGTGTTGGTGCCGCGAACGCTTGGTTCGCCACTGGCACAGTGTACCCCGGTATGGGCAAGGCTGCGCCATAGACCGGGGCGCCGTTTGCAGGACATATGGCTGTGGCATATGCTGCGTGGCGTATGTCTGGGGCAGAGTTCGCGTGGCGAAAGTCTGCGCCTCAGGCAGGGTTGAGGCAGTCGTCATGCTGACGCCGGCCTCTTGGCTGCGACGCCTTTCTCGTCGCCGCTCGAGGAACACTCGGGCGTCTTGGCCCAGGTGGCATCGTTCCAGCTCAGTCCTCAGGTCTGTCGATGGAAGCCTGGTGGAGCTGGAATCCGCCGTCTGTCCGTCAACCGTTGGCGTGCGCGTCAGCGACACAGCCGGTTGGCCGGAGCGTCGTCCCCGCCGAAGTCGAGGGTTTGCGGCAGCGACGACAAGACGGTCTACCTCGCGAATCCACTGCTGGGTCGCTGCCTGAGGCGCGTCCCCAACAGGCGGATTGTGCAGTAGCGCTCTTGTTGCGGCTAGCGCACCCCCGCCGGTTACGCCCAGCGCTACTGAAGACCTGACGCTGGTTGGAGCCTGCATTGCCGGGGTCGGCGCTGCCAGAGCCGGTTGCTGGCTCCCAGTGCAGGTACTGGTGCCGCGAATGCTTGGTTGCGCCTGGCACAGTGTACCCCGGTATGGGCAAGGTTGCGCCATAGGCTGGGGACGCCGCTTGCAGAGCACATGGTTGTGGCTTATGCTGTGCGGTGTATGCCTGGGGCAGAGCTCGCGTAGCGAAGGTCTGCCCTCCAGGCTGGGTCGAGGCCGACGTCATGTTGTCGCCAGCCTCTTGAGTGCGACGCCTTTCTCGACGTCGCTTGAGGAACACTCGGGCATCTTGGCCCAAGTGGCACCGTTCCAGCTCTGTCCTCAGGTCCGTCGACGGAAGCCTGGTGGAGCTGGAGTCCACCGTCTGCTCGCCAACCATTGGCGTGCGCATCAGCGACACAACCGGTTGGCCGGAGCGTCGTCCCCGCCGAAGTCGAGGGTTTGCGGCGGCGACGACGGGACGGTCTATCTCGCGAATCCACTGCTGGGTCGCTGCCTGAGGCGCGTCCCCAGCAGGCGGATTGTGCAGTAGCGCTCTTGCTGCGGCTGGCGCACCCCCGCCGGGCACGGTCAGCGCTACTGAAGACCTGACGCTGGTTGGAGCCTGCATTGCCGGGGTCGGCGCTGCCAGAGCCGGTTGCTGGCTCCCAGTGCAGGTACTGGTGCCGCGAACGCTTGGTTGCGCCTGACACAGTGTATCCCGGTATGGGCAAGGTTGCGCCATAGGCCGGGGACGCCGCTTGCAGAGCACATGGTTGTGGCATATGCTGCGCGGCGTATGCCTGAGGCAGGACTCGCGTGGCAAAGATCTGCCCTCCAGGTTGTGTCGAGGCCGACGTCATGCTGTCGCCAGCCTCATGGTTGCGACGCCTTTCTCGACGTCGCTCGAGGTACACCCGGGCATCCTGGCCCAAGTGGCACCGTTCCAGCTCCCTTCTCAGGTCCGTCGACGGGAGCCTGGAGGAGCTGGAATCCGCCGTTTGCCCGTCAACCGTGGGCGTGCGCGTCAGCGACACAGCCGGTTGACCGGGGCGTCGCCTTTGCCGAAACCGAGGGTTCGCGGCGGCAATGACGAGGAGGTCCACCTCGTGGACCCATTGTTGGGTCGCAGAATGGGGCGCATCCCCAGCAGGTGGGTTGCGCAGCAGCGCTCTTGCTGCAGCTAGCGCACCCCCATGCTGTACGCTCAGCGCTGCAGAAGATCTCACACTGGTCGGAGCCTGCATCGCCGGAGTCGGCGTTGCCGGAGTCGGCTGCTGGCTACCAGCTCGTGCTGACACACTCCGTCCTGAGTGTGTCGACATGTACTCCCCACTGGTCACGGTTCGCCATGAACGTGGAGGGGGAGAGTTTGCCGCTGAAGGAAGCTTGGTCATCTTCGTCGGCGGAAACTCGTCGCGCTGGGAGAAAAGCCCCCTACCTGGCGCACCAAATGTCGAAGTGTTCAGTCGACACTTCCCCCAGGCCTGCACTGGGCAGCCCGGAGAGGTTCTTTTTTCGGTGGGGCTAGACTCTAGCGGAGAGCTTGCGCAGATGGACGAGTTAGTAAGAGCTTGACACGGCGAGTTTTACGTGGTTCAGGCTGCCGGAGCATAAAACCCTACGTCCACGGTGAGCTATGGAGCTCGCTGTATTGCTTGCTGCTCGGGGACGGAGGCCTGAGCTTGGGGGTGAGTTACAGCTTGAGAGTGTATGGCTAGCGTATGAGTTGCAAAGTGCGAACCCAGGGTGCGAATGGCTAGAGTGCGAACCCCTGCCGTCGCCTACCCGAGCCTTTTATAGTCCAAGTCTCGGGTGGCTTACAAGGGGGGCCGGGACCCGACAGATGGTCCCGGGGAGATTGACTGATATCGACCGTATCTGCAGTTATACCGGTAGTTGTCTCTGCCGAAGGCTTCTGAGTCTTCGTCTTGTAGCTCTGCCCATGCCGCATGCTAGTCGTAGTGGATGATGACGGCGGGGGCAGCATGGGATGTCTTGTCACTGCGTTTATTGGCTGGCAGGCTCTGACACTGCGCGCCAGTCTGTGATGCGACTGGGCGCAACGGCACCTGACAAAGGCGTGCTCCGCGTCTCCGCGTCTTGGGAAGGCGCGGGCCTTGAATACCTTGTACGGGCAAGGTATGGGGCGTCTTTACGCCCGCTGCCTATCACTCGGGGGCAGGCAGCGCCATTCTGCTGGCCACGTGGCGGGCCCGGAGCCCTTCTCAGAAGAGAGGGGGGCCGGCCCCGCAGGACACGTGGAGCCTTCGGACCCCTCCCCGCGGAGGGGGGGGTTCGGCTTCTGTTGGCCACGTGGCGAGCCCAGAGCTCCTCTCTGAGGAGGGGGAGGACCGGCCTCTCTGGACACGCGGCACCTTCGGACCTCTCTCCCGCGGAGGGGGAGGTCCGGCTTCTTTATGCCACGTGGTGGGCCCGGAGCTCTCCTCTGAGGAGAGGGAGGTCCGGCCCCGCTGGATGCGTGGCGCCTTCGGAGCTCTCCCTGCAGAGAAGGGCGAGATCCTTAGGCATTTTCCCCTATGCGCGGGGGTACCCCATATCGAGGGTACCGACAGTGGCCCCCGGGCCCATCTCGGGGGAGATAACGAGCCCGAGGTGGGGCCTCCGTCTCTTCCACTCTGCACACTTTCTCTAAGTCCCGCATTGACCGTTGCCGGAGCACGAACAGTCGCGGGATCGTGGGAGCGTGTGCCCACTTGATGGTTGCTTTTACTGCGGCGGTTCCCAAGGCTGCCACTTCTGCGCGTGGCAGCACTTTTTTCGGGAACCGCCGAAGCGCCTCGCCGGCTCGTCTCCTTGGGAGACTGACTTCTTGGCCCACCGCTTCAGCTGCACGACTTGGGTCCACTTGTCATCGACGCTTGGTTTTGGAGACGAAGCGGTTGCCCAAGCGGCGTATTCGAAGAGTTTTGAATCGCTTCGAATCGCACCTGGGAAGTTTTTCAAAGGGGATCTTACCCGCATTGCCGCTTCCCTTCGCACTTCCCAGCGCTTGCACCTTCCCTGAGTTCTTGCGCCTTTGCCTTCTGCCATGGCTTCCAACCCACCCCCGGAGAAGAAGCGCGCTCGATCTCCTTCGGCGGCGGCGTCTGCGTTGAGTCAGGGATCCAGGGCGCCTGCACGCCCTGTTTCTGGGGATGGCGCCCTGTCCGGTGGCGACCCCAAGAGGTCTCGGGCTCATCATCCCGATGGGACTCCTCTTGAGCGACGACGGGCTGAAGGTTCCCGGGCGTCGCGTCCTCCCTCCTCAGGCGATGGAGTCTCCAAGGAAACTGCTAACGTGTCGAGGGGGGCTTCAGAAGCATCCCCTGCTCCGTCAACCCGGGCGACTGCGGGGCAGCCGTCGGCGGCGACGGCGGGCTCTAGTGGTCCTACCCCGGCTCTGAAGCCGCGGTTCAGAGCCCTTTTGGAGTGCTCGTATTTCGCGTCCATCCCCGACTGGGGAGTCTGCGCCGCAGCGCTCGGAAGCCGGGTCGGTTGCCGCGGCCCCCAAGCCAGCGCAAGTTCCTCCTGTATGGGTCATGCCGGATTCTATGGCAGCATCGACTCCCTCGTGTTGTCCTTCTTCACTGGATCAGGAGCCAGCTGTCGGTGATGGTTCGACGGGTCCGTCTGTTGAAGTCCCGCCTCCTGTTGCCGGAGCGGATGGAACTGCCACCGGCCTTATGGGGGGGAATCAACAAGGGCGTGATGGGAGCGAGTCCGTCCCGGCGCCGGCTTCTCCTGACCAGCATCTCGTCCGGTTGCCGGTGCGTCGTCTTCTCTTGAAGACGACGTGATGGAGGAGGTCGGGGGCGCCGCTCCGGCCTCTGCTGCCCCACCGCCCCTAGAAGATGCTCTCGTGCTCGCCCAGACGAGCGTCCGGCAGGTCTTGGCCGCGCTCGGTCGTGAGCGAGAGGAGCAGGTGGTTGAGAGAGATCGCCTCCTCACCTGGGGGAACCTTTTGCGGGAGCGGACCGCGAAGGTCAAGGGGGAGCTCGACTCCAGACGGGAGTCTCTTGATATCATGGAGGCGCTCCTCGACCGACAGAAGCAGGCCGTCGACCGTCTGGACTCCGAGACGCGGCAACTCCACAAGGAGGCTCTTGAGGCGCATATCCAGGCCGAGGAGAACTTCTCTGCCTTGGAGGAGGTGCAGCAGAGGCTGGCGCGCCGTGAGCACGCCATTGCGGATCAGGAGCGCTCCGTGGCGGCCAAGGAGGAGAGAGTCGCCGCGCGGCTGGCGGCGGGCGAGGGTGACCTGCGAGCCCGAGCTACGGAGCTAGAGGCCCAGAAGGCAGACCTTGCCACGAGGGAGGAGCAGGTCTCCCGGGAGCGCCAGGCGATCCTGGATCGGGAGCTGGCTGCCGACTTCCAGGCTTGAGAGTTGGAGCGCCTCGCCCGGAACCTCCACCTTCGGGAAAGCTCTCTGGCGGCCAAGGAGAAGGAATTCTCCGAGGGGAGCCACGACGCCTTGCTGGCAGCCTGCCGAGAGGTAGAGGAGCTCTTGGCCTCACGGTCTTCCGAGGCCCGTGCGGTCTCGAGCTTCATTGACCAGGCAGGGTCCGCCCTGGTCCCCCTTGGCTTCAGCCCGGTGAAGATGGCGGCCCCTGCGCTGAAGGTTGCCGAGGTGATCCCAGCGCTCAAGTCAATCGGCGCCAAGCCGAGCAGGCTAGATGCGGTGGTCGCCGGCGAGCTTGAGGCAGAGGGACGGAGCCTGGCCGTGGGGGTTGCCACGCACGTGTTGGCATGCTTCAGGAGCTGGGACCCTTCCTTCTCACTAGAGCCAGCGAGACAGGGCCCTGCTACGGAGCGGGAGGAAACCGCCAGGGCTGAAGTTGGGGACGTGGCCGCCCTTGTAGCCTCTAGGTTCCGGCGCGAGCCAGGGGAACCCTAGGACTTGTATCTCCTATTTTTTATTGAGTCTGTAGTCCAGCTCATGGAGCCATCAATAAATAGACTCTTGTGACTTTTTGTGTCTGTTGCGCTCTTGTCTTCTTCTTGGTTTTGCCTGGCCAAGCCCTTAGCTCTGCATGGTACTCAGAGGCCTTCACCAATCTTGAAGCTCTGTACAGACACCTTCCCCGGGTCCTTATTGTATTAAGGGCCCCGGGGGTCTCTGGAACTCGCCCCATGAGAATGGGGAGGTCCGGATCTGCCGACCATGTGGCGGGCCCGGAGCTCCCCTCTGAGGAGAGGGGGGGTCCGGCCCTGCGGGACACGTGGAGCCTTCGGAGCTCTCCCTGCGGAGGTGGAGGTCCAGCTTCTGCCGGCCACATGGCGGGCCCGGAGCTCTTCTTGAGGAGAGGGGAGCTCCGGCCCCGCTGGACACGTGTGGCCTTCGGGACTCGTCCCTGCAGAAAGGGCGAAACCCGGATCCTCCGGTCTTGCGCTGGAGTAGTCGATAGCCCCTTACCCCCCCCCTTCATGCGGTCCCCGTAGCTAGAACCTGGAGGTCCTACACACAGGTAGAGGAAGCGTAATTCTCCTCGGGGGGTTCTCCCCTCCCCGTCTCCTAGTCTTATTCGGCTTACGGTCCTAGTCCGGTATACGGGGCTTGGGCAATTCTGTGCACGAGGCACCGGGGCTCTGGCTCCCTCCGAGGTAAGGGTACGACTGTCCGACCCCTAGTACCGGACCGTACGCCGGGGAAGCAGAGTGCATAGGCTTTGGGTACGGAACCAGGCAAAGCAGCTGTACTCCCCTGGACCTCCGGGGGCAGGGTGCGCACGCTTTGGGTACAGAGCCGGCTAAGCGGGATACGCACCCTGGACCCCCCATGCACGGCGCAGGCCTTTCCTGGAGGTGACCAACTGGCACCGTAACACCTGACTGGGGGAGGCCCGAGAGGCCCCATGGCCATCGGCAGGTGCCTCAAGCGCAACCGGCTTCGGTAGGATAGCAAATGCTGACTATGGATGAGAGCGGGAAAGGGGAGCTAAATGTACGGTGAGCATACATAGAAAGTGCGGTCATAAAAATTAATGCATAATTTAAATGAGCACATAAGTGAGAGCGAGGTAGAACAGGTTTCTGTGTAAATGCCCATAGGAGGAAGGCAGGCTGTACATGGAGGAAACAACCCACCCCATTAAGAAGGGAAGCAAGACTCTACGCGCTTGGGGTCTGAACCAGGCCAAGCTGGACGTAGTCCTAGACCGTCCCCTGAGGCTTAGGTGCTCCGAGCGCTGTTCCTCGACTCTATGGGATTTATTACAGAAAGGTAAATGCCTGTTCTACTAATGCTCAGGAGGTAGGACTTACTGTGATGTTCCATGCTCCAAGGGTTCAGGAACGGATCCCATCCTTGGTTGAAAGGCGTGTGTACCTGGGACGGCAAATTTCATGACTCGGAAGGGACCTTCCCGGCTGGGGGAGAGTTTATAGGTCCTTCCCGGGAAAGTGTGTGTCGCGGCGCCAGGTTGCCTTCTCGCAGGTCCCTGACGCGCTTGGTCCTTTGGCGGTAGTGCTAGAGCACCAGCCCGGCCGTGCGTTGTGGGGTGTTACCTGCTCTTGTGCCTCGCCGACGAGGTAGATATCTTCATGCTGGAGCAGGTCCAGCGCGGCTTCTCCCGGGAGCCCCGGGGTACCTTCCCCTTCTGGCTAAGGCCGTCAAGAGGTAGGAGGACCCGTACTCTTCTTGGGGGACCCAAGATATCTTTCCCCTTCTGGCTAAGGCCGTCAAGAGGTTAACAGATCCTGGGCGGCCCCCGGGAGGTGAGGCCGAGGCATAGAGACGTGGACTCGGGTGGAGCTGGCCCGGTTATGCACCACCGGGACTGGTGCTTGTGCTGCTGCAACTGCTTGGAGCTTCTCCAAGGCTGATATCGCAGCAGTGCAGTCTCCACTGATCTTTTCGGGGCAGCCGTAGTCGGCTACTGCCCCGGCTCGTCATCGCTGGAGCTGGAGTCCTCACCGTTGTGCACCGTCTTTATGGCACGCTGAGGCTCCTGTAACCCCACCTGGTGGCCGACGTTGTCTGGGGCATCAACCTTCTGCTTGCCCTCCCTTTGACGGAAGGGCGGGGCATAAGCTTGCAGCTGCCTCCCTTTGCGGAAGCGCTCTGCGAGCCTCTGGATGTCCCGGCACTCAGCAGCAGTATGGTAGCTGGTGCCGTGCACGGGGCACAGTTCACCTTGGTCTCCCTCTGGAGCTGGTGACTGTCGCTGCCTTTTGTCTAGGCGTGGCCCCCGAGCCCCACTGGGTGCTGCTGCTGCAGCAACGGGAGCCGCAGCCGGTGTTTTCATCATGGCACCACCCCAGTTCTTGATCTTCTTGCCGCCTCCATAGGAAGCAGCACCAGATCCGGGCTGTCCTCCTGACTCGGAGGCTGGCAGAGAGTGCCAGTTCCGCCCTTCAGCTGCCCTGGCGCACTTGTCCGCCAGGCTGAAGTGCTCTGAGACGTCGTGAACCTCTCTAGTCGCGAGTTTCTCAAGCATCTTCTCGTCCCGTACACCCTGCCGGAATGCCACCACCACAGAAGCACTTTGGATGTGCGGGATGGTGTTGCGTACCTGGGAGAACCGCTGGATGAAGGAGCGCAGCGTCTCTCCAGGTTGTTGCTGGATGGCGTGGAGGTCAAGCTCCGTGCCAGGCCGGGTGTAGGAGCTGCCGAAGTTGGCAGTGAACTGCTGGCAGAGCTCTCCCCAAGAGGTTATGGAACCCTGGGGAAGGTTCATGAGCCAAGAACGGGCCGGGTCGGTCAAGGCGACGGGGAAGTAGTTGGCCATGATGGCCTCGTCCCCTCCTGCAGCAAGGACGGCGGTGGAGTAGATCTGGAGGAAATCCGCCGGGTTGACGCTGCCATCGTATTTCTCGGGCAGGTGCGGCCGAAACTTGCGTGGCCACCTCGCGAAGCGAAGGTGTGGTGCCAGGGCTGCACATCCTGCTCCTGTTGCTGCAGGCGTTGGTGCCGCGAACGCTTGGTTTGCTGCTCGCACTGTGTACACCGGTATGGGCAAGGTTGTGCCATAGACCGGGGGCACCGCTTGCAGGGCATATGGCTGGGACATATGCTGCGCGGCATATGCCTGGGGCAGAGATCGTGTAGCGAACATCTGCGCCTCAGGCAGGGTTGAGGCAGACGTCATGTTGTCGCCGGCCTCTTGGTTGCGACGCCTTTCTCGCCGTCGCTCAATGAACACTCGGGCATCCTTGCCCAAGTGGCATCGTTCCAGCTCTGTCCTCAGGTCCGTCGACGGGAGCCTGATGGAGCTGGAATCTGCCGTCTGCCCGTCAACCTTTGGCGTGCGCGTCGGCGACACAGCCGGTTGGCCGGAACGTCATCTCCGCCGAAGTCGAGGGTTTGCGGTGGCGACGACGAGACGGTCTACCTCGCGAATCCACTGCTGGGTCGCTGACTGAGCCGCGTCCCCAGCAGGTTGATTGTGCAGTAGCGCTCTTGCTGCAGCTAGCGCGCCCCCGTGGGGGACGCTCAGCGCTGCAGAGGATCTCACGCTCGCTGGAGCCTGCGTTTCCGGAGTCGGCGCTGCCGGATTCGGCTGCTGGCTTCCAGCTTGCACCGACACACTCCATACAGAGTGTGTCGAGACGTAGTCCCCACCAGTCACGGTCCGTCGTGAACGCGGGGGAGGAGAGATTGCCGCTGAAGGAAGCTTCGTCATCTTCGTCGGCGGAAGCTCGTCGCGCAAGGGAAAAGCCCCCGATCTGGCGCACCAAATGTCGAAGTGTGTAGCCGCCACTTCCCCCGGGCCTGCTCTGGGCAGCCCGCGGAGGTTCTTTTTCGGAGGGGCTAGTCACTCGCGGAGTGCTTCTGCGTTAGGGATGATCGAGGGATAAGCTTGACACAGGAAGTTTTACGTGGTTCAGGCCCCCGGAGCGTAAAAACCCTACCTCCACGGTTAGCAGAGATGCTCGTTGTATTGCTTGCTGCTCAGAACCGGAGTCCTGAGCTTGAGGGTGTGAGACGGCTAGAGTGCGAGTCCACAGAGTCTGGACCCTTGCTAATGTCGCCTACCCGAGCCTTTTATAGTCCAAGGCTCGATCGGTATACAAGGTGGGCCTGGGACCCGACAGGTGGTCCCGGGGAGATTGCCTGTCGTCTACCGTATCTGCAGTTATGCCGGTAGTTGTCTCTGCTGAAGGCTTCCGAGTCATTGTTCTGCCGCCCTGCCCATGCCGCAGGCTAGTCGTAGTGGTTGATGATGGCAGGGGCGGCAGGGGATGTCTTGTCGCTGTGTTTATTGGTGGGCAGGCTCTGACACGGCGCGCCAGTCTACGATGTGACTGGGCGCAACGGCACCTGACAGAGGCGTGCTCCGCGTCTCCGCGTCTCGGGAAGGCGCGGGCCTTGAATACCTTGTACGGGCAAGGTATGGCGCGTCTTTACGCCTGCTGCCTACCGCGCGGGGGCAGGCAGCGTTGCTCTGCTGGCCACGTGGCGGGTCCGGAGCTCTTCTCTGAGGAGAGGGAGGTCTGGCCCCGCGGGACACGTGGAGCCTTCGGAGCTCTCCCCGCAGAGAGGGGAGGTCCGGCTGCTGCTGGCCAAGTGGCGGGCCCGGAGCTCTCCTTTGAGGAGAGGGAGGTCCGGCACCGCGGGACACGTGGAGCCTTCGGAGCTCTCCCCGCGGAGGGTGGAGGTCCGGCCCAGTTGGCCACGTGGCGGGTCCGGAGCTCTTGTTTGAGGAGAGGGAGGTCCGGCCCCACTGGACACGTGGCGCCTTCAGAGCTCTCCCTGCGGAGAAGGGCGAGGTCCTTAGGCATTTCCCCTGTGCACGGTGGTACCCCATATCGAGGGTACCGACACTTACGGTCCTCAGTTAAGCTGCGGAGGTTGGGTAATTCGATGTGGGTCATCCAAGTTATGGTTGAAGCCTTGCCTAGGGGTATGAGCCGTCTGGCTCCCCGGTACTGAGCTGTAGCGATGGAGAGGCAGGGTGTGCACGCTAGGGGTATGGAACCAGGCACAGCAGGCTACACCCTTGGACCTCCCTCTGGCGTAAGCTTTTCGGGGGAGTTCCGTTAGGCGCTGTAGCACCCCCAGGCAATGAGACAACCAACGATCCCTATGTTACGGTCAAGACTTTGCTCGGGGGTATGAGATGTCCAGCTCCCCGGTACCGAGATCTAGTGCTGGAGAGGTAGGGTACGCACTCTAGGGATACGGAACCAGGCATAGCAGGCTATGCCCTGGACCTCCAGCTGGCGTAAGCTTTTCGAGGGAGAGACCATTCGGCGCCATAGGGCCCCCGAGCAATGAGACAACCGCAGGACCCCGGGTACGCCGCAGGTACCTCAAGCAGACCCGCCTGTACAAGGATAGCACAGCCCTTGCTACGGATAGGCACAAGGAAAAGTGACTGGCCACACGACCTTAGTGGTATGGAAAGAAAGCATGAAAAGTACGGGGGCAATGTCTGGGGTCCGGTTACTTCTCTTGTCCATAGGCGTGTTCTTTATGGCCCCAAGTACTCAGTTGTAGCACAGGGGAGGCAGGATGTGCATGCTAGGGGTACAGAACTAGGCATAGCAGGCTACACACCCTGGACCTCCCTCGGGCGTTAACCTCTTAGCGAGGAGACCTTCCAGTGGCACGATACCTAGGACAAGTGTGTAGGACAGGCTCCGGACACATCACTTACAATTGATATGCCTGAGGAAGCACAAACTGCAAATAAGGTACACAGGGTAGGATACTTTTTTCTTATTTCTGACTTCCTTCGGGTGATAGGAGGGAGTTGGCCGTGCAAGAAGGAAGCAAGCTGCCCCGGATGACAAGAGTAGCAGAACCCCTCCGGGACTTAGCTGTTCTAAGCGTTGTCCCTAAATACTATAACATCCTTACAAGAAAGAGAAAAAGAAAAAATACCCTACTACTGCGCTAAAGGTAGAACTTACAGAGGTGTTCTATGTCATGTGGTCTAGGTAGAGGTACCCATCCCCTATGGCCAGGCGGGTGCACATGGGGCGGCATACTTATGCTGGTCGGGAGGGACCCTCCCAGCTGGGGGAGGGTTTTTCACCCCTCCTTGAGAAGGTATTAGCCGAGGCACCAGTTGGCCCTACCTTGGGCTGTCTAGTGTGTGCGTACCATTGCCGGAGCGTTTTGTGGGTTAGTGCATTTCGAGCGGCCTCTAGCCATGTTGCCTCGTCGACGAGGTCGATTTCTTCACGCAAGAGCTGGTCCTGCGTGGCTTCATCGTATGTCTGGACATCGGGTGATCCCTTGGTGTTTTCTGGGGGGAGGGTAGCCTCGACCCCCTACACCAGTGTAAGAGGGCCTTTCCCTTGTCGCACGACGGAGAGGGGGAATGTCTGGCTAGACGTGGAGCGCCTTGCGTCACTCGCTGTCGGCGCTTGAGTCGGAGTCGGAGTGGCCGTAGATGGCTTTCAATGCCCTCTGGGCATCTTGATACTCCATCTCCTGCTCAGCGTTGGCCTGCCGGTACGGCGCTCAGAGAGCAGTACTCTCCTTTGAGGTTGCGACACCTCTCGAGGCGTCGCTCAATGGTGTGCGACCATCTTCGCTTGTGAGGTGGCGGTTCAGCTTGACCCTGTGGTCGGCTGCGGCCGTCGCGCGCAGGGCTGACGCCTCACGGGCCACCGTCAGCGTAAGCAACTGGGCCAGCGAGGGTTCGACCCGCTGGCTCATGTAGGAAGGAGAGTTCATGGCCGTGGCGACAAGATGGTCTACATCGTGTCGCCACTGTTCTGCCGCCTCGGGGGTGGCACCCTCGCCTGGAGGGTTGTGGAGCAGAGCGTGTGCTACAGCCAGCACGCTTTCTGGGCTCGGCCGTGGCGGTGTCGTCGCCACTGCCGAGGTAGAGGGTGGCCGAGAGGAAGCGGCCGCTGGCGGTGTGAGCGCCGTTGGCATACCATCTGCACGGTTGCCGGCCCGTCCCGACCTGGGCATCACGGGCGCCTCAGGGGCACAAGCATTCTGGTCGCCGGTTCGGCCGGATTTGGCACTGGGGGCGCCGGTGGCATGCCGGTCGTCTGACCGCTGGCCTAGCCAGACCTGCCCGCCTTGGAGCAGAAGGTAGCCTCGTCGTTCCCCGTCTGGAGACGACGACGAGCTGGGCGAGGATTGTCCGGGCCCGTCACGTGGCCAGCAGAGCAGCGCTGCCTGCCCCCGCGCGGTAGGCAGCAAGAGTAAAGACGCACCATACCTTTCCCGTACAAGGTATTCAAGACCCGCGCCTTCCAAAGGAGCGGAGACGCGGAGCACGCCTCTGTCAAGTGCCGTTGCGCCCAGTCACATCACAGACTGGCGCGCCGCGTCAGAGCCTGCCCGCCAATAAACACAGCGACAAGACATCCCCTACTGCCCCTGCCATCATCAACCACTACGACTAGCTTGCGGCATGGGCAGGGCGGAAGAACGAAGACTCGGAAGCCCTCGCCAGAGACAACTACCGGCGTACTGCAGATACGGTAGATGGCAGGCAATCTCCCCGGGACCACCTGTTCGGGTCCCGGGCCCACCTTGTAAGCCACTCGAGCCTTGGACTATAAAAGGCTCGGGTAGGCAACGTTAGCAAGGGTTCGCCTCTTACACACTCTCGCACCCTAGCGGTTCGACTCATCCTCAAGCTCAGGACTCCGGTTCTGAGCAGCAAGCAATACAGCGAGCATCTCTGCTCACCGTGGACGTAAGGTTTTATGCTCCAGCGGCCTGAACCACGTAAAAATTCTATGTGTCAAGCTTCTCCCTCAATCGTCCCTAACGCTGAAGCTCTCTGTGAGTGACTAGCCCCTCCGAAAAAGAACCTCCGCGGGCTGCCAAGAGCAGGCCCGGGGGAAGTTTCGGCTACACACTTCGATATTTGGCGCGCCAGGTAGGGGGTTTTTCCCTTGCGCGATGAAGATGACGAAGCTCCCTTCAGCGGCAAGCTCTCCCCTCCCACGTTCATGACGAACGGTGACCAGCGGGGACTACGTCTCGACACACTCAGGTACGAAGTGTGTCGGCGCAAGCTGAAGCCAGCAGTTGACTCTGGCAGTGCAGGCTCCAGCAAGCGTGAGATCCTCTGCAGCGCTGAGCATCTCCCACGGGGGCGCACTAGCTGCAGCAAGAGCGCTACTACGCAATCCACCTGCTGGGGACGCGCCTCAGTCAGCGACCCAGCAGTGGATTCGCGACGTAGACCGTCTTGTCGTCGCCGCCGCCAACCCTCGACTTCGGCGTGGACGACGCCCCAGTCAACCGGCTGTGTCGCTGACGTGCACACCAATGGTTGACGGGCTGACGGCAGATTCCCGCTCCACCAGGCTCCCGTCGGCGGACCTGAGGATGGAGCTGGAACGATGCCACTTGGGCAAAGATGCCCGAGTGCTCATTGAGCGACGGCGAGAAAGGCGTCGCAAACAGGAGGCCGGCGACAGCATGTCAACCGCCTCGACCCAGCCTGAGGCGCAGATGTTCGCCGCGGATCTCTGCCCCAGGCATACGCCACGCAGCATATGCCCCAGCCATATGCCCTGCAAATGGTGCCCCCGGTCTATGGCGGCAGCCTTGCCCATACCGGAGTACACAGTGCCAGCAGCGAACCAAGCGTTCGCGGCACCAACACCTGCAGCAACAGGAGCAGTATGTGCGGCCCTGGCGCCACACCTTCGCTTCGCGAAGTGGCCGTGCAAGTTCTGGCCGCACCTGCCCGAGAAGTACGACGGCAGCGTCAACCCGGCGGAGTTCCTCCAGATCTACTCCACCGCCATCCTTGCTGCAGGAGGGGACGAGGCCGTCATGGCAAACTACTTCCCCGTCACCTTGACCAGCCCAGCCCGGTCTTGGCTCATGAATCTCCCCCAGGGTTCCGTAACCTTCTGGGGAGAGCTCTGCCGGTAGTTCAGTGCTAACATCGGCAGCTCTTACACCCGGCCTGGCACGGAGCTCGACCTCCACGCCATCCAGCAACAACCTGGAGAGAAGCTGCGCTCCTTCATCCAGCGGTTCTCCCAGGTGCGGAACACCATCCCGCATATTCAAAATGCTTCTGTGGTGGTGACGTTCCGGCAGGGTGTATGGGACAAGAACATGCTTGAGAAGCTCGTGACCAGAGAGGTTCTCGTCGTCTCAGAGCTCTTCAGCCTGGCGGACAAGTGCGCCAGGGCAGCAGAAGGGCGAAACTGGCACTCACTGCCAGCCTCCGAGTCAGGAGGACAGCCCTGATCTGGCGCTGCTTCCCATGGAAGCGGCAAGAAGATCAAGAACCGGGGCGGTGGCAAGATGAAGCCACCGACCGCAGCCCCAGTTGCTGCAGCGGCAGCACCCAGCGGAGCTCGGGGGCCACGCCCCGACAAGAGGCAGCGACAGTCACCAGCTCCAGATGGTGACCAAGGCGAGCCATGTCCTGTGCACGACACCAGCAACCATACTACTGCTGAGTGCCGGGAGATTCAGAAGCTCGCGGAGTGCTTCCGCAAGGGGAAGCAACTGCGTGCTGATGCCCCTCCCTTCCGTCAAAGGGAGGGCAAGCAGAAGGTTGGCACTCAAGACAACGCCGACCACCAAGTGGAGTTCCAGGAGCCTCAGCGCGCCGTGAAGGCGGTGCGCAACCATGAGGACTCCAGCTCCAGCGATGACGAGCGCCAGAAGATGCTCTACGTCATCTACGTTGGGTCCGCTGACCCCTCGTCCCGAAGCGCGGTTAAGACTCTGCGCCTAGCGGTAGCGTCGGTGGCTCCCCTCCCAAGTGCCGCGCCGCACCTCAAGTGGATGGGAACCCCCATCAGCTTCGATGCCACCGACTGCCCCAGGAACATGGCTGGGGCCGGCCAACTACCGCTCTTGGTAGCACCCACCATCGCCAACGTGAGGATGTACCACGTTCTGGTAGATGGCGGGGCTGGGCTAAACCTCATCAGCCGCGCAGCCTTCCAGAAGCTGCAGATTCCGATGGCCAAGCTCACCCCATCGAGCCCGTTCTCAGGGGTAGGGCCGGGACAAGTCGTTCCCTATGGCAACATCAGCCTTCTGGTGACCTTTGGGGCACCGGACAGCTATCGGACAGAGTACATTCTGTTCGACGTGGCGGAGATCGACCTCCCCTTCAATGCCATAATCGGCCGGCCAGCCCTGTACCGATTCATGGCAGTAACCCACTACGGCTACCTTGTCTTGAGGATGCCTACACCAACAGGCGTCCTCAAGATTCGTGGAGACCACACTGCTGCAGCGTCAGCCTTGGAAAAGCTCCAGGCACTTGCAACAGCTCGAGCACCAGCCCCTGGTAGTGCAGAACCGGACCGGCTCCACCAGAGTGCACGCCACCGTGCCTCTACCGCAGCACCCCGCGTGCAACCCCTCGACGAGGGAGACGTCCCCCTGAATGTCGTCCAAGTCGACGCCGATGCTGCCCAGACCACCCGGGTAGCCGGGGGCCTGGATAGCAAATAGGAAGGCGCGCTCATCACCTTCCTCCGGCACAACGTCGATGTGTTTGCATGGCAGCCATTGCAGATGCCGGGGATCCCTAGGGAGGTGATCGAGCACCACTTGAAGATCTTCCCCGACGCCCGGCCAGTCCAACAGAAGCCTCGCAAGCAGTCCATCGAGCGGCAGAACTTCATCCGAGAAGAAATCAAGAAGTTGTTGGACGCTGGCTTCATACAGGAAGTCCACCACCCCCGGTGGTTGGTGAACCCGGTCGTCGTCCCGAAGGCCGACGGGAAGCTCCGGATGTGCATCGACTACACCAGTCTCAATAAGGCATGTCCCAAAGACCCATTCCCTCTCCCTAGAATAGATCAAATAGTAGACTCGACATCAGGCTGTGATATGCTATGCTTCCTAGACGCCTACTCGGGTTTCCATCAGATCCCTATGTCTAGAGAAGATGAAGAGCACACTTCCTTCATCACAGTAGACGGCCTGTATTCTTATGTCTCTATGCCTTATGGCGTAAAGAATGCTCTTCCCACCTTTGTACGTGCAATGCACAAAACCTTTGGAGAACTAATAAGAGACTTAGTCGAGGTGTATGTCGATGACATCGTTGTCATGGTCAGGCAGAGTTCATCCTTGTTAGATAACCTGGCCCTAGTCTTTGACAAACTGCGCTCCACGCGCACCAAGCTGAACCCCGACAAGTGTGTGTTCGGTGTATCCTCTGGGAAACTCCTAGGATTCCTGGTCTCACTCCGAGGAATTGAGGCCAACCCAGAGAAGATCAAGGCCATCGACCTGATGCGGCCCCCCGCCCGCATCAAAGAAGTCCAGAAACTCATGGGATGCCTAGCTGCACTGAGTCGGTTCATACCGAGGCTAGCAGAGCAAGCGCTCCCCTTCTTTAAGCTCCTGTGCAAATCCGGTCCATTTGCTTGGTCCGACGAAGCAGAAGGAGCTTTCCAGGAGTTGAAGCAACTCCTGACGACCCTACCCATCATGGTAGCCCCTGAGCCCGAAGAGCATTTGTTGCTCTACATCGCGGCAACAACTGAAGTGGTGAGCATGGTCCTCGTCGCAGAGAGGCCGGACCTCTCGTCACCGCAGGCTGCTCCGATAGCAGAGGACAAGCACCAAGAGACCCCGGAGGTCCAAGACGACCTCCCGGACCTCCAAGACAACCTCCCGCAAGTCCAACGGGACCTCCCGGAGCTCCAAGACAACCTCCTGGAGGTCCAGCGGGACCTCCCGGAGCTCCAGGGTAACCCCCCGGAGATCAAAAAGAACCTCCCACGAGGACAAGACATCCTACCGAGGGTCCAGGATGACCACCTAGAAAACCAGCGGGATCTCCCGGAGGTCCAAGATGGCCTAGGAGCCTTCGAGTCCCAGCTCCCGGAGGCTCCCCCGGACCCACCTACCTCCGGTCGGCCTGAGCCAATGGATGAGGACATCTCAGGCCCGGGAGGGAGGGTCCAGACCATCCAGAGGCCTGTCTTCTACATCAGCGAAGTCCTCCACGACGCCAAGACAAGGTACCTGGAGGTCCACAAGCTGCTGTATGCAGTGCTCGTGGCATCCAGGAAGCTCCGCCACTACTTTCAAGCCCACCGGATCTCGGTGGTCACCTCCTACCTTCTGAAGGCGATCCTTCACAGCCCCCACGCGACCGGCAATGTCGCTAAATGGGCAGCGGAACTGGCAGAGTTTGAGCTGGACTTCCTTCCTCGCCATGCAGTCAAGAGCCAAGCACTGGCTGACTTCGTGGCCGAGTGGACGCCAACGAAGGCTAACCCAGGGGGCCACGAAGACGGTGAAGCAAAGCCCCGAGCTCCGGTCTTCACCGGGCCTCACTGGACGCTCTTCTTCGATGGCTCCTCGCGAAAGCAGGGGGCCGGTGCTGGCGTACTGCTTCTCATGCCATCGGGGGAGCAGTTTGGGTACATGGTGCGTCTCAATTTCAAGGCAACCAACAACATGGCAGAGTATGAAGCACTCATCTTTGGCCTAAAGACAGCCCTGTCTCTGGGCGCTCGTCAGTTGTTGGCACAGGGCGACTCCCAGCTAGTCATCAAGCAAGTTAAGGGTGAATGCTCCTGCAATGACCCACAGCTAGCTGCTTATTTGCTCCACGTGCAGATGTTAGAGAAAGACTTCCTCGCCTTGGACCTGCGCCATGTACCGCGTGCTGGCAATGCCGCAGCTGACGACCTCTCAACGAAGGCCTCCACCAGAGCCCCTGTGCTCGAAGGAGTCTTCGAGAGGACGTTGCTGCGGCCAACAGCCCGGCCTGCCGAGCTGGGTGAAGGGGGCTGGACCAGAACCTCGAAGCTGGCGGTCCCGGCGGCCCTGCAGCCATGGACGCCGCCAAGGATCGTAAGCGTCACTGGGGACTCCGTGCAACCCAGCACTCAAGATCCAGAAGCTCAGGTCAGACCCGATGCATGGATCGCGGAGATCCGGGACTACTTGAAAGACAACATCCTCGCTGATGAATGTGTATCCGCTGAACGGATCATGCGCATGGTTAAAAGGTACGCGCTGGTAGAAGGGGATCTCTACCAGCGTGGCGCCAACCACGTCCTATTGCGGTGCATAACCCAGGGGGAAGGCTGCGACTTGCTCGCTGAGATCCATGGAGGCGAATGTGGGAGTCACACTTCCTCACGCACGCTCGTCGGTAAATCCTTCAGGCATGGCTTCTACTGGCCGACAGTACTCCAGGATGTCGTCAAGCTGGTCGAGAGCTGCAAGGCGTGCCAGTTCCACGCCAAGCAGATCCACACACCGGTTCAGGCGATTCAGATGATCCCGCCCTCACGGCTGTTCGCCGTATGGGGGTTGGACATTCTGGGACCATTCCCCAAAGCCGTTGGGGAATTCCGGTACCTCTACGTCTCCATCGACAAGTTCACCAAGTGGCCGGAAGCCACACCCGTCATCACCATCAACAAGCAATCCGCAGTAAAGTTCATCAAGTCGATCGTCTGCCAGTTCGGGGTCCCACACAGAATCATCACTGACAACGGGACCCAGTTCACCAGCGCAGCGTTCCAAGAATACTGCGAAGACCTCGGCATCCTTGTGTGCTATGCCTCCGTTGCTCACCCAAAGAGCAATGGGCAAGTTGAGAGGGCCAACGCCGAGATTCTTTGAGGCCTCAAGACTCGCACCTATGCCGGCTTGAAGAAACATGGTGCCAAGTGGGTGGACGAGCTTCCGAGCACACTATGGGCTAACCGGACATCCCAGAGCCGGGCCACCGGAGAGACACCCTTCTTCATGGTGTATGGGGCCGAGGCTGTGCTTTCCAGAGATCACCATGTGGTCCCTCCGTGTTCGAGCTTACTACGAAGCCGCGCAGGACAACCTCCGGCGTGAAGACATCGACCTTGTCGACGAGGCTCGATTATATGCAGCACTACGCAACGCACGGTACCGACAAGCGCTCCGGCGCTACCACCAAAGGTCTGTGCGTGTCCGAGAGCTGCAGGAAGGCAACCTGGTGTTGTGGCGCATACTTTCTCGTGAAGGGACCGACAAACTCTCCCCCAGCTGGGAAGGTCCCTTCCGAGTCACGAAAGTTTGCCGCCCCGGGTGCGTATGCCTTTCCACCAAGGATGGGGATCCGCTCCCGAACCCTTGGAACATAGAACACCTCCGTAAGTTCTACTCCTAGAGCAATAATAGGACAATCTCTTCTTTCTGTAATAGATTCCATAGAGTCCAGGAACAGCGCTCGGAGCAGCTAAGTCTCAGGGGACGGTCCAGGACTACGTTCAGCTTGGCCTGGTTCCGACCCTAAGCGCGTAGAGTCTTGCTTCTTTTCTTAATGGGGCGGGTCGTTGCCTCCATGTTTAGCCTGCCTTCCTCCTATGGAAATTTATATGGAAAGAAACCTGTCGGTACCTGAGATATGGGGTACCCCCGCGCACAGGGGAAAATGCCTAAGGAACTCGCCCTTCTCCACAGGGAGAGCTCCGAAGGCGCCACGCGTCTGGCGGGGCCGGACCTCCCTCTCCTCAGAGGAGAGCTCCGGGCCCGCCACGTGGCATACAGAAGTCGGACCTCCCCCTCCGCTGGAGAGAGGTCCGAAGGCGCCACACGTCCAGCAGGGCCGGACCTCCCTCTCCTCAGAGGAGAGCTCCGGGCCCGCCACGTGGCCGGCAAAATCCGAGCCTCCCCCTCCGAGGGGAGAGGTCCGGAGGCTCCACGTGCCCAGCGGACCGAGCCCTCCTCTCCTCTGAGAAGGGCTCCGGGCCCGCCACGTGGCAGCAGAACGGCGCTGCCTGCCCCCGAGCGATAGGCTGCGGGCGTAAAGACGCCCCATACCTTGCCTGTACAAGGTATTCAAGGCCCGCGTCTTCCCAACCGCGGAGCACGCCTCTGTCAGGTGCCGTTGCGCCCAGTCGCATCACAGACTGGCGCGCGGTGTCAGAACCTGCCAGCCAATAAACACCGCGACAGGATATCCCATGCCGCCTGCGCCGTCATCAACCACTACGACTAGCATGCGGCATGGGCAGGGCGGCAAGATGAAGACTCAGAAGCCTTCAACCAGAGAGAACTACCGGCATAACTGCAGATACGGTAGATAATAGACAATCTTCTCGGGACCACCTGTCGGGTCCCGGCCCCCCTTGTAAGCTGCCGGAGTCTTGGACTATAAAAGGCTCGGGTAGGCGACGATAGCAAGGGTTTGCACTTTGCAACTCATACGCTAGCCATACACTCCCAAGATGTAACTCACCCCCAAGCTCAGGACTCTGGCCCTGAGCAGCAAGCAATACAGCGAGCTCCATAGCTCGCCGTGGACGTAGGGTTTTACGCTCTGGCGGCCTGAACCACGTAAAACTCACCGCGTCAAGCTCTTACTAACTCGTCCATCCGCGCAAGCTCTCCGCAAGGGACTAGCCCACCGAAAAAAGAACCTCCACGGGCTGCCCAGTGCAGGCCCGGGGGAAGTGTCGACCGAACACTTCGACATTTGGCGCGCCATGTAGGGGGCTTTTCTCCTAGCGCGACGAGTTTCCGCCGACGAAGATGACGAAGCTTCCTTCAGCGGAGAACTCTCCCCCCTCGCCTCTGCGGCAAACCGCGACGAGGGGGGAGTACATGCCGACACACTCGGGACGGAGTGTGTCGGTACAAGCTGGGAGCCAGCAACCGGCTCTGGCAGCGCCGACCCCGGCAATGCAGGCTCCAACCAGCATCAAGTCTTAAGTAGCGCTGAGCGTGCCCAGTGGGGGTGCGCTAGCTGCAGCGAGAGCGCTACTGTACAATCCGCCCGCTGGGGACGCGCCTCAGGCAGCGACCCGGCAGTGGATCCGCGAGGTAGACCGTCTCGTCGTCGCCGCCGCAAAACCTCGACTTTGGCGGGGACGACGCTCTGGCCAACCGGTCGTGTCGCTGATGCGCGCACCATTGGTTGACGAGAAGACGGCAGACTCCAGCTCTACCAGGCTCCAATCGACAGATCTGAGGTCAGAGCTGGAGCGGTGTCGCCTGGGTCAAGATGCCCGGGTGTACCTCGAGCAGCGCCGAGAAAGGCGTCGCTACCAAGAGGCTGACGACAGCATGACGTCGGCCTCGACCCAGCCTGAAGAGCAGACCTTCGCCACGCGATCTCTGCCCCCGGCCTGCGCCGTGCAGAATATGCCACGGTCATATGCCCTGCAGGTGACGCCCCCGGCCTATGGTGCAGCCTTGCCCATACCGAGGTACACGGTGCTCAGTGCGAACCAAGCGTTCGCGGCACCAGAACCTGCGGCGACAGAAGCAGGGTGTGCGGCCCTCGCGCCCCACCTTCGCTTCGCAAAGTGGCCACGCAAGTTTCGGCCGCACCTGCCCGAGAAGTACGACGGCAGCGTCAACCCGGCGGAGTTCCTCCAGATCTACTCCACCGCCGTACTTGCCGCAGGAGGGAATGAAGCCGTCATGGCCAATTACTTCCCTGTCGCCTTGACTGGCCCAGCCCGGTCTTGGCTCATGAACCTCCCCCAGGGTTCCGTAACTTCCTGGGGGGAGCTTTGCCGGCAGTTCATAGCCAACTTCGGCAGTTCCTACACCCGGCCTGGCACGGAGCTCGACCTCCACGCCATCCAGCAACAACCTGGGGAGTCGCTGCGCTCTTTCATCCAGCGGTTCTCCCAGGTGTGGAACACCATCCCACACATTCAAAATGCTTCTGTGGTGGTGGCGTTCCGGGAAGGCGTCCGGGACAAGAAGATGCTTGAGAAGCTCGCGACCAGGGAGGTCCGCGATGCCTCAGAGCTCTTCAGCTTGGTGGACAAGTGTGCCAGAGCAGCCGAAGGACGGAACTGGCACTCACAGCCGTCCTCCGAGTCAGGAGGACTGCCCGGATCTGGTCCTACTCCCTATGGAGGCAGCAGGAAGACCAAGAGCCGAGGCAGAAGCAAGATAAGATCACCGGCCGCAGCCCCAGTTGTCACTGCAGCGACGCTCAGTGGGGCTCGGGGGCCGCGCCCCGACAAGAGACAGCGAAGATCACCGATCCCAGAAGGTAATCAAGGCAATATGTGCCCCATGCACGGAAGCTGTCGCCACACTACTGCCGAGTGCCGGGAGATCCGAAGGCTCGCAGAGCGTTTCCGCAAGGGGAAGCGGCAGCGGGCTGATGCCCCGCCCTTCCGTCCAAAGGAAGACGAACAGAGGGTGGATGTTCCGGACAACATCGACCACCCAGAGGAGATCCAGGAGCCTCAGCGTGTCGTGAAGGCGGCACGCAATCATGAGGACTCCAGCTCCAGTGACGATGAGCGTCGAAAGAAGCTCTACGTCATATACGGCGGGTCCGCCGACCCCTCGTCCCGAAGCGCAGTCAAGACTCTGCGCCGAGCGGTAGCGTCGGTGGCGCCACTCCCAAGTGCTGCACTGCACCTTAAGTGGATGGGGACCCCCATCAGCTTTGACGCCACCGACTGCCCCAGGAACATGGCTGGGGCCGGCCAACTACCGCTCTTGGTAGCCCCTACCATCGCCAATGTGAGAATGTACCACGTTTTGGTAGACGGAGGAGCTGGGCTGAACCTCATCAGCCGTGCAGCCTTCCAGAAGCTGCAGATCCCGATGGCCAAGCTCACCCCGTCGAGCCCGTTATCAGGGGTAGGGCCGGGACAGGTCATCCCCTACGGCAACATTAGCCTCCCGGTGACCTTCGGGGCTCCGGACAGCTATCGGACAGAGTACATTCTGTTCGACGTAGCGGAGATAGACCTCCCTTTCAACGCCATAATCGGCAGGCCAGCCCTGTACCGGTTCATGGCAGTAGCCCACTACGGCTACCTCGTCCTGAAGATGCCAACACCGACGGGCGTCCTCAGGATTCGTGAGGACCGCACTGCTGCAGTGTCGGCCCTAGAGAAGCTCCAAGCGCTCGCAACAGCTGGGGCATCAGCCCCCGGCAATACGGAGCCGGACCAGCTCTGCCCGAGCGCACGTCACCGTGCTTCCGCCACAGCACCCCGCGTGCAACCCCTCGACGAGGGCGGCGTCCCCTTAAAGGTCGTCCAAGTCGGCGCCGAAGCTACCCAGACCACCCGGGTAGCCGGGGGCCTTGATAGCAAATAGGAAGGCGCGCTTGTCACCTTCCTCCGGCACAACGTCGACGTGTTTGCATGGCAGCCGTCACAGATGCCGGGGATCCCCAGGGAGGTGATCGAGCACCACTTGAAAGTCTTCCCCGACGCCCGTCCGGTTCAACAGAAGCCCCACAAGCAGTCCATCGAGCGGCAAAACTTCATCCGTGAAGAAGTTAAGAAGCTGCTGGACGCTGGCTTCATACGGGAGGTCCACCACCCCCGGTGGTTGGCGAACCCCGTCGTTGTCCCGAAGGCCGGCGGGAAGCTCCGGATGTGCATCGACTACACCAGTCTCAATAAGGCATGTCCCAAAGATCCATTCCCTCTCCCTAGAATAGATCAAATAGTAAACTCAACATCAGGCTGTGATATGCTGTGCTTCCTAGACGCCTACTCGGGTTTCCATCAGATCCCCATGTCTAGGGAGGACGAGGAGCACACCTCCTTCATCACAGTAGACGGCCTTTATTGTTATGTGTCTATGCCTTACGGCCTAAAGAATGCACTCCCCACCTTTGTGCGAGCGATGCACAAAACCTTTGGGGAGTTAATAAGAGACCTAGTTGAGGTGTACGTCGATGACATAGTTGTCAAGGTCAAGCAGGGTTCATCTTTGCTAGATAACCTAGCCTTAGTCTTTGACAAGTTGCGCTCTACGCGCACCAAGCTGAACCCAGATAAATGTGTGTTCAGCGTGTCCTCTGGGAAGCTCTTAGGGTTCCTGGTCTCGCACCGAGGGATTGAAGCCAACCCAGAGAAGATCAAGGCCATCGACTTGATGCGGCCCCCTGCCCGCGTCAAGGATGTTCAGAAACTCACTGGATGTCTAGCCGCGCTGAGTTGGTTTATACCGAGGCTAGCAGAGCGGGCACTCCCTTTCTTTAAGCTCCTGCGCAAGTCAGGCCCTTTTGCCTGGACTGACGAAGTAGAAGAGGCTTTCCAGGAGTTGAAGCAACTCCTGATGACCCTACCTATCATGGTAGCCCCTGAGCCCGGGGAGCACCTGCTGCTCTACATCGCGGCGACAACAGAAGTGGTGAGTATGGTCCTCGTCGCAGAGCGGCCAGACCTCTCACCTTCGCAACCTGCTCCGGTAGCAGAAGACAGACGCCAGGAGGCCCCGCAGGGCCAAGGCGGTCTCCCGGACCCCCCGGAGGTCCAGGTCAACCTCCCGGAGGTCCAGGGCGGTCCCCGGACCCCCAAGATAAATCCCCGGGGGCCAATTGGGACCTCCCGGAGGTCCCTCAAGACCCCCCGGAGCTCCCGGATAATCAAGATAGCTTAAGGGCCTCCGGGTCCCAGTTCCCGGAGGCCCCCGTGGGTCCACTCACCTCCAACGGGCCAGGGCCAATGGACGAGGACCTCCCAAGCCTAAGAGAGAGGGTTCGAACCATACAGAGGTCTGTCTACTACATCAGCGAAGTACTTCATGATGCCAAGACAAGGTACCTAGAAGTCCAAAAGCTGCTGTATGCGGTGCTCGTGGCCTCCAGGAACCTCCGCCATTACTTCCAGGCCCACCGGGTCTCGGTAGTCACCTCGTATCCGCTGAGGACAATTCTTCACAGCCCCCATGCGACTGGCAACGTTGCTAAATGGGCGGCGGAGCTGGCGGAGTTTGAGCTGGACTTCCTCCCACGCCATGCAGTCAAGAGCCAAGCACTGGCTGACTTTGTGGCGGAGTGGAGACCAACGAAGACTGACCCAGGGGGCCATGAAGGCGGTGAGCCAGAGCACCAAGCTCCGGTCTTCACCGAACCCCACTAGACACTTTTCTTCGACGGCTCCTCGCGAAAGCAGGGGGCCGGTGCCGGCGTACTGCTCCTCATGCCATCGGGGGAACAGTTTGGGTATATGGTGCGTCTCAATTTCAAGGCAACCAACAACATGGCGGAGTATGAAGCACTCATTATTGGCCTGCAGACAGCCCTGTCTTTAGGCGCTCGCCAGTTGTTGGCATAGGGCGACTCCCAACTGGTCATCAAGCAAGTCAAGGGCGAATGCTCCTGCAATGACCCACAGCTAGCTGCGTATCTGCTTCACGTGCAGATGTTGGAGAAAGAATTCCTCGCCTTGGACCTGCATCACGTACCGCGCGCTGGTAATGCCACAGCTGACAACCTTTCAACGAAGGCTTCCACCGGAGCCCCCATGCCCGAAGGAGTTTTCGAGAGGACGTTGCTGCGGCCTATAGCCCGGCCCGCCGAGCCGGGCGAAGGAGGCTTGACCAGCACCTCGAAGCTGGCGGTCCCGGCGGCCCTACAGCCATGGATGCCGCCAAGGATCATAAGCGTCACTGGGGACTCCGTGCAACCCAGCGCTCAAGATCCAGAAGCTCAAGTCAGGCCCGATGCATGGATCACGGAGATCCGGGACTACTTGAAGGACAATATCCTCCCTGATGAACATGCAACCGCTGAACGGATTGTGCGTATGGCTAAGAGATACGTGCTGGTAGAGGGGGATCTCTACCGGCGTGGTGCCAACCACATCCTATTGCGGTGCATAACCCAGGGGGAAGGCTGCGACTTGCTCGCTGAGATCCATGGAGGCGAATGTGGAAGTCACTCTTCCTCACGCACGCTTGTCGGTAAAGCCTTCCGGCATGGCTTCTACTGGCCGACAGCACTCCAGGATGCCGTCAAGCTGGTCGAGAGCTGCAAGGCGTGCCAGTTCCACGCCAAGCAGATCCATACACCGGCTCAGGTGGTACAGATGATCCCACCCTCGTGGCCATTTTCCGTATGGGGGCTGGACATCTTGGGACCATTTCCCAGAACCGTCGGGGGATTCCGGTACCTCTATGTCGCCATCGACAAGTTCACCAAGTGGCCGGAAGCTACACCAGTTGTCACCATCAACAAACAATCCGCAGTAAAGATCATCAAGTCTATTGTCTGCCGGTTCGGGGTCCCGAACAGAATCATCACCGACAACGGGATCCAGTTCACCAGCGCTGCCTTCCAAGACTACTGCGAGGACCTTGGTATTCAGGTGTGCTACGCCTCTGTCGCCCACCCAAAGAGCAATGGGCAAGTTGAGAGGGCCAACGCGGAGATTCTCCGGGGCCTTAAGACTCGCACCTTCGCCAGCCTGAAGAAACATGGTGCCAATTGGGTAGATGAGCTTCCGAGCACGCTATGGGCTAACCGGACATCCCAGAGCCGGGCCACCGGGGAGACACCCTTCTTCATGGTGTATGGGGCCGAAGCTGTACTTCCCCCGGAAATCACCATGAAGTCTCACCGTGTCCGGTCTTACGACGAAGCCACGCAGGACAACCTCCGGCGTGGAGAAATCGACCTCGTCGACGAGGTCTGATTACATGCAGCACTCCGTAACGAGCGGTACAGACAAGCGCTTCGGCGCTACCACCAGAGGTCTGTACGTGCCCGGGAGCTACAGGAAGGTGACCTGGTGTTGCGGCGCATACTTTCTCGCCAAGGGGCCCACAAACTCTCCCCTAGTTGGGAAGGCCCCTTCCGAGTCGCGAAAGTATGCCGCCCCGGGTGTGTGCGCCTTTCCACCGAGGATGGGGACCTGCTCCCAAACCCTTGGAACATAGAACACCTCCGTAAGTTCTACCCCTAGAGCAAAAATAGGACAGCACTTTCTTTTCGTAATAAACTCCATAGAGTCCAGGAGCAGCGCTCGGAGCAGCTAAGCCCCAGGGGACAGTACAGAACTACGTTCAGCTTTGCCTGGTTCCGACTCCAAGCGCGTAGAGTCTTGCTTCCCCTCTTAATGGGGCGGGTCGTGGCCTCCATGTTTAGCCTGCCTTCCTCCTGTGGAAAGTTGTACGAAAAGAAATCTGCTCTACTTTGCTCTTTCCTCGTACTCATTTAAATTGTGTATTAAGTTTTTTAACCACCCTTGCAGTGCATGGTTGCCATGTGCTCAGCTCCCCCTCTCTACAGTCCCCAAGCACCAAGCATATGGTTAGGGGCTATAAGTCAAATAAGACTATGAGATAAGGGAGGGGGAGCCCCCAAGGAGAATTACGTTTCCTCTACCTGTGTGCAGGGCCTCCAGGCTATGGCGACAGGGACTACATAAAGCGGGGGGAAAGGAGCTATCAGCAGCACCGGCCCAGGACTGGAAGGACCGGGCCCCGCCCCTTCAGCAGGGGCGAGGCCCGAAGGCCCCACGCGTCCAGAAGGTCCGGAGCTCCCGCCTCCCATGAGGGGGGCTCCGGGCTCGCCACGTGGCAGGCGGAAACCGGACCTCCCCCCCCCCCCCCCCCCCCGGTGGGAGGGCTACGAAAGCCCTACGTGTCCAGCATGGCCGGAGCTCCCGCCTCTTAAGGAGGGGCTCCGGACCCGCCACGTGGCAGGCAGATTTGGAGCTCCCCATAGGACGAGATCCGGAGACCCCCGGGGGCCCCTAACACGGTTAGAACCCGGGGAAGGTGTCTATGCAGAGCTCTGAGATTGGAGATGGCCTCTGAGTATCTTGCGGAGCTAAGGACTCAGACAGGCAAAGCCAAGAAGGAGAGAAAGAGCATCACAGACACAAATATCTAGAAGAGTCAAACTATGCGAGGCTCCATGAGCTGGACTACAGACTCGATAAAAAGAAAGAAACAAGTCCCAAGGGTCTCCTGACACGACCAGAATCTAGAAGTTGCAAGAACGGCCGCATCACCAGGCTTCAGCCCTGGCGGCACTCTCTCGTTCCATGACCCGAGCGCAGGAATCGCCTCACTCATCACCGGCGCAAAAGCCGGTGACACCAAGGGAGCTCCTGAGGCCCCCTCCGCAGTATTCAGCGGTCTTCCTGGAGACTCTGCCGTCTGGGATCCTCCATGGTGCATCGGCGGCTTCCTTCTCCTGAAGTTCCCTCATCACCGGCGCAAAAGCTGGTGTCATCAAGGGTGCCCCAGGAGCCTCCTTCCCTCATCACCTGCGCAAAAGCCGATGTCACCAAGAGTGCTCCTGAGGCCCCCTCTCCGCAGCTTCAGCGGTCTCCTCGAAGACTCCACCACCTGGGAAGGGACGCAACGCCAAGGAGCTTTCTGCCTGCCGTCACCAAGGAAGGGCTCCGTCGGGAGGACAAACCAGAGACCCCTTGGTGGCGCCACCCTCAGAGGCAAGGCAGGCAGGCTCCCTGAGTCCCAGGCTTGGTGCAGACGCCATTGCTGGAGGAAATCGAGAGCGATTCTCCCCCCATAAGGCGGGTTAAGAGCCATGGAAGAAGACAAGACTGTAGAGACTCGAGGGAGGCGCAGGGGCTGGAAGCCTTATAAGGGGAGCATACCCCACATGGGGGTTTCATTTCACACCTTCCCTGGTGCAATCCCAAGCGATTCGGAACTCTTCGAATACACTGCATTGGCAACCGCTTCGGCTCCTAGACCGAGTGCCGATGACGGGTGGACCTAAGCAGCCCAACTGAAGCGGTGGGTCAAGGAGTCAGTCTCCTGAGAAGATGAGCCGGCAAGGAACTTCGGCGGTTCCCAAAGAAAGCGCCGCAACGTGCAGAAGTGGCAGTCTTGGGAACCGCCGCAGTAAAAGCAACCATCAAGTGAGCACACGCTCCCACGATCCCGCGGCCGTTCGTGCTCCGGCAGCGGTCAATTCGAGACTTAGAGAAAGTGCGCGGATCGGAAGAGACGGAGGTCCCACCTCGGGCTCGCTATCTCCCCCGAGATGGGCCCGGGGGCCACTGTCGGTACCTGAGATATGGGGTACCCCCGCGCATAGGGGAAAATGCCTAAGGAACTCACCCTTCTCCGCAGGGAGAGCTCCGAAGGCGCCACGCGTCTGGCGGGGCCGGACCTCCCTCTCCTCAGAGGAGAGCTCTGGGCCCACCACGTGGCATACAGAAGCCAGACCTCCCCCTCCGCGGGAGAGAGGTCCGAAGGCGCCACACGTCCAGCAGGGCCGGACCTCCCTCTCCTCAGAGGAGAGCTCCGGGCCCGCCACGTGGCCGGCAAAAGCCGAGCCTCCCCCTCTGAGGGGAGAGGTCCGGAGGCTCCACGTGCCCCGCGGACCGGACCCTCCTCTCCTCTGAGAAGGCTCCAGGCCCGCCAAGTGGCAGCAGAACGGCGCTGCCTGCCCCCGAGCGATAGGCAGCGGGCGTAAAGACGCCCCATACCTTGCCCGTACAAGATATTTAAGGCCCGCTTCTTCCCAAGACGCGGAGACGCGGAGCACGCCTCTGTCAGGTGCCGTTGCGCCCAGTCGCATCACAGACTGGCGCGCGGTGTCAGAACCTGCCAGCCAATAAACACCGCGACCGGACATCCCATGCCGCCTGCACCGTCATCAACCACTACGACTAGCATGCGGCATGGGCAGGGCGGAAAGATGAAGACTCAGAAGCCTTCGACCAGAGACAACTACCGGCATAACTGCAGATACGGTAGATAATAGACAATCTTCCCGGGACCACCTGTCGGGTCCCGGCCCCCCTTGTAAGCTGCCCGAGTCTTGGACTATAAAAGGCTCGGGTAGGCGACGATAGCAAGGGTACGCACTTTGCAACTCATACGCTAGCCATACACTCCCAAGCTGTAACTCACCCCCAAGCTCAGGACTCCGGCCCTGAGCAGCAAGCAATACAGCGAGCTCCATAGCTCGCCGTGGACGTAGGGTTTTACGCTCCGGCGGCCTGAACCACGTAAAACTCACCGCGTCAAGCTCTTACTAACTCGTCCATCCGCGCAAGCTCTCCGCAAGGGACTAGCCCCACCAAAAAAAGAACCTCCGCGGGCTGCCCAGTGCAGGCCCGGGGGAAGTGTCGACCGAACACTTCGACAAAACCTGTCCTGCTTTGCTCTTCCCATTGTACTCATTTAAATTACGTATTAATTTTTATGACCGCACTTCCTGTGTATGCTCACCATGCGCTCAGCTTCCTTTTCCCATTCTCACCCCTAGTCGGCATTTGCTATCCTACCGAAGACGGTCGCGTTTGAGGCACCTGCCGATGGCCAGGGGGCCTTGAGCCCCCGGCACTTCGCGCACTGAAGTTCCCAAGCCCCGTATACCGGATCAGGATCATAAGCCAAATAAGACTATGATATAGGGAAGGGGGAGCCCCAAGGAGAATTATGTTTCCCTTACTTGTGTGCAGGACCTCCCGGCCTTAGCTCCCCGCAGGAGTATGGTAGGAGCGCCCAAACAATTGGCCACACCTACCAGGGGGCCACTACGGGACCGCGCAAGACCGGAGCTCCAACGCAAGACTGAAGGATCTGGACCTCGCCCCCTCCGCAGGGGCGGACTCCGAAGGCCCCACGTGTCCGGCGTGGCCGGAGCCCCTTCTCCTCAGAAGGGAGCTCCGGGCCAACCACGTGGCCGGCAGAGCCGGGCCTCGCCCCCTCCGCAGGGGTGATCTCCGAAGGCCCCACGTGTCCCATGGGGTCGGACCTCCATCTTCCCAGAGGAGAGCTCCGGGCCCGCCACGTGGCAGGCGGATATGGACCTCCCCGTTCTCACGGGGCGAGCTCCAAAGATCCCTTGGGCCCTTAATACAATAAGGACCCGAGGAAGGTGTCTGTACAAGGCTTCAAGGTTGATGAAGACCTCTGAGTACCTTGCGGAGCTAAGGACTCGGCCAGGCCAAGCCAAGGAGAAGATAAGAATATACAGACACGGAAAGTAACAAGAGTCTATTCATTCAAAGCTCCATGAGCTGGACTACAGACTCAACAAAAGTAAAAAAAAAAGGAGAGAGAAGAGATACAGGGCCTTTTGGCCGCGGGGGCGGCTGCCTAAGAGTCCCCAGACTCCCGCTGGAACCTAGAGGCCACGAGGGCGGCCATGTCCCCGACCTCGGCCCTGGCAGCTTCCTCCCGCTCGATGGCGGGGCCTAGTCGCACTGGCTCCAGAGAGAAGGAAGGGTCTTGGCTCCGGAAGCACCGCAGCACATGTGTGGCGACCTCCTTCGCCAGGCCTCGTCCCTCCACCTCAAGCTCGTCGGAGATCACTGCTTAGAGCCTGCCCAACTTGGCACCGATGGACTCAAGCGCCGGGATTGCCCCAGACACCTCCTGCGCTGGAGCCTCCATCTGCACTGGGCTGAAACCGAGGGGAACCAAGGCGGACCCCGCCTCAGTAAAAAAGCTCCAGACCGCCCGGGCCTCGACAGACCGCGAAGCCTGGAGCTTCTCCACCTCTTGGCGGGCCGCCAGCTCGCGATCCAGCGCTGCCTAGCGCTCCCGGGAGGATTGCTCCTCCCTCGCGGCAGCAGCCGACTCGCGCAGCTCCAGCTCCTCGGACCGAGCCCTCAGCTCGCCCTCTCTGGCCTCCAGCCGTGCGGCAACCTTCTCCTCCTCGGCCGCCACGGCACGCTCCCGATCTGCGACGGCGCACTCTCGGCGAGCTACCTGCAGCCGCAACTCCTCCACGGCAGTGGAGCACGCTTCGGCCCTGGCCTGAGCTTCGCGGAAAGTAGCGCGGAGTCGCCGGGTCTCTGAGCCCAGGCAATCGACGGCCCTCTTCTGAGCGTCGAGCAGCGCCCCCATGGCATCAAGCCTCGACTTCCTCGAGTCGAGCTCTGCCTTAGCCTCCTGGGTCTGCTGCTTCAGGAGATGCTCCCAGCTAAGGAGGCGCTCCCTCTCTCCAGCTAGCACCTCCCGCTCCCGCTCAAAGGCGGCCTGGACCTGCCGGACGCCAGCCTGAGCATGCCCCAAGGCATCCCATATGGGCAGCAGGGCGGCGGGGGCAGGAGCCGCGCCCCTGGCCTCCCCCGTCGCGTCCACGACCGGTGAAGGTGCCGGTGCCTCAGCAGCTGAGGCGAGGTGCTGACCCAGGGGAGCCAGGGGGCCAGCAGCTGCGCCCACGGCAGCCCCTCCAGCCTCAGCACCGGACTTCCGGGCTGGCGAAGGAGGACGAGCAGGTGCTGCCGCCGCCACCGCAGGGGGCAAACCCGCCGGCACAGAAGAAGCCCCCGCCGACTTGGGGGCCGTCGGAACCACCGCAGTTCCCGGATGCTGCGGCACAAAGCCTCCGCTGGCTGGCGATGGTCGGGGGATAGGCTCGTCCCCGGCAGCCGGTGAGTTCTTGCTGACAAAAGAAGCTCTCAGGCTAAGAAAGGAGAAACGAACGCTACTTCCACAAGCCTGAAAGAGCAACACTTACTGGGCGGCGTGAGTGCTCCAACGGGCTTGGAGCCCCGGCCTCTGGGCCGGGGCACAACCGCCAGGACCTGCAGCTGGAACGCTCGCTGGCTGTGGCATTTGAGCCCCCGGCACACTCCCGGGCGTCGCCCCACCGGCGTCCTTCCTGGAAGCCCCCCTGCCTGAGGAAGGGTAGCGGGACGCCTGGGGCTCCTCGGACCGCCGCTGTCCGAGAAGAGACCCGCTGGAGTGGGAGACCCAGGGTCTCTTTGGATCGCCACCGGACGAAGCAGCGCATCCAGGAGATGGGCGCAAGGGTACCCCGGCCCCCTGACTCAGCGCAAGCGACGCCCTCGGAGGAGACCGGGCACGTTTCTTCTCTAGCTGCTCGGGGGCCGGCTCCTTTCCCTTCCCCTTGTCGGCGGTGTGAGCCCCGCCGGCCCTCGGTGCGGGTTGGACAGCGAAAGACGCCTCGTGCTCCGTCCCGGAGCGCTCGATCCCGGGAATCGAGATCCCCCAAAGGGCATCCCCAACCTGATGAATGGCGATCCCAATGTCATCAAGATTCGGCATCTTCCGCAGCAACTCCGCCCTCCTCTACGGCTCCAAGAAGAGGGGAGTGCCAGAGGCTGGGAAGGTGAGGTCACCGCCGGTGACGTAGTCGCTGCTCACCTTGGCCACCATCTCGTACGGCTCTTCATCAGAAGGATCGGAGCCGAGACCCCTCTCCAGCCTGGTGCAGTCGAGCTCGCTGGTGTAGTACCACGCCGGGCGGTTGGTTGCTGCAAGGGCACAATACGGCGCGACAAGAAATCCACCAGCGCCATCAGGGACGTCAGCCCCTCGTTGGCCAGGAACCGGATCCGCTCCAAGACCGGTGCGTACTCCTGCTCCAGCTCTGGGATCTCCTCCCAGAAGCGACACTCGGTGGTCGGGCCGGCAGTTGGGAGCTGCAGGCGATCATGCTCGTCGGTCTGCACGATCACCCAGTTCTCCCTCCAGTTTTCCCACCTCGACGCACCGAAAGGTAGAAGGTACCCAGAGGCCTTCGGATCCTTGCAGCGATGCTGGAAGTAGTACGTCCCCAGCTGGGTCTTCAAACTGCGCCCGGTCGTCCGCAACACGAAGAAGTAGCGGAAGAGCGTCACTGAAGCGTGCACCCCCACGAACATCTCGCAGAAATGGACAAAGACGGCGGCCATCACGAAGGAGTTGCGGGAAAGGTGGTGGAGCTGGAGACCGTACGTCTCCAGCAGCGTGACGAAGAAGGAAGAAATTGGCGGGACAAACCCCTCCATGGCGTAGGCAGTGAAGAAGACCATTTCCCCCTTCTCCAGGAGCAGGGGGAGAGATCCCTGGCGGAGCCGGCACTTCTGCTCCTCCGCGTGCCAGCCCAGCAGCCTGCACACTGACCCGAGCTCGGCCGACTGAGCGAGACGCGACGGAGGCAGGTTGGAAGCCATGGCAGGAGGAAACTCAAGGACAGGGAAGACAAGGGCGCAAGAACTCAAGGAAGATGCAAGCGCAGGGAAGTGCGAAGGGAAGCCGCGATGCGGGTAAGATCCCCTTTTAAACTTCCCAGGCGCAATTCAAAGCGATTCGAAACTCTTTGAATACGCCGCTTGGACAACCGCTTCGGCTCCAAGACCAAGCGTCGATGACAAGTGGACCCAAGCCGTCCAGCTGAAGCGGTGGGCCAAGAAGTCAGTCTCCCAAGGAGACGAGCCGACAAGATGCTTCGGCGGTTCCTGAAAAGGCGCCGCGACGTGCAGAAGTGGCAGCCTTGGGAACCGCCACAGTAAAAGCAACCATCAAGTGGAGCACACGCTCCCACGATCCCACGACTGTTTGTGCTCAGGCAAAGGTCAATGCGGGTCTTAGAGAAGGCGCGCGGAGTTGAAGAGACGGGGGCCCCACCTCGGGCTCGCTATCTCCCCCGAGATGGGCCCGGGGGCCACTGTCGGTACCCTCAATACGGGGTACCCCCGCGCACAGGGGAAAATGCTTAAGGACCTCACCCTTCTCCGCAGGGAGAGCTCCGAAGGCGCCATGTGTCCAGCGGGGCCGGACCTCCCTCTCCTCAGAGGAGAGCTCCGGACCCGCCATGTGGCCAACTGAGCCGGACCTCCCCCTCCGCGGGGAGAGCTCCGAAGGCGCCATGTGTCCAGCGGGGCCGGACCTCCCTCTCCTCAGTGGAGAGCTCCGGACCCGCCACATGGCCACCTGAGCCGGACCTCCCCCCTCTGCGCGGAGAGCTCTAGAGGCTCCACGTGTCCCACGGGGCCGGACCTTCGTCTCCTCAGAGGAGAGCTCTGGGCCCGTCACGTGGCCAGCAGAGCAGCGCTGCCTGCCCCCGCGCTATAGGCAGCAAGAGTAAAGACGCGCCATACCTTGCCCGTACAAGGTATTCAAGACCCGCGCCTTCCCAAGACGCGGAGACGCAGAGCACGCCTCTGTCAGGTGCCGTTGCGCCCAATCACATCGCAGACTGGCGCGCCGCGTCAGAGCCTGTCCGCCAATAAACACTGCAACAAGACATCCCCTGCTGCCCCTGCCATCATCAACCACTACGACTAGCTTGCGACATGGGCAGGGCGGCAGAACGAAGACTTGGAAGCCCTCGCCAGAGACAACTACTGGCGTAACTGCAGATACGGTAGATGGTAGGCAATCTCCCCGGGACCACCTGTCGGGTCCTGGGCCCACCTTGTAAGCCACTCGAGCCTTGGACTATAAAAGGCTCGGGTAGGCAACGTTAGCAAGGGTTCGCCTCTTACAAACTCTCGCACCATAGCGGTTCGACTCATCCTCAAGCTCAGGACTCCAGTTCTGAGCAGCAAGCAATACAACGAGCATCTCTGCTCACCGTGGACGTAGGGTTTTACGCTCCGGCGGCCTGAACCACGTAAAAATCCCTGTGTCAAGCTTCTCCCTCAATCGTCCATAACGCTGAAGCTCTCCGTGAGTGACTAGCCCCTCCAAAAGAGAACCTCCGCGGGCTGCCCAGAGCAGGCCTGGGGGAAGTGTCAGCTACACACTTCGACAGAAATGGAGACCGGGCAGGGAGGTTTAGATGCAGCAGGTTGTGGACCGTGCATGCATAGCCCTGCCTGTGTCGGTTAAGGCCCGTCTGTGCTTGGCCCTGTTGGACAAGTTTGAGTTGTGTACCGGGCACATACTGGCTATATGGGACCCAGGAAACCGACGTACCTTGAGAGATCCATAGTGGAACTTTTCCAACTGCCTTAGGCTTTCGGCGTCAAGGTAGCAGGAGGTTACTCGCTTAAGAACATACCACTTCGGGTATGTACCTTGAGGGAGCTTGCGTACTCGGGGCAGTTGGACTGCGTCCAATGTGGAAGATCTTGGGAAAGGTGGCCGCGTACAACGTCAGTCGAGGTTGCTGCCGGCAACTCGGAGTACGGGTGCACGTGTCGTGTAGTCCGGGTGTGTACTGATTCGAATCACCGTCGCTCGCGGTTATATGAGCATACTTGCCCACTGCGTCTTGACGTAGTAACAACTGGAACTGGTTATCTTTTGAACTTGATAAGGCTGTGCTATAACTTGTATTGCAACCATGATTGAATTAGAGATAGGATTATTAAACTTTACTTTCACTTTGTGCAAGGAGCATCGCAACAAAGCGTTTCTTGTTTGATTGTGGAGTTGCGATGCTTTTTGGCTCAAGGTCTGCACAATGAGGCTTAAAATCTGAAAGTTAAGGATCAACTTTAGGCGAGTCCTTTATGCAAATCTAGCTAACCCAATTGCAACCGTCGTGCATGTAGAGTTTCTTGTTTAGGAGAGACGGATCAGTCTTGCTGAGCCTATGTGCTCACACTTGCTATATAAGTGGTTTTGCAGGTTAACATCGATGCTAAGATGGAGGTTGTCCGGTGAGACTCGGAGACTTCCGAGTCAGGTAACACATGGAGAACCCAGCCGCTGCTGCTTGTCTTCGTGTTGCTAGCGAGAGGAGTCCGCGGGCCGGACTTCATCTTGAGTGCTCTTAGTTATTCGACGTGAGTTGTTATAGACTTCCGCTGTAGCTATTTGATGTAAACTATTTACAAAGAAAAATTTGTAAGCTTCCACTATTGTTTTATGTAATACATTGTTCCTTGTATGTGAGCTGTTGGGTGCTGCACACCACGGCACCACCCAATGCGATTCCCGGGCGAGTGCCCCGTCCCCGTGACTAAACGGGCGGCATCGGGCTGTCTCATCGTGGTATCAGAACTGTGACAAGTGGTATCATTAGCTGAGCCCTATCTCAGTCGGTACCCGGCCCGTCTCACAAGGGCACGTGGCGACTCCGAAGCCCTCCTCAGCGGGGAGGTACGGCCCGGAGCCTGGGCACACGTGGCAGCACCGGACCCTACCTCGGCGGGGAGGCCAGGTCCGGGGCCAAGGTCACGTGGTCGTGCCAGAGCGTGCCTCGGCAGGGAGGTGGGGTCTAGAGTCTCTGCAGGGTATTGACAGTGGCCCCCGGGCCCACCTCCGAGAAGGCAACAATCCCGTAGATGGGGCCCCCCATCTTTCCTTACCACGTGGTTGCTTTGATCTTGCACTTTGGAAGTTGAAGTGGCAGCAAGCGTCTAGCGTGTTCGACGGTGGGCCCCCTAGAAAGCATTGGGACCGGAGCTAAAGATCCGGGGGCGCCCTCCGTAAACGTGATGGACGTTGACAGCAGGCCCTTTGGGATGTTTCGGAACGCTAATACCTGCACAGGCATGATAGAGAAAAGAAGTAGTCGTGCTCACTTGTCACCGATCTCTGCTCCTAGTTTTGATCTGGCTTACGGTCCTTAGATGAGCTGCGGCTTGGGGTAATTCGGTGTGAGAGCATCCTAGTTATGGTTACTACTTTTCTCAGGAGTATGAGCCGTCCGGTTCCCCGGTACTTAGCCACAACGCTGGAGAGGCAAGGTGTGCACGCTTAGGGTACAGAACTAGGATAAGCAGGCTACACACTCTAGACCTCCTGTTGGCATTAGCCTTTCAGGAGAGGAGCCATTCGGTGCCATATGACCCCCGAGCAAGGAAATAACTAAAATACCCCGGGTACACCACAGGTACCTCAAGCGGACTCGCCTACAGAAGGATAGCATAGATCCTACTATAGGTAAGCACAGGGAAATGTGACTGGCCATATGGCCGAAGCGGTATGGAAAATAAGAACGAAAATGAAAGTGAAGATGCCCAAGGTTCGGTTACTCCATTGTCTGTAAGTGCGTGCCTTCCGCCCCCCAAGAACTCAGTTGTAGCGTTGGGGAAGCCGAGCACACATTCTTAGGGTACGGAACCAGGCTAAGCAGGGTGTACGCCCTGGACCTCCCACGGGCGTTAACCTTTCAGGGAGGGGGCCTTCCAGCGCAAAGTAATATGTGAAAGTAAGCATAAACTTCAATATAATGAAATGGAAATAAGGGCGCGCAGGGTGACACAGATATTTCCTGGACCAAGGTACATCATAGGAGGAGGCAGGCTTTTCAGGAAGGCAGTGACCCGGTCTGGATGATAGGAGTAGCAGGACCCCACCGGAGCTTGGCTATTCCGATCGCTGCTCCTTGACTCTATGAGACCCCTACAGGAAAAAACGATCCCGCCACTACGCTAAGGGAAGAACTTACAGAGGTGTTCTATGTCCTAGGGATTGGGTAAGGGTACCCCATCCTCCATGGCCAGGCGGACGCACCCGGGGAAGCATACTTCTGTCACTTGGAAGGGGCCCTCCCAGCTATGGGAGAGTTTGTTCGCCCCTTCGCGTGAAAGTATTCGCCGAAGCACCAGTTTGCCCACCTCCGGCTGTCTACTCCACACAAACCACTGCTGATAGCGCCGGAGCGCATGGCGGTATCGCGGTTTCGAGCAGCTTCTTGCCACCTTCGCTCATTGACAAGGTCGATATCTTTATGTCGGAGCTGATCCTGTGTGGCTTCGTCGTACGCATGGAAACGGGATGAGCCCATGGTGATCTTTGGGGGGGAGAACGACCTCAGCCCCATACACCAGGATTAAGGGTGTTTCCCGTGTCTTGCGACTGAGGGACGTCCGGCTAGCCCATAGTAAACACGGAAGCTCTTCTACCCAATTGGCACCATGCTTATTCAAGCTATCGTAGGTGCACGTCTTGAGTCCCCTGAGTATGTCAGCGTTTGGTCTCTCGACTTGACCGTTGCTCTCCGAGTGAGCAACAGAAGCATAGCAAACTTGGATGTCGAGGTCTTCACAGTAGTCTTAGAACACTGCACTGGTGAGCTGGGTTCTGTTGTTGGTGATGATTCTGTTTGGGATCCCGAACCGGCAGATGATTGACTTTATGAACCTGACTGCTTGTTAATTGTTACTACCGGGGCAGCTTCCGGCCATTTGGTGAACATGTCTACGGTAACGTAGAGGTACCGGTACCCTCCGATGGATCTGGGGAATGGCCCCAGGGTGTCCATCCCCCACATAGCGAAGGGCCATGAGGGCGGGATCATCTGCAGCGTCTTCATTGGTGTGTGGATCTGCTTGGCATGGAACTAGCATGCCTTGCATCTCTTGACCAGCTCGATGACATCCTGGAGAGTAGTCGGCCAGTAAAAGCCATGCCAAAAGGCTTTACCGACCAGCGTGCGGAAAGATGCATGGTTCCCACACTCGCCTCCATGGATCTCTGCGAGCAAGTCGCAGCCCTCCTCGCGGGTTATGCACTGCAATAGGATGCCATTAGCGCCACGCCGGTAGAGATCCCCTTCTACCAGTGCATATCTCTTAGTCAACCGAGCGATCCCTTCAGCGGATACACATTCATAGGGAAGGATATTGTCTTTCATGTAGTCCTGGATCTCCGTGATCCATGCGTCGGGACCTACTTGAGCACTTGGATCTTTAGCGCCAGGTTGCACGGAGTCCCCAGTGACGCTTACGATCCTTGGCTGACTCCATGGTAGAAGGGCCGCCGGGACTGCCAGCCTCGAGGTACTAATATTGCCCCCTTCGCCTAGTTCGGCCGGACAGACGGTAGGTCACAACAACTTCCTTTCGAAGACCCCCTCAGGCACCAGAGCCCAGGTGGAAGCCTTCTTTGACAGGTCATCGGCTATTGTGTTGTTGGCGTGGGAAACATGGCACAATTCCAAGGCTAAGAAGTCCTCCTCCAACTTCTAAACTTGGAGGAGATAGGCTGCAAGCTGAGGGCCGTTGCAACAACACTCTCCCTTGACTTGCTTTATGATGAGAATCACCCTTGACCAACAGTTGTTGGACGACGAGGGACAGCGCGGTCTTTAACTCGAAGATGAGAGCTTGATACTCCGCTGTCGAAGTGTGTGGTCGACACTTCCCCCGGACCTGCTCTGGGCAGCCCGCGGAGGTTCTTTTTCGGAGGGGCTAGTCACTTGCGGAGAGCTTGAGCGTAGGGACGAGTTAAGGAGGAGCTTGACATGGTGAGTTTTACGTGGTTCAGGCCGCCGGAGCGTAAAACCCTACGTCCACGGCGAGCTGAGGTGCTCGCTGTATTGCTTGTTGCTCAGAACCGGAGTCCTGAGCTTGAGGATGAGTCACTCCTAGGTATGAGTTGCTGGAGTGCGAATCCTTGCTAACGTTGCCTACCCGAGCCTTTTATAGTCGAAGGCTCGTGTGGCTTACAATGGGGGCCCGGGACCCAACAAGTGGTCCCGGGGAGATTGCCTGACGACTATCGTATCTGCAGTTATGTCGATAGTTGCCTCTGGTGAAGGCTTCTGAGTCCTCGTCTTGCCGCCTTGCCCATGCTGCCTGCTAGTCATAGTGGTGGATGACGGCGGGAGAGGCAGGGGATGTCTTTTCTCTGTGTTTATTGGCTGGCAGGTTCTGACACCGCACGCCAGTCTGTGATGCGACTGGGCGCAACGGCACCTTACAGAGGCGTGCTCCACGTCTCCGCATCTTGGGAAGGCGCGGGCCTGGAATACCTTGTATGGGCAAGGTATGGGGCGTCTAAACGTCCGCTGCCTACCACTCGGGGGCAGGCAGCGCTCTTCTGCTGGACACGTGGCGGACCCGGAGCCCTCCTCAGAGGAGGGGGAGGTCCGGTCCCGCAGGACACATGGAGCCTTCGGACCTCTCCCCACGGAGGGGGAGGTACGGCTTCTGTTGGCCACGTGGCGGCCCCGGAGCTCTCCTCTGAGGAGAGGGAGGTCCGGCCCCGCTGGACACGTGGCACCTTCGGACCTCTTCCCCGCGGAGGAGGGAGGTCCGGCTTCTGCAGGCCACGTGGCGAGCCCGGAGCTCTCCTCTGAGGAGAGGGAGATCCGGCCTCGCTGGACGCGTGGTGCCTTCGGAGCTCTCCCTGCGGAGAAGGGCGAGATCCTTAGGCATTTTCCCCTATGCGCGGGGGTACCCCATATTGCGGGTACCTACAGTGGCCCCCGGGCCCATCTCGAGGGATATAGCGAGCCCGAGGTGGGACCTTCGTCTCTTCTGTTCCGTGCACTTTCTCTAAGTCCTGCATTGACCACTGCCGGAGCATGAACAGTCGTGGGATCGTCGGAGCGTGCGCCCACTTGATGGTTGCTTTTACTGCGGCGGTTCCCAAGACTGCCACTTCTGCACGTTGCGGCGCTTTCTTCGGGAACCGCCAGATTGCCTTGCTGGCTCGTCTTCTTGGGAGGCAGACTCCTTGGCCCACCGCTTCAGCTAAGCGGCTTGGGTCCACCTGTCATCGGTGCTCGGTCTTGGAGCCGAAGCGGTTGCCGATGTGGTGTATTCGAAGAGTTTCGAGTCGCTTTGAATTGTACCTGGAAGGTATGAAAGGAAGCCGCAATGTGGGTGGGCTCCCCTTATAAGGCTTCCAGCACTTGCACTTTTCTTGAGTCTCTGCGGCCTTGTCTTCTCCCATGGCTTCTATCCCGCCTTCAGAGTGGGATCGCGCTCGATTTCCTCCGGCGGCGGCGTCTGCACCAAGTCAGGCATCCAGGGGCCTTCATGCCTTGCCCCTAGAGGTGACGCCTCCAAGAGGCCTCGGGTTCATCATCCCGACTGGACTCTCCTTGAGCGACGACTGGCTGAGGGTTCCCAGGCATTGCGTCCTTTCTCCTCAAGTGGTGGAGTCTCCAAAGAAACTGCTGACACGTCGAGGAGGCTTCAAGCGGAGGAGTCTCCAAGGAAGCTGCTGAAGCACCAAGGAGGACTCCAGGCGGCAGAGTCTCCAAGGAAACTGCTCAAGCGGTGGAAGGGGCTTCAGATGCACCCTTGATGATAGCGGCCCTTGCGCTGGTGATGGCCGAAATGATTTGTAAGGGCCTCAGTTTTTGACACACATTTGCAGTGGTCATCACCACACCACACACCTCATTTGAGGAAGGATGATGAACACAAATGAAGAGCAAGTAACGATTATCAACATGCTCATTAGAAAACAAACTCACACATTGCAAAAGTGGTATTTCCCACATGTGATATAGATGGGCTGGACATATAACAACTCCTACAGTTTACTAAGGATGTCCATGCCAAGTTTCACCCAAATTCAAAACCTTTTTGAGGTCAGTTTGGGTATAGTTAGGAAGAGGGCAGTTTGAAACCATATTCAAATTCAAACTGTTTTTATCCCATGAATTTAAAAGTGGGAGGCATATTCTTACTCAGCACATTTTTGTGAGCTCACACACCAATTTTCACTCCATTTGGAGTTGATCTTGACATGAGCTAAGTGGGAGAAATTCAAACTTTATTTGAATTTCAAACTGAACTTGTCCAGAAATTCATTCAAACCAAACCTCATTTGAACTTTGATCAATTCAAATGGCTCATGGATGAATGATTTGAATTGCCAAGGGTAGTATGGTTCCCGGGTGCAGTGTGCGCGCGCCACCGGGGGGGCAGCCGGCGCCAGCTCCTGCTGCGCGCCCCAAGTTGGAGACCAGTCGCCGGGCTACTTATCCCCTCCCCGGCGTGCTCCGATCGCCCATTCCCCGAGCTGCCGACGTGCGCGACCTGTTCTTCCACTGCCATCGCCGCCGTCCGAGCTCACGCTTGATCAAGCCCGATCACTCGCGAGCACAGCCTCCTCCACAGCAAAACGGCACCAAGAGATCGTGAGCAACCTCCTAGACCCTGTGTTGTCCAGTGAGCAAGCGTCCTCGAGCTGTACGAGCCGTTTCTCCAGCGAGCCGAGCATCGCCGCTGATCGGGCTCTCGTGGGCAGCACAACCCAGCCGTTGTCACGTCCTCTTCTCTACACAAGAAAGGTGCGTGATTGTATGTAGATGGAGTAGCCGAAAGCCGTTTGGCGATTGATCAAACCTCGGCCGAGAATTTCCAAGTTTACTCGTGATCAGTTCATAAGGACCGAGCTCACCTTCGGGTGAAATTCGTGCTCTATACACGAGGGTTGGGCAAGCTCGTTCCCTAGTAGCTTCTACGCACGATAGCGCCCATGCCCGAACTGGAATCAGAGGAAACCGTCGAGAATCGGCCATGATATGGCCGTTTTCCCCGCCGCCATGGCTGAACACCTCGGCTCACCGTCGAGAGCCTAGTTGCCGGTATTTCTAGCTTCCACGCAGCCCTGGTTCGTGTTTCCCATGCTCTACTGATGCTCTCCGACCGATTCCCGGTCGATTTGGTGCACGGGAGAGCGGGACCGACCTCACCGGAACCCTAGCAGGTGCTGTCACCGGTGCGCACGGGTTTCCGGTCATCGCCGGCGGCCGGCGACCCCACCATCGAGTCCAGGGGATCAGTTAAGGGGCAGGCGGCGAGTTTCGGGCCGGAGGGTGGCCGGGAACTCAGTTCCGGCGAAGGTCGCCGGAGATCGCCGCCGCCGCGCAGTTGGCGCGAGGAGGGAGATGACGCACTGTGTGCGGGGCCCACAAGCCAGAGTTTAAACTTTTTCCCGAATTTCAGTTTCAGTTCAAACTTCAAATCCTTATAACTTTGGCTAGAAAGCTCCAAATCGAGTGAACCAACTTTTGTTGGATTCAGCTCTCTGAGAACTTTCCAGCAAATCAAGTTTCACTTCATGAAAACCCTTAATTCTCCAGAATTAATTCCTCAAAGTTTAAAATGTTAGGAATTTTAACTGGAGAATCCTGTGAAGGAAAATCCTGAAATTTTGCTGGGATGTTCACCAAAATATCCCTGAACTACCATAAAGATTTCAGACCCATTGGAGCTCATCTGATCCACCTAATGGTGTGATTAGTGAAACTATTCCAGAGAAAATAGAAAATGTTCAGAAACATTTTCAGAATTTTCTCTGGAATTGTTTAGCTCATAACTTTAGTTAGGAACCTTCAAATTAAGTGAGACCAACTCCATTAGAACCCTCTGAAAATCTAGCCTTCAGAAAGTCATAGTTTGCTTCATGAAAATTCCTAGAACACCCTAAGAGTTCCAATTAAGGTCAAGGACATAATTAATTGTGGAGGGCTCAAATGAGCTTTGTTGCAACTAAAACTTGGCCAAGTCTCTGTTTAGGTTGTAACCAAGCCACAGTAAAAGTTTCACAGTCATTAGGTCTGTCTAGCAAGGGTTATAGACTTCACAACCTCAAAGTTAATACAAATGCATTTAAATTGATACTTATATTGCTCTTATCATGTAGTCGCTAAGGTCGAGGAGGAACCCGAAGTCCTAGACTTCGTTACTCCGGAGGAACAGCTATCCTACGACCAAGAGCAGCAAGGCAAGCTCCGGTTTAACCTTTTTACAAATTTTTATTGTTTTGAGCACATACTTGTTTCCTTTATTCTGTGCATTAGAGTCTTGTTTGGAAGCCCCACTGCATAGCCAAGAGAACCATGGGTTGGGTTAGGATTGCAAACCCCGTTAGCTACTGCAATGCTAAGATAGTGTAGGATTCGGTACAAGTCGAGTAGTTGGAACTACTCGCGAGCATAGGCTAGAGACACTCGACTCGGGTAGTGTTAGCACATGAAACACCTGGCAAGAAAATGAGACCAAGCGGGGAGTAAGGGCAGCAGGACTTTGGGGCCTGTATGCTGTAGCTCCACTTGTGTCGATTGAGGACCGAGCCGTGTGCGGGCCTGTTGAACAAGCTAGAACAGTACCGAAGACCTACCGGCTATATGGGAACCGGGAAACTGATGTAACTCGGGTAGCTGGGTGTTGAGGCATAGCTGGTCGTTCAGAGGGTAGGTTGAGAGCTCGAGGTGTAAATCGGCTGGCGGCACTGAGATGCGCGTGCAGAGACCTCTTGCTCGGGACGATTGGACCGGTTCAACATTTGGCTAACAGGTGAAAGGTAGTCGCGTACGGCGTCCGTGATGGTTGTTGTAGGCAACATCGAGTACGGGCGTACGTGACAGGTTGTTCGGGTAACCCTGCAGGTGTAAATCGATTATAATCGCCGTCCCTCGCGGTCAGTGAGTACCACTTGTTCACTGTACCGTGACGTAGAAAGAACAGGCTAGTCACATGTTAAATTGTTTCTGATTGAAAGCTGGACATTGATTGTTAATGATATGCTATAGCTTAGATCTAACTAAAGTTCTTTTCAACTTTGGGCAAAGTACATGAGAGAAATGCGTTTCTTGTTTGATTGCGGCTCTCTCATGTGCCTTAGCGTAAGGTTCTCCATAACCTGCTGCTAAAACTTGAAAGTAAGATTCTACTAATTAGGCGAGTCCTTGCAACTGATTTTTTACCTCATGTAACCCATTACCCTCATGTAGAAGTTCCATGTTTCGGTGAGACGGGTCAGACTTGCTGAGCCTTCGTGCTCACTGCTTGTGTTTGAAGCTTTTGCAGGGTTCTATGAGGAAGGGACTCCCGAAGAGGAGACGGAACCCCAGGAGGGGAACCCCGTCGAGTGGGAGTCGTGCACGCCGCAGAGTTAGTGTGCGTGTGTGCTAGCAAGGACACGTTCGAGGGCTGAACGTGCACTTGATGCTTAGTCTACGCCCGCGAGTGTAGAATGAACCTATTTTGATGTAAACATGTTCATAAACCTGTTTATGTAATAAACTTCCGCTTCCGCTTGTACCTTTGACGTGTGTTATCCGGTGCTGTGCAACGCAGCACCCCTCAGCATGATCCTGGCTCGACAAGACCATTGGGGTCGTGTCAGCATTGGTATCAGAGCTCGCTTGAGGTTTAACACAGTACAAAGGTCATCTTTTTCAAAAATCCAGTGAGGAACGAGTTAGTAGCCCATATAAGGATGTTATTAGCATATAGAAAGTGGCATATTAACCTATTTGTTATGTCGGAAAATCATGTATCTCGGGACGTTTATGTCTTGGGGGGTACACGTAAGCGCTGTCCACCAGTGCGCACAAGCTGAAGGGTGGAGCCCCACGGGTGGCAGGTAACCCGACCCGCTTTGATATCCTCTACGACTCTTCATGTCGTTTGGGGTATTTGAGCAACGTCTGTCCCTGGCGTGCGTGGTGCAACATGGGAGACCCCGTCACGTGGTCTGAAACGTGAACACGTAACTCAAGGCGTGGTTGGCTTGAGAACATCCGGGCGAGTGATGACGGCCAGGTGTACGAACTGTATGGATTCCGGGCTCGGTGTGCAGCCGAGTCTGATGATTGTTTGAGTTTCTGCAGGTAGCCTGACCACGAAACGGTAGACGTGTAGCATCCGTGTGCGAGTGACGTTTAGTGCCACTGAACTAACGAAGCCGGCTAAGTCTGGTATAGGTTTTTCCTTGTGAGGACGTAGTACCGACATAATCTGGTGACGCATCGACGTCACACCCAACTAAATACACAACTTCATTGCAAAAACTGGAAGGTTTTGATCCAAAGTAGTAAAACTTGATGTAACTCCTTCCCTTGAACAGGATATTCAAAGTTAACAAGTTTTCAACTGATAGGATGTTAAGGACAGAGCACTCTGTTTTCAGCTGAATCAAGGCTGAAGTTAACCAGAGGTTAGAGGTTGAGTTCTTTCGAGGTTAGGGTCGTATGATACATTTCTGGAAAGCTTTGGAGGAGCTTTACAACTTTTCTGTTGAGGTCCAGAGGTGTTTCATCCCTTAACCACTCGAAAAATGCAGTAGAGTTGAAACTGTCCAGAAAACAGGGCAGAGCAAAGACTCTCTGTAAACTCTCTGTAAATTAAGCATAACTTCCTGCTTAAAAATCCAAAAATAGGAAATGAGGTAGTTCTGGAAAGCTTATGAGATGGGTTACAACTTTGTAACAGAAAGTTTTGTCGGATTAGGAACAGAATTAACTGGGATTCTTGGATCAAATCAGTACCTAAAGCAGGGAGGTGCTGTCCAATTTTCTCCAGAATTTCTGTTAACTTTGACATCTCATAACTTTTGAACCAGGGCAGATCTTAGGCCATGCAAATACTTTATGGAAAGCTATTGAAGTTAACTTTAACTTTTATATGGAGCTCCAGAGTTGGTTTTGCTTTTAACATGGCCTAAATCAGGTTGAAATGGAAACTGGTCAGGGCTGTCATGGGAACAGCAGATCAGCAGTCAAATTTGTGTAAAATTTGAACCATGTTTCCAAATTTTATGGGTTCAATGACATGTTTTATGTTATAACTCAGAGGTTTGCTGTTTAAATAAATATTTGACATTTCTCAAATATATTTTTACAGATGACAGCAGATAAGCAACTGGAGAACGGGTGGGTGATGTCCCACTGTTCTCACCGTAACGGCTACCCGGAAGCATTGTGGCAAATGCTCCAATATTTCGGGTACAACCAGATGCCGCAATACTTCGCTAAGGAAGAAGGTGAAGAGGGGAACAAGACGTGGACGATCCATGTCGAGGTTCCTGCAGGGCCTACGCCACACGGTTGGGTGCCATTCACCATCACGGTGAGAGGAAGACAACCGAAAGGGATGTGGCAAGTGGCAGCCCGTGACACTATGTCACGTTTCTGCCAACTACACATGCAGGCTATGGAAGGCACTCCATACGCACTCGTTCCGGTGGAGGGACGAGCTCAGCATGTGTGGGAAGAGAGGTACCTGGAGGCAACGGATCCGAGTTGTCCAAGGTACAACCCCGCGGAGGCAAATCTCAGCCTCCAGATGAGGGCGGGAAACGCCGTGATGGACAGCCAAGCTGTTCATACGGAGCATCTCGCCACAAAGCTCAAGGAGAGCACAAGCCGTGGAGATCATTTCGAGAGTGCTCACAGCGCACTCCGCAATGTGCTCCTTCCGACGATCAAACGACTGAATGAACAACACAATCAGTTGCGTCGTCTAAAGAAGGCAAAGAAGAAGAGCCGTGTTGACATCGCGGCGTTGCAAGAGCTGGTGTAGACCCTAACCCAGCAGAATGAGGACCTTGCTCAAGAGCGGGACGACGCAATTGAGGAAGGACAAGGCTGGGAAGAGGATTACAACCAGGCTATGGACGAGGTGCATGCTTTGCAGGACCTCGTACCTCCGGTATTGGGCGTACCGGTGGTCTTGGGTCTTCCAGCAATGGGAGAACCCGGAATGGGAGAAGAGGTGGTAGATCCAGAGCCACCAGCAGAGGTACCGGAGGAGAACGACCCACAGGAGGTCGAGTTCTACTCCGAGTAGGGGGTTACGGTTGCCAAGTAGGGCAGCTAGGGTAGCGTAACCCAACTTTTGTAATCGGTGACATGTCGTGTAGACAGTAGCGTATGTATAGGTAGTGACGACATGAGCACGACTTCTCGGAGATCCGAGAATAATGTATCTTGTATAAAGTCTATGCTTTATCAATATATGTGAATGTTGTGCAAATTAATCATGTGTCGCTTCAATACCTACTGTTGCTTATGGAAATTTTGAGTAAGACATGTGCTAATCGCTGCTGTTTTGAATTTCAGAATGACGCGTACTCGTGCCAACCCTGACGTTGGGGGTACCAGTCAAGGGGGAGAGACCTCCCAACCACCTCCAGAGGACTCCTCGGGACAACAACAGCAACAGCAGCAACAGCAACAGCAAACACCGCCACTGCCACTGCCAACAGTTACATTGGCCGATATCGTCGCGGCAATGGCGGGCTCGCATCAGCAGCACACAGAGTTGCTGCAGACTCTCATCGCCAATACGTCTCGCCCGGAGAGACGTCAAGACCGTGACGAGCGTCAACAGAGCTCCTACTCCGACTTCCTGGCAACTCATCCCCCGGTATTCTCAAGGGCGGATGAACCACTTGACGCGGACAACTGGCTCCGCGCCATAGAGATGAAGTTCGGGCTGCTCCAGCTCAGCGAGCAGCGCAAGACTCAGTTTGCGGTCCAGCAGCTTCAAGGATCCGCGAGCACGTGGTGGACCAACTTCTGTGCTTCACAGCCCACCGACCGAGTGATGACCTGGACGGAGTTCCGGACGGCCTTCAGGGCCTATCATATACCGCCAGGTTTAATGAAGAGGAAGATGCAGTTCTTGCACCTGCAGCAAGGGAGCCGGAACGCGCTGGAATACTCCAGAGCGTTCAACGATCTCGCGCTCTACGCGTCGTATCACGCAGATACAGACGAGAAGCGGCGAGACCATTTTTACCAGGGGCTTAACCCGCTCCTGAAGGACAAGTTGGCAATGTTCAATCGCGGCAGCCTCAACGACATCATTGATGCTGCGATTGTTCAGGAGGACTCCGGTAAGGAGTTGGCGGCGGCAGAGCGAAAGCGAAGCGCACCGCAGAGCAGCGGAGAAGGAGGCGGTCCTTCTCAGAAGTTTCGGATGGTGAATCACCCACCATCAGGTCCACGCTGGCAGCCACCACAGCGGTCGATGCCGTTCCGCAGTCGGCCGTATTCTTCACCGGCATTCCGGCCGGCACTGCTATTACCACTGCAACAACAACAACAGCAGCGGGCGATGCCGTGTGCGTTTGCACCTCAGCAACGCATGCCAGGCTTTCATCCACCGAGCACTCCACCAGCAGCGGCCACATGTTACAAGTGTGGTCATCCAGGGCACTTCGCGAGCAGTTGCCCGGAGAGGCAAGGCGGCGGAGTGGCACCACAGTTTCCGGGGAGAAATCAACCCCGTAACCCTACTAATGCGCGGCGGGCAAACCCTAGGCCCGGCACCGTCCACCAGCTTGCCATTGAGGACGTGCCGGAGGGCGAGCCAATCCTTGCGGGTATGTTCCAACTCCACCAGCATCCCACTGTAGTACTATTTGATTCAGGTGCCACGCATAGCTTCATTAGCCAAGCTTTCATTGATAAATATAGCTTGCAAATACTACCCACCGATAGTCCTTATGTGATCTGTTCACCGGGTGGGAAAATTTCAGCAAGCATGATGGTCCCAAAAGCGCCATTGCGCTTAGAGGGTAGAGTTTACCCTACGTCTCTCATAATCTTAGAGGGACAAAAGGTTGATGTCATCTTAGGGATGTCGTGGTTAAACCGCCACGGCGCTGTTTTAGACACCGTCCTCCGAGTCGTGCACTTGAACTCAGAAGTGCACGAGTCTCACTCATTATTTCTGGACAGTCCAGAAATAAAAACTTCCAAGTGTCTATCAAGCCACAACCATCAGATTGTAGGATATTCCAGTGGTCCGAGAGTTCCCTGATGTATTCCCGGATGATTTGCCGGGGATGCCGCCTGATAGAGAGGTAGAGTTCAAGATTGAACTTGCACCGGGAACCACGCCAATATCCCGAAGGCCGTACAAGATGGCGCCCAAGGAGTTGGCTGAACTGAAGACTCAGCTCACGGACCTTCTGGAGAAGGGTTTTATTAGGCCGAGCTCCTCGCCATGGGGTTGTTCGGCATTATTTGTCAAGAAGAAGGATGAGACGTTGCGGCTTTGCGTGGACTATCGTCCATTAAATGCCGTAACCATCAAGAACAAGTACCCGTTGCCACGGATCGACATGTTGTTTGATCAGTTGGTCGAAGCAAAGATCTTTTCCAAGATGGATTTAAGATCCGGGTACCATCAGATTAAGATAAGGGCTGAGGACATTCCGAAGACGGCTTTCTCGACGAGGTACGGACCTTATGAGTACCTGGTCATGTCCTTCGGCCTCACCAATGCTCCAGCTCATTTCATGTACTTGATGAACTCGGTATTCATGCCGGAGCTGGACAAGTTTGTCGTGGTCTTCATCGACGACATCCTGGTATATTCCAAGTCGGAGGAAGATCACAAGAAACATCTGCGTATAGTCTTGCAACGGCTGCGGGATCACAAGTTATACGCAAAATTCAGAAAATGCGAGTTTTGGATATCGCAAGTGCCTTTCCTCGGGCATATCATCTCAGCGGAGGGTATCGCTGTGGACCCGAGCAAGATCACTCAAGTGCTGAATTGGAAATCCCCGAGAACTCTTCACGAGGTACGGAGTTTCCTCGGACTCGCGGGATATTATCGGAAATTCATTCCGAACTTCTCGAAGATTGCCAAGCCAATGACAGAGCTGCTGAAGAAGGCTACCAAATATGTTTGGAGTCCAGCATGTGAAGCAGCATTCAAGGCTTTAGTCAAGCACCTGACATCAGCACCGGTTTTGGCGCAGCCAGACACAACAAAACCGTTCGATGTGTACTGTGATGCATCCGGCATTGGGCTCGGATGTGTGCTGATGCAAGACCAAAGAGTGGTCGCGTATGGATCACGGCAGCTTAGAAACCATGAGCAAAATTATCCAACTCACGACTTGGAGCTCGCTGCCGTGGTACTTGCACTAAAAATGTGGAGGCACTACCTACTTGGTAACCTCGTACATTTATATACCGACAACAAAAGCCTCAAATACATATTCACTCAGAAGGAGCTGAACATGAGGCAACGAAGATGGTTAGAACTGATAAAGGATTACGAGATAGAGATCCATTATCATCCGGGCAAGGCAAACGTAGTGGCGGATGCGCTGAGCCGCAAGTCACACGTCAATACTCTGACCATCACACCGTTGGAAGAGAGCGAACCACCACTACATGTGATTCCACACGGGGCTCTCTACAACCTAGCTTTAATCCCCACCATCTGTGAAGAGATAGCGGCAGCCCAGAAGAATGACAAGGGCATGTCACATTTGCAGAGACGTGTAGACAGTGGGGAGTTGAAATGTTTCCGGAAGGACGGAGACGGCGTTCTGTGGTTCAAGGACCGGGTCGTCGTACCCCGTAAACCGGAATTACGGAAGAAAATCTTTGATGAGGCTCACTTATCAAAGTTTTCTATTCACCCCGGCAGCAACAAAATGTATCAAGAACTCAGAAGAAAGTTTTGGTGGACACAGATGAAGCGCGAGGTTGCAAAATACGTGTCCGAGTGTGATACATGTCGAAGGGTGAAGGCAGATCATATGCGGAAACCGGGACTGCTGCAACCACTGGGCATTCCTGCCTGGAAATGGGAGGACGTGAGCATGGATTTCATCGTCGGTTTACCCACCACCTTACAGAAACATGATTCGGTGTGGGTGATCGTCGATCGGCTCACCAAAGTTGCCCATTTTATCCCGGTCAACACCAACTACAACGCCAAGAAGTACGCTGAACTGTACATCTCACGGATCCTATGCTTGTACGGCGTACCCCGTACTATCATATCGGATCGGGGCACTTTATTTGTGTCCCGTTTCTGGGAGCAGCTGCACGCTGCCTTGGGGACGAAGCTGATCCGTAGTTCAGCCTACCACCCGCAGACGGATGGGCAAACGGAGCGGGTAAATCAAATCTTAGAAGACATGCTACGAGCTTGCGCTATCAACCACGGCAAGAATTGGGATGATCACTTGCCGTTAGCCGAGTTCTCGTACAACAATGGATACCAAGCCAGCATCAAGATGGCGCCCTACGAGGCGCTATACGGGAGAAAATGCCGCACACCCTTGAATTGGTGTGAGTCTGGCGAAAGGGTTATCTTCGGGATTGACCTTGTCAACAACACGGAAGAAAAGGTTCGACTAATTCAAGCGAACCTAAAAGCCGCTCAATCCCGTCAGAAACAGTATGCAGACCGGAGAAGGCGCCCATTACAATTCAATGTTGGAGATCACGTATATCTACGGGTGTCTCCAATGAAGGGCGTAAACAGATTTGGGGTGAGAGGAAAGTTGGCCCCCCGATTCATCGGTCCATTTCAGATTACCGAAAGATGTGGATCAGTGGCATACCGGCTGAAATTACCAGAAGCACTTTCCGGTGTGCACGACGTCTTTCACATTTCCCAGCTGAGGAAGTGTCTTAAGCTATCAACCACCGTTCAGCTGGAGGATATTGAAGAACTGCAACCGGATCTCACCTATCGGGAGGAACCGGTGCAGATTATTGATGAAAAGGCCCGAACCACACGCAACCGTACGTTGTGGTTCTACAAGGTTCTATGGAGTAATCACTCCACGGACGAAGCGACATGGGAGAGCGAAGAATTCCTTCGCACTAACTACCCCAACTTTTTCACGTTGCATATCCGGTAATTTTCCACTGTCCTCTCTCTCATTTTCACCTTATAATCTCGGGACGAGATTCTTTTAAGGGGGGAGGAATGTAAGGGCCTCAGTTTTTGACACACATTTGCAGTGGTCATCACCACACCACACACCTCATTTGAGGAAGGATGATGAACACAAATGAAGAGCAAGTAACAATTATCAACATGCTCATTGGAAAACAAACTCACACATTGCAAAAGTGGTATTTTCCACATGTGATATAGATGGGCTGGACATATAACAACTCCTACACTTTACTAAGGATGTCCATGCCAAGTTTCACCCAAATTCAAAACCTTTTTGAGGTCAGTTTGGGTATAGTTAGGAAGAGGGCAGTTTGAAACCATATTCAAATTCAAACTGTTTTTATCCCATGAATTTAAAAGTGGGAGGCATGTTCTTACTCAGCACATTTTTGTGAGCTCACACACCAATTTTCACTCCATTTGGAGTTGATCTTGACATGAGCTAAGTGGGAGAAATTCAAACTTTATTTGAATTTCAAACTGAACTTGTGCTGAAATTCATTCAAACCAAACCTCATTTGAACTTTGATCAATTCAAATGGCTCATGGGTGAATGATTTGAATTGCCAAGGGTAGTATGGGGTTCACTGTTTACAACAGTGATTAGGAGTAAATTTCAGAAGTTAAAATGGGGAGTGGGACCCACATGTCAGCCTCTACTTCAACACAAACCGACTGAAACACAGCTCAATCGGTTCCCGGGTGCAGTGTGCGCGCGCCACCGGGGGGGGGGGGGGGGCAGCTGGCGCCAGCTCCTGCTGCGCGCCCCAAGCCGGAGACCAGTCGCCGGGCTACTTATCCCCTCCCCGGCGTGCTTCAGTCACCCATTCCCCGAGCTGCCGACGTGCGCGACCTGTTCTTCCACTGCCATCGCCGCCGTCCGAGCTCACGCTTGATCAAGCCCGATCACTCGCGAGCACAGCCTCCTCCACAGCAAAACGGCACCAAGAGATCGTGAGCAACCTCCTAGACCCCGTGTTGTCCAGTGAGCAAGCGTCCTCGAGCTGTACGAGCCGTTTCTTCGGCGAGTCGAGCATCGCCGCCGATCCGGCTCTCTTGGGCAGCACAACCCAGCCGCTGTCACGTCCTCTTCTCTACACAAGAAAGGTGCGTGATTGTATGTAGATGGAGTAGCCGAAAGCCGTTTGGCGATTGATCAAACCTCGGCCGAGAATTTCCAAGTTTACTCGTGATCAGTTCATAAGGACCGAGCTCACATTCGGGTGAAATTCGTGCTCTATACACGAGGGTTGGGCAAGCTCGTTCCCTAGTAGCTTCTACGCACGATAGCACCCATGCCCGAACTGGAATCAGAGGAAACCATCGAGAATCGGCCATGATATGGCCGTTTTCCCCGCCGCCATGGCTGAACACCTCGGCTCACCGTCGAGAGCCTAGTTGCCGGTATTTCTAGCTTCCACCCAGCCCTGGTTCGTGTTTACCATGCTCTACTGATGCTCTCCGACCAATTCCCGGTTGATTTGGTGCACGGGAGAGCGGGACCGACCTCACCGGAACCCTAGCAGGTGCTGTCACCGGTGCGCACGGGTTTCCGGTCATCGCCGGCGGCCGGCGACCCCACCATCGAGTCCAGGGGATCAGTTAAGGGGCAGGCGGCGAGTTTCGGGCCGGGGGGTGGCCGGGAACTCAGTTCCGGCGAAGGTCGCCGGAGATCGCCGCCGCCGCGCAGTTGGCGCGAGGAGGGAGACGACGCACTGTGTGCGGGGCCCACAAGCCAGAGTTTAAACTTTTTCCCGAATTTCAGTTTCAGTTCAAACTTCAAATCCTTATAACTTTGGCTAGAAAGCTCCAAATCGAGTGAACCAAATTTTGTTGGATTCATCTCTCTGAGCACTTTCCAGAAAATCAAGTTTCACTTCATGAAAACCCTTAATTCTCCAGAATTAATTCCTCAAATTTTAAACTGTTAGGAATTTTAACTGGAGAATCCTGTGAAGGAAAATCCTGAAATTTTTCTGGGATGTTCACCAAAATATCCCTGAACTACCATAAAAATTTCAGACCCATTGGAGCTCATCTGATCCACCTAATGGTGTGATTAGTGAAACTGTTCCAGAGAAAATAGAAAATGTTCAGAAACATTTTCAGAATTTTCTCTGGAATTGTTTAGCTCATAACTTTAGTTAGGAACCTTCAAATTAAGTGAGACCAACTCCATTAGAACCCTCTGAAAATCTAGTCTTCAGAAAGTCATAGTTTGCTTCATGAAAATTCCTAGAACACCCTAAGAGTTCCAATTAAGGTCAAGAACATAATTAATTGTGGAGGGCTCAAATGAGCTTTGCTGCAACTAAAACTTGGCCAAGTCTCTGTTTAGGTTGTAACCAAGCCACAGTTAAAGTTTCACAGTCATTAGGTCTGTCTAGCAAGGGTTATAGACTTCACAACCTCAAAGTTAATACAAATGCATTTAAATTGATACATATATTGCTCTTATCATGTAGTCGCTAAGGTCGAGGAGGAACCCGAAGTCCTAGACTTCGTTACTCCGGAGGAACAGCTAGCCTACGACCAAGAGCAGCAAGGCAAGCTCCGGTTTGCATTAACCTTTTTACAAATTTTTATTGTTTTGAGCACATACTTGTTTCCTTTATTCTGTGCATTAGAGTCTTGTTTGGAAGCCCCACTGCATAGCCAAGAGAACCATGGGTTGGGTTAGGATTGCAAACCCCGTTAGCTACTGCAATGCTAAGATAGTGTAGGATTCGGTACAAGTCGAGTAGTTGGAACTACTCGCGAGCATAGGCTAGAGGCACTCGACTCGGGTAGTGTTAGCACATGAAACACCTGGCAAGAAAATGAGACCAAGCGGGGAGTAAGGGCAGCAGGACTTTGGGGCCTGTATGCTATAGCTCCACTTGTGTCGATTGAGGACCGAGCCATGTGCGGGCCTGTTGAACAAGCTAGAACAGTACCGAAGACCTACCGGCTATATGGGAACCGGGAAACTGATGTAACTCGGGTAGCTGGGTGTTGAGGCATAGCTGGTCGTTCAGAGGGTAGGTTGAGAGCTCGAGGTGTAAATCGGCTGGCGGTACTGAGATGCGCGTGCAGAGACCTCTTGCTCGGGACGATTGGACCGGTTCAACATTTGGCTAACGGGTGAAAGGTAGTCGCGTACGGCGTCCGTGATGGTTGTTGTAGGCAACATCGAGTACGGGCGTACATGACGGGTTGTTCGGGTAACCCTGCAGGTGTAAATCGATTATAATCGCCGTCCCTTGCGGTCAGTGAGTACCACTTGTTCACTGTACCGTGACGTAGAAAGAACGGGCTAGTCACATGTTAAAATGTTGCTGATTGAAAGCTGGACATTGATTGTTAATGATATGCTGTAGCTTAGAGCTAACTAAAGTTCTTTTCAACTTTGGGCAAAGTACATGAGAGAAATGCGTTTCTTGTTTGATTGCGGCTCTCTCATGTGCCTTAGCGTAAGGTTCTCCATAACCTGCTTCTAAAACTTGAAAGTAAGGTTCTACTAATAAGGCGAGTCCTTGCAACTGATTTTTTACCTCATGTAACCCATTACCCTCATGTAGAAGTTCCATGTTTCGGTGAGACGGGTCAGACTTGCTGAGCCTTCGTGCTCACTGCTTGTGTTTGAAGCTTTTGCAGGGTTCTATGAGGAAGGGACTCCCGAAGAGGAGACGGAACCCCAGGAGGGGAACCCCGTCGAGTGGGAGTCGTGCACGCCGCAGAGTTAGTGTGCGTGTGTGCTAGCAAGGACACGTTCGAGGGCTGAACGTGCACTTGATGCTTAGTCTACGCCCGCGAGTGTAGAATGAACCTATTTTGATGTAAACATGTTCATAAACCTGTTTATGTAATAAACTTCCGCTTCCGCTTATACCTTTGACGTGTGTTATCCGGTGCTGTGCAACGCAGCACCCCTCAGCGTGATCCTGGCTCGACAAGACCATTGGGGTCGTGTCATGATCCCTGCGCTCGGGTCAGGGGAGTCCTCAGGGAAGCTGCGCCCTCTCTCCTCAGGCGATGGAGTCTCCAAAGAAACTGCTGACGCGCCGGGGAGGACTCCAGGTGGCAGAGTCTCCAAGAAAACCGCTGAAGTGGCGGAGGGGACTCCAGAAGCATCCTTGATGACGCCGGCCCTTGCGCTGGTGATGGCCGAGATGATCCCTGTGCTCGGGTCACGGAGTAGGAGAACACCGCCAGGGCTGAAGTTGGGGACATGGCCGTTCTCGTAGCCTCTAGGTTCCGGCGTGAACCGGGAGGACCTTAGGACTTGTCTCTTCCTTTTATCGGGTCTGTAGTCCAGCTCATGGAGCCACGAATACATAGACTCTTGTGACCCTTCGTGCCTGTGATGCTCTTGTCTTCGTCTTGGTTTCGCTTGGCCGAGCCCTTAGCTCCGCAAGGTACTCATAGGCCTTCACCAATTTCAAAGCTCTGCACAGACACCTTCCCCGGGTCCTAACTGTATTAAGGGCCCCCGGGGGTTTCCGGAGCTCGCCCCATGAGGATGGGGAGGTCTGGATATGCCGGCCATGTGGCAGGCCCGGAGCTCCCTTCTAAGGAGAAGGAGGTCCGGCCCCGCGGGACACGTGGGGCCTTCTGAGCTCCTCCCCCGGAGAGGGAGGTCCGGCTTCTGCCGGCCACATGGCGGATCCGTGGCCCCTCCTGAGGAGGCGGGAGCTCCGGCCCCGCTGGACACGTGGGGCCTTCGGAGCCCCCCCCCCAGAGGGGGAGGTCCGGCTTCTGCCAGCCACGTGGGACCTTCGGTCTTACCTTGGAGCTCCGGTCTTGCGCTATCCCGTAGCGGCCCCCTGGTAGGTGTTTCCCATTGGTTGTATGCACCTACCATACTCCTGCGGGGAGCTGAGGCCGAGAGGTCCTGCACACATGTAAGGGAAACGTAATTCGCCCTAGAGGCTCCCCCTCCTTTATCTAATAGTCTTATTTGGCTTACGGTCCCTAACCACATGCCGGTGCTCGGGGACTTTAGTGCGCGAAGTGCCGGGGGCTTGGGGCCCCCTTGGCCATCGGCATGTACCTCCAACGCAACCGCCTCTGGTAGGGAAGCAAATGCCGACTAGGGGTGAGAATGAGAAGGGAGAGCTGAGCACAGGTGTCGAAGTGTTCGGTCGACACTTCCCCCGGGCCTGCACTGGGCAGCCCGCGGAGGTTCTTTTTTTGGTGGGGCTAGTCCCTTGCGGAGAGCTTGCGCGTGTGGACGAGTTAGTAAGAGCTTGACACGGTGAGTTTTACGTGGTTCAGGCCGCCGGAGCGTAAAAGCTCGCTGTATTGCTTGCCGCTCAGAACCGGAGTCCTGAGCTTGGGGGTGAGTTACAGCTTGGGCGTGAATGGCTAGCGTATGAGTTGCAGAGGTGCCAACCCTTGCTAACGTCGCCTACCCGAGTCTTTTATAGTCCATGACTCGGGTGGCTTACAAGGGGGGCCTGGGACCCGACAGGTGGTCCCGAGGAGATTGACTGTTATCTACCGTATCTGCAGTTATGCTGCTCGTTGTCTATGGCGAAGGATTCTGAGTCTTTGTCTTGCAGCCCTGCCCATGCCGCATGCTAGTCGTAGTGGATGATGACGGCGGGGGCGGCATGGGATGTCTTGTCGCTGCGTTTATTGGCTGGCAGGCTCTGACACCGCGCGCCAGTCTGTGATGCGACTGGGCGCAACGGCACCTGAATGAGGCGTGCTCCGCGTCGTGGGAAGACGCGGGCCTTGAATACCTTGTACGGGCAAGGTATGGGGCGTCTTTACGCCCGCTGCCTATCGCTCGGGGGCATGCAGCGCCGTTCTGCTGGCCACGCGGCGGGCCTGGAGCCCTCCTCAGAGGAGAGGGGGGTCCGGCTCCGCAGGACACGTGGAGCCTTCGGACCTCTCCCCGCGGAGGGGGAGGTTCGGCTTCTGTCGGCCACGTGGCAAGCCCGGAGCTCCTCTCTGAGGAGAGGGAGGTCCGGCCCTGCCGGACACGTGGCACCTTCGGACCTCTCTCCCGCGGAGGGGGAGGTCTGACTTCTGTATGCCACGTGGCGAGCCCAGAGCTCTCCTCTGAGGAGAGGGAGGTCCGGCCCCACTGGACACGTGGCGCCCTTGGAGCTTTCCCTGCGGAGAAGGGAGAGATCCTTATGCATTTTCCCCTGTGTGCGGGGGTAGCCCATGTCGCGGGTACCGACAGTGGCCCCCGGGCTCTCCTCGGGGGAGGTAACGAGCCCGAGGTGAGGCCTTCTCCTACCCGCGCACTTTCTTTTCTTGAGTACTCCCTGTGCTGGCAGGGTCTTGACGACTTCGGGGTTCAGCCTCTTAGGATAGGGTGAAGCCAGGCATCGGAGCTCGGCCCGGCTGATGGGGCGGAGGTCCGAAAGTCATCGGAGCTCAGGTCCACGAAGGGCGTGAGGTCCGGCATCAGGGCTCGCCTCTGAAAGGAGGGCAAGGGCTGGCATCGGAGCTCGGCCCAGCTGTGGGGGCGGAGGACCGGAAGTCATCGGAACTCAGGCCAGCGAAGGGCATGAGGTCCGGCATCAGCGCTCGCCTCTGAAAGGAGGGCGAGGGCTGGCATCGGAGCTCGGCCCAGCTGCGGGGGCGGAGGTCCGGAAGTCATCGGAGCTCAGGCCAGCGAAGGGCGTGAGGTCCGGAGGTCATCGGAGCTCAGGCCAGCGAAGGGCGTGAGGTCCGGAGGTCATCAGAGCTCAGGCCAGCGAAGGGCGTGAGGTCCGGAGGTCATCGGAGATCAGGCCAGCGAAGGGCGTGAGGTACGGCATCAGCGCTCGCCTCTGAAAGGAGGGCGAGGGCTAGCCTCGGAGCTCGGCCTGGCTGTGGAGGCGGAGTCCGGAAGTCATCGGAGCTCAGGCCAGCGAAGGGCGTGAGGTCCGGCATCAGCGCTCGCCTCTGAAAGGAGGGCGAGGGCTGGCCTCGGAGCTCGGCCTAGCTGTGGGGGCGGAGGTCCGGAACTGCTCAGTGGTCCCCCCTTTCCTGTCCCTTAGTCTCATTTGGCTTACTGTCCCAGGCCGGAATGCGGGGCTTGGGTAATCCAGTGCACTTGGTCCCGGAGGTCTGGCCCCAGCCCCAGTCAGGGTGTAACCGTCCGGCCCCCTGGTACTCAGACCGTAGTGCCGGGGGGCAGAGTGCGCATGCTTTGGGTGCAAGACCGGGCAAAGCAAGGCTCCTGACCCCCAGTCTAGCGTAGGTCTTTTCTCGGAGGAGACCAACTGGCGGTACAGTACCCTTACAGGGGGAGATCCGATAGGCCACCGGGCCTCTGGCAGGTACCCCAAGCACTACCGCCTTCGGCAGTACGGAAAATATTGACTATGCATGAGAGCAGGAAAGAGGAACCGAGTGTACAATGGACGCACACTGTCTAGAGCGTGGGGAGGTGTTCATATAAATTAATGCGTAATTTAAATAAACACCAAAGTAAGCATGGTGAACTTACTGGGGTGGCGTCGGAGCGCCTGTCTTCACGCAGAGCGGGTCATGCGTGGCTTCGTCGTACGTCGGACACGGGGGGACCCCCATGGCGATCTCAGGGGGAAGCACGGCTTCGGCCCCGCATACCATGTGGAAGGGTAGTTCCCGTGACCCGGCCCTGGGAAGTCCGGCTGGCCCTCGACATGGAGGAGCTGGTATCCCCCGACGGCTTTGGGTGCGCGTCTGCACCAGTTGTGTGGGTCTGCTTGGCGTGGACCTGGCACGCATTGCATCCCTAACCGGTTTGACGGCGTCCAGGTGGCTCTCGGTCAGTAGGAGCCATGCCGGGTGGCTTAACCGACCAGCGTGCGGGACGATGAGCGTTCCCAGCACTCGCCTCCTTGGACTACTGCGAGCTATTCGCAGCCTTCCTCCTGGGTTATGCACCGCAATAGGATGTCGTGGCGCCACGCCAGTAAAGATACCAGCGCGTAGCACTTAGCCATCCGCACCAACCGTTCAGCGAATGCACGTTCATCAGGAAGGATGTCCTTCAAGGAGTCCCGGACCTCCGTGGTCCATGCATCGGGACTACTTGAGCTTTTGTATCTTGAGCCCTGGGTTGCACGGAGTCCCCAGTGACGCTTACGATCCTTTGGCGGCATCCAGGGCTGCCGGGACTGCCTAGCTTCGAGGCACTGGTTCAGCCCCCTTCGCCCGGCTCGGCGGGCCGGGCTGTGGACCGCAGCAACGTCCTCTCGATAACTCCTTCAGGCGCAGGGGCTCCGATGGAGGCCTTCGTTGAGAGGTCGTCAGCTGCGGCCTTGCCAGCGCGCGGTACATGGCGCAGGTCCAAGGCGAGGAAGTCTTTCTCCAACATCCGCACGTGGAGCAGATAAGCAGCTAGCTGTGGGTCATTGCAGGGGCATTCACCCTTAACTTGCTTGATAACTAGCTGGGAGTCGCCCTGCACCAACAACTGGCGAGCGCCCAGAGACAGGACTGTCTTTTAGGCCAAAGATGAGTGCTTCATACTCTGCCAAGTTGTTGGTTGCCTTGGAATTGAGACGGACCATGTACCCAGACTGCTCCCCCGATGGCATGAGAAGCAGTACGCCGGCACTGGCCCCCTTCTTTCGCGAGGAGCCGTCGAAGAAGAGCGTCCAGTGAGGCCCGGTGAAGACCGGAGCTCGGTACATTCGTTCACCGTCTTCGCGGCCCCCTGGGTCAGCCTTCGTTGGCGTCCACTCAGCCACAAAGTTAGCCAGTGCTTTGCTCTTGGCTGTCTGACGTGGTCTGGGGCTCAGCTTGAACTCCGCCGTCTTCGGGCTGTCTTCCGGCTTCGGAAGCTGGTAGTGAGTGCCAATTCCGCCCTTCGGCTGCTCTGGCGCACTTGTCCGCCAGGCTGAAGAGCTCAGAGGCATCGCAGACCTCTCTGGTCGCAAGCTTCTCAAGCATCTTCTCGTCCTGGACACCCTGCCGGAACACTACCACCACAGAAGCACTACGAATGTGCGGGATGGTGTTGCGTACCTGGGAGAACCGCTGGATGAAAGAGCGCAGCGACTCCCCAGGTTGTTGCTTGATGGCGTGGAGGTCAAGCTCCGTGCCGGGACGGGTGTAGGAGCTGCCAAAGTTGGCGATGAACTGCCGGCAGAGCTCTCCCCAGGAAGTTATGGAACCCTGAGGGAGGTTCATGAGCCAAGACCGGGCCGGGCCGGTCAAGGCGACGGGGAAGTAGTTGGCCATGACGGCCTCATCCCCTCCTGCGGCAAGTACGGCGGTGGAGTAGATCTGGAGGAACTTCGCCAGGTTGACGCTGCTGTCGAACTTTTCGGGCAGGTGCGGCCAAAACTTGCGCGGCCACCTCGCGAAGTGAAGGTGGGGTGCAAGGGCCGCACATCCTGCTCCTGTTGCCTCAGGTATTGGTGCCGCGAACGCTTGGTTCGCACCTGGCACAGTGTACCCCGGTATGGGCAAGGCTGCGCCTAAGACCGGGGATGCCGTTTGCAAAGTATATGGCTGTGGCATATGCTGCGCGGCATATGCCTGGGGCAGAGTCCGCGTGGCGAAGATCTGCTCTTCAGGCTGGATTGAGGCCGACGTCATGCTGTCACCAGCCCCTTGGATGCGATGCCTTTCTTGACGTCGCTCGAGGAACACTCGGGCATCTTGGCCCAAGTGCCATCGCTCCAGCTCTGCCCTCAGGTTCGTTGATGGAAGCCTGGTGGAGCTGGAGTCCGCCGTCTGCCCGTCAACCGTTGGCGTGCGCATCAGCGACACAGCCGGTTGGTCGGAGCATCGTCCCCACCGAAGTCGAGGGTTTGCGGCGGCGACGATGAGACGGTCTACCTCGCGAATCCACTACTGGGTCGCTGCCTGAGGCGCGTCCCCAGCAGGCGGATTGTGCAGTAGCGCTCTTGCTGCAGCTAGCGCACCCCCGCCGGGTACGCTCAGCGCTACTGAAGACCTGACGCTGGTTGGAGCCTGCATTGCCGGGGTCGGCGCTGCCAGAGCCGGCTGCTGGCTCCCAGCTTACGCCGACACACTCCGTCCTGAGTGTGTCGACATGTACTCCCCCCTGGTCGTGGTTCGCCGCGGACGCGGGGGAGGAGAGTTTGCCGCTGATGGAAGCTTTGTCATCTTCGTCGGCAGAGTGTACCCCGGTATGGGCAAGGCTGCGCCATAGGCCGGGGGCGCCGTTTGCAGGACATATGACTGTGGCATATTCTGCGCGGCGTAAGCCTGGGGCAGAGATCGCGTGGCAAAAGTCTGCTCTTCAGACTGGGTCGAGGCCGACGTCACGCTGTCGCCAGCCTCTTGGTTGCGACACCTTTCTCGACGTTGCTTGAGGTATACCCGGGCATCTTGGCCCAAGTGACACCGTTCCAGCTCTGTCTTCAGATCCGTCGACTGGAGCCTGGTGGAGCTGAAATCTGCCGTCTGCTCGCCAACCATTGGCGTGCGCATCAGCAACACAGCCGGTTGGCCGGAGCGTCGTCCCCGCCGAAGTCGAGGATTTGCAGCGGCGACGACGAGACGGTCTACCTCGCGAATCCACTGTTGGGTCGCTGCCTGAGGCGCGTCCCCAGCAGGCGGATTGTGCAGTAGCGCTCTTGCTGCAGCTAGCACACCCCCTCAGGGTACGCCCAGCGCTACTGAAGACCTGACGCTGGTTGGAGCCTGCATTGCCGGGGTCGGCGCTGCCAGAGCCGGCTGCTGGCTCTCAGCTTGCGCCGACACACTCTGTCCTGAGTGTGTCGACATGTACTCCCCCCTGGTCACGGTTCGCCGCGAACGCGGGGGAGGAGAGTTTGCCGCTGAAGAAAGCTTGGTCATCTTTGTCGGCGGAAACTCGTCGCACAAGGGGAAAAGACCCCCTACCTGGCGCGCCAAATGTCGAAGTGTTCGGTCGACACTTCCCCCGGGCCTGCACTGGGCAGCCCGCGGAGGTTCTTTTTTCGGTGGGGCTAGTCCCTTGCGGAGAGCTTGCGCGTGTGGACGAGTTAGTAAGAGCTTGACACGGTGAGTTTTACGTGGTTCAGGCCGCCGGAGCGTAAAACCCTACGTCCACGGCGAGCTATGGAGCTCACTGTATTGCTTGTCGCTCAGAACCGGAGTCCTGAGCTTGGGGGTGAGTTACAGCTTGGGCGTGAATGGCTAGCGTATGAGTTGCAGAGGTGCCAACCCTTGCTAACGTCGCCTACCCGAGTCTTTTATAGTCCAAGACTCGGGTGGCTTACAAGGGGGGCCCGGGACCCGACAGGTGGTCCCGAGGAGATTGACTGTTATCTACCGTATCTGCAGTTATGCAGGTAGTTGTCTCTGGCGAAGGCTTCTGAGTCTTCGTCTTGCATCCCTGCCCATGCCGCATGCTAGTCGTAGTGGATGATGACGGCGGGGGCGGCATGGGATGTCTTGTCGCTGCGTTTATTGGCTGGCAGGCTCTGACACTGCGCGCCAGTCTGTGATGCGACTGGGTGCAACAGCACCTGACAGAGGCGTGCTCCGCGTCTCCACGTCTTGGGAAGACGCGGGCCTTGAATACCTTGTATGGGCAAGGTATGGGGCATCTTTACGCCCGCTGCCTATCGCTCGGGGGCAGGCAGCGCCGTTCTGCTGGCCACGCGGCGGGCCCGGAGCCCTCCTCAAAGGATAGGGGGGTCCGGATCCGCAGGACACGTGGAGCCTTCGGACCTCTCCCCGCGGAGGGGGAGGTTCGGCTTCTGTCGGCCACGTGGCGAGCCCGGAGCTCCTCTCTGAGGAGAGGGAGGTCCGGCCCCGCCGGACACGTGGCACCTTCGGACCTCTCTCCCGCGGAGGGGGAGGTCCGGCTTCTGTATGCCACGTGGCGAGCCCGGAGCTCTCCTCTGAGGAAAGGGAGGTCCGGCCCCACTGGACACGTGGCGCCCTTGGAGCTTTCCCTGCGGAGAAGGGCGAGATCCTTATGCATTTTCCCTGGAAGTGTATTCATAAAAATTTAATACATAATTTAAATGAGCACAAGGGAAGAGCAAAGCAGGACAGGTTTCTTTTCATATAATTTTCCACAGGAGGATGGCAGGCTAAACATGGAGGCCACGACCCGCACCATTAAGAAGGGAAGCAAGACTCTACGCGCTTGGAGTCGGAACCAAGCAAAGCTGAACGTAGTTCTGGACCGTCCCCTGGGGCTTAGCTGCTCCGAGCTCTGTTCCTGGACTCTATTTAATTTATTATGAAAAGAAGAAACTGTCCTATCACTGCTCTAGGGGTAGAACTTACGGAGGTGTTCTATGTTCCAAGGATTCGGGAGCGGGTCCCCATCCTCGGTGGAAAGGCGTACGCACCTGGGGCGGCACACTTTTGTGACTCGGAAGGGACCTTCCCAACTAGGGGAGAGTTTGTGGGTCCCTTCACGAGAAAGTATGCGTCGCAGCACCAGGTCACCTTCCTTCAGCTCCCGGGCACGCACAGACCTCTGGTGGTAGCGACGGAGCGCTTGTCTGTACCGTGCGTTATGGAGTGCTGCATGCAATCGGACCTCGTCGACGAGGTCGATTTCTCCACGCCGGAGGTTGTCCTGCGCGGCTTTGTCGTAAGCTCGGACACGGTGAGACTTCATGGTGATCTCTGGGGGAAGCACAGCTTCGGCCCCATACACCATAAAGAAGGGTGTCTCTCCGGTGGCCCGGCTCTGGGATGTCCGGTTAGCCCATAGTGTGTTCGAAATCTCATCCACCCAATTGGCACCATGTTTCTTCAGGCTGGCATAGGTGCGAGTCTTGAGGCCCCGAAGAATCTCGGCGTTGGCCCTCTCAACTTGCCCATTGCTCATTGGGTGAGCAACAGAGGCATAGCACACTTGGATGCCGAGGTCTTCGCAGTAGTCTTGGAATGCTGCGCTGGTGAACTAGGTCCCGTTGTCGGTGATGATTCTGTTCAGGACCCCGAACCGGCAGACAATCGACTTGATGAACTTTACTGCTGATTGCTTGTTGATGGTGACAACTGGTGTGGCCTCCGGCCACTTGGTGAACTTGTCTATGGCGACATAGAGGTACCGGAATCCCCCGACAGCACTGGGGAATGGTCCCAGGATGTCCAACCCCCATACGGCAAACGGCCACGAGGGTGGGATCATCTATACCGCCTGAGCCGGTGTATGGATCTGCTTGGCGTGGAACTGGCACGCCTTGAGCTCTCGACCAGCTTGACGGCATCCTGGAGTGATGTTGGCCAGTAGAAGCCATGCCGGAAGGCTTTACCGACAAGCGTGCGCGAGGAAGAGTGACTCCCACATTCGCCTCCATGGATCTCAGCTAGCAAGTCGCAGCCTTCCCCCTGGGTTATGCACCACAATAGGACGTGGTTGGCGCCACGCCGGTAGAGATCCCCTTCTACCAGCGCGTATCTCTTAGCCATACGCACAATCCGTTCAGCAGTTGCATGTTCATCAGGGAGGATGTTGTCTTTCAAGTAGTCCCGGATCTCCGTGATCCATGCATCGGGTCCGACTTGAGCTTCTGTATCTTGAGCGCTGGGTTGCACGGAGTCCCCAGTGACGCTTATGATCCTTGGCGGCATCCATGGTTGCAGGGCCGCCGTGACCGCCAGCTTCGAGGTGCTGGTCCAGCCCCCTTCATCCGGCTCAGCGTGCCGGGCTGTGGGCCGCAGCAACGTCCTCTCGAAGACTCCTTCGGGCATAGGGGCTCCGGTGGAAGCCTTCGTTGAAAGGTCGTCAGCTGCGGCATTGCCAGCGCGCGGTACGTGGCGTAGGTCCAAGGCGAGGAAGTCTTTCTCTAACATCTGCACATGAAGCAGATAAGCAGCTAGCTGCGGGTCATTGCAGGAGCATTCGCCCTTAACCTGCTTGATAACCAGCTGGGAGTCGCCCTGTGCCAACAACTGGCGAGCGCCCAGAGACAGGGCTGTCTGTAGGCCAAAGATGAGTGCTTCATACTCTGCCATGTTGTTGGTTGCCTTGAAATTGAGACGCACCATGTACCCAAACTGCTCCCCCGATGGCATGAGAAGCAGTACGCCGGCACCGACCCCCTGCTTTCGCGAGGAGTTGTCGAAGAAGAGCGTCCAGTGGGGCTCGGTGAAGACCGGAGCTCGGTGCTCTGGTTCAACGTCTTCGTGGCCCGCTGGGTCAGCTTTCGTTGGTGTCCACTCTGCCACGAAGTCAGCCAGCGCTTGGCTTCTGACCGCATGGCGGGGAAGGAAGTCCAGCTCGAACTCCGCCAGCTCCGCTGCCCATTTAGCGACGTTACCAGTCGCATGGGGGCTGTGAAGGATCGTCTTCAGCGGATAGGAGGTGACTACTGAGACCCGGTGGGCCTGAAAGTAGTGGCGGATTTTCCTGGACGCCACGAGCACTGCATACAGCAGCTTGTGGACTTCTAGGTACCTTGTCTTGGCATCGTGAAGGACTTCGCTGATGTAGTAGACAAGCCTCTGGATGATTCGAACCCTCTCTCTTAGGTCTGAGAGGTCTTCATCCATTGGTCCTGGCCCGCTGGAGGTGATTGGGTCCAGGGGGGCTTCCGGGGGTTGGAACCCGGAGGCTCTTAAGCCATCTTGGCCCTCCGAGGGGCCCCGCTGGTTCTCCGGGAGCTCCGGAGGGTCCTGCTAGACCTCCGTGAGGTCCCGTTGGGCCCCCGGGAGGTCCCCCCGGTCTCCCGGGAGGTTGTCTTGGGGGTCCGGGAGGCTGCCCTGGACCTCCGGGAGGTTTTCTTGGAGGTCCGGGAGTCTTCCTTGGACCTGCGGGGTTTCCTGGCGTCTGTCTTCTGCTGCAGGAGCAGGCTGTGAAGATGAGAGGTCCGGCCGCTCTGCGACGAGGACCATACTCACCACTTCAGTTGTCGCCGCGATGTAGAGCAACAGGTGCTCTCCGGGCTCAGGGGCTACCATGATAGGTAGGGTCGTCAGGAGTTGCTTCAACTCCTGGAAAGCCTCTTCTGCTTCGTCAGTCCAGGCAAATGGACCGGATTTGCGCAGGAGCTTAAAGAAGGGAAGTGCCCGCTCTGCTAGCCTAGGTATAAACCGACTCAGCGCGGCTAGGCATCCCGTGAGTTTCTGGACATCTTTGATGCGGGCAGGAGGCCGCATCAAGTTGATGGCCTTGATCTTTTCTGGGTTGCCTCAATCCCCCGGTGCGAGACCAGCAATCCTAAGAGCTTCCCAGAGGATACACCGAACACACATTTGTCGGGGTTCAGCTTGCTGCGCGTAGAGCGCAATTTGTCAAAAACTAAGGCTAGGTTATCTAACAAAGATGAACCCTGCCTGACCTTGACAACGATGTCATCGACGTACACCTCAACTAAGTCTCTAATTAACTCTCCAAAGGTTTTGTGCATTGCACGCACAAAGGTGGGGAGAGCATTCTTTAGGCCGTAAGGCATAGAGACATAACAATAGAGGCCATCTACTGTGATGAAGGAGGTGTGCTCTTCATCTTCTCTAGACATGGGGATCTGATGGAAACCCGAGTAGGCGTCTAGGAAGCACAGCATATCACAGCCTGATGTTGAGTCTACTATTTGATCTATTCTAGGGAGAGGGAATGGATCATTGGGACATGCCTTATTGAGACTGGTGTAGTCGATGCACATACGGAGCTTCACACCGGCCTTCGGGACAACGACGGGGTTTGCCAACCACCGGGGGTGGTGGACTTCCCGTATGAAGCCTGCGTCCAGCAGCTTCTTGATTTCTTCGCGAATGAAGTTTTGCCGCTCGATGGACTGCTTGCGGGGCTTCTGCTGAACTGGCCGGGCATCGGGGAAGACCTTTAAGTGGTGCTCGATCACCTCCCTAGGGATCCCCGGCATCTGTGATGGCTGCCATGCAAATACGTCAACGTTGTGCCGGAGGAAGGTGACGAGTGTGCCTTCCTATTTGCTATCCAGGCCCCCGGCTACCCGGGTGGTCTGGGTGGCTTCGGCGCCGACTTGGACGACCTTTAAGGGGACGTCGCCCTCGTCGAGGGGTTGCACCCGAGGTGCGGTGGCGGAGGCACGGTGGCGTGCACTCGGGTGGAGCTGGTCTGGTTCAGCACTGCCAGGGGCTGGTGCTCCAGCTGTGCAAGCGCTTGGAGTTTTTCCAAGGCCGACACTGCAGCAGTGCGGTCTCCACGAATCCTGAGGACGCCTGTTGGTGTAGGCATCTTCAGGACGAGGTAGCCGTAGTGGGATACTGCCATGAATCGGTACAGGGCTGGCCTGCCAATTATGGTGTTGAAGGGGAGGTCGATCTCCGCTACGTCGAACAGAATGTATTCTGTCCGATAGCTGTCCGGAGCTCCGAAGGTCACCGGGAGGCTGATGTTGCCGTAGGGAACGACCTGTCCCGGCCCTACCCCTGAGAACGGACTCGACGGGGTGAGCTTGGCCATCGGGATCTGCAGCTTCTGGAAAGCTGCACGGCTGATGAGGTTCAGCCCAGCTCCGCCATCTACCAAAACGTGGTACATTCCCACGTTGGCGATGGTGGGTGCTACCAAGAGCGGTAGTTGGCCGGCCCCAGCCATGTTCTTGGGGCAGTCGGAGGCGTCAAAATTGACGGGGGTTCCCATCCACTTGAGGTGCGGTGCGGCACTTGGGAGTGGAACCTCCGACGCTACCGCTCGGTGCAGAGTCTTAACTGCACTTCGGGACGAGGGGTCGGCGGACCCGCCGTATATGACGTAGAGCTTCTTTCGACGCTCATCATCGTTGGAGCTGGAGTCCTCATGGTTGCGCACTGCCTTCACGGCACGCTGAGGCTCCTGGAACTCCACTTGGTGGTCGACGCTGTCTGGGACATCGACCTTCTGCTTGCCCTCCCTCTGGCGGAAGGGTAGAGCATCAGTCCGCTGCTGCTTCCCTTTGCGGAAGCGCTCCGCGAGCTTCCGGATCTCCCGGCACTCGGCAGTAGTATGGTGACAGCAGCCGTGCATGGGGCATAGCTTGTCTTGGTCACCTTCTGGGGCTGGTGACTGTCGCTGCCTCTTGTCGGGGCACGGCCCCCGAGCTCCACTGGGTGCTGCTGCTGCAGCGACGGGAGCTGCGGTCGGCGATTCCATCTTTCCTCTGCCTCGGTTCTTGGCCTTCTTGCTGCCTCCATAGGAAGCAGCGCCAGACCCGGGCTGTCCTCCTGACTCGGAGGTCGGCAGTGAGTGCCAGCTCCGCCCTTCGGCTGCTCTGGCGCACTTGTCTGCCAAGCTGAAGAGCTCGGAGACATCGTGGACCTCTCTGGTCGCGAGCTTCTCGAGCATCTTCTTGTCCCGGACGCCTTGCCGGAACGCCACCACCACAGAAGCGTTTTGGATGTGTGGGATGGTGTTCCGCACCTGGGAGAACCGCTGGATGAAGGAGCGCAGCGACTCTCCAGGTTGTTGCTGGATGGCGTGGAGGTCGAGCTTCGTGCCAGGCCGGGTGTAGGAACTGCCGAAGTTGGCGATGAACTGCCGGCAGAGCTCTCCCCAGGAAGGTATGGAGCCCTGGGGGAGGTTCATGAGCCAAGACCGGGCTGGGCCGGTCAAGGCGACGGGGAAGTAGTTGGCCATGACGGCCTCATCCCCTCCTGCGGCAAGTACGGCGGTGGAGTAGATCTGGAGAAACTCCACCGGTTTGACGCTGCCGTCGTACTTCTCGGGCAGGTGCGGCCGAAACTTGCGCAGCCACCTCGCGAAGCGAAGGTGGGGCGCCAGGGCCGCACACCCTGCCCCTGTTGCTGCAGGCGTTGGTGCCGCGAACACTTGGTTTGCCGCTGGCACAGTGTACCCCGGTATGGGCAAGGCTGCGCCATAGACCGGGGACGCCATTTGCAGGGCATATGGCTGTGTCATATGCTGCGCGGTGTACGCCTGGGACAGAGATCGCGTGGCGAATGTCTGCGCCTCAGGCTGGGTCGAGACTGACGTCATGCTGTCGCCAGCCTCTTGGTTGCGACGCCTTTCTCGACGTCGCTCGAGGTACACCCGGGCATCCTGGCCAAAGTGGCACCGTTCCAGCTCTGTCCCCAGGTCCGTCGACTGAAGCCTGGTGGAGCTGGAATCCGTCGTCTGTCCGTCAACCGTCGGCGTGCGCGTCAGCGACACAGCCGGTTGGCCGGAGCGTCGTCCCCGCCGAAGTCGAGGGTTTGCGTCGGCGACGACTAGGCGGTCTACCTCGCGAATCCACTGCTGGGTCGCTGCCTGAGGCCCGTCCCCAGCAAGCGGATTGCGCAGTAGCGCTCTTGCTGCAGCTAGCGCGCCCCCGTGGGGAACGCCCAGCGCCACAGAAGATCTTACGCTAGCTGGAGCCTGCATTGCCGGAGTCGGCGTTGCCGGAGTCGGCTGTTGGCTTCCAGCTTGCGCCGACACACTCCGTCCAGAGTGCGTCGACACGTACTCCCCGCTAGTCACGGTCCGTCGTGAACGCGGGGGAGGAGAGCTTGCCGCTGAAGGAAGCTTGGTCATCTTCGTCGGCAGAAGCTTGTCGCGCAAGGGAAAAGGCCCCCTACCTGGCGCGCCAAATGTCGAAGTGTGTGGTCGACACTTCCCCCGGACCTGCTCCTGGCAGCCCGTGGAGGTTCTTTTTCAGAGGGGCTAGTCATTTGCGGAGAGCTTGAGCGTAGGGACGAGTTAAGGAGGAGCTTGACACGGCGAGTTTTACGTGGTTCAGGCCGCTGGAGCGTAAAACCCTACGTCCACGGCGAGCTGAGGTGCTCGCTGTATTGCTTGTTGCTCAGAACCGGAGTCCTTTGCTTGAGGATGAGTTACGCCTAGGGTATGAGTTGCTGGAGTGAGAACCCTTGCTAACGTTGCCTACCCGAGCCTTTTATAGTCGAAGGCTCGTGTGGCTTACAAGGGGGGCCGGGGACCCGACAAGTGGTCCCGGGGAGATTGCCTGCCGACTATCGTATCTGCAGTTATGTCGGTAGTTGTCTCTGGAGAAGGCTTCTGAGTCCTCGTCTTGCCGCCCTGCCCATGCCACCTGCTAGTCGTAGTGGTTGATGACGGCGGGAGAGGCAGGGGATGTCTTGTATCTGTGTTTATTGGCTGGCAGGTTCTGACACCGCGCGCCAGTCTGTGATGCGACTGGGCGCAACGGCACCTGACAGAGGCGTGCTCCGCGTCTCCGCGTCTTGGGAAGGCGCGGGCCTTGAATACCTTGTACGGGCAAGGTATGGGGCATCTTTACGCCCGCTGCCTACCGCTCGGGGGCAGGCAGCGCTCTTCTGCTGGACACTTGGCGGACCCGGAGCCCTCCTCAGAGGAGGGGGAGGTCTGGTCCCGCAGGACACGTGGAGCCTTCGGACCTCTCCCCGCGGAGGGGGAGGTCCGGCTTCTGTTGGCCATGTGGCGGTCCCGGAGCTCTCCTCTGAGGAGAGGGAGGTCCGGCCCCGCTGGACACGTGGCGCCTTCAGACCTCTCTCCCCGCGGAGGGGGGAGGTCCCGCTTCTGCAGGCCACGTGGCGAGCCCGGAGCTCTCCTCTGAGGAGAGGGAGATCCGGCCTCGCTGGACGCGTGGCGCCTTCGGAGCTCTCCTAGCGGAGAAGGGCGAGATCCTTAGGCATTTTCCCCTGTGCGCGGGGGTACCCCATATCACGGGTACCGACATCCGCCATGTTGTTGGTTGCCTTGAAGTCAAGTCGCACTATGTACTTGAACTGCTCCCCAGTTGGGGTGAGGAGCAGAACCCCCGCTCTGGCACCTTGCTTGCGCGAGGAGCCATCGAAGAAGAGAGTCCAGTAAGGCCCTGTAATGACCGGAGCTCTAGGATCTGGTTCACCGATGTCCTGGCCCACAGGGTGGCATGGTGGTGGTGTCCACTCTGCCACGAAGTCAGCTAGCGCCTGACTATTCACCACATGGTGCAGTACGAAGTCCAACTTGAACTCCGCCAGCTCTGCAGCCCATTTGGCTATGTTCCCAGTTGCATTGGGGCTGTGGGGGACGGTTCTCAGTGGGTATGAGGTGACCACTGAGATCTTGTGAGCTTGGAAGTAGTGGTGCAGCTTCCTTGATGCAACGAGGACTGTGTAGAGCAGGTTGTTCACCTCCAGATATCTTGTCTTGGAATCATGGAGGACCTCGCTGATGAAATAGAATGGACGCTGGGTGGTCCGGACCTCCCAGAGGGGTCCGGTGAGTCCTCTTGTAGAGGTCCGGGACTCGGGGGGCCCCCGACCCCTAGTTCTGGGACTGCTCTGTGGGAGTTAGGACCCAGATGTGCATTGGCTGTCAGGCAAGGCTGGCTGGGACCTGACTAGTTCCTCTTTGGGAGGTCCGGAACTCGGGGACCCCTGGCCCCTGAGTCTGGGACTCCATTCCGGGAGCTCGGACACGGATATTGTCAAAGTGTGCGATCGACACTTCCCCCGGGCCTGCACTGGGCAGCCCACGGAGGTTCTTTTTTCGGAGGGGCTAGTTCCTAGCGGAGAGCTTGCGCGGATGGACGAGTTAGTGAGAGCTTGACACGGGGAGTTTTACGTGGTTCAGGCCGCCGGAGCGTAAAACCCTACGTCCACGGCGAGCTATGGAGCTCGCTGTATTGCTTGCTGCTCAGGACCAGGGGCCTGAGCTTGGGGGTGAGTTACAGCTTGAGAGTGTATGGCTAGCGTATGAGTTGCAGAATGCGAACCCTTGCTATCGACGCCTACCCGAGCCTTTTATAGTCCAAGACTCGGGTGGCTTACAAGGGGGTCCGGGACCCGACAGGTGGTCCCGGGAAGATTGTCTATTATCTACCGTATCTGTAGTTACGCCGGTGGTTGCCTCTGGTCGAAGGCTTCTGAGTCTTCATTTTGCCGCCCTGCCCACGCCGCGCACTAGTCATAGTGGTTGATGACGGCGCAGGCGGCATGGGATGTCTTGTCACGACGTTTATTACCTGGCAGGTTCTGACACCGCGCGCCAGTCTATGATGCGACTGGGCGCAACGGCACCTGACAGGCGCGTGCTCCGCGTTTCCGCGTCTTGGGAAGACGCGGGCCTTGAATACCTTGTACGGGCAAGGTGAGGAGCGCCTTTACGCCCGCTGCCTACTGCTCGGGGGCAGGCTGCACCGTTCTTCTAGCCACGTGGCGGGTCCGGAGCTCTTCTCTGAGGAGAGGGAGGTCCGGCCCCGCTGGACGCGTGGCGCCTTCGGACCTCTCTCTCGCGGAGGGGGTGGTCCGGCTTCTGCATGCCACGTGGCGGGCCCAGAGCTCACCTCTGAGGAGAGGGAGGTCCGGCCCCGCTGGACGCGTGGTGTCTTCGGACCTCTCTCCCGCGGAGGGGGAGGTCCGGCTTCTGTATGCCACGTGGCGGGCCCGGAGCTCTCCTCTGAGGAGAGGGAGGTCCGGCTCCGCCAGACGCGTGGCGCCTTCGGAGCTCTCCCTGCGGAGAAGGGCGAGCATCTTAGGCATTTCACCCTGTGCGCGGGGGTACCCCATATCTCAGGTACCGACAGTGGCCCCCGGGCCCATCTTGGGGGAGATAGCGAGCCCAAGGTGGGACCTCCGTCTCTTCCGATCCGCGCACTTTCTCTAAGTCCCGACTTGGCCGCTGCCGGAGCACGAACAGCCGCGGGGTCGTGAGAGCGTGCGCTCACTTGATGATTGCTTTTACTGCGGCGGTTCCCAAGGCTGCCACTTCTGCACGTTGCGGCGCTTTCTTCGGGAACCGCCGAAGGGCCTTGCCGGCTCATCTTCTTAGGAGACTGACTCCTTGCCCCCACCGCTCCAGTTAAGCGGCTTGGGCCCACCCGTCATCGGCACTCGGTCTAGGAACCGAAGCGGTTGCGGGTGCGGGGTATTCGAAGAGTTCCGAATCGCTTGGAACTGCACCGGGAAGCTTTTTAGAGGGGGTCTCACCCACATTGTAGCTTCCCTTCGCACTTCTCTGCGTTTCTTCTTGGACTCTTGCGCTTTTGCTTTCTTGCCTTTGAGCTCTCCCTTGCCATGGCTTCCAACCCGCTGCCAGAGAAGAAACGCGCTCGATCTCCTCCAGCAACGGCGCCGGTGCCAAGTCGGGATTCTGGGGTGCCTGACACTCCCTCCGGTGGCGACTCGAAGAGGCCCCGGGCTGATGTGCTGGGGGAAGCCTCTGTGGCGTCCCCTGCTCCGCCAGTCCAAGCGACTGCGGAGCGGTCGTCGGAGACGGTAGCGGGCTCTGGAAATCCTACCCCGGCTCGGAAGTCGGGGTTTAGAGCCCGCTGGAGTGTTTGCGCTTCCCGGCCTTCCCCGTCTTGCTGGGAATCTGTGCCGATGCGCTCGGAGCCAGGGGCAACTGCTGCGGCCCCCAGGCCAGCGCGGACTTCTCCTGTTCCGGTGTGCCCGGACTCCGCGGCGGCGCCGTCTCTTCCTGCCGAGACGGCCACCGCGGCCCCCGAGCCAGCACAGGTTGATCCTGCACTAGGCGGCCTGGCTTCTTCTCCAGCACCGTCTTCCCCGGCTCGTCCCTCTCCTCAGGTCAAGGAGCCAAAAGCTGAAAAGAGCCCGGCTGGCCTGGCTGCCAGTGCCGCGGAGCCAGCTTCTCCTGATCGGCGTCTCGTCTCGGCGGCTAGCGCGTCGGCTCTTCCTGAGGACGAGGTAATGGAGGAGGTCGGAGGGACTGCCCCAGCCTCTGTTGCTCCATTGCCTCTGGCGGACGCCTTCGCGCTTGCCGAGTCGAGCGTCCGGCAGGTCTTGGCTGCACTAGGGCGCGAGCGGGAGGAGTATACGGTTGAACGGGACCGCCTCCTCACCTGGGGGAACCTTTTGCGGGAGAGGACCGTGAAGGTTAAGAGCGAGCTTGACTCCAGGCGGGAGTTGCTCGACTTCAGGGAAACGCTTGTCGACCGTATGAAGCGGGCTGTTGATCGCATGGACACCCAGTCGCGGCGGATCAATAGGGAGGCCCTGGAGGCTCATGCCCGGGCCGAAGAGAGCCTCTCTGCTGCTGTGGAAATACGGCAGCGGTTGGAGCGCCGCGAACTCGCCGTTGAGGAGCGGGAGCGTTCCGTGGCAGCTGAGGCAGAGAGGGTCGCCGCGCAGCTGGCTGCGGGCGAGGATGACCTCCGAGCTCGGATGGAGGAGCTGGAGATTCTGAAGGCAGACCTTGACTTGAGGGATGAACAGGTCTCCCATGATCACCGGGCGGTCTTGGACTGGGAGTTGACTGCCGGCTTCAGGGCCGCTGAGTTGGAGCGGCTAGCCGAGACTCTCCGCCTTCGGGAGAGTTCCCTGGCGGCCAAGGAGAAGGAATTCTCCGAGAGGAACCTGGAGGCTCTGCAGGCGGCCCGCCGCGAGGTGGAGGAGCTCTCAGCCCTACGGTCCTCCGAGGCCCTTGCGGTCTCAAGCTTCGTGGATCGAGCGGGGTCCGCCCTGATCCCTCTTGGTTTCAGTCCGGTGAGGGCCGCAACTCCCGCATTGCAGGTGGCAGAGGTGATCCCTGCATTGGAGTCGATCGGCGCCAAGCTGGACAGACTCGACTCGGTGGTCGCCAGCGAGCTTGAAGCAGAGGGCCGCGGCTTAGCTTTAGAGGTCGCCTCACATGTGCTGGCATGCTTCAAGAGCCGCGACCCCTCTTTCTCACTGGAGCCAGCAAGAGAGGGCCCTGTTGCGGAGCGGGAGGAAGCTGCCAGGGCTGAAGTCGAGGATGTGGCCGCCCTTGTAGCCGCAAGGTTCCGGCGAGAGCCGGGAGGTCTTTAGGACTTGCTTCTCCCTTTTTTATCGAGTCTGTAGTCCAGCTCAAGGAGCCTTCCTGGCGTGCCAAATGTCGAAGTGTGCGATCGACACTTCCCCCGGGCCTGCACTGGGCAGCCCGCGGAGGTTCTTTTTTCGGAGGGGCTAGCTCCTAGCGGAGAGCTTGCGCGGATGGACGAGTTAGTGAGAGCTTGACACGGGGAGTTTTACGTGGTTCAGGCCGCCGGAGCGTAAAACCCTACGTCCACGGCGAGCTATGGAGCTCGCTGTATTGCTTGCTGCTCAGGGCCGGGGGCCTGAGCTTGGGGGTGAGTTACAGCTTGAGAGTGTATGGCTAGCGTATGAGTTGCAGAATGCGAACCCTTGCTATCGACGCCTACCCGAGCCTTTTATAGTCCAAGACTCGGGTGGCTTACAAGGGGGGCCGGGACCCGACAGGTGGTCCCGGGAAGATTGTCTATTATCTACCGTATCTGTAGTTACGCCGGTGGTTGCCTCTGGTCGAAGGCTTCTGAGTCTTCATTTTGCCGCCCTGCCCACGCCGCGCACTAGTCATAGTGGTTGATGAAGGCGCAGGCGGCATGGGATGTCTTGTCGCGGCGTTTATTACCTGACAGGTTCTGACACCGCGCGCCAGTTTGTGATGCGACTGGGCACAACGGCACCTGACAGGCGCGTGCTCCGCGTTTCCGCGTCTTGGGAAGACGCGGGCCTTGAATACCTTGTACGGGAAAGGTGAGGAGCGCCTTTACGCCCGCTGCCTACTGCTCGGGGGCAGGCTGCACCGTTCTTCTAGCCACGTGGCGGGTCCGGAGCTCTTCTCTGAGGAGAGGGAGGTCCGGCCCCGCTGGACGCGTGGCGCCTTCGGACCTCTCTCTCGCGGAGGGGGTGGTCCGGCTTCTGCATGCCATGTGGCGGGCCCGGAGCTCACCTCTGAGGAGAGGGAGGTCCGGCCCCGCTGGACGCGTGGCGTCTTCGGACCTCTCTCCCGCGGAGGGGAGGTCCGGCTTCTGTATGCCACGTGGCGGGCCCGGAGCTCTCCTATGAGGAGAGGGAGGTCCGGCCCCGCCAGACGCGTGGCGCCTTCGGAGCTCTCCCTGCGGAGAAGGGCGAGCACCTTAGGCATTTCAGCCTGTGTGCGGGGGTACCCCATATCTCAGGTACCGACAGATATACATTGATCATCAAGTCTGGCTACCTGGGACCTGACTATCTCCCCGTCCCTTGGGTCTCCTGCGGAGTCCGAGTCCTGGGACTCTAGACCAACGGTGGCATGAGCCTCGTCCGAGACTTGAGGTCAATGGAGTTATGGTCGCTCCACGACCAGAACCATGCTCATGACCTCCGTTGTTGCAGCGATGTAGAGGAGAATAGGCTTGACTTGTTCTGGGGCCACCATTATCGGCAGCGTCGTGAGGAACTTCTTCAGCTCCTAGAACGCCTCATCTGCCTCCTCGGACCATACAAATGGACCAGACTTGCGCGGAAGCTTAAAAAACGGAACAGCCCACTCAGCTAGTCTAGAGATAAACCGACTGAGCGCAGCCAAGCATCTGGTAAGCTTCTGCGCATCCTTGATGCGGGCAGGTGACTGCATCAATTCTATTGCCTTAATCTTCTCTGGGTTAGCTTCAATTCCTCGGTGTGAGACCAAGAAACCGAGTAGCTTTCCGGCAGAGACCCCAAAGACACATTTGTCTGAGTTCAACTTCGTGCGTGTCAAACGCAGCCTGTCGAAGACTAGGGCTAGGCTGTTGAGCAAAGATGCTTGTGACTTAACCTATACTACGATGTCATTGACATACACCTCTACTAGGTCACGAATGAGGTTCCCAAATGTTCTATGCATTTTACGTATAAAAGTTGGAAGAGCATTCTTAAGACCATAAGGCATGGATACATAGAAGTATAGACCATCTACTGTGATGAAGGCAGTATGTTTTTCATCTTCCCTAGACATAGGTATTTGGTGAAAACCTGAATATGCATCTAGGAAACACAGTAGATCACAACCGGATGTAGAATCCACTATTTGGTCTGTACGGGGGAGAGGAAACGGATCCTTTGGACATGTCTTATTGAGGGTGGTGTAGTCAATGCACATCCGAAGCTTCCCGCCAGCCTTGGGGAAGACAACAAGGTTGTCCAACCATCGTGGATGGTGGACCTCTCGGATGAAGCCAGCATCGAGCAGCTTCTTGATTTCTTCATGGAGGAAGTCTTGTCGCTCGATGGATTGCTTCTGAGGCTTCTATTGGACTGGATTGGCATTAGGGTAGATCTTCAGATGGTGATTAATCACCTCCCTGGGGATCCCGGGCATCTCCGATGGTTGCCATGCAAACACGTCGACATTAGCCAGGAGGAAGGTGATGAGCGCGCCTTCTTATTTGTCACCTAGGCCTCCGGTGATTTGGGTGGTCTGGGCGACGTTGGAGCCGACTTGGACAACCTTGACGGGAATGTCCTCGCCATCTGAGGGCTGCACGCGGGGTGCAAATGTCATACCTTGTTGGCGCTTGCTTGGAGGCGGCCGCCTAGCTTCTGCGTGACCGGAAGAAGCCTCCTGCATCGCTGCTAACGCTTGGACCTTCTCAAGCGCTGAGACGGCCGTAGTGCGGTCTCCACGGATCTTGAGGACGCCTCCCGGGGTTGGCATCTTCAAGACCATGTTGGCGTTGAAGGGGATGCTGACCTTCGCAATGTCGAAGATGATGCTCTCCATGCGGTAGTTCTCAGGCGTACCGAATGTCACCGGGAGGGAGATGCTACCGCACTGGAAGATAGGGTCCCGGCCCACTTTCGAGAATGGACGCGAGGGGGTGAGCTGGGAAATAGGGATATGTATCTTCTTGAAAGCTGCAAGGCTGATGATGCTGTGGGACGCCCCGCCATCGATCAGCACGTGGTAGAGCTTCATGTTGGTGATGGTTGGGGCGACGAGGAGTGGCAGCTTTCCATTGCCTGCCATGTTGTTGGGGCAGTCAGAGGGGTCGAAGCTGATCGGTGTCTCCAACCACTTGTGGTGTGGTGCCGGCCCAGGGGTTGGAGCAGCTGCATCCACTACTCGGCACAGTGTTTTGATGGCTCGCCGGGACGAGGTGTTGGAGGAGCCTCCATACATCATGTGTAGCGCCTTGCGCCGCTCGTTGTTGGCGCTGGATTCGGAGTGGCCGTAGACGGCTTTCAACGCCCGCTTAGCGTCTTCATACTCCATCTCCTGCTCGGCGTCGGCTTCAGGCTCAGCCTTCTGTTTGCCCTCCCGCTGGTGGAAGGGCGCGCCGTCTTGGCGCGGCCACTGCTGTTGCAACTCACGGAAATGTTCCGTGAGCTTCTTGATATCACGGCACTCGCTGGTGCCGTGGCAGCTGGAGTTGTGCACCGGGCACCACTGGCCGTCGTCGCTGACAGACGACAGTCGTGGGCGCTTGTCGGCGCGCGGGGTACGGCCCCCACTGGCTGCTGCAGCAGCAGCGGTGGGTGCCCCGGCTAGAGGCCTGTCCTTGCCTCCAGCCTTCTTCTTCTTGCTGCTGCTCTGAGCTGCGGCTTCACTAGCACCCCCCGCTGCGGAGGCGGGTCGTGAGTGCCCGTCTCGGCCCTCCGTCGCTCTGGCGCACTTGTCTGCCAGGCTGAAGAGCTCCGAGATGTCTTGCATGTCGTGCCTGGCTAACTTCTCGAGCATCTTATTTTCTTGAATGCCCTGCTGGAAGGCGACATCGATGGACGTGTTGGAGATGCGGGGGATGGTGTTTCTTACCTGGGAGAACCACTGGATAAAGGATCACAACGACTCCCCCTCACGCTGGTGCACAACATGGAGGTCGAGCTCGCTGCCGCGGCGCGTGTAGGAACTCCCGAATTTCGCTGTGAATCTTCATCATAACTCCTCCCAGGACAAGATGGAGCATGAGGGAATGTTCATGAGCCATGACTGGGTTGTATCGGTCAGGGCCACCAGAAAGTAGTTGGCCATGACGGCCTCATTCCTCCTGCAGCTAGGATGGAGGTGGAGTAGATCTGCAGGAACTCGACGGGGTTGACTACTGTCCCGTCATACTTTTCCGGCAAGTGGGGTCGGAAATTAGGTGGCTAGACCACCATGCGAAGGTGCAGGTCAAGCTCCATGCAGCCCCCGCCTACTCCTGTAGAAGCGGGGGTCTGCGGGGAACGTCTCGCCGGTACGGCGCTCGGGGAGCCGTACGCTCATTCGAGGTTGCGGCGCCTCTCGCGGCGTCGCTCGATGGTGACGCGACCATCTTCGCTCACACGGCAATGGTTTAGCTCGAACCTGAGGTCGGGCGTGGCCTGTCTGGCCGTTGTCATCGCGTGCGTGGCATTCGTCCCGCGGGTCAGCGTCGGCATACGCGACTGTGCCCGCGAGGCCTCAGCTCGCTGCCTTCGGCAGGCGGACGTGTTCATGGCGGTGGCAATGAGGTGGTCGACGTCGTGGCGCCATTGCTCTGCCGCCTCTTGGGTGGCGCCCTTGCGCGGAGGGCCATGGAGAAGAGCGTGTGCTGCTGTCAGCACGCTCTCGAAGCTTGGTAGTGGCGGCACCGCTGCCACCATCGTGGTAGAAGGCCGCTGCAAGGTGGTGAGAGCGGGCGCCATGGGTGCTGGGGGAACGCCGACCGTTTGGTCACCTGCCTGTCTTGGTCTACCCGCTGCGGGCACCGTGGGTGCCATAGGCACACCGACCATCTGGTCGCCTTCCCGGCCAGATCTACCCGCCCTGGAGTGGGAAGTGGCCTCCTCGTATCTCGCCTTTAGACGACAGTGAGTGGGGCGAGATGAGCCGCGGAGAGAGTGGATGTCCACCATGGCGGTGATGCTCGGTCGCCTAGAGAGCGTGAGAAGCCCCCTACCTGGAGTGCCAAATGTCGAAGTGTTTCTTGCGACACAACTATACCCGGTACCGCTACTAGAGCAGTCCGTGGAGGTTTGTTGTTTTGAGGGGCTAACATCTCTAGGTCGATCGAGGATAATGAACACGGTGAACTTGGGGATTTACATGGTTTGGGCCGCCGGAGCGTAAAACACTACGTCCACCGGGGGTGATTGTTGTATTGCTTGCTCGTATGTGTGTGTGAGTTGGCTAGGTTGTGAACCTTTTTTTGGGTGGACACCCCGGTCCTTTTATAGTCCAAGGCCGGGGTGGTTACAATGCGGCTCCGGGCCCGATAGGTGGTCCCGCGGCTGTCTGAACCCTATACATGGTTTAGGGTAATAACAGCTATGTACAGAGTGGTTGGCAGTGGAGTTATGACTCATCGTCTGGCGTGCTGAGCGCCTCTGACTGGGTAGCAGGTGATGATGAAGATGCCGTCTTGTCGCCATGTCCTCTCGCTCTGCTAGGCAACACTGTGCCGTGTGCCGCTGCCACGCCTCGCCGTCCTATCTTGTCACTGTAATAGGGAACGGGCGAAGGACGGAGGGGTGCGCCATGCTTCTGGGTAAGACGCGAGTCTTGAATGCGCAGCCTGGCAGTGCAGTTCCTCCTCGACTTTAATGACCCATGGCCCATGACGTATCAAGGGGCACGTGGCGGCTCCAGAGGCCTCCTCAGTGGGGAGGAGGCTCAGAGCCCGGATACACATGGCAGCTCCGGACCTCACCTCGACGGGGAGGCTCGGTCCGGGGCCAAGGGCACATGTTGGCTCTAGAGCCCTCCTCAGTGGGGAGGAGGCTCAGAGCCCGAATACACCGGGTAGCTCCGGACCCCACCTCAGTGGGGAGGCTTGGTATGTGGCCAAGGTCATGTGGTGGATCCAGAGCTCTCCCTAGTGGGGAGGAGGTTCAGAGCCCGGATACACGTGGCAGCTCCGGACCTCACCTCAGTGGGTCGCCCCGGGGCCAAGGGTACGTGGTGGCTCCTGAGCCCTCCTTAGTGGGGAGGAGGCTTAGAGCCCGGATACATGTGGCGGCTCCGGACCTCACCTCAGCGGGGAGGGTTGGTCCGTGACCAAGGGCACGTGGCGGCTCCAGAGCCTAGGCATACATGGCAGCGATGGGCCCGGCCTTAGTAGAGAGACCGAGTCCGGGGCCAAGGACACGTGGCCGCGCCAGCGCCCGCCTTAGCAGGGAGGCGGGATCTGGGCTGTCTTCAACCCTCCACGCGGGGGTACTCGGTCTGCAGGGTACCGACAGACTGATTTTCATGTTTTTCTCTATTTCTTCTGCTAATTCCTCAGCTGCTGTTGTAGAAATAGAATATGTTTCTTCGGATTCAGCAGCTCTAGCAAGTATTCTATTGAAAATTCTGCTTAATGTAGAGTATCGAATCGATAGCTGGACTTTGGGATCCTCATGCATGCTAAGGTTGCTAGTTACATGTAGAACTTTCGCATTAATTGTCCATCTCTTTAGAATATATTTCTCGGGTAATGTTTTTATATTATTGATGTCCAATATCTTAAATGCATGACAGCAAGGGATTCCAGCGAATTCAAACTTCTTGCAGCTGCATCTCACTCTTGACTCTAAAGGTGAGAACTTAACAGTATGTTCATGATACCTTCCATGTACTTTTAGTTTATACTCCTTTTCAACACCACCATCATCACAACAGAACAAGTCACAGTTTAAAGTTTGCAAAACTTGATACTCAAACAACATAAATACTACTGGAGTATACTCTTTTGCTGCTTGCTTTAATATTGTCAACTCTGCCTTTGGCACAGGTGTACTTTAACTTGCTTTGAAGTGGCTTGTGACCTCTTCATATCGTTTATCCCTCACCAGTCTGTCAAAGTGCTAAAAAAAGTAAGCATGTCATACTTTACCCTAATATAACCTTAAACTTCGTTATTCAATCTTTCATTTCTCTGCGTAGTACTCATATCAGCAGAGAATGAGTTTCTACCATATACTAGTGCCCAATGATACCTTTTATCAAAAAGGCCTTGAAGCCATTGGTTACCTTGGAGCTTAAACGTGTTCAACAATTTGCTCCATACATTTATAAAGTCCTCCTCCTCTTCTTGATCATAAATACATTTCTGAAAATCACCATTAACTTTCTTATAATCCTTAATAGCTCTAGCAAGATGCTTGCATGCATTTTGATTGATATGCCACACACATAGCCTATGATGAGTATCAGGTAGATTCTGATAGCTTTAGCCATGGCTGCATCTTCATCAGTTAAAATAGTTTGTGGTTTCTTTCCAGACATTACCTTGAGAAACGATCTAAACAACCAAATAAAACTTCTGTCGTCTCATCGTATAGCAGTGCAACACCAAAAACAATTATTTTCTTATGATTATTTACCCCAACAAGCAAACCAAGAGGACGACCATCATCCAATTTTCTATATGTTGTGTCAAAACCAACAACATCACCATAATATTCGTAGTCTGCAACCATTTTAGCATCCGCCCAGAAAATATTTGTTATCAAATCTTCCTCGTCAACTTGAATAGAGTAAAAGAAGTTAGCATCTTCTGATGTGTTCTTCTCCATATATTCTAATGCGCCCCCAGTATCTCCTTGGTGTACCCTTTAGTGATCTTTTTGTATATAATCTGTTCTTCACATCTACACGAGTGAACCCAAGATTTTCCATTCCACCTGCTTCCTTGACCAATAGAGCAATAGCTGCCTTTGTAGAGATGCCTACAGATTTTGCAACGTGTATCCTTGAAATTTGTGCTTCATCAATTTTCCTTTGCGATATTAATTGGTGGGTCTGTTATATAGTTGTAAAGATGTGGTTATGCTGGTAAACAAAGTGCTAGACTACATAGGAACCATCTATGAGGCTTATCTTCGTAGATGCTTGACACATACACCTTGTCTCTGATCTTATATAACATGTACTTTTATCTGTTGAATCCAACCTTTTGTGACGAGTTCCTGCTAGTGTAAAAGGTTGTTTAAAATTTGATTGTCCTAAAAGAACTTATTATACCAAGAGTATTGGACGTTTACCTTCACGAGAGCAACAGAAGGTCCTAGTCTTTGTTACGGAGAGGTTCCCACATAGTGCCATCCATTTCTTCGGATACTAAAACCCATCTTTCCAGCATAAGCATTGTAAAAATCATATGCGTGTTGCTCAGACTTAAATGCCATTCCAATCTTGGGCATTATATCTTCAGGACAATTTTCCATTTATGGCTACTGTAAAACGTAAGCTACCACGTATCAAAAAGTGACATGTATAAATAGCTGTTGTATAACATTTTTTGTGAACTAAAACAAGCTTCATCTACAGAATCAAAAAAGGACATGTATAGGTGATTTAAAACATAAGCTATCATATTAAAAAAATTTGTGAACTAAAGCAAGATTCACCTACAGTATAAAAGGAGCATGTATTTAAATATAGTCTTACATCTTCCTGTGACAGTGTGCAGTGTGCAGCAGGAGTCCTCAAAGGGGCCGCCGGTGGGGCAATGTGCAGCAGGTCTGCTCTCCCAACGTGGAGCAGTTCTATTCAAGAGGGTAGGTCTCATCTCCTAGGCTGCAGAATATCTCATCAAGGGGATGGGTCCCCACTACTAGTCTGCAGTAGATATTTTCAAGGGGATGGGTTCTACTATACTAGCCTGCAGCAGGTCTTCTTGGAATGGGTGTTCTCTCGTAGCCTGCCGCAAGTCTGCTCAATGGCGCATCTCACCATGAAAGCATTGACATTATGGGAGTTGAAAGATAAAGAATATTGTTGGTATCCTGCAGACTAGACACCCCGCATAGTGGGTAAAATATAGCCTGGGCCCTGCCTCCCCGCTGAAGCGGGCCCAGTGTGAGTCACGTGCCCTTGGCCCCATGGTCAGCCCTAGGGCCGCCACGTGTGCTTGAGCTCCGGAGCTGACACGTGTCTTGCCCTCCAGTCCGAGCCTCCCCATTAAGGTGAGGTCTGGAGCTGCCATGTGTTCCCTGGCTCCGAGCCACCTCCCCGCAGAGGACAGCACCGGGGCTGATGCGAGATCCGGGGCTGCCACATGTCCCCTGAATCCGAGCCGCCTCCCCGCTGACGACGGTTCGGTGCTGACACATGCCCTGGGCTCCGGTCTGAGCCTCCCCGCTGAGGTGACGTCCGAAGCTGCTACGTGTCCCCTGGTTCCGAGTCACCTCCTCGCTGAGTATGGCTCCGGCGCAGACACGTGTCCTGGGCTCCGGTCCGAGCCTCCCCGCTGAGGTGAGGTCCGGAGCTGCCACATGTCCACTGGCACCAAGCCCGTCGATAAGAGCTCCAGAGCCGCCACATGCCCCACGATCCGTCGTTGACCAAGGGTGGATGAAGTCAAGAAGGAAGTGCGCTGTCAGGCTTCGCATTCAAGGCTCACGCCTTCCCCAGAAGCATGGCGCACTGCACACGCCTCCATCACTTGCCCGTTCGCCGTTACTACGACAAGACAGGATGCAAGGCGTGACAGCAGTACAGTGCCATCCAACAGCACAAAGCCACCCAAGTAGGGCGAGAAGACGTGGCGACAAGACGGCGTCTTCATCATCACCTGACACACAGTCAGGGGCGCCCAGCGCGCCACATGGCAGGACATAACTCTCCCGCCGTCCACTCTACTCAGAGGACGAAGCCCTAGATCGTGTATAGGGTTCACTTGGCTCTAGGGCCACCTGTCAGGCCCCAGGCCTCATTCTAACCACCCCGGCCTTGAGCTATAAAAGGACCGGGGTGACCACTTTGCATAGGGTTCCCGTTTTGGCATCCCAGATCCCATAACGCACAAGCACACACGCTCAAGCAATAGAACAAGCACTCTCGTGGATGTAGGGTATTACGATATGGCTGCCCGAACCACGTAAATCTCAGTGTTCATCTGCTCTCTCGAGCCTAGATCGCGTAGGACACCAAGCCCCCTCCAGAAAAAAAGAACCTCACGGGCTGCTTCCGAGCAGGTCGAGAGGAGTGTGACAACTACTCTCTCGAGCCCGGTTGGATTTTCCCCTGTGCGCGGGGGTTCCCCGTATTGAGGGTACCGACAATTTCTTATGTGTGAACTTTCCTCATCTTTTCTATTTTGGATCCGCTCCGAATGAACCAGCACTAAACTCGTGAGTAGATTCCAACTACTCGACTTCTACCAGACCTTTCCTACTAACATTAGCGTAGCCAAATCCACTCGAGGAGGTGCTATTTTACCCTTTCTCTTAGGTATTTCTGGTCATGCAAGTGGGGTTTTCAATATCAACTAGACTTAATGCAATCAATGATGCAAAGCAATGATCTCTAAAAATGGAAATGCTTTATAAAACTGTTCAAATGCAAACCGGGGCTTGCCTGTTTTGCAGGTGGCTAAGATTACAATCAGTTAGTGACGATCACTTGGAGCTTGATTACTTGCTTTTCCTTCCTCCTTGATCTTCACTTTAAGTCCTTCTCACGTTCTTCACGTAGATGCTACACGATATGATCATGCATATGTATTTAATTAAAAAGCATTTGCTAATAAGATCTAATGACAGTTTTAAAACTAGAACTCTGTTTAAGAATTTAAAATGGCACTGGTGCTAGTGGTTTAGGTTGGGTTTAAACACTCTGATCAAAGGTTAAGTGCTTTTCCCACTTAAGTGTTGATCACCTTAAGAGGTTACACATGAAAGTAGTGATCCAGAGCTCCAATGGGGCTGAGAATTTTCATGTGAGTTCCTTGTCACAAGAAAGTCATCTAGACCAAAAATTAGCACTTTTTATTGAGTGATTTATTTAGAACAATTTTCTAAGCAATTAAGAAAAGAAGAATTAATTCTGAGGTAACACCTATGTTCATGTCAAACTAAGTGAATCACAATTCCAATTATAGTTCATAGAGCTTGCATGAATTTTCCTAGGATTTTTGGAGCTAAGAATTGCCCAGAACTGAATTTACAAGTTTTGGCAATTCTCTGAAAATGTTTCTGCATTCAATTGAACATGGCAACTTACAATCTGAATTACCCTGATCAAATAAACTCCAAATAATTGAAACTTTTACAGGAGTCTAATAACACCCTAAAGAATATTCTGGCAAAATTTGAAGATTTTTGGATAAACCAAACTCCCTCTAAAATTCTTTTGCTGAAAAGTTTAAAGAATTTTCCAGAATTAAATAAAGACTTTCATACAAATTGGGTTGCATATTTGGATAGAGTTTGTCAATCTGAATCTAACCCAATTTGAATCACTAAATTTGGAGGTTCCTAGCAAAAGTTATGCTCTTCTAAAGTTTAGGGAAAACCTGGAATTTGAATAAATCCAGAAAAAAGTTTAAACTGACGGTGGGACCAGGGGACACGTGTTTGTTGCCGGGAGGGTGCCACACGGGGTCACAGGATTGTTTCCCGCACTGTCACAGTCGATCCGGCGCCACAGAGTATCGAGCTCTGGTTTCTGTGCGACTGACGCGTGGGGCCGGCAGCCTTCTTCAACATCCAGCCGCCCGCGCGCCCGTGCCGCCGGAGTTCGCCGGAGACCCTCTGAAATCGGTCGCCCAGCCATCTCAACTGCTTAAACTCACCGCTAGCCCCTAATTCAACGTGAGGAATACGCTGGTGTGGTTTTCCCGAGCCGGCAGGGCCCCCAAACTAGCCCGCGACGGCGCAACGGCTCGGATGAAGTCCGGCGACGTCGCCCCGACGCCCTAAGCCTTCCAAGCTTCGGTTTCCAAGCTCTAGAGCACCGGCGGACGCTAGGGAACATCGACATGGGAATGAAACAGCTCGGAAACGGCTCTAAATTAGGGTTCACCGTGTGCCCGATGTGTTCTACCAAAACTGCCGTCGGCAAGATTGAAATTGCGCCGTGCACAGTGTGTTTCTAGCTAGGTTTCAAAAGGGAAGTGGTTGCTAAGCATGTCTACGTACCGTGTGTGCAATTTGCAACGCACAAAACGAATATAACACGAGAATTTTACGAATTCATACCCGCGGTCCGATTGCACCGGCCGGAGTGGAATCCTGAAATTCGTCGGTGAGAGGCGAAGACACGCGTTGTGCTTCGGATGGAAGCTGCAGGTAACTCTTGCGCGTCCACGGGTCCTCTTGCTTGGTCGTGAAAATTGCTCTGGGGAGCTGGCCACGGGAGCACCTCATCGCCGTGGTGTTCGGCCGCCGCGGGAACCGGTGTTCTCGGTGTAGAGGGCACGAACACACTCGGTGATGGCTCGAGGAGGTCGTGGGGAGGATTGTGGTGTTGTTTGGCCGATCAGCTGAGACTCGCACGCTAGCTAGGCGGTGGCCGATCGATCACAAGCACGGTGGCAGCGCTCGGTTTGTTTCGTGCACGAGGGAAGAAGAACAGGGCCGAGGCTTCAGCGATGAGGGCGAAAGGGAGCGCGGCAGAGGGTATAAAACGCCTCGGCAGTCCTCCAGCGCGATGGAATTCAACAGGAGGTGGCTCTGGCTCTGTCTCGGTGTCGCTTGGTGAGAAACCTCGGTGGCTCGAGTGAACCAACTGCAGAACTCAAACAGAGACTACACTCTAAGATCTTTTTGCTTATTTTAACTCCCTCAATGACATGTGGGTCCCACAGCTCAGTCCCTCCTTATCCCTCTCCAAAATATCTCCCAAAATTTGCAAATTGTAGAATCAAATTGTGGGAGTTCAAATCTGAGGTGCATTTGGATATTTGGGCAAGTTTCATCCAAATTCAAATATGCATTTGAATTCTTTGTTATTTAAAGTCCATTTTGGAAAATGGGTTGCAAACATATCAACAAATCATGAAACCTTGCACACCCACTAATTTTGACCCAAGGAATTCAAATATGAAATCTGATTTTTAATTTGGCTGCTGCAAATGAGATTTGTAGCACAACAGTTTTGAAATTCATAGTGTTGCTCTCATTTGAATTTTGAGTTGAACAATTTGTTCTAAATCTGTCTATAGTTTTCTCACACCTATGGAAACTTCCCATCTTGGGTTTTGACCCTCTTGGGTTCCATGTTTTCAAATAAACATTTGAACTTGTGTGAAGAAAACCCTCATGTGGGTTATCACATGTGGAAAAGTTTTAACAAGTCCCAAATTTCACTCATATTAAACAAACTTTTGCAAACAAGTGTTTCATTGTATTCACATTTTTGGGACCTTTACATTCCTCCCCCTTAAAAGGAATCTCGTCCCGAGATTACAAAGAAAGAACGAGACGGGAGGTGATTACAAAGTTTATGACAAAAGTTCCGGATAGTTCTTGTGGATGTAATCTTCAGTTTCCCACGTCGCCTCCTCCGGGGTATGATTACTCCACAGGACTTTGTAAAATTTCAAAGTCCGGTTTCAGGTGATCCTGGTCCTTTCGTCGAGAATCTGTATAGGTTGCTCGACATAGGTGAGATCTGGCTTCAACTCGTCGATGTCTTCGGTGCGGATGACAGCGGTAAACTTGAGATACTTCCGTAGCTGGGACACGTGAAATATGTCGTGAATACCGGCAAGGCTTGCCGGTAGTTCCAGCAGGTATGATACAGTTCCACACTTCTCTGTTATGACAAATGGACCAATGAATCGGAGAGCAAGTTTCCCCTTGACACCAAACCGATGAATCCCCTTCATCGGAGACACACGAAGATACACGTGCTCTCCAACTTCGAAATGCAGCGGTCGACGCCTCTGATCCGCGTAGCTTTTCTGACGAGATTGGGCAGCTTTGAGGTTCTCTTGTATTACCCGAACCCTCTCTTCGGCTTCATTGACAAGATCAACCCCGAACGTTACTCGTTCACCGGACTCACACCAGTTCAATGGCGTACGGCACTTCCGACCGTATAGAGCTTCATATGGTGCCATTTTGATGCTCGTCTGATATCCGTTGTTGTACGAGAACTCTGCCAACAGTAAGTGATCATCCCAGCTCTTACCGTGGTGGATGGCACATGCTCTTAGCATATCTTCCAGTATTTGATTCACCCTCAGTTTGCCCATCGGTTTGAGGGTGATACGCAGAGCTTCTAATCAACTTCGTCCCCAAGGATGCGTGTAGCTGCTCTTAGAAACGGGCTACAAACAGCGATCCTCTATCGGACACAATAGTGCGGGGAACTCCATGTAAGCACAAGATCTGTGCTATGTACAGCTCTGCATACTGCTTTGCGTTATATCTTGTATGCACAGGGATGAAATGTGCTGATTTGGTTAACCGGTCCACAATTACCCAAATAGAATCATGGTTGTGGGAGGTCATCGGCAACCCGACGATGAAGTCCATACTCAAGTCTTCCCACTTCCATGCCGGTACTTGCAATGGCTGCAACAGGCCTTACTTCTTTACATGGTCGGCCTTAACTCTTCGACACGTATCACACTCTGAAATGTATTTTGCAACTTCATGTTTCATACGTGTCCACCAAAACTTCTTTCGGAGATCTTGGTACATTTTGTTGCTGCCTGGATGAATGGAAAATTTGGACAAATGAACTTCATCCAAAATTTTCTTCCGTAGTCCCATATCCCGTGGTACTACAATCCGGCGGCCGTTGAACCACAAGGTACCATCCTCGTCCTTCCGGAAGCACTTCATTTCTCCGTTATCTAATCTTCGCCGTATGTGAGACATACCCTTGTCTTTTCGTTGAGCCTCAATGATCTCCTCCCGGATGGTAGGAATGAGAGCGAGATTATAAAGAGCTTCATACGGGATGACACGGAGGCTTGGTTCGTCATCATCTATTTCAGCGATACTTAGGTGATGGATATGCGCCTTACGACTGAGCGCATCGGCGACCACATTCGCCTTTCCCGGATGATAATGAATCTCCAGTTCATAGTCCTTAATGAGCTCTAGCCATCTTCGTTGCCTCATGTTCAATTCTTTCTGAGTGAAGATGTACTTCAAGCTCTTGTGGTCGGTGTAGAGGTGTACATGATTTCCGAGCAAGTAATGCCTCCACATCTTCAAAACGAGGACCACGGCAGCTAACTCAAGATCATGAGTTGGATAATGCTGCTCGTGATTTCTGAGTTGACGAGATCCATAAGCGACCACTCGTCTTTCTTGCATCAGCACACAGCAAAGACCGATGCCAGATGCATCGCAATACACGTCGAATGGCTTCGTCGTATCCGGCTGAGCAAGAACTGGGGCCGTTGTGAGATGCTTCACTAAAGTCTTGAAAGCTTGTTCACACGCAGCACCCCACATAAATCTGGTATTCTTCTTTAATAATTCCGTCATCGGTTTAGCAATCTTGGAGAAACCCAGAATGAACCTCCGGTAATAACCCGCTAAACCGAGGAAGCTACGAATTTCATGTACTGACTTTGGTGACTCCCATTTCTGTACTTGGATAATCTTACTCGGATTTACAGCGATGCCCTCCGCTGAAATGATGTGTCCGAGAAAAGGTACTTGATTAATCCAGAATTCACACTTGTTGAATTTTGCATAGAGCTGATGATCTCGCAATCTTTGTAGCACAATATGCAGATGTTCAGCATGTTCTTCCTCTGACTTGGAGTACACCAAGATATCGTCGATGAAGACAACAACGAATTTATCCAACTCCGGCATGAACACTGAATTCATCAGGTACATAAAGTGTGCCGGGGCGTTGGTCAAACCAAAAGACATAACGAGATACTCATACAGCCCGTATCTCGTTGAGAATGCCGTCTTCGGAATATCTTCTGCCCAGATTTTAATCTGGTGATATCCGGACCGAAGATCCATCTTCAAAAATACCTTCGCACCCACTAATTGGTCGAAGAGCATATCAATGCGAGGTAGTGGATACTTGTTCTTGATGGTAACAGCGTTCAAAGGACGATAATCAACACAAACCGTAGTGTTCCGTCCTTCTTCTTGACAAACAATGCTGAACAACCCCAAGGTGACGAACTCGGTCGTATAAAGCCCTTGCTCATTAGGTCATTCAGTTGTGTCTTTAATTCTGCCAGTTCATTGGGTGTGATCTTGTACGGCCTTCGTGATATCGGTGTTATTCCCGGTATGAGTTCAATGTTGAACTCAACGTCTCGCTAGGGCGGCATGCCCGGTAAATCATCGGGAAATACATCCGGATACTCACGTACCACCGGAATGTCCTCTATCTTAACAGCTTCCGTGTGGTTTACTGTTGCAATCTGTTGTCGTCTGGCGCCCAGAATTAATATATGAAGACCGTGGTCTGAGGAGTTGAGCTCAACGGTCCTATAGCTGATGTTAAGAACCGCTCTATGGTAATTCAACCACGACATCCCCAAAATGATGTCGATATTCAGACCCTCAAGGATAATGAGAGTCGTAGGGTATATTCGACCCCCCAAACAAAGAGGTGCTCGGGAGACAACCTCACTTGCTGCACTGCTGCCCCTGGGCGAAGATATGAGGTATTGCCTCTTTGTATGAACTGTTTGGAGCTGATGTTGAGCCATAAAAGATTGACTAATGAAGTTGTGTGTGGCACCAGAATCAAAGAGAATCAAAACCGGTAGCTGATTCAGAGAAAAGATCCCTGTTAAAGCAGCTTCTCCTTCCGGAACATCATCAATCACAGTATAGTGAATGTTGCCCCTTATCTGCCCTCCTATCTGCAGATTGAGGTATGGGTCGTATTGTTGTAAATATGATGACCCGCAGCCTCTAGTTCCCTCCGGACAATGTCTAGCATAATGGCCCATACTCCTACAAGTGAAACACGGATGTCTTTCTGGTTCTTCGTTGACTTGCGGTGGGATGCTAGGTACACATGGCTGCAGCGATGGAGCACAAACCACCGTCTGATGCTGTGGCTGTGGAGGTGGTGCAAGTTGTAGAACTTGACCAGTAATCAATCTCTGATGAGTTGATCGTACAGGTGGCCTCCATCTTTCACCGGGTGGCGCTCGATACACCAAACGGTACTTTTGAGGCACATAACTTGTGCTAGCCTGCTCGATCTCACTCATCTTTCTCTTCTCAGCTTGCCACTCAAGTGTCGGCTTCTCTTGGATGAAAGCCGCATCGACCATGTCGGTGTAACTGCCATTATTGTGTACGGCCAACCTCTCCTGTAATATGGCACTCAGGCCATAGAAGAATAGGTCACACCGTGCCTCTTCTTTCGCCACATATTCGGGAGCATATTGAGCCAAAAGGTTAAACCTTCTGACATACTCGAGGACACTCATGTCCCCTTGCTTCAAACCCCAAAATTCCTCCCACTTTGCCTTGACAATACCTAGTGGTATGTGATGAGTATGAAAGGCTTCACAGAACTCACTCCATGTTACTTGATGATCATCCGGAATGGTGGCAAGATGATCCACCCACCAGTTTCCAGCGGCTCCATGGAGTTGCTGAGCGGCGAACTTTGTCTTCTGCACTTCATCACACTCGAATACTCCAAATTTTGACTCCATGACACGAAGCCATTGATCTGCTTCCACAGGTTTGGTGGCTTCAGTAAAGATTGGCGGTTGAGTCACCAAGAAATCCAGATAAGCATTCCGAGGTGGAACGACTTGTTGCGTGTTCTGGAGTACGCCTTGCTGTACCAAAGCTTGGAGTAAGCGTGTGTGTTCTTGCGTTGCTTCATGGAGCAGCCTAGTGTTCTCTTGATTAGACTCGACGACTCAAGTCATAAGATCCATCCATCCCGTGGATGGTGGTTCCGATGGTGGAATAGAAGCATCACCACCTCGACGAGAACTTTCGACCCTACTCCTAGAGCGAGTACGAACCATACTGCATAAATGTAGTTAATAAGAGTTAAACAAGAACTCAGCAGTATGTGAGACTAATGAAAACATGATTATGTCAAAAATTTATGAAAGCAGTAACAAAATTTATGTTTACACAACTCCTTAGTAGGCATAGCTATCCATCCTATCGGTACAGAACAGACCTTTATGCACTATCTCCAGATTTTGATCTGGTTAAGAGCATTTTCATAACTCAAGTTGAATACCAAAGTTAAAGTTAACTTTAGTATCTTTCCAACGAGTACTCATATGCTTTCAGATCATCTCCGTATTAAAAGTTATGATTTTCCAAAGTTGACAGAATTCCTGGATAAAATTTGCCAGCACCTCCTTTGTACGTGTCTGGTTTTATCACAGTTGTATATGTAAATACAATAAGAATCTGAACAAACTTTGAATTACAACAATGTTGAACATTTCATAACCTTTCTAACGGTGTATCATAGGCTTCTTAAGGATTTTTATACAGAAGGTTATGGCTTAAAAACAGAAAGATCCAGAGAGGTTTTGCTGCTGTCCTGGTTCTGGACAGTTTACCTTCCTCTGAACTTGCTACCCATTTAGCGTGTGATTTTGCTCTGGAGGTCTACAAAGAAGATGCAGATCACTTGAAAATATTTCCAGAACCGTATCATACACCTTAATTGGGTCAAGCTACTCGGAGTTATGCTCTGTTAAAGTCCAGCAAGAATTCTTGCCGGAAACAGAGCACTCTGTTTTTGAAATCTTTGAAGCCTAGTCTTCCTCTCATTTGAATCTTAGCTCAAAATAAGAGTTCAGTAACTAATATTTGTTTCAAACTTCCATTTTTAATCGAAAGTTAGTTCATGAGTCATTTCTTCAAAGGAAAGGGGTTATTAAGTTTAGTACGGCGTCGATGCACCGTAAGAAGCATGTCGATACTACGTAGCCTCATCAAAAGAAAATCCTAACCGGATTATACCGGCATAAACGTATCTTAGGTGGCACTATAACGGTCACTCACAAACGTGTACTATTCGTACTACGGTTTCGTGGTTAACCCTGCATAAGTCACACTCAATCGTCAGGTCCGGCTGCACACCGAACCCGGTATCCATACAGTTCTTACACCCGTCCGTCATCCTCGCACAGGTGTTCTCAAGCCAAACACGCCTTGAGCTACGTGTTCACGTTACTAACCACGTGAAGGGGTTTTCCAAACTTGCCCATAGCACGCCAGGGAAGGACGTTGTTCGAGTACCCCAAACGACATGAAGAGTCGTAGAGGATACCAAAGCGGGTCGGGTTACCTGCCACCCGTGGGGCTCCACCCTTCAGCTTGTGCGCACTGGTGGACAGCGCTTACGTGCACCCCCAAGACATAACTCATCCCGAGATGCACGATTTTCCGACATAACAAATAAGTTAGTTTGCCACCTTCATAATAAGCTAATAGTAATCCTTATGTGGGCCTAGTACCGTATCCTCACCGTAACCTAAACTTTTGTCGTAATACAATCCTTATTCCATGCGCTATTACCAATGCGGCTCTGATACCAGCTGAGACGGGCCAGGTACCGACTGAGACAGGGTTCAGCTAATGATACCACTTGTCACAGTTCTAATACCACGATGAGACGGCCCGACGCCGCCCGTTTAGTCACGGGGACAGGGCACTCGCCCGGGAATCGCATTGGGTGGTGCCGTGTTATGCGGCACCCAACAGCCCACATACAAGGAACAATGTATTACATAAAACAATAGCGGAAGCTTACAACTTTTTCTTTGTAAATAGTTTACATCAAATAGCTACAGCGGAAGTCTATAACAACTCACGTCGAATAACTAAGAGCACTCGAGATGAAGTCCAGCCCGCGGACTCCTCTCGCTAGCAACACGAAGACAAGCGGCAGCGGCTGGGTTCTCCATATGTTACCTGACTCGGAAGTCTCCGAGTCTCACCGGACAACCTCCATCTTAGCATCGATGTTAACCTGCAAAACCACTTATATAGCAAGCGTGAGCACATAGGCTCAGCAAGACTGATACGTCTCTCCTAAACAAGAAACTCTACATGCACGACGGTTGCAATTGGGTTAACTAGATTTGCATAAAGGACTCGCCTAAAGTTGATCCTTAACTTTCAGATTTTAAGCCTCATTGTGCAGACCTTGAGCCAAAAAGCATCGCAACTCCACAATCAAACAAGAAACGCTTTGTTGCGATGCTCCTTGCACAAAGTGAAAGTAAAGTTTAATGAGCCTATCTCTAATTCAATCATGTTGCAATACAAGTTACAGCACAGCCTTATCAAGTTCAAAAGATAACCAGTTCCAGTTGTTACTACGTCAAGACGCAGTGGGCAAGTATGCTCATATAACCACGAGCGACGGTGATTTGAATCAGTACACGCCCAGACTACATGACACGTCCACCCGTACTCCGAGTTGCCGGCAGCAACCTCGACTGACGTTGTACGCGGCCACCTTTCCCAAGACCTTCCACATTGGACGCAGTCCAACTGCCTCGAGTACGCAAGCTCCCTCAAGGTACATACCCGCAGTGGTATGTTCTTAAGCGAGTTACCTCCTGCTACCCTGACGCCGAAAGCCTAAGGCAGTTGGAAAAGTTCCACTATGGATCTCCCAAGTACATCGGTCTCCTGGGTCCCATATAGCCAATATGTGCCCGGTACACAACTCAAACTTGTCCAACAAGGCAGGGCACAGACGGGCCTTAACCGACATAGGCAGGGCTATGCACGCACGGTCCGCAACCTGCTGCATCTAAACCTCCCTGCCCGGTCTCCATTTCTTATGTGTGAACTTTCCTCATCTTTTCTATTTTGGATCCGCTCCGAATAAACCAGCCCTAAACTCGCGAGTAGATTCTAACTACTCGACTTCTACCGGACCTTTCCTACTAATATTAGCGTAGACAAATCCACTTGAGGAGGTGCTATTCTACCCTTTCTCTCTTAGGTATTTCTGGTCATGCAAGTGGGGTTTTCAATATCAACTAGACTTAATGCAATCAATGATGCAAAGCTATGATCTCTAAAAATGGAAATGCTTTATAAAACTGTTCAAATGCAAACCGGGGCTTGCCTGTTTTGCAGGTGGATAAGATTACAATCAGTTAGTGACGATCACTTGGAGCTTGATTACTTTCTTTTCCTTCCTCCTCGATCTTCACTTTAAGTCCTTCTCACGTTCTTCACGTAGATGCTACATAATATGATCATGCATATGTATTTAATTGAAAAGCTTTTGCTAATAAGATCTAATGACAGTTTTAAAACTGGAACTCTGTTTAAGAATTTAAAATGACACTGGTGCTAGTGGTTTGGTTTGGGTTTAAACACCCTGATCAAAGGTTAAGTGCTTTTCCCACTTAAATGTTGATCACCTTAAGAGGTTACACATGACAGTGGTGATCCAGAGCTCCAATGGGGATGCAAATTTTCATGTGAGTTCCTTGTCACAAGAAAGTCATCTAGACCCAAAATTAGCACTTTTCATTGAGTTGTTTATTTAGAACGATTTTCTAAGCAATTAAGCAAAGAAGAATTAATTCTGAGGTAACACCTATGTTCATGTCAAACTCAGTGAATCAAAATTTCAATTATAGTTCATAGAGATTGCATGAATTTTCCTAGGATTTTTGGAGCTAAAAATTGCCCAGAACTGAATTTACAAGTGTTGGCAATTCTCTGAAAATGTTTCTGTATTCAATTGAACATAGCAACTTACGATCTGAATTACCCTGATCAAATCAACTCCAAATGAGCTGAAACTTTTACAGGAGTCTAATAACACCTTAAAGAATATTCTAGCAAAATTTGAGGATTTTTAGATAAACCAAACTCCCTCTAAAATTCTTTTTCTGAAAAGATTTAAAGAATTTTCCAGAATTAAATAAAGACTTTCATACAAATTGGGTTGCATATTTGGATATAGTTTGTCAATCTGAATCTAACCCGATTTGAATCGCTAAATTTGGAGGTTCCTAGCAATAGTTATGCTCTTCTAAAGTTTGGGGAAAACTAGAATTCGAATAAATCCGGAAAAAAGTTTAAACTGACGGTGGGACCAGGGGACACGTGTTTGTTGCCGGGAGGGTGCCACACGGGGTCACAGGATTGTTTCCCGCGCTGTCACAGTCGATCCGGCGCCACAGAGTATCGAGCTCCTTTTTCTGTGCGACTGATACGTGGGGCCGGCAGCCTTCTTCAACCTCCAACCGCCCGCCCGCCCGCGCCGCCAGAGTTCGCCGGAGTCCCTCTGAAATCGGTCGTCCAGCTATCTCAACTGCTCAAACTCGCCGCTAGCCCCTAATTCAACGTGAGGAATACGCTGGTGTGGTTTTCCTGAGCCAGAAGGGCCCCCAAACTAGCCCGCGACGGCACAACGGCTCGGATGAAGTCCGGCGACGTCGCCCCGACGCCCTAAGCCTTCCAAGCTTCGGTTTCCAAGCTCTAGAGCACCGGCGGACGCTAGGGAACATCGACATGGGAATGAAACATCTCAGAAACGGCTCTAAATTAGGGTTCACCGTGTGCCCGACGTGTTCTACCAAAACTGCCGTCGGCAAGATTGAAATTGCGCCGTGCACAGTGTGTTTCTAGCTAGGTTTCAAAAGGGAAGTGGTTGCTAAGCAAGTCTACGTCCCGTGTGTGCAATTTGCAACACTCAAAACGAATATAACGCGACAATTTTACGAATTCATACCCGCGGTCCGATTGCACCGGCCGGAGTGGAATCCTGAAATTCGTCGACGAGAGGCGAAGACACGCGCTGTGCTTCGGATGGAAGCTGCAGGGAACTCTTGCGCGTCCAGGGGTCCTCTTGCTTGGTGGTGAAAATTTCTCTGGGGAGCTGGCCACGGGAGCACCTCGTCGCCGTGGTGTTCGGCCGCCGCGGGAACGGGGTGTTCTCGGTGTAGAGGGCACGAACACACTCGGTGATGGCTCGAGGAGGTCGTGGGGAGGATTGTGGTGTTGTTTGGCCGGTCAGCTGAGGCTCCCACGCTAGCTAGGCGGTGGCCGATCGATCACAAGCACGGCGGCAGCGCTCGGTTTGTTTCGTGTGCGAGGGAAGAAGAACAGGGCCGAGGCTTCAGCGATGAGGGCGAAAGGGAGCGCGGCAGAGGGTATAAAACGCCTAGGCAGCCCTCCGGCGTGATGGAATTCAATAGGAGGTGGCTCCGGCTCTATCTCGGTGTCGCTCGGTGAGAAACCTCGGTGGCTCGAGTGAACCGACTGCAGAACTCAAACAGAGACTACACTCTGAGATCTTTTTGCATATTTTAACTGCCTTAATGACATGTGGGTCCCACAGCTCAGTCCCTCCTTATTCATCTCCAAAATATCTCCCATAATTTGCAAATTGTGGAATCAAATTGTGGGAGTTCAAATCTGAGGTGCATTTGGATATTTGGGCAAGTTTCATCCAAATTCAAATATGCATTTGAATTCTTTGTTATTTAAAGTCCATTTTGGAAAATGGGTCGCAAACATATCAACAAATCATGAAACCTTGCACACCCAATAATTTGGACCCATGGAATTCAAATATGAAATCTGATTTTTAATTTGGCTTCTGCAAATGAGATTTGTAGCACAACAGTTTTGAAATTCATAGTGTTGCTCGCATTTGAATTTTGAGTTGAACAATTTGCTCTAAATCTTTCTTTAGTTTTCTCACACCTATGGAAACTTCCCATCTTTGTTTTTGACCCTCTTGGGTTCCAAGTTTTCAAATAAACATTTGAACTTGTGTGAAGAAAACCCTCATGTGGGTTATCACATGTGGAAAAGTTTTAACAAGTCCCAAATTTCACTCATGAAACAAACTTTTGCAAACAAGTGTTTCTTTGTATTCACATTTTTGGGACCTTTACACCTTGGCCCCGGACCTGGCCTCCCCGCTGAGGCAAGGTCCAGAGCTTCCACGTGTCCCCAAGCTCCGGGTTGGACCTCCCCGCTGAGGAGGGCTCCGGAGCCGCCACGTGTCCTTGGCCCCAGATCTGGCCTCCCTGTTGAGGTGAGGTCCGGATCTGCCACGTGTCCCAGGCTCCGGGCTGGACCTCCCCGCTGAGGAGGACTCCCGAGCCGCCATGTGTCCTTGGACCAGGACCGAGCCTCCCCGTTGAGATGAGGTCTGGAGCTGCCACGTGTTCCTAGGCTTCAGGCCGGACCTCCCCGCTGAGGAGGGCTCCGGAGCCTCCACGTGTCCATGGCTACGGACCTTGCCTCCTCGCTGAGACAAGGTCCGGAGCTGCCACGTGTCCCCAGGCTCTGGGCCCGACATCCCTGCTGAATGGGGCTCCGGAGCTGCCACGTGTCCCACGATCGTCAAGGTTCATGGGCCTCAGAGTCATGGAGAACGTGTGTTGTCAGACTACGCATTCAAGACTCGCGCCTTCCCGAGAAGCATGGTGCGCGGCACACGCCTCAGCCCACTCCCGTTCGCCAATACAATGATGGGGTAGGGAGGCGAGGCGTGACAGTGGCACAGTGCTTCCCAACGGCATAGTGCAGCCTAGCAGACCGAGAGGACACAACGACAAGATTGGGTGTTCATCATCACCTACTACCCGGTCAGAGGCTTCCAGCGTGTCAGGCGTGAAAGTGCATCTAGGCTAAATCCCCATCAGTTTTTATGATTGATGACAACACTTAAGGGACTAATGAGCATTACAAGTGTAAGTACAGGTGACTAAAATATCGACAGAGATGGATGCACTCAAAAAGGGAAAAGAGGAGAAAAAGGTGAAAATACACGAAGTAGAATTTAGGTTTAAATTCTCTTGCGTTGAGTTTAGCCTTTAATATGAGTGTGTTCATAGGGTCAAAGTGTTGATAATTATCTAAGAGCTCTTAATCCAAGTTTAGGTTAGATGGAGAGAAGAGTTGAGACAACCCTAAGAATAGGGCCGGACTTGTCTGGGATGGAAGGTCGGACTAGTCCGGTCACATCGGACTAATCCGATGTTAGACGGACCAGGAGTTTCTGTGTGAGTTCAGACTTGTCCGTTTGGGGACAGACTAGTCTGTGGTGAGTGTGTCTGATTCCTTAAGGAGCTAAGTCCTGAAGGACCGGACTAGTCTGCCCTTTGGAGCCGGACTTGTCCGCCTAGTCAGACTAGTCTGTTTCTAACCGGAACAAGAGTTTCTGTGTGAGATCAGAGTAGTCCAGTGTGAGTCAGACTAGTCCGTTTGAGACTTGGAAGTGGCTGCGGGGACTAAGTCCTAGATGGCCGGACTTTTCTGCCCTTTGAGGTCGGACTAGTCCGGTGCACCAGACTTGTACGTTCTCAACCAGAACAGTTGTTTCTGTGTGAGATCGGACTAGTCCATTTTTGAACAGACTAGTCCGTGGTGTTGTGACTGTTTGAATTCAAAAGGAGGCGAGGGACCGTTTGGTTGGTGAAGTGTGACATCACCGGTCCCCACAGGTCGGCCTAGTCCGTGGTTAAAGGCCGGACTAGTCCGGACCTTTTCTGGTGGCAATGGCTTGTTAACGGGACCTCTATAAAAAGGGGATCCCCGGGCCTCTAAGGAATCCTATTGAACCCTAGCGCCGCCATAGCCTTTCTAGAGCTTTCCTAGATCCTTCTCTTCAATTCTTTGAGCCCTAAGAGTGATTCTTGAGGGTTTCTGAGCTTTGGGAAGAGGAGAAAAATGGGAGTGATTAGTATTGAGCTCTTGGTTGATTCTCTCACACTGGGTGGGTAGTTGAGTTATTGAGGGTGCTAATTTGTAAGTTCTTTGAGCTGAAATCTTGTGGGAGCCTCAATTTGTGAGTCGCCCCACAAATTGTTGTGAAGTCTTTGTGATCTACTAGAAGAACAAGCCAACCTTTGTGGTGGCTTGGTGAGGATAGGTTGAGAGCAACCCGGTCCTTTGTGGACTCCTCAACATGGACGTAGGCTTCTTGGTGAACCTGAACCACGGGATAAATCGTGTGCTTTAATTTTTTGGTTTGCCTCTCATTTCTTGCTAGATCATTTTAAAGTTCTTCACATTTATTATTTAAGTCTTGTGATCCACCTGGTTCTAGTCAGTTATTTTCCCGATCAACCTCACCACTAAATTGTTGGGTTATAGTACTTCACTACTTATCAAATAGATCAGCGAAAACTTCTGAGGATCTCTACTTTTGGTATAAATTTCCTTGTGACCGGACTAGTCTGCCCTAAGGCCGGACTAGTCCGCACTATGTGAACTAATTAGTTTTTATTAAGCCAAATTTTAGGTATTCTGCCTATTCACCCCCTTTAGGCAACTTTCAATTAGTATCAGAGCCAAACTTTCCTATAAGCTTAACCGCTTGGAGAGGAGATGGGGGAAAATGGCAAGAAGAAGTTTCCGATCATCGACACCACCGACGCCGACAAGAACAGCGCTCTTGATGATGAAGGACTCAAGTTCTCACCCTACAAGACCGTCAACTCAAGCAAGGACAAGACAAGGTCCCCTCCCTTCGACTTTGAGACCGATGATGAAGATGAAGAAGTAAAGCGCCTTGCGGATCTTCTTCAAAAAGCAAAAGACGAAGCAAGAAGGAAGAGGAGACTTGAGAAAGAAAAGAAACTCAAGAAGCCCGAAGGGGACTACACGTGATATCCTTTCAATTATGAGCGCTTAAATTCTCATACAAAATATTTGTCTATTCCTTTAGGCAAACCTCCACATTTTGATGGCACCAACTATACTATGTGGAAAAACAACACAAAATTGCACCTGATTTCTCTCAACCCAACACTTTGGCACATTGTTTGTACAGGTGTAGATATCCCCGTGGATGATGAAGAGCTTACTCCGGAGCAAGAACAACTTATCCACCGCAATGCTCAAGCGACATCCGTGCTCAACTCTTCCTTGAGCCAAGAAGAATTCAACAAGGTGGATGGGTTGGAACAAGCCAAAGAAATCTGGTACACGCTCAAAATCGCGCATGAAGGCAACCGCTCCGTCCGGGAAGCAAAGATTGAGATGATTGAGGGGGAGCTTGGAAGATTTACCATGGAAGATGGCGAGACCCCCTAAGAGATGTACAACCGACTCAAGACACTCATCAATAAGATTTGAGCGTATGGTTGCAAGAAGTGGACGGATCATGAAGTAGTCAAAAGGATGATAAGAGCCTTCATTACTCGCAATGTGACACTTTGCACCCTCATCCGTGAAAGTCCAAACTTTCACAAAATGACTTCGGATGAGGTTCTTGGTAGAATCATCAACCACGAGATGATGGAGATGGAATCCCGCCACGTCAATGACCTTGCCAAGGTTACATCCTCCAAGAAAAAGGGCATTGCTCTCAAAGCATCACCCAAGTCCAAAAGTAAAGAGGTACAAGCTTCAATGATGATGAAGATAGTGAAGAAGAAAGCACCGATATGGACGATGAGGAGTTGGCCTTCTTCATCAGGAGATTCAAGAGAATGATGAAGAAAAGAAGAGGGCCATACTATGAGAGCAAGGGCAAGGACAAGAGCAAGTCAAGAACCAAGAGAGCTTCCTATAATTGCGGGGAGTATGGGCATTACATCGTTAAATGCCCATACGAAAAGGAAGAGGACAAGACGAAGAAGAACAAGGATGAAAAGCCTCAAGAGAAGAGGATGTTCAAGAAGAAGATGGCACATGGGCATGCTCATGTTGGCAAGGAGTGGGATTCCAATAATGAGTCCTCCTCCGATGATGAAGCGGAAGTGGCAACCGTCGCCATTAAGAAGCCAACAATGAAGAAGACTCTCTTGCCAAACAAGGGAGAGTGGAAGAGCTCAAGCCACACATGTCTCTTGGCAAAGGAGAGAAAGCGGAAGGTAAAAACTAAACTCTCCCTGCGTTCAATTAAAGCTGAAGATTTTGATGGTGATAGTGAAAATGAGTATATGTTTGAAGTGTTGAGTAAAAGTGCCTTAATTAAAATGAAAAAGCTCTCTGATGAAATTTTAGATAAGGAGGAACTTCTTGAGAGACAAGATGACTTGCTTATCAAGAAGAAGCAGAAGAATCTTGACCTTGAGAAGCTCCTCGAGCTTGATAAGGAGAAGAACATGGCGCTTAAACTTGAACTTGCAGAATGCAAGGAGACCTCTTCATGTCTCAAGAGTTTGAATATTGTGCTCCCAGATGAGCTTGTGAGTTTGAACAAAGCTCACAAGAATCTTGAGACACAATTCGCAACTCTCAAGTCAAGTGTTCTCTCTTCTGCCTTACCAAGCTCAAACTTGTCTAATGTAGAGTCAAACACTAAAATTTGTAAATATGCAAAACTTGTACTTAATTTAAAAAATGAGCTTAATATGGCAAAGAGCAAGAGTACACCTAAGGGTGACATCTTTGACACGGAGAAGATCAAGTATGCACATAGTGCATACTGCGTTGCAAGGTCTCCCTCGATCAAAGATGGTCTTGGCTATTCAAGGGAAGGGAAGCAAAATGCAAAAATTCCTAGGAATAACAAGATGCATATCGCCTTTGTCAAGGAAGGATCATACCAAACTATGAATGAATGTCATATTTATACCAAACAAGATGCTAACTATGTTTCATGACTTTGATGCATCTTATGTACTAATGAGAAGGAAATTTTGGTATGACTATGCAAAATATGTTGGGTCACTCCGCAAGAGCCCAAAGCCTTGTGTATGGGTACCCAAAACTCTTGTCACTAACCTCAAAGGACCCAACTAAGCTTGGGTACCAAAAACCAAAGCCTAAACTTGTTTTGTAGGCTTACTCCTCCAGCGGTACAATGTGGGTGCTAGATAGTGGATGCACCAACCACATGACCAGAGCGAGAAAGATGTTTGTGGAGTATGAAGAAACCAATGATCCAAGTCAAGGTATCTATTTTGGCGACAATAGCCAAGGGAAGGTACAAGGTATGGGTAAAAACTCTATTTCTACACAACACACTATTTCTCATGTTATGCATGTTTAGTCACTAGACTATAATCTTTTATCCATATCCCAATTATGTGTAAAAGGTTATAATTGCTTATCCATAGCCCCGTCGCCGAGCAGGAGGAAGCTGCCAGGGCCGGAGTCGGGGACGTGGCCGCCCTCGTATCGTCTAGGTTACAGCGGGAGTCCGGGGACTCCTAGGCGTTCACCCTTGTAGCCGAAGGGCTTTGTATCTTTTGTTTTTGTTTTCTTGAGTCTGTAGTCCAGCTTATGGAGCCTTTGATGAATGGACTTGTTGTTTTTTGTGCCTGTGTCGTTATCTTCTTCTTCTCGGCTTGGCCTGCCCGAGCCCTTAGCTCCGCAAGGACCTGAAAGTTGCCTAGAGGGGGGGTGAATAGGCTAATAAAACTTGAAATTATAGTAAACAGTGGATACAACATGAAGCAGTCCGGACTAGTCCGGTCTGAGGTCGGACTAGTCCGATCTAAGTCTAAATTTGTGTTTTAGGTTTCCTTTTAAGTTTGTTTGAGCGGAAAATATGTAGTAGTCAAATGATATCACTAATTAGTTGAGAATGAATAGATTGCGAAATAATAGAACAATTTGTGGGAAATAACACAATGAAAGCTTGACAAGTAATTCTAGTGATCAAGTGATATAGTAGAGGAACCAAGAGACACGATTTATCCCGAGGTTCGATTCCACACAGGAATCTACGTCCTCGTTGAGGAGTCCACCAAGGACCGGGTCTTTTCCAACCCTTCCCTCACCGAGCGATCACCAAGATCAAGCCCGGGCTTTCTCACTATGAATCGAATGTGAATACAATGCTTTTAGGGGCTACTCACACTTTGAGGCTCCCTACACCAACCAAGTAGTTCTAGAATGCAAAGTACAACTGTTAAGAACTCAAAATAACAGTTAGAGTGCAAGGGAATCAAACCGAGAGCTCAAACGTCGATCACCACGTCTTTCCTCTCACAAAACCACTAACTCCTTAAGATCCAATCTTAGGGGTCTAGAAGGTGAGGAAAGAGGCTTAGAAGAGCTCTAGGAATGAGTTTTAACCGCTTAGGTTCGTGTCTTGCCAATTCTCAGTCGGGGGGTCTTCTTTTATAGAAATCCCGACATTTAGCCGTTACCAACTAAAGTCCGGACTAGTCCGGTCCCAACCCCGGACTAGTCCGTTCTTGAGGGACCACTCACGTCACAGGTTACCAAATAAAGTTTTAGTGACCGTTGGATTCAAACGGTCATGAAACCCCGGACTAGTCCGGCCAAGAGCGGACTAGTCCGATCTCAATCAGGAACCTTTGTTCCGTATGAGAACGGACTAGTCTGGTAAGGGCGGACTAGTCCGACCCAAAGGGCGGACTAGTCCAGTCTTACCAGACTTAGTCTAAAAACTCTCTAAACTGGAGCTGTGGACTAGTCCAGCCAACCTCGGACTAGTCCGAGCTCACACAGGAACCTTTGTTGCGTCCTAATTCGTACTAGTCTAAAAAGATCGGACTAGTTCAGCCTGTGGAGCGGACTAGTCCGATGGCACTCAGAGACTTCTTCTCCGGACATAAGCGGCTTAGTCCGCTCAGCGGACTAGTCCGGCCTATGGTGCGGACTAGTCCGGCCTTTTGAGACTTAGTCTCATAACGGCTCACACTCACACAACAACGGACTAGTCCGGCCTTTAACGGACAAGTCCGAACTGACTCAGAGACTCTTTATCCGGTTCAACACGGATTAGTCCGGGTCTGAACGGACGAGTCCGTCCAGTGGTCCGGACAAGTCCGGTCTCCCCTTTTCTTCATATCCATGACTACTTCGTCTCATGATTCTAACTTTCTACCCTTCGTTTGAGCTCTCTAATGATTCTCAAGCACTCTAAAAGAGAAGACCCTGTACACAACTAGAAAATGTGAAGATTAATAGAAAATGCTATTTTCTACTCTTTCAAGTCTTCTTCTTTTCCTTTTGCTTCTTGAGAGACTCCATATCCATTTCTTTGATAGGCACCTGCGCTCATACTCAGTAGAAACTTATTAGTATCTTAATTGTCGTCATCAATCAACCAAAACCCACGGGGATTACCTAGATGCACTTTCAATCTCCCCCTTTTTGGTGATTGATGACAACTCATTAAGATTTTCCAAAAGTAGATATAGTAGATTGTTTTCATAACACATGTGTGTATGATTTACTCCCCCTAGATATGTGCACAATGGATTATCAAGAAAAATATGCACAAGAGTGAGTTCTTGGGGAATTTCATGCTTACATGTGTTATGGTGGGGTGACTAAGTGTGATGTAAGTAGTAACCATATTAAGAAAAATATAACATTTACGAGCAATCATATTTCAATATCACATAATATGAAGACATAAAATAGCATAGTCATTACCAAAAATAACATAACGTGGCATAATGTAGCATAGTTATTACAAACCAGCATAAAATGAGTTTAAAGAGCAAGACTAAGACTATGACTAGACTACTCCCCGTTATTCTCTCCGCCTTTGGCATCAAGGCACCAAAAAAGGGAAAGAAAAAGGAGAAAACCTAATCACTATCATCTTGATCTTCGTCGTGGTCACTCTGAGTCTCCTCGTCCTCATCCTCATCTTCATCTTCATTGTCATCCTCGTGATGATGTGGGAGGTAGGAGGAGCAGCTGAGGAGGATCCAAAATAGGCCAGCTCATCCTCCGTGAGAGTGGGGAACTCTATCACTTCGTCATCATCTGATGACGGTGGAGACATAGGTATCTCCATCTTGTTGCACATGGCCTTGAGATACTTCTCTTGGCGTTGCTTCATCTTCTGCGTGCGAACTTCCACCTTCCGACACGAGAAGAATATGGCCTTGAAGATTTTGAGCAGTCCGCTAGAGGAGCCACTCGATGATGGAGGGATGGATGGTCCGGCAGAGGAGGATGGAGCTGCAGTGGATCCCCTGCCCAAGGATGCCGGAGGGCGAGGAAGAGGAGTCGGCATCTGAGGACGTAGCTTCTTGTGCTTCACATCCTTTGCAAACTCTAGTCCTGTACTTTTTCGATCATGCACATGATGTATGGTGCATAGCCACAAGATCTGTTCAGGGTGTGAGAGATGTTGAAGATGTCGCTGTAGATGTAGTCAAAGACATTGAATCTTTCTTCTTCATTGAGCAGCTTCAACAGATTTCTGAGATACCCCTGTATCATCCCTGCATCTCCATCTTTTGGTGCTAGAGTCTTCCTTAGAATCCTGTTCATCACTCCAAAGAAAGGTTTGATGTTGTGGGTTGAGGATGCCTCATAGGAGAGATATGAAGGATACATGAAGTCCAAGTCATCCTTTCCCAAGGTTCTCTCATTATGAACTATGATCTCATAGTTCAAGTGCTCCCCAAGTCCAAGGATGCGAGCAAACTCATCATATAGAACAGAGTACACCACACCATTTGTCATCCACGTGACTTTCTTGTTTCCATAAGTGTGGAACTAGCAGGTGGTGTAAAACTAGACTATGACCTCAATGTTCCAATCATATTGAAAAGCCATCAAGTCTTTGATCCCATGGCGTTCTGTTGCTTCAATTACTGCATCAGAGGCTTGATGTTTGTTGTTGGCCATGTATGGCCAGTCCACCCACTGAGCATCAACTACTGGTGTCTTCATTGGGAGATAGACAAGCCGATAGTAGTCACAATGGAAGTCACACCAGAAGTGAGGGTCTGGTGTGGACTTCTCGTACTTATAAACTTCCTCCTTCCGGAACCTTCTAGTTTTGTCGGCTCCTTTCCCCTTGAATTGCACTTGCCAAATTGGGTTGGCGGTTTGGGTTGTGCATGGGAGGTGCCCTTTCAAGGAGCCCAACAGGTCCATGTGGGGGATTTTCCCTTCCCCGTCTAGGGTTGTCACGAATGACGAGTCCCCTGTTGGCTAGAGCCTTTTTCCTGGAAGGATCAGCTGCTTTGCCTTTTCCTTTATCTTGGGTCGATTTTTGGGGCTCGGCAGGTTGTTTGTCCTTCAGGGTGACTAGCCTCTTCCTCCTTGGAGGATCAACGGACTGGGAGGCTTGTGCTTCCCTGTCAGCCTGTTTCTTCGTCCGAGCCTCCCTTGCAGCAGCCTCTACTGCCTTTGCCTCGGCTGCCGCACAATAAGCGGCTTGACGAGCCGCTTCGGCCTCGGGGTTTGGAAGAGGACTGTCGTTGGGTCCTGACATGATCTGGTGAGAAAAGAAGTATTTAGCTGATGGAGTATTGCATTTAAATTAGTTTACAAACCCAAAGTTAGGGGCTAAGACTGTATCAGCCGGACTTGTCCGGGCAGGAGACAGACTAGTCCGCTCCGGCCGGACTTGTCCGGTTGGAGTCCGGACTAGTTCGGACCCTACAGTTTTAAACCCTAACTGATGTGATTTGATTACTAATTCAGCAAAGTAGCCGCAATACTATGGGGAATTGAAATAATATGGTATGAAAATCTCGAGAGGCCCTAAGGTACTAGAGGTATGTCCTAGAGATAAGATTTTTGTGAAAAGTCAAGGCTAGGTTAAAAAGTACTTTAGAGTGAAAAAATTTCATGAAATCGACGGTTCGAAGGAGCGGAGATGGTCGGAGAAGAGTTCCCCGCACTCCACAAGCATTGAATCGAGAATGCCTTCGAGGGATTTGAGGGAGGACTCCAAAATCGCCAATGGGGGTGAGTTTTGGAGGAGAGAAGTGGAGTGAAGGTGAATGAGGGAGAGAGAGGCGTTCAGCTCGACCCTTGGAGGTTAAGTCTCTAGGGGCCGGAATAGTCAGGTCCTCAGTCCGGACTAGTCCGGTCTGTCAGACTAGGTCCGGACTAGTCTCTAGTCCGGACTTGTCCGGGTGCTGGGTGGACTAGTCCGTTGTGGACTTGTCCGCTGCATCTCGGACTTCTTAGGACGCCCGGACTTGTCCGACCTCTAGGTTGGACTAGTCCGGCTCTTAAAGTCTAAAAATTCTTATACATATTAGAATTTTGCCTTTGTGTGCTATCTTAATGGCACTCTCATTGTCACAAAGGAGTGGAATGTGGTTCATATTGTGACCATAATCCCTTAGAGTTTGTCGATCCAAAGAAGTTGAGCACATCAACTCCCGACTGCAACGTACTCCGCCTCAGCTGTGGAGAGAGCAATGGAATTTTGTTTCTTGGATGACCATGATACTAGGGACCTACCAAAAAATTGATAAGTCCCTGAGGTGCTTTTTCTATCTATTTTACATCCGGCGTAACCCGCATCGGAGTATCCGATGAGATTAAACTTAGACCCCTTTGGATACCATAATCCTAGGTTAGGTGTGTGAACTAGATATCTTAGGATCCTTTTAACGGCTGTTAAATGACATTATTTAGGTGATGCTTGAAATCTTGCACATAAACATACACTAAGCATGATATTGGGTCTAGATGCACAAAGATAAAGTAATGAGCCAATCATGGAGCGATATATATTTTGATCCACGCTTGGTCCATCTTCATTGAGGTCAAGGTGCCCATTTGTTGCCATTGGTATCTTGATAGGTTTTGCTTTGTCCATGTCGAACTTCTTGAGTATGTCTTGTGTGTACTTGATTTGACTAATGAACGTGCCTTCCTTGAGTTGCTTGACTTGAAATCCGAGGAAGAACTTCAACTCTCCCATCATGGACATCTCAAACCTATCTGTCATTACTAAACTCATTACAAAAAGATTTGTTAGTAGAACCAAATATAATGTCATCGACATATATTTGGCACACAAAGAGATCTTTGTCTACATTCTTTGTGAATAGTGTATAATCTGCTTTGCCTATCTTAAAACCATTATCAATGAGAAAGTCTATAAGACATTCATACCAAGCTCTAGGAGCTTGTTTGAGGCCATAGAGAGCTTTATGCAATTTAAACACATGATCAGGATATTCTTTGTCTTCAAAGCCGGGTGGATGCTCCACGTAACCTCCTCCTTGATTGGACCGTTTAGAAAGGCACTTTTCACATCAATTTGATAGAGTTTAAAATCATGATGAGTAGCATAGGCTAATAGAATACGAATAGACTCAAGCCTAGCTACGGGAGCAAAAGTTTCATCGAAATCCAAACCTTCGACTTGAGCATATCCCTTTGCCACAAGTCTGGCCTTATTTCTCGTCACCACTCCGTGTTTGTCTTGCTTGTTGCGGAACACACATTTGGTGCCTACCACGTTTGCATTTGGTCTTTTCACTAGCTCCCATACTTGATTTCTTGTAAAGTTGTTTAACTCTTCTTGCATAGCAACCACCCAATCCGGATCCTTGAGTGCATCTTCCACCCTAAATGGTTCCAAGGACGACACAAAAGAGTAATGTGCACAAAAGTTAGCTATTCGAGAACGTGTTGTTATCCCTTTTGTGATATCTCCAAGGATGTTATCAACGGGGTGATCTCGTTGAATGCTTTGATGAACCCTTGGGTGAGGCACTTGATTTCTTGAGTGGTTTTCTTCTTCTTCTTCTCCCCCTTGATCAACACCATGGTTTCGATTTTCTTCTTCCTCAAACTGACCATCTTGATCTTGGGGCACTTGAGTTTGATCTTGAGTGAGAGGTGCCAATTGTGATGAGCTTGTAGCATCTTGTCCTACATTTTCTTGGGTACGGATTTCTCTAAGCCCCATTGTTCTTAGTGCTTCACTTGGTGCTTCTTCTTCATCTAATACACATTGATCAACTTGCTCCGATTGGGAGCCATTAGTTTCATCAAACACCACGTCACGTGCAATTTCAACGCACCCGGAGGTTTTGTTGAAGACACGATAAGAGTAGGTGTTTGAGTCATAACCAAGTAGGAAACCTTCATAGGATTTCGAAGCAAATTTTGAAGTCCTAGGCTTCTTGTTGAGAATATAGCATTTACTTTCAAAAACTCGAAAGTGGGAGATATTGGTTTGTTACCGGTTAGGAGCTCGTATGGGGTTTTCTTCAAAAGTCGATGGAGGTAGAGGCGGTTTGTAGCATGACAAGCGGTGTTGACTGCCTCCGCCCAAAATCGATCCGAGGTCTTGTATTCATCGAGCATGGTTCTTGCCATCTCTATGAGTGTCCGGTTCTTCCTTTCAGCCACCCCATTTTGTTTGGGAGTATAAGGGGCTGAAAACTCATTTTTGATGCCCTCTTCATCCAAAAATTCTTCTACTTGAGTGTTCTTGAATTCAGAACCGTTGTCACTCCTTATCTTCTTGGTTTTTGAGTAAAACTAGTTTTGAGATCTCCTCAAGAACTTCTTGAGGATACCTTGAGTTTCTCCCTTATCATGCAAGAAAAATACCCAAGTGAAACGAGAATAATCATCAACAATTACAAGACTATACTTGTTACCACCAATGCTTATATAGGTGACAGGGCCGAAGAGGTCCATGTGAAGCATCTCCAATGGTCTTGTTGTCGTCATCACATTCTTGGCGGGATGAGTTGTTCCAATTTGCTTTCCTGCTTGGCATGCACTACATGGTCTATCCTTTTCAAAAATAACACCTTTTAGTCCACGGATGTGATCCCCCTTTAGAAGTTTTTGTAAGTTCCTCATTCCAATATGGGCTAGTCTTCTATGCCACAGCCATCCCATGTTGGTTTTTGCTATTAAGCATGTGTCAAGCTGAGCTTTATCTGTGGAAAAATCCACCAAGTAAAGCTTTCCCTTTAACACACCCTTAAAGGCAATTGAGTTGTCACTTCTTCTAGAGACGGTCACATCCTTGTTAGTAAACAAGCAATTATAACCTTTCTCACATAGTTGAGATATGGACAATAGGTTATAATCTAATGATTCAACGTGTAGAACATGTGAAAGAAAGTGTTGAGAAGAGATTGCAATTTTACCAATACCTAGTACCCTTCCTTGGCTGTTGTCACCAAAATAGATGACTTCATTTGGATCATCATTTTCTTCATACTCAACAAACATTTTCCTCTCTCCGATCATATGGTTAGTGCACCCACTATCTAGCACCCATTTAGTGCCACCGGAGGAGTTAGCCTGCAAAACAATTTAAACTTTGCTCTTAGGTATCCAAACTTGGTTGGGTCCTTTGAGGTTAGTTACTAGGCATTTGGGCACCCACACACAAGTTTTTGGACTCTTGTGGAGTGGCCCAACATATTTTGTATAAACTTTACCATACTTGCTTTTCATAAGAACATAAGATGCATCGAAATTATGAAATACTATAGATTTTACATTTTTGGTACTCTCATGTGAGGTAGATGCAAGGTTGTTACTCTTGTCTTGACTTGAGTTTTCTTTCACGAAGGCTACACATTTGCTATTGTTTTTAAGGATTCTAGCATTTTGCTTTCCTCCCCTAGTATAACCAAGTCCATCTTTGATGAAGGGAGATCTTGTGATTGTGTATGCACTACGTGCATATTTGATTTTTTCTTTATCAAAGATCCCACTCTTGTGTGTATTCTTGCTTTGTGCCTCTTTGAGCTCATTTTTTAAGTTTAATACAATGCTAGCACATTTACAAGTTTTAGTGTTGGATTCTATATTTGTTGAGAGAGAGTTTATGGAGGATGAATTAGTTGAGACACTTGACTTAAGTGAGTCAAGTTGTGCTTCAAGATTCTTGTGAGCTTTGGTTAAACTTACAAGTTCATCTTGAAGTGCTACATTCTCACTTTTAAGCTGAATGCATGTCTCCTTGCTCATGGCAAGTTCGCTTTCAAGTGTTCTACTCTTTTCTCTCTCAAGTTGAAGAAGTTTCTCAATCTCAAGGTTTCTTTCCTTTTCAAGGATAAGCAATTCTTCTTGTTGATTGAGAAGCTCTTCTTGTTCAAATATTTCATCCGATAACATTTTCATTTTAGCTATAGCCTTTTTGTTTAATCCTCTAAACATGAATTCGTTTTCACTACTACTATCAAAGTCACTATCATCTTCAATATGTAACTTAGAAGGTTTAGTCATTACCTTGAGCTTTCCTTCCTTTGCCATGAGCCATGTGTGACTTCGACTCTTCCAATCACCCTTGTTTGGCAAGAGTGATTTCTTCATGGTTGGCCTCTTGATGGCTACGGTTGCCACTTTTTCTTCATCTTCGGAGGAGGATTCTTCATTTGAGTCCCATTCTTCTCCGATGTGGGCTTGTCCATACGTCTTCTTCTTTGTGAAGAATTTCTTATCCTGAGGCTTCCCATCCTTCTTCTTTCTCTTGTCATCTTCCTTGCTATGGGGGCAGCTCACAATGAAATGCCCATGTTCTCCACAGTTGTAGCAAGTCTTCTTTGTTCTTGACTTGCCCTTGTCTTTGCTCTTGTTCTCATAGTGATGGCTTCTCCTTCTTCTCATCAACCTTTTGAATCTTTTGATGAAGAATGCCATTTCTTCATCATCCATGTCCGTGCTCTCATCATCACTTTCTTCATCTTCACTTGTGAGTTGTATTTCTTTTGCCTTGGACTTGGATGTGGCCTTGAGAGCAATGCCCTTCTTCTTGGATGAAGTGATCTTGGCTAGGTCATTGACGTGTTGGGCTTCCTTTTCCATCATCTCGTGGTTAATGATCTTCCCTAGCACTTCATCCGGAGTCATCAAGTGAAAGTTTGGACTTTCCCGGATTAAGGTGCATAGGGTCACATTGTGAGGCATAAATGCTCTTATCATTCTTTTAACCACCTCATGGTCATTCCATTTCTTGCATCCGTACGCCCGACTCTTGTTGATAAGAGTTTTGAGTTGGTTGTACATTTCTTGAGGTGTTTCGCCTTCTTCCATGGCGAACCTTCCAAGTTCTCTTTCTATCATCTCAATCTTCGCTTCCCTCACGGATCGGTTTCCTTCAGGTGCGATCTTGAGGATGTGCCAAATATATTTGGCGAGCTCCAACCCATCTACCTTGTTAAATTCTTCAATTCTCAGAGATGAGTTGAGCACGGCTGCTGCTTGTGCATTGCGATGGATTTGTTGTTCTTGTTCTAGGGTGAGTTCATCCTCGTCTTCGGGGATATCTATACCTGTACACACCACATGCCAAAGACTTGGGTTCAAGGAAATTAGATGCAACTTCATGTTGTGTTTCCACATTGTATAGTTAGTTCCATCAAAGTGAGGTGGTTTGCCTAGAGGAATTGATAAATAACTGGAATGAGAATTTAGTCGTTCATAGTTAAAAGGATATTGCGAGTAGTCTTATTGACTACTCTTGAGTTTCTTCTCCAACTTCTCCTTCTTTTTCTTTTTAGCCTCCTCCTTCTTCTTTTTGAGGAGTGCCATGAGACGAAGAACTTCTTCATCTTCTTTTGAGCTTGTAACGTCTTGTGGAGGAGCAACTGCGGGAGGCGGGTTAGAACTTTTTTCTTCAAAGTTGCTCGAACTTGCTCCTTTTCCCTTGTTGAGATCATTTTGGCTACCGACCTTGTCCCCCATCTCCTCTCCAAGCGGTTAAGTTTTTGTGGAGAGTTAGGCTCTGATACCAATTGAAAGTTGCCTAGAGGGGGGTGAATAGGCTAATAAAACCTGAAATTATAGTAAACAGCGGATAAAACCTGAAGCAGTCCAGACTAGTCCGGTCTGAGGTCGGACTAGTCCGGTCTAAGTCTAAATTTGTATTTTAGGTTTCCTTTTAAGTTTGTTTGAGCGGAAAATATGTAGTAGTCAAATGATATCACTAATTAGTTGAGAATGATTAGATTGCGAAATAATAGAACAATTTACGGGAAATAACACAATGAAAGCTTGACAAGTAATTCTAGTGAGCAAGTGAGATAGTAGAGGAACCAAGAGACACGATTTATCTCGAGGTTCGATTCCACACAGAAATCTACATCCTCGTTGAGGAGTCCACCAATGACCGGGTCTTTTCGAACCCTTCCCTCACCGAGCGATCACCAAGATGAAGCCTGGGCTTTCTCACAATCAATCGAATGTGAATACAATGCTTTTAGGGGCGACTCACACTTTGAGGCTTTCTACACCAACCAAGTAGTTCTATAATGCAAAGTACAACTGTTAAGAACTCAAAATAACAGTTAGAGTGCAAGGGAATCAAACAGAGAGCTCAATCGTCGATCACCACGTCTTTCCTCTCACAAAAACCACTAACTCCTTAAGATCCAATCTTAGGGGTCTAGAAGGTGAGGAAAGAGGCTTAGAAGAGCTCTAAGAATGAGTTTTCAGCGCTTAGGTTCGTGTCTTGCCAATTCTCAGCTGGGGGTTCTCCTTTTACAGAAATCCCGGCATTTAGCCGTTACCAACTAAAGTCCAGACTAGTCCGGTCCCAACCCAGGACTAGTCCGTTCTTGAGGGACCACTCACGTCATAGGTAACCAAATAAAGTTTTAGTGACCGTTGGATTTAAACGGTCATGAAATCCCAGACTAGTCCGGCCAAGAGCGGACTAGTCCGATCTCAATCAGGAACCATTGTTCCGTATGAGAACGGACTAGTCTGGTAAGGGCGGACTAGTCCAGCCCAAAGGGCGGACTAGTCCGGTCTTACCAGACTTAGTCTAAAAACTCTCTAAACTGGAGCTGCGGACTAGTCCAGCCAACCTCGGACTAGTCCGAGCTCACACAGGAACCTTTGTTCCGTCCTAATTCGGACTAGTCTGAAAAGATCGGACTAGTCTGGCCTGTGGAGCGGACTAGTCCGATGGCACTCAGAGACTTCTTCTCCGGACATAAGCGGCTTAGTCCGCTCAGCGGACTAGTCCGGCCTATCGAGCGGACTAGTCCGGCCTTCTGAGACTTAGTCTCATAACAGCTCACACTCACACAACAACGGACTAGTCCGGCCTTTAACGGACAAGTCCGAACTGACTCAGAGACTCTTTATCCAGTTCAACACGGATTAGTCCGGGTCTGAACAGACTAGTCCGTCCAGTGGTCCGGACAAGTCCGGTCTCCCCTTTTCTTCATATCTATGACTACTTCGTCTCATGATTATAACTTTCTACCCTTTGTTTGAGCTCTCTAATGTTTCTCAAGCACTCTAAAAGAGAAGACCCTGTACACAACTAGAAAATGTGAAGATTAATAGAAAATGCTATTTTCTACTCTTTCAAGTCTTCTTCTTTTCCTTTTGCTTCTTGAGAGACTCCATATCCATTTTTTTGATAGGCACCTGTGCTCATACTCAGTAGAAACTTATTAGTATCTTAATTGTCTCATCAATCAACCAAAACCCACGGGGATTACCTAGATGCACTTTCAGGTCCTCGGGAGGTCTCCAGCGATATCGAAGCTTGCACAGACACCTTCCTCGGGTCCTTGCTGACATAAGGACCCAAGGGGTCTTCGGAGCTCGCCCCGTGAGGATAGGGGGAGATCCGGCTCTGCTGGCCACGTGGCGGGCTCGGAGCTCTCCTCTGAGGCGGACCCACGGAGATTCTGTTCGGGACCCCGAACCTGCAGACGATCGACTTGATGAAATTGACTGCGGATTGTTTGTTGATGGTGATGACGGGTGTAGCTTCCGGACACTTGGTGAACTTGTCGATGGCGACGTAGAGGTACCGGAATCCCCCGACGGCTTTGAGAAATGGCCCCAGGATGTCCAACCCCCACACCGCGAACGGCCACGAGGGCGGCAACATCTGCAGCGTATGAGCCGGTGTGTGGATCTGCTTGGCATAAAACTGGCATGCCTTGCATCTCTTGACCAGCTTGACGGCATCCTGGAGTGTTGTTAGCCAGTAGAAGCCATGCCGGAAGGCTTTACCGATGAGCATGCATGAGGAAGCGTGACTCCCACATTCGCCTCCATGGATCTCAGCGAGCAAGTCGCAACCTTCTTCCTGGGTTATGCACCGCAATTGGACGTGGTTGGCGCCACACCGGTAGAGATCCCTTTCTACCAGTGCGTATCTTTTAGCCATGCGCACAATCCATTCAGCGGATACACGTTCATCAGGAAGGATGTTGTCCTTCAAGTAGTCCCGGATCTCCGTGATCCATGCATCTGGTCTGACTTGAGCTTCTGGATATTGAGCGCTGGGTAGCACGGAGTCCCTAGTGACGCTTATGATCCATGGTCGCGGGGCCGCCGGGACCACCTTTTTCGAGGTGCTGGTCCCGCCCCCTTCTCCCGGCTCGGCAGGCCGGGCTGTGGGCCGCGACAACGTCCTCTCGAAGATTCCTTTGGGCGCCGGGGCTCCGGTGGAGGCCTTTGTTGAGAGGTCGTCAGCCGCGGCGTTCTCGGCGCGCGGTACATGGCACAGGTCCAAGGCGAGGAAGTCTTTCTCCAGCATTTGCATGTAGAGCAGATAGGCAGCTAGTTGCGGGTCATTGCAGGAGCATTCACCCTTGACTTGCTTGATGACTAGCTGGGAGTCGCTCTTTGCCAACAACTGGCGAGCACCGAGAGACAGCGCCGTGTTCAGGCAGAAGATGAGGGCTTCATACTCCACCATGTTGTTGGTTGCCTTGAAATTGAGATGCACCATGTACCCGAACTGCTCCCCCGATGGCATGAGAAGCAGTACGCCAGCACCGGCCCCCAGCTTTCGCGAGGAGCCGTCAAAGAAGAGCGTCCAGTGGGGCTCGGTGAAGACTGGAGCTCGAGGCTCTGGTTCATCGTCTTCGGGGTCCCCTGGGTTGGTTGCCGATGGCGTCCACTCGGCCACAAAGTCAGCTAGTGCTTGGCTCTTGACTGCGTGACGAGGGAGGAAGTCCAGCTCGAACTCCGCTAGCTACGCTGCCCACTTGGCGAAGTTGCCAGTCGCGTTGGGGCTGTGAAGGATGGTCTTCAACGGGAAGGAGGTGACCACCGAGATCCGGTGGGCTTGGAAGTAGTGCCGGAGCTTCCTGGACGCATTGAGCACTGCATACAACAGCTTATGGACCTCCAGGTACCTTGTCTTGGCGTCGTGGAGGACTTCACTGATGTAGTAGACGAGCCTCTAGATGGTCTGGGTCCTCCCTGGGGGACCCGGGGTGTCTTCCTCCATTGTCTCGGGCCGACAGGAGGAAGACATGCCCTGGGCATCCTCCAGGTGCTGGGACCCGGAGGCTTCTTGGTCGTCTTGGACCACCGGGATGTCCCCTTGGACCTTCGGGAGGTCGTCTTGAACCACCGGGAGGTCCCGCTGGACCTTCGAGAGGTTGTCTTGAACTTCCGGGAGGTCCGCTTGGACCTCCGGGAAGCTGCCTTGGACCTCCGGGAGGTTGTCTTGGAGCGTCGGGAGGTCATCTTGGGCTTCCGAGACCTCCTGGCTGTCGGGCCCCCCCATGGGGCCCAGGCAGCCTTGGTGCTTGACCTCAGCTGCTGGAGCTGGTTGCGGTGATGAGGGGTCCGGCCGCTCTGCGATGAGGACCATGCTCACCACCTCTGTTGTCGCCGCGATGTAGAGCAGCAGGTGCTCTCCAGGCTCTAGGGCTACCATGGTGGGTAGGGTCATTAGGAGCTGCTTCAACTCCTGGAATGCTTCTTCTGCTTCGTCGGTCCAAGCAAACGGACCGGATTTGCGCAGGAGCTTGAAGAAGGGAAGAGCCCGCCCCGCTAGCCTCGGTATGAACCGACTCAGCGCAGCCAGGCATCCCGTAAGCTTCTGGACATCCTTGATGCGGGCTGGGGGCCGCATCAGATCGATGGCCTTAATCTTGTCTGGGTTGGCTTCGATCCCTCGGTGTGAGACCAGGAATCCTAGGAGTTTCCTGGAGGATACACCGAACACGCACTTGTCTGGGTTTAACTTAGTGCGTGTGGTGCGCAGCTTGTCAAAGACTAGAGCTACGTTGTCCAACAAGGATGTGCTATGTCTAACTTTGACAACGATGTCATCGACATATACCTCCACTAAGTCTCTTACTAACTCTCCAAAGGTTTTGTGCATGGCACGTACAAAGGTAGGGAGAGCATTTTTTAGACCATAAGGCATGGAGACATAACAATACAGGCCATCTACAATGATAAATGCGGTATGTTCTTCATCTTCTCTAGACATGGGAATTTGGTGGAAGCCTGGGTAGGCGTCTAGGAAGCATAACATATCACAGCCTGATGTAGAGTCTACTATTTGATCTATTCTGGAGAGAGGGAATGGATCTCTGGGACATGCCTTATTGACACTGGTGTAGTTGATGCACATCCGGAGCTTCCCGCCAGCCTTCGGGGCGACGACAGGGTTCGCCAACCACCGAGGGTGGTGGACCTCCCGTATGAAGCCAGCGTCCAGCATCATCTTGATTTCTTCACGGATGAAGTTTTGCCGCTCGATGGACTGCTTCCGAGGCTTCTGTTGGATTGGCCGGTCATCGAGGAAGATCTTCAGATGGTGCTCGATCACTTCCCTAGGGATCCCCGGAATCTGCGACGCTTGCCATGCAAACACGTCGACGTTGTGCCGGAGGAAGGTGACGAGCGCGCCTTCCTATTTGCTGTCCAGGCCCCTGGCAATCCGGGTGGTCTGGGCAGCTTCGGCGCCGACTTGGACGACCTTCAGGGGGACGTCGCCCTCTTTGAGGGGTTGCACACGGGGTGCTGTGGTTGAGGCACAGTGGCATGCACTCGGGTGGAGCTGGCCTGGTTCTGCACCGCCAGGGGCTGGTGCTCGGGCTGTCGCAAGTGCTTGGAGCTTTTCCAAGGCTGACACTGCGGCAGTGCAGTCTCCACGGATCTTGAGGACGCCTGTTGGTGTAGGCATCTTCAAGACGAGGTAGCCGTAGTTGGCTACCACCATGAACCGGTACAGGGCTGGCCTGCCGATGATGGCATTGAAGGGGAGGTCGACCTCCGCCACGTCGAACAGAATGTATTCTATCCGGTAGTTTTCCGGTGCCCCGAAGGTCACCGGTAGGCTGATGTTGCTGTAGGGGACGACTTGTCCTGGCCCTACCCCTGAGAACGGGCTCGAGGGGGCGAGCTTGGCCATCGGGATCTGCAGCTTCTGGAAGGCTGCACGACTGATGACGTTGAGGCCGGCCCCGCCATCCACCAGGACGTGGTACATCTTCACGTTGGCGATGGTGGGAGCTACCAAGAGCGGTAGTTGTCCGGCCCCAGCCATGTTCTTGGGGCAGTCGATGGCATCGAAGGTGATGGGGGTCCCTACCCACTTGAGGTGCGGCATTGCGCACAGGGTAGGGGCCACCAACGCCACAGCCCGGCGCAGGGTCTTGACTGCACTCCGGGACGAGGGGTCCGAGGACCCACCGTAGATGACGTGGAGCGCCTTCCGACGCTCGTCGGCACTGGAGTTGGAGTCCTCGCGGTGATGGACTGTCTTCAGAGCGTGCTGGGGCTCCTGGAACTCCATCTCTTGGTCGACGTTGTCCCGGGGGTCGACCTTCTGCTTGCCCTCCCTTTGATGGAAGGGAGGACCATCTGCGCGCGGTCGCCTCCTCTCGCGGAAGAGTTCCGTGAGCTTCTGGATCTCCCGGCACTCAGCAGAAGTATGGCTGCTGGTGTTATGTACGGGGCATGGCTCGCTGTGGTCACCACCAGGGGCTGGAGACTGTCGCGACCTCTTGTCGGGGCGTGGCCCCCGAGCTCCGCTGAGTGCTGCAGCTGCAGCAACGGGAGCTCCGGCCGGCGGCTTGATCTTGCCGCCGCCCTTCATGATCTTCTTGCTGCTCCCATGGGGAGCAGCGCTAGGTCCAGGCTGTCCTCCGGCTTCGGAGGCTGGTTGTGAGTGCCAGTTACGCCCTTCCACCGCTCTGGCGCACTTGTCCGCCAGGCTGAAGAGCTCTGAGACGTCGCACAACTCTCTAGTGGCGAGCTTCTCGAGCATCTTCTTGTCCCTTACACCCTGCCGGAACGCCACAACCACAGAAGCATTTTGGATATGGGGGATGGTGTTCCGTACCTGGGAGAACCGCTGGATGAAGGAGCACAGCGACTCCCCAGGTTGTTGTCGGATGGCATGGAGGTCAAGCTCCATGCCGGAACGGGTGTAGGAGCTGCCGAAGTTGGCGTTGAACTGTCGGCAGAGCTCTCCCCAGGAGGTTATAGAACCCTGGGGGAGGTTCATGAGCCAAGACCGTGCCGGGCCGGTCAAGGCGACGGGGAAGTAGTTGGCCATGACGACCTCATCCCCTCCTGCAGCAAGGATGGCGGTGGAGTAGATCTGGAGGAACCCGCTGGGTTGATGCTGTCATCGTACTTCTCTGGCAGGTGTGGCCGGAACTTGCGCGGCCACTTTGCGAAGCGAAGGTTTGGCGCCAAGGCCGCACACCCCGCTCCTGTTGCTGCAGGTCCTGGTGCGGCGAACGCTTGGTCCGCTGTTGGCACCGGGTACCCCGGTATGGGCAAAGGTGCGCCATAAGACGGGGGCGCCATCTGCTGGGCATATGGCTGGTGCATATGCTGCGTGGCGTACGCCTGGGGCAGACATCGTGTGGCGAACGTCTGCGGCCCAGTCTGGGTCGAGGCGGTCGGCATGCTATCGCCGACCTCATGTTTGCGACGCCTTTCTTGTCGTCGCTCGATGGTCATGCGGGCATCTTCACCCAGGTGACGTCGCTCCAGCTCCGACCTCAGGTCCGCCGACGGGAGCCTGGTGGAATGGGAGTCTGCCATCTGCCCGTCAACCGTTGGCATGCGTGACAGCGACACATCCGGTTCACTGGGGCGTTGCCCCCGCCGAAGTTGAGGGTTGACGGCGGCGACGACGAGACGATCGACGTCGCGAATCCACTGCTGGGTCACCGCCTGAGGCGCGTCCCCAGCAGGTGGATTGCGTAGAAGCGCTCGTGCTGCAGCTAGTGTACTCTCATGGGTGACACTCGGCGCTGCAGCAGATCTTGGGCTTGCTGGAGTCCGTGTTGTTGGAGTTGGTTGCGGGCTCCCAGCTTGCCCCGACACACTCCTCCCTGAGTGCGTCGAGACATAAGCCTCGCTGGTTATCGTTCACCGGGAACGAGGGCGAGGAAAGCTTGCCGCTTAAGGAAGCTTCGTCATCTTCGTCGGCTTATGCTCGTCGCGAGAGGGAAAAGCCCCTACCTGGCGCGCCAAATGTCGAAGCGTCTGCGATCGACACTTCCTCGGGCCTGCTCTGAGCAGCCTGCAGAGGTTCTTTTTCGGAGGGGCTAGTCCTCTCGGAGAGTCTAAGCGTGTTTGGGCGAAGGAAGGAGATGACCACAAGGGTTTTTTGCATGGCTCGGGCCGCCGGAGCGTAAAACCCTACGTCCACGGTGAGCAGAGGTGCTCGTTGTATTGCTTGGTGCTTAGAACCGGAGTTCTAAGCTTGGTGGACGAACTGAGTGCTAGAATGTCTACTGCAAGGTGGCGTACTGCCGAACTAGGGTGCGAACCGAACCCCTTGCAACGTTTCCTACCCGGGCCTTTTATAGTCCAAGGCTCGGGCGGCTTACAAAGGGGGCCCCGGGACCCAACAGGTGGTCCCGGGGAGATCTCTGCCATCTACCGTATCTGTATTTACGCCGGTAGTTGTCTCTGGCGAGGGCTTCTGTGTCTTCGGCCTGCCGCCCTGCCCACGCCGCAAGCTAGGCGTAGTGGTTAATGATGGCAGGGGTGGCAGGGGATATCTTGTCGCTGTGTTTATTGGTCCACAGCTTCTGACATTGCGTGCCTATCTTCACTACGATGTGACTGGGTGCAACGCCTCCTGGCAGGGGCGTGCTCCGCGCCTCCGCGTCTTGGGAAGGCGCGGGTCTTCAATACCTTGTACGGACAGGGCGTGGTGCGGCTTTACTCCTGCTGCCTACCGCGCTGGACACATGGAGTCTTCGGAGCTCTCCCCGCGGTGGGGGGAGGTCCGGCTCTGCTGGCCACGTGGCGGGCCTGGAGCTCTCCTCTGAGGAGAGGGAGGTCCGGCCCCGCTGGACACGTGGAGCCTTCGGAGCTCTCCCCGCGGAGAGGGGAGGTCCAGCTCAGGGCCCTCAGAGTTCGCCCCTGCGGTGGGGGCGAAGTCCTTAGGCGATTTTGGCCTGTGCGCGGGGGTACCCGGTATTGAGGGTACCGACAGTCATTGAATAAGATTGTATAAATGGACATACTTCACCTATACAGCAGGAGTGTCCTGAATTTGTGGTGCTTGCGTTGTACTATGGATGAAAACGGTCGGATAAAAACCTAAACTATTTTCATATTTATATACCAATTTCGAATCAGAGTTAGAAACGGTATTGTCGAAAACATATTTGGTATCGGATATGTCAGATCTATCAAAACGGATCAACGGATCAGAAACATGTCGATATCGGACGGAGTCGGAAATTTTTTTCAGAAATAACTTTTTACATACAACGCCATATTAGAACATAACATCAACATTCACCATATTAAATAATAAAGCAGTGAATAGAATGGTGAATAGACTTCATCAATATACATTTCGTTCTAGTCCCTCAAGTTCACAATTGGAAATTTTTGGCGAATAGATTATTTAATTTTGAGATTACATATAGGTTTTCTTAATTTTTTGTATTTAAATGATTTTTGAATGGTTATATTTAATTTACTACTCTCCACAATTTATTTTAGACAATTATCACTTCATTATGCTCTAGAGATCAAATATTATTTTAAAATATTTTTTATAATCTTATGTATTCAAAAAATATATTTCATAATAAGTTGTGTGCAATTTTTATGTGGATTAGCAATTTCTAAGTGTATCGGCTAAGGCTCGGGCTGCATTCTATTGGGATATTAACTAGATCAAATATGGATATATCCGAATAAATATGGATATCCGACTATTGAGTCGGATATTGATCGAAATTGTTTTCGATCCGATATTAAATATCTGAATCTGAATCCGAAAAATATCCGACAAAAATAAATATGGATCAGATATTTTTGGAAACAGCAACGGATGATCTAGAAAATATCTGATTCGTTTTTAACCCTAGGTTGTACCTTTTCGTATAAAAAAGTACCTTATCCAAAAATTAAAGTGGTAATAACTCTGCATCTAAATAAAGGGTGTAATTAGAATGCAAAAGGCTTTCTAATGCAATTGTGCAAAAGAAAATCCTAAGCCATAGTGTCAATTACTATCAAATAACTTCCTGCTTAATAATCTACCTTTTAAGTGACCGACGATTAAAATGCAAACAAGTCTCTTGGTTCAATCGTGCAAAAATCTCTTATAAACCACACAATTTTAATCATACCTTGAGTGTATTTTTATATATAAACTCTCTCCAATTCACACTTTATTTTTTTCAACTTAGTGGGGCGATCTGCTAGGTGTTGGGTCTGCCTGCGCTTCTTCCACTACAGCTGCCGGAGCAGTAGGCGGCCAGAGGCGAAGGCCTAGGCGCCGGTAGCACCCTTCTCCACGGAGGCGCCGAGAACCGAAAATTCGGATGGGCTAATTACATAGCAGAGATCTGCTACGCTGCTCCAAAAATCTGGATGGGCTAATCAGGTAAGAGTGCTTACTTAATGCGCACAGGCCTGAGTGCTCCCAAAATACGTGTCATTTCACAATTTATTTCGGTTTTTTTATTAAGTTTTAAATCAAACATAAATAGAAATTTGATCTAATTCTAATCCGACTCATTCCTTCTCATCACTAGTTCATTTTTTTAGACTGTTATCAACTCTAAATGCTCATCATGTAATCTGCTTCCGCTGGGTTCTGAACGAGCAGATCGCGAGTGGCAGTTCTATTCCGGACGTTTGTATCGCGTAGCAAGTCCGGATTGGGTTTCGAATACGCTCTAGGCCAGGCGGCGTCCGGATGGAGTTTCACAGTAAAGATAGATGAAGCAGGGGGTTATTTGATACTTGTTGCTGTGAGGGTGAAAGGGGCTAATTGAAAAACACGCATCTGCCATAGGATGATAGCACAATGACACCAGAAGTCGTTTTGCATTTTTGTCATTCCCCTAAATAAAACCAACAAAAATATATCCTAGGCAAAAGAGACATTAAGGTGCAGGCGCTACATAGAAGGTGAAGGAATATTTATGGTGAAACATGGAAATGCAACTGCATTTGCAATCAAAACTCTGCCCTTGTAATATGCTGTTAGTCTGGTGCCACATGTATTATTTTGATAACATGGCAAAAAAGTTATGAAGAGAGGCAACCTGAGCGAGCTCAGCTGGTTATGTTTCTGTTGTGCAACTAACCCACTCAGGTTATGTCATAGACTCAGCAAGAGTGTTGTCGGTACCCTGGAGACCAGGTACCCCCGCGTCACTACAGGAAAGAGGTCAACATAGACAGCCTAGATAACATACGACGGCAGCCGTCGTATATATACTTATATACGACTGTCCGAAGAGGCTGTCGTATATAAGTTTATATACGACGGTTGGCCGTCGCTTATTACTCGGCTGTCGTAAATAGAAGTTATATACGAAAGCCAACACTAGGCTGTCGTATATATCGTTTATTTACGACAGCCCGTGCGGCTGGCTGTCGTATCTTATTCAGTCCGTCGTATATAGTTCATATATACAGCCCATCGGGCCCAACCCTAATTTTTTTCTCCTCACCCTTTTGCGCCGCCGCCTGCCGCCCACGCCGCCGCCGCCCCGCGCCGCCCTCCCCGCGCCACCCGCGCCGCCGGCCTCCCCGCTCCAGCCCCTGCGTCGCCGCCCTCCCCCACCGTCGTGCGCCACCGCCTCCACGCCGGCGCCCCCACCCCGCCACCGGCACCCCCACCCCGCCACCACCCACTTCACCCGGCCACCGCCCCCACCCCGCCACCGCCCCCACTGCACCCCGCCGCCTCCACACTGTCGCCCCGATGCCGCAGCCGCCCCCACGCTGCAGCTTACCCGCGCCGCCGGCCACTCTCCCCGCGCGGCCGCCCCCGTCGCCGCCGCCGTCCGTCGCCCTCGCCGTCCGAGCCGCTGCCGTGGCCGTCGCCGTCCATCGCCCTTGCCGATCGTCTACTCGCCGCAAGTAATTCTTTGAGCTAATTCAATTACTTGATAATTATGCTAATTAGTTGGTAATTATGCTCATGTAGTTAGAATAGTAATTCATAATTTTGCTAATTAGTTGTCCGTTGTAAATTACTTGTTATTATATATGCTTAGGTTTAGGTTAATAATATTTAGGATTTGTTGTTGTTATGTTATTCATGCTTAATAATGCTTAATATATGATTGATTTGTTGTTGTTATGTTGTTGTTTAGGAGTTATTTATGCTTTAGGATTTGTTGTTGTTATGTTGTTATGTTGTTGTTTAGGAGTTGTTATTGTTGTTATGTTATGTTATGTTATTATATATGCTTAGGTTTAGGTTAATAATGTTTAGGATTTGTTGTTGTTATGTTATTCATGCTTATGTTGTGTCGCTCGCTCCCGCCGACACAACCCTTGCCACCGCCGCGTCCTCCCTCGCCGCCTCCCTCCCCTCCTGCTCCTCCGTCCCGCGCCTCCACGCCCTCCTGGCCTCCTTCCTCAGCATGCTCGCGACGTCCCTGTCGCTCCTGACGCCACCCGCGAGCATCCCCGAGGCCATATGGGCCCTCGCCCCCTACTTCCCGGCCGCCATCGCCCCCTTCATTGCCTCCCCCACGGCGCGCCTCGCAAGTTACGTAGTCCTCCTCGCGCTCGGGGAGTCCCGTCTCCTCCCGCACCCGCCGCCGGACCTCATCTCCTTGCTCTAGGACAGTGCCCAACCCGACCTCGTCTGTGCCGTCCTCCGCCACGCCGCGGACCTCCGCGCCTCTGAGATCCTCATCGCGCTGCAGTGTTTCCTCTCGCCAGCCGCCGAGAAGTCCTATGACGCTATGGTGGATGTGAAGAACCGGTGGAAGGACGCTGCGGTGCTTGCTGTCAAAAGGTGTCGGGAGAAGAAGCCCAATGATGCGGGGAAAAAGGTCCCGGGTAAGAACCTTAATGAAGCGGTGAGGAGGGCCGCGCTGCTGCTCATGATGGGGCACGACAGGTTCTCCTCCCTAGAGGTGTGCCTGCATTACCTGCTCGCGTTAGGAAATGTGGACTCTTTGGTGCTTGGTGCAGCCGTGGTGGTTTTTTTTATATTCATAATGTAGTATTGTTCGTACTAACATATGTTCACAGGAAAAGGAGACCGGCGTGCGACCGAGCGCTACTTCGGTCTATAGGAGAGGTCACGCTGACCCTTCTCAGCCGGAGCAATGTAGTTAGTACGCAGTGGAGCGCTTGGTAAGTTTCATGACCTCTAAAATTAGTTGACACTATATATGTTGTTGAACTAAAACAATTTCATTGTTTTCCAGACTAGGTATGGGCAAGAGGCTGTGAGGCTTGTCACGAATGACGAGTCCCCTGTTGGCTAGAGCCTTTTTCCTAGAAGGATCAGCTGCTTTGCCTTTTCCTTTATCTTGGGTCGATTTTTGGGGCTCGGCAGGTTGTTTGTCCTTCAGGGTGACTAGCCTCTTCCTCCTTGGAGGATCAACGGACTGGGAGGCTTGTGCTTCCCTGTCAGCCTGTTTCTTCATCCGAGCCTCCCTTGCAGCAGCCTCTACTGCCTCTGCCTCGGCTGCCGCACAATAAGCGGCTTGACGAGCCGCTTCGGCCTCGGGGTTTGGAAGAGGACTGTCGTTGGGTCCTGACATGATCTGGTGAGAAAAGAAGTATTTAGCTGATGGAGTATTGCATTTAAATTAGTTTACAAACCCAAAGTTAGGGGCTAAGACTGTATCAGCCGGACTTGTCTGGGCAGGAGACGGACTAGTCCGCTCCGGCCGGACTTGTCCGGTTGGAGTTCGGACTAGTCCGGACCCTACAGTTTTAAACCCTAACTGATGTGATTTGATTACTAATTCAGCAAAGTAGTCGCAATACTATGGGGAATTGAAATAATATGGTATGAAAATCTCAGAGAGGCCCTAAGGTACTAAAGGTATGTCCTAGAGATAAGATTTTTGTGAAAAGTCAAGGCTAGGTTAAAAAGTACTTTAGAGTGAAGAAATTTCATGAAATCGACGGTTTGAAGGAGCGGAGATGGTCGGAGAAGAGTTCCCCGCACTCCACAAGCATTGAATCGAGAATGCCTTCGAGGGATTTGAGGGAGGCTCCAAAATTTGCCAATGGGGGCGAGTTTTGGAGGAGAGAAGTGGAGTGAAGGTGAATGAGGGAGAGAGAGGCGTTCAGCTCGACCCTTGGAGGTTAAGTCTCTAGAGGCCGGACTAGTCAGGTCCTCAGTCCGGACTAGTCCGGTCTGTCAGACTAGGTCCGGACTAGTCTCTAGTCCAGACTTGTCCGGGTGCTGGGCGGACTAGTCCGTTGTGGACTTGTCCGCTGCATCTCGGACTTCTTAGGACGCCCGGACTTGTCCGACCTCTAGGTCGGACTAGTCCGGCTCTTAAAGTCTAAAAATTCTTATACATATTAGAATTTTGCCTTTGTTTGTGGTGGATTTACTTGCACCTGCTATATGGTCCATATATATATATATATACATATATATATATATATATACATATATCAAACACATAATTACATGATGACCACAATATAGCCAAAAATAATATGAGAGAAGAAATAGAGGAGGAACAAGTTTTTCACAATCGTGCACATTTTTGAAAGTTGTGGAAGAATTTGGAGAACTTCTATTTGCACAACTTTTCAACTCACATTCCTAGAGTCTAGTATATTCAGCTCATTTCGAAGTTCACAAAATCGTTTTTCATCTAGTGGTTTGGTAAAAATATCGGCTAGTTGTTTTTCAGTTCTTACGTGTGAGATAGCTATGTCCCCCTTTATAGAATGATCTCTCAAAAAGTGATGCCGGATGTCTATGTGTTTGGTCCTAGAGTGTTCAACGGGATTGTGTGCTATCTTAATGGCACTCTCATTGTCACAAAGGAGTGGAATGTGGTTCATATTGTGACCATAATCCCTTAGAGTTTGTCGATCCAAAGAAGTTGACCACAGCAACTCCCGGCTGCAACGTACTCCGCCTCAGCTGTGGAGAGAGCAATGGAATTTTGTTTCTTGGATGACCATGATACTAGGGACCTACCCAAAAATTGACAAGTCCCTGAGGTGCTTTTTCTATCTATTTTACATCCGGCGTAACCCGCATCGGAGTATCCGATGAGATTAAACTTAGACCCCTTTGGATACCATAATCCTAGGTTAGGTGTGTGAACTAGATATCTTAGGATCCTTTTAACGGCTGTTAAATGACATTCTTTAGGTGATGCTTGGAATCTTGCACATAAACATACACTAAGCATGATATCGGGTCTAGATGCACAAAGATAAAGTAATGAGCCAATCATGGAGCGATATATATTTTGATCCATGCTTGGTCCATCTTCATTGAGGTCAAGGTGCCCATTTGTTTCCATTGGTATCTTGATAGGTTTTGCTTTGTCCATGTCGAACTTCTTGAGTATGTCTTGTGTGTACTTGGTTTGACTAATGAACGTGCCTTCCTTGAGTTGCTTGACTTGAAATCCGAGGAAGAACTTCAACTCTCCCATCATGGACATCTCAAACCTATCTGTCATTATCTTACTAAACTCATTACAAAAAGATTTGTTAGTAGAACTAAATATAATGTCATTGACATATATTTGGCACACAAAGAGATCTTTGTCTACATTCTTTGTGAATAGTGTATAATCTGCTTTGCCTATCTTAAAACCATTATCAATGAGAAAGTCTATAAGACATTCATACCAAGCTCTAGGAGCTTGTTTGAGGCCATAGAGAGCTTTATGCAATTTAAACACATGATCAGGATATTCTTGGTCTTCAAAGCCGGGTGGTTGCTCCACGTAACCTCCTCCTTGGTTGGACCGTTTAGAAAGGCACTTTTCACATCCATTTGATAGAGTTTAAAATCATGATGAGTAGCATAGGCTAATAGAATACGAATAGACTCAAGCCTAGCTACGGGAGGAAAAGTTTCATCGAAATCCAAACCTTCGACTTGAGCATATCCCTTTGCCACAAGTCTGGCCTTATTTCTCGTCACCACTCCGTGTTTGTCTTGCTTGTTGCGGAACACCCATTTGGTGCCTACCACGTTTGCATTTGGTCTTTTCACTAGCTCCCATACTTGATTTCTTGTAAAGTTGTTTAACTCTTCTTGCATAGCTACCACCCAATCCGGATCCTTGAGTGCATCTTCCACCCTAAATGGCTCCAAGGACGACACAAAAGAGTAATGTGCACAAAAGTTAGCTATTCGAGAACGTGTTGTTATCCCTTTTGTGGTATCTCCAAGGATGTTATCAACGGGGTGATCTCGTTGAATGCTTTGATGAACCCTTGGGTGAGGCACTTGATTTCTTGAGTGGTTTTCTTCTTCTTCTTCTCCCCCTTGATCAACACCATGGTTTCGATTTTCTTCTTCCTCAAACTGAACGTCTTGATCTTGGGGCGCTTGAGTTTGATCTTGAGTGAGAGGTGCCAATTGTGATGAGCTTGTAGCATCTTGTCCTACATTTTCTTGGGGACGGATTTCTCCAAGGCTCATTCTTCTTAGTGCTTCACTTGGTGCTTCTTCTTCATCTAATACACATTGATCAACTTGCTCTGCTTGGGAGCCATTAGTTTCATCAAACACCACGTCACGTGCAATTTCAATGCACCCGGAGGTTTTGTTGAAGACACGATAAGAGTAGGTGTTTGAGTCATAACCAAGTAGGAAACCTTCATAGGATTTCGAAGCAAATTTTGAAGTCCTAGGCTTCTTGTTGAGAATATAGCATTTACTTCCAAAAACTCAAAAGTAGGATATATTGGGTTTGTTACCGGTTAGGAGCTCATATGGGGTTTTCTTCAAAAGTCGATGGAGGTAGAGGCGGTTTGTAGCATGAAAAGCGGTGTTGACTGCCTCCGCCCAAAATCGATCCGAGGTCTTGTATTCATCGAGCATGGTTCTTGCCATCTCTATGAGTGTCCGGTTCTCCCTTTCAGCCACCCCATTTTGTTCGGGAGTATAAGGGGCTGAAAACTCATGTTTGATGCCCTCTTCATCCAAAAATTCTTCTACTTGAGTGTTCTTGAATTCAGAACCATTGTCACTCCTTATCTTCTTGGTTTTTTGAGTAAAACTTGTTTTGAGATCTCCTCAAGAACTTCTTCAGGATACCTTGAGTTTCTCCCTTATCATGCAAGAAAAATACCCAAGTGAAACGAGAATAATCATCAACGATTACAAGACTATACTTGTTACCGCCAATGCTTATATAGGTGACAGGGCTGAAGAGGTCCATGTGAAGCATCTCCAATGGTCTTGTTGTCGTCATCACATTCTTGGCGGGATGAGTTGTTCCAATTTGCTTTCCTGCTTGGCATGCACTACATGGTCTATCCTTTTCAAAAATAACACCTTTTAGTCCACGGATGTGATCCCCCTTTAGAAGTTTTTGTAAGTTCCTCATTCCAATATGGGCTAGTCTTCTATGCCACAGCCATCCAATGTTGGTTTTTGCTATTAAGCATGTGTCAAGCTGAGCTTTATCTGTGGAAAAATCCACCAAGTAAAGCTTTCCCTTTAACACACCCTTAAAGGCAATTGAGTTATCACTTCTTCTAGAGACGGTCACATCCTTGTTAGTAAACAAGCAATTATAACCTTTCTCACATAGTTGAGATATGGACAATAGGTTATAATCCAATGATTCAACGTGTAGAACATGTGAAAGAAAGTGTTGAGAAGAGATTGCAATTTTACCAATACCTAGTACCCTTCCTTTGCTGTTGTCACCAAAATAGATGCCTTCATTTGGATCATCATTTTCTTCATACTCAACAAACATTTTCCTCTCTCCGGTCATATGGTTAGTGCACCCACTATCTAGCACCCATTTAGTGCCACCGGAGGAGTAGGCCTGCAAAACAATTTAAACTTTGCTCTTAGGTACCCAAACTTGGTTGGGTCCTTTGAGGTTAGTTACTAGGCATTTGGGCACCCACACACAAGTTTTTGGACTCTTGTGGAGTGGCCCAACATATTTTGTATAAACTTTACCATACTTGCTTTTCATAAGAACATAAGATGCATCGAAATTATGAAATACTATAGATTTTACATTTTTGGTACTCTCATGTGAGGTAGATGCAAGGTTGTTACTCTTGTCTTGACTTGAGTTTTCTTTCACGAAGGCTACGCATTTGCTATTGTTTTTAAGGATTCTAGCATTTTGCTTTCCTCCCCTAGTATAACCAAGTCCATCTTTGATGAAGGGAGATCTTGTGATTGTGTATGCACTACGTGCATATTTGATTTTTTTCTTTATCAAAGATCCCACTCTTGTGTGTATTCTTGCTTTGTGCCTCTTTTAGCTCATTTTTTAAGTTTAAGACAATGCTAGCACATTTACAAGTTTTAGTGTTGGATTCTATATTTGTTGAGAGAGAGTTTATGGAGGATGAATTAGTTGAGACACTTGACTTAAGTGAGTCAAGTTGTGCTTAAAGATTCTTGTGAGCTTTGGTTAAAATTTACAAGTTCATCTTGAAGTGCTACATTCTCACTTTTAAGCTGAATGCATGTCTCCTTGCTCATGGCAAGTTCGCTTTCAAGTGTTCTACTCTTTTCTCTCTCAAGTTCAAGAAGTTTCGCAATCTCAAGGTTTCTGTCCTTTTCAAGGATAAGCAATTCTTCTTGTTGATTGAGAAGTTCTTCTTGTTCAAATATTTCATCCAATAACATTTTCATTTTAGCTATAGCCTTTTTGTTTAATCCTCTAAACATGAATTCGTTTTCACTACTACTATCAAAGTCACTATCATCTTCAATATGTAACTTAGAAGGTTTAGTCATTACCTTGAGCTTTCCTTCCTTTGCCATGAGCCATGTGTGACTTCGGCTCTTCCAATCACCCTTGTTTGGCAAGAGTGATTTCTTCATGGTTGGCCTCTTGATGGCTACGGTTGCCACTTTTTCTTCATCTTCGGAGGAGGATTCTTCATTTGAGTCCCATTCTTCTCCGATGTGGGCTTGTCCATACGTCTTCTTCTTTGTGAAGAATTTCTTATCCTGAGACTTCCCATCCTTCTTCTTTCTCTTGTCATATTCCTTGCTATGGGGGCAGTTCACAATGAAATGCCCATGTTCTCCACAGTTGTAGCAAGTCTTCTTTGTTCTTGACTTGCCCTTGTCTTTGCTCTTGTTCTCATAGTGATGGCTTCTCCTTCTTCTCATCAACCTTTTGAATCTTTTGATGAAGAACGCCATTTCTTCATCATCCATGTCCGTGCTCTCATCATCACTTTCTTCATCTTCACTTGTGAGTTGTGTTTCTTTTGCCTTGGACTTGGATGTGGCCTTGAGAGCAATGCCCTTCTTCTTGGATGAAGTGATCTTGGCTAGGTCATTGACGTGTTGGGCTTCCTTTTCCATCATCTCGTGGTTAATGATCTTCCCTAGCACTTCATCCGGAGTCATCAAGTGAAAGTTTGGACTTTCTTGGATTAAGGTGCATAGGGTCACATTGCGAGGCATAAATGCTCTTATCATTCTTTTAACCACCTCATGGTCATTCCATTTCTTGCATCCGTACGCCCGACTCTTGTTGATAAGAGTTTTGAGTTGGTTGTACATTTCTTGAGGTGTTTCGCCTTCTTCCATGGCGAACCTTCCAAGTTCTCCTTCTATCATCTCAATCTTAGCTTCCCTCACGGGTCGGTTTCCTTCATGTGCGATCTTGAGGGTGTCCCAAATATCTTTGTCGAGCTCCAACCCATCTACCTTGTTAAATTCTTCAATGCTCAGAGATGAGTTGAGCACGACTGCTGCTTGTGCATTGCGATGGATTTGTTGTTCTTGTTCTAGGGTGAGTTCATCCTCGTATTCGGGGATATCTATACCTGTACACAGCACATGCCAAAGACTTGGGTTCAAGGAAATTAGATGCAACTTCATGTTGTGTTTCCACATTGTATAGTTAGTTCCATCAAAGTGACGTGGTTTGCCTAGAGGAATTGATAAATAACTGGAATGAGAATTTAGTCGTTCATAGTTAAAAGGATATTGCGAGTAGTCTTATTGACTACTCTTGAGTTTGTTCTCCAACTTCTCCTTCTTTTTCTTTTTAGCCTCCTCCTTCTTCTTTTTGAGGAGTGCCATGAGACGAAGAACTTCTTCATCTTCTTTTGAGCTTGTAACGTCTTGTGGAGGAGCAACTGCGGGAGGCGGGTTAGAACCTTTTTCTTCAAAGTTGCTCGAACTTGCTCCTTTTCCCTTGTTGAGATCAATTTGGCTACGGACCTTGTCCCCCATCTCCTCTCCAAGCGGTTAAGCTTTTGTGGAGAGTTAGGCTCTGATACCAATTGAAAGTTGCCTAGAGGGGGGTGAATAGGCTAATAAAACCTGAAATTATAGTAAACAGCGGATAAAACCTGAAGCAGTCCGGACTAGTCCGGTCTGAGGTCGGACTAGTCCGGTCTAAGTCTAAATTTGTGTTTTAGGTTTCCTTTTAAGTTTGTTTGAGAGGAAAATATGTAGTAGTCAAATGATATCACTAATTAGTTGAGAATGATTAGATTGCGAAATAATAGAACAATTTACGGGAAATAACACAATGAAAGCTTGACAAGTAATTCTAGTGAGCAAGTGAGATAGTAGAGGAACCAAGAGACACGATTTATCCCGAGGTTCGATTCCACACAGAAATCTACGTCCTCGTTGAGGAGTCCACCAAGGACCGGGTTTTTTCCAACCCTTCCCTCACCGAGCGATCACCAAGATCAAGCCTGGGCTTTCTCACAATCAATTGAATGTGAATACAATGCTTTTAGGGGCGACTCACACTTTGAGGCTCTCTACACCAACCAAGTAGTTCTAGAATGCAAAGTACAACTGTTAAGAACTCAAAATAACAGTTAGAGTGCAAGGGAATCAAACCGAGAGCTCAATCATCGATCACCACGTCTTTCCTCTCACAGAAACAACTAACTCCTTAAGATCCAATCTTAGGGGTCTATAAGGTGAGGAAAGAGGCTTAGAAGAGCTCTAAGAATGAGTTTTCAGCGCTTAGGTTCGTGTCTTGCCAATTCTCAGCCGGGGGTTCTCCTTTTACAGAAATCCCGGCATTTAGCCGTTACCAACTAAAGTCCAGACTAGTCTGGTCCCAACCCAGGACTAGTCCGTTCTTGAGGGACCACTCACGTCACAGGTAACCAAATAAAGTTTTAGTGACCGTTGAATTCAAACGGTCATGAAACCCCAGACTAGTCCGGCCAAGAGCGGACTAGTCCGATCTCAATCAGGAACCATTGTTCCGTATGAGAACGGACTAGTCTGGTAAGGGCGGACTAGTCCAGCCCAAAGGGAGGACTAGTCCGGTCTTACCAGACTTAGTCTAAAAACTCTCTAAACTGGAGCTGCGGACTAGTCCAGCCAACCTCGGACTAGTCCGAGCTCACACAGGAACCTTTGTTCCGTCCTAATTCGGACTAGTCTGAAAAGATCGGACTAGTCTGGCCTGTGGAGCGGACTAGTCCGATGGCACTCAGAGACTTCTTCTCCAGACATAAGCGGCTTAGTCCGCTCAGCGGACTAGTCCGGCCTATCGAGCGGACTAGTCCGGCCTTGTGAGACTTAGTCTCATAACGGCTCACACTCACACAACAACGGACTAGTCCGGCCTTTAACGGACAAGTCCGAACTGACTCAGAGACTCTTTATCCAGTTCAACACGGATTAGTCCGGGTCTGAACAGACTAATCCGTCCAGTGGTCCGGACAAGTCCGGTCTCCCCTTTTCTTCATATCTATGAATACTTCGTCCCATGATTATAACTTTCTACCCTTTGTTTGAGATCTCTAATGATTCTCAAGCACTCTAAAAGAGAAGACCCTATACACAACTAGAAAATGTGAAGATTAATAGAAAATGCTATTTTCTACCCACTTGGCGCCATGCTTCTTCAAGCTGGCATAGGTGCGAGTCTTGAGGCCCCGAAGGATTTCGGTGTTGGCCCTCTCGACTTGCCCGTTGCTCTTTGTATGAGCAACGGAGGCATAGCACACCTGGATGCCAGTTCTTCGCAGTAGTCTTGGAATGCTGCGCTGGTGAACTGGGTCCCGTTGTCGGTGATGATTCTGTTCGGGACCCCGAACCTGCAGACGATCGACTTGATGAAATTGACTGCGTATTGTTTGTTGATGGTGATGACGGGTGTAGCTTCCGGCCACTTGGTGAACTTGTCGATGGCGACGTAGAGGTACCGGAATCCCCCGACGGCTTTGGGGAATGGCCCCAGGATGTCCAACCCCCATACCGCGAACGGCCACGAGGGCGGGATCATCTGCAGCGTATGAGCCGGTGTGTGGATCTGCTTAGCATAAAACTGGCATGCCTTGCATCTCTTGACCAGCTTGACTGCATCCTGGAGTGCTGTCGGCCAGTAGAAGCCATGCTGGAAGGCTTTACTGATGAGCATGCATGAGGAAGCGTGACTCCCACATTCGCCTCCATGGATCTCAGCGAGCAAGTCGCAGCCTTCTTCCTGGGTTATGCACCGCAATTGGACGTGGTTGGCGCCACACCGGTAGAGATCCCCTTCTACCAGCGCGTATCTTTTAGCCATGCGCACAATCCGTTCAGCGGATACACGTTCATTAGGAAGGATGTTGTCCTTCAAGTAGTCCCGGATCTCCGTGATCCATGCATCGTGTCTGACTTGAGCTTCTGGATATTGAGCGCTGGGTAGCACGGAGTCCCTAGTGACGCTTACAATCCTTGGCAGCGTCCATGGTTGCAGGGCCGCCGGGACCACCTTCTTCGAGGTGCTGGTCCCGCCCCCTTCTCCCGGCTCGGCAGGCCTGGCTGTGGGCCGCGGCAATGTCCTCTCGAAGATTCCTTTGGGCGCCGGGGCTCCGGTGGAGGCCTTCGTTGAGAGGTCGTCAGCCGCGGCGTTGTCGGCGCGCGATACATGGCACAGGTCCAAGGCGAGGAAGTCTTTCTCCAACATTTGCATGTAGAGCAGATAGGCAGCTAGTTGCGGGTCATTGCAGGAGCATTCACCCTTGACTTGCTTGATGAGTAGCTGGGAGTCGCCCTTTGCCAACAACTGGCGAGCGCCGAGAGACAGTGCCGTGCTCAGGCCGAAGATGAGGGCTTCATACTCCGCCATGTTGTTGGTTGCCTTGAAATTGAGATGCACCATGTACCCGAACTGCTCCCCCGATGGCATGAGAAGCAGTACGCCAGCACCGGCCCCCTGCTTTCGCGAGGAGCCGTCGAAGAAGAGCGTCCAGCAGGGCTCGGTGAAGACTGGAGCTCGAGGCTCTGGTTCATCATCCTCGGGGTCCCCTAGGTTGGTTGCCGATGGCGTCCACTCGGCCACAAAGTCAGCCAGTGCTTGGCTCTTGACTGCGTGACGAGGGAGGAAGTCCAGCTCGAACTCCGCTAGCTACGCTGCCCACTTGGCGACGTTGCCAGTCGCGTTGGGGCTGTGAAGGATGGTTTTCAGCGGGAAGGAGGTGACCACCGAGATCCGGTGGGCTTGGAAGTAGTGCCGGAGCTTCCTGGACGCCACGAGCACTGCATACAACAGCTTATGGACCTCCAGGTACCTTGTCTTGGCGTCGTGGAGGACTTCACTGATGTAGTAGACGGGCCTCTAGATGGTCTGGGTCCTCCCTGGGGGACCCGGGGTGTCTTCCTCCATTGTCTCAGGCCGACAGGAGGAAGACATTCCCTGGGCATCCTCCAGGGGCTGGGACCCGGAGGCTTCTTGGTCGTCTTGGACCTCCAGGAGGTCCCCTTGGACCTTTGGGAGGTCATCTTGAACCACCGGGAGGTCTCGCTGGACCTTCGAGAGGTTGTCTTGAACTTCCGGGAGGTCCGCTTGGACCTCCGGGAAGCTGCCTTGGACCTCCAGGAGGTCCCCTTGGACCTCCGGGAGGTAGTCTTGGAGCGTCGGGAGGTCGTCTTGGGCTTCCGAGACCTCCTAGCTGTTGGGCCCCCCCATGCGGCCCAGGCAGCCTTGGTGCTTGACCTCAGCTGCTGGAGCTGGTTGCGGTGATGAGGGGTCCGGCCGCTCTGCGATGAGGACCATGCTCACCACCTCTGTTGTCGCCGCGATGTAGAGCAGCAGGTGCTCTCCGGGCTCTAGGGCTACCATGGTGGGTAGGGTCATTAGGAGCTGCTTCAACTCCTGGAATGCTTCTTCTGCTTCGTCGGTCCAAGCAAACGGACCGGATTTGCGCAGGAGCTTGAAGAAGGGAAGAGCCCGCCCCGCTAGCCTCGGTATGAACCGACTCAGCGCAGCCAGGCATCCCGTAAGCTTCTGGACATCCTTGATGCGGGCTGGGGGCCGCATCAGATCGATGGCCTTAATCTTCTCTGGGTTGGCTTCGATCCCTCGGTGTGAGACCAGGAATCCTAGGAGTTTCCTGGAGGATACACCGAACACGCACTTGTCTGGGTTTAGCTTAGTGCGTGTGGTGCGCAGCTTGTCAAAGACTAGAGCTACGTTGTCTAACAAGGATGTGCTCTGTCTAACTTTGACAACGATGTCATCGACATATACCTCCACTAAGTCTCTTACTAACTCTCCAAAGGTTTTGTGCATGGCACGTACAAAGGTAGGGAGAGCATTTTTTAGACCATAAGGCATGGAGACATAACAATACAGGCCATCTACAGTGATAAATGCGGTATGTTCTTCATCTTCTCTAGACATGGGAATTTGGTGGAAGCCTGGGTAGGCGTCTAGGAAGCATAACATATCACAGCCTGATGTAGAGTCTACTATTTGATCTATTCTAGAGAGAGGAAATGGATCTTTGGGACATGCCTTATTGAGACTGGTGTAGTTGATGCACATCCGGAGCTTCCCGCCAGCTTTCGGGGCGACGACAGGGTTCGCCAACCACCGAGGGTGGTGGACCTCCCGTATGAAGCCAGCGTCCAGCATCTTCTTGATTTCTTCACGGATGAAGTTTTGCCGCTCGATGGACTGCTTCTGAGGCTTCTGTTGGATTGGCCGGTCATCGGGGAAGATCTTCAGATGGTGCTCGATCACTTCCCTAGGGATCCCCGGAATCTGCGACGGTTGCCATGCAAACACGTCGACGTTGTGCCGGAGGAAGGTGACGAGCGCGCCTTCCTATTTGCTGTCCAGGCCCCCGGCAATCCGGGTGGTCTGGGCAGCTTCGGCGCCGACTTTGACGACCTTCAGGGGGACGTCGCCCTCGTTGAGGGGTTGCACACGGGGTGCTGTGGTTGAGGCACGGTGGCATGCACTCGGGTGGAGCTGGCCTGGTTCTGCACCGCCAGGGGCTGGTGCTCGGGCTGTCGCAAGTGCTTGGAGCTTTTCCAAGGCTGACACTGCGGCAGTGCAGTCTCCACGGATCTTGAGGACGCCTGTTGGTGTAGGCATCTTCAAGACGAGGTAGCCGTAGTGGGCTACCACCATGAACCGGTACAGGGCTGGCCTGCCGATGATGGCGTTGAAGGGGAGGTCGACCTCCGCCACGTCGAACAGAATGTATTCTATCCGGTAGTTGTCCGGTGCCCCGAAGGTCACCGGTAGGCTGATGTTGCTGTAGGGGACGACTTGTCCTGGCCCTACCCCTGAGAACGGGCTCGAGGGGGCGAGCTTGGCCATCGGGATCTGCAGCTTCTGGAAGGCTGCATGACTGATGACGTTGAGGCCGGCCCCGCCATCCACCAGGACGTGGTACATTTTCACGATGGCGATGGTGGGAGCTAACAAGAGCGGTAGTTGTCCGGCCCCAGCCATGTTCTTGGGGCAGTCGATGGCATCGAAGGTGATGGGAGTCCCTACCCACTTGAGGTGCGGCGTTGCACACGGGGTAGGGGCCACCAACGCCACAGCCCGGCGCAGGGTCTTGACTGCACTCCGGGACGAGGGGTCCGAGGACCCACCGTAGATGACGTGGAGCGCCTTCCGATGCTCGTCGGCACTGGAGTTGGAGTCCTCGCGGTGATGGACTGTCTTCAGAGCGTGCTGGGGCTCCTGGAACTCCATCTCTTGGTCGATGTTGTCCCGGGGGTCGACCTTCTGCTTGCCCTCCCTTTGATGGAAGGGAGGACCATCTGCGCGCGGTCGCCTCCCCTCGCGGAAGAGTTCCGTGAGCTTCTGGATCTCCCGGCACTCAGCAGCAGTATGGCTGCTGGTGTTATGTACGGGGCATGGCTCGCTGTGGTCACCGCCAGGGGCTGGAGACTGTCGCGGCCTCTTGTCGGGGCGTGGCCCCCGAGCTCCGCTGGGTGCTGCAGCTGCAGCAACAGGAGCTCCGGCCGGCGGCTTGATCTTGCCGCCGCCCTTCATGGTCTTCTTGCTGCTCCCATGGGGAGCAGCGCTAGGTCCAGGCTGTCCTCCGGCTTCGGAGGCTGGTTGTGAGTGCCAGTTACGCCCTTCCACCGCTCTGGCGCACTTGTCCGCCAGGCTGAAGAGCTCTGAGACGTCGCACACCTCTCTAGTGGCGAGCTTCTCGAGCATCTTCTTGTCCCTTACACCCTGCCGGAACGCCACAACCACAGAAGCATTTTGGATATGGGGGATGGTGTTCCGTACCTGGGAGAACCGCTGGATGAAGGAGTGCAGCAACTCCCCAGGTTGTTGTCGGATGGCATGGAGGTCAAGCTCCGTGCCGGAACGGGTGTAGGAGCTGCCGAAGTTGGCGTTGAACTGTCGGCAGAGCTCTCCCCAGTAGTTGGCCATGATGACCTCATCCCCTCCTGCAGCAAGGATTGTGGTGGAGTAGATCTGGAGGAACCCGCTGGGTTGACGCTGTCATCGTACTTCTCTGGCAGGTGTGGCCGGAACTTGCGCGGCCACTTTGCGAAGCGAAGGTGTGGCGCCAAGGCCGCACACCCCGCTTCTGTTGCTGCAGGTCCTGGTGCGGCGAACGCTTGGTCCGCTGTTGGCACCGGGTACCCCGGTATGGGCAAAGGTGCGCCATAAGACGGGGGCGCCATCTGCAGGGCATATGGCTGGTGCATATGCTGCGTGGCGTACGCCTGGGGCAGAGATCGTGTGGCGAACGTCTGCGGCCCAGTCTGGGTCGAGGCGGTCGGCATGCTATCGCCGACCTCATGGTTGCGACGCCTTTCTTGTCGTCGCTCGATGGTCACGCGGGCATCTTCGCCCAGGTGACGTCGCTCCAGCTCCGACCTCAGGTCCGCCAACGGGAGCCTGGTGGAATGGGAGTCAGCCATCTGCCCGTCAACCGTTGGCATGCGCGACAGCGACACATCCGGTTCACTGGGGCGTTGCCCCCGCCGAAGTTGAGGGTTGACGGCGGCGACGACGAGACGATCGACGTCGCGAATCCACTGCTGGGTCACCACCTGAGGCGCGTCCCCAGCAGGTGGATTGCGTAGAAGCGCTCGTGCTGCAGCTAGTGTACTCTCATGGGTGACACTCGGCGCTGCAGCAGATCTTGGACTTGCTGGAGTCCGTGTTGTTGGAGTTGGTCGCGGGCTCCCAGCTTGCCCCGACACACTCCTCCCTGAGTGCGTCGAGACATAAGCCTCGCTGGTCATCGTTCGCCGGGAACGAGGGCAAGGAGAGCTTGCCGCTTAAGGAAGCTTCGTCATCTTCGTTGGCTTATGCTCGTCGCGAGAGGGAAAAGCCCCTACCTGGCGCGCGAAATGTCAAAGCGTCTGCGATCGACACTTCCTCGGGCCTGCTCTTAGCAGCCCGCAGAGGTTCTTTTTCGGAGGGGCTAGTCCTCTCGGAGAGTCTAAGCGTGTTTGGGCGAAGGAAGGAGATGACCACAAGGGTTTTTTGCATGGCTCGGGCCGCCGGAGCGTAAAACCCTACATCCACGGTGAGCAGAGGTGCTCGTTGTATTGCTAGGTGCTTAGAACCGGAGTTCTAAGCTTGGTGGATGAACTGAGTGCTAGAATGTCTACTGCAAGGTGGCGTACTGCCGAACTAGGGTGCGAACCGAACCCCTTGCAACGTTTCCTACCCGGGCCTTTTATAGTCCAAGGCTCGGGCGGCTTACAAAGGGGCCCCGGGACCCAACAGGTGGTCCCGGGGAGATCTCTGCCATCTACCGTATCTGTATTTACGCCGGTAGTTGTCTCTGGCGAGGGCTTCTGTGTCTTCGGCCTGCCGCCCTGCCCACGCCGCAAGCTAGGCGTAGTGGTTGATGATGGCAGGGGCGGCAGGGGATATCTTGTCGCTGTGTTTATTGGTCCACAGCTTCTGACATTGCGTGCCTGTCTTCACTACGATGTGACTGGGCGCAACGCCTCCTGGCAGGGGCGTTCTCTGCGTCTCCGCGTCTTGGGAAGGCGTGGGTCCTCAATACCTTGTACGGACAGGGCATGGTGCGGCTTTACTCCTGCTGCCTACCGCGCTGGACACGTGGAGCCTTCGGAGCTCTCCCCGCGGTGGGGGGAGGTCCGGCTCTGCTGGCCACGTGGCGGGCCCGGAGCTCTCCTCTGAGGAGAGGGAGGTCCGGCCCCGCTGGACACGTGGAGCCTTCGGAGCTTTCCCCGCGGAGAGGGGAGGTCCAGCTCAGGTGCCCTCGGAGTTCGCCCCTGCGGAGGGGGTGAAGTCCTTAGGCGATTTTGGCCTGTGCGCGGGGGTACCCGGTATTGAGGGTACCGACAGTCATTGAATAAGATTGTATAAATGGACATACTTCACCTATACAGCAGGAGTGTCCTGAATTTGTGGTGCTTGCGTTGTACTATGGATTAAAACGGTCGGATAAAAACCTAAACTATTTTCATATTTATATATTTCGAATCAGAGTTAGAAACGGTGTTGTCGAAAACATATTTGGTATCGGATATGTCAGATCTATCAAAAACGGATCAACGGATCAGAAACATGTCGATATCGGACGGAGTCGGAAATTTATTTCAGAAATAACTTTTTACATACAACGCCATATTAGAACATAACATCAACATTCACCATATTAAATAATAGAGCAGTGAATAGAATGGTGAATAGACTTCATCAATATACATTTCATTCAAGTCCCTCAAGTTCACAATTGGAATTTTTTGGCGAATAGATTATTTAATTTTGAGATTACATATAGGTTTTCTTAATTTTTTGTATTTAAATGATTTTTGAATGGTTATATTTAATTTACTACTCTCCACAATTTATTTTAGACAATTATCACTTCATTATGCTCTAGAGATCAAATATTATTTTAAAATATTTTTTATAATCTTATGTATTCAAAAAATATATTTCATAATAAGTTGTGTGCAATTTTTATGTGGATTAGCAATTTCTAAGTGTATCGGCTAAGGCTCGGGCTGCATTCTATTGGGATATTAACTAGATCAAATATGGATATATCCGAATAAATATGGATATCCGACTATTGAGTCGGATATTGATCGAAATTGTTTTCGATCCGATATTAAATATCTGAATCCGAAAAATATCCGACAAAAATAAATATGGATCAGATATTTTTGGAAACAGCAACGGATGATCTAGAAAATATCTGATTCGTTTTTAATCCTAGGTTGTACCTTTTCGTATAAAAAAGTACCTTATCCAAAAATTAAAGTGGTAATAACTCTGCATCTAAATAAAGGGTGTAATTAGAATGCAAAAGGCTTTCTAATGCAATTGTGCAAAAGAAAATCCTAAGCCATAGTGTCAATTACTATCAAATAACTTCCTGCTTAATAATCTACCTTTCAAGTGACCGACGATTAAAATGCAAACAAGTCTCTTGGTTCAATCGTGCAAAAATATCTTATAAACCACACAATTTTAATCATACCTTCAGTGTATTGTTATATATAAACTCTCTCCAATTCACACTTTATTTTTTTCAACTTAGTGGGGCGATCTGCTAGGTGTTGGTTCTGCCTGCGCTTCTTCCACTACAGCTGCCGGAGCAGTAGGCGGCCAGAGGCCAAGGCCTAGGCGCCGGTAGCACCCTTCTCCACGGAGGCGCCGAGAACCGAAAATCCGGATGGGCTAATTACATAGCAGAGATCTGCTACGCTGCTCCAAAAATCTGGATGGGCTAATCAGGTAAGAGTGCTTACTTAATGCGCACAGGCCTGAGTGCTCCGAAAATACGTGTCATTTCACAATTTATTTCGGTTTTTATTAAGTTTTAAATCAAACATAAATAGAAATTTGATCTGATTCTAATCCGACTCATTCCTTCTCATCACTAGTTCATTTTTTAGCCTGTTATCAACTCTAAATGCTCATCGTGTAATCTGCTTCCGTTGGGTTCCGAACGAGCAGATCGCGAGTGGCAGTTCTATTCCGGACGTTTGTATCGCGTAGCAAGTCCGGATTGGGTTTCGAATACGCTCTAGGCCAGGCGGCGTCCGGATGGAGTTTCACAGTAAAGATAGATGAAGCAGGGGGTTATTTGATAATTGTTGCTGTGAGGGTGAAAGGGGCTAATTGAAAAACACGCATCTGCTATAGGATGATAGCACAATGACACCAGTAGTCGTTTTGCATTTTTGTCATTCCCCTAAATAAAACCAACAAAAATATATCCTAGGCAAAAGAGACATTAAGGTGCAGGCGCTACATAGAAGGTGAAGGAATATTTATGGTGAAACATGGAAATGCAACTGCATTTGCAATCAAAACTCTGCCCTTGTAATATGCTGTTAGTCTGGTGCCATATGTATTATTTTGATAACATGGCAAAAAAGTTATGAAGAGAGGCAACCTGAGCGAGCTCAGCTGGTTATGTTTCTGTTGTGCAACTAACCCACTCAGGTTATGTCATAGACTCAGCAAGAGTGTTGTCGGTACCTGGAGACCAGGTACCCCCGCGTCACTACAGGAAAGGGTCAACATAGACAGCCTAGATAACATACGATGGCAGCCGTCGTATATATACTTATATATGACTGTCCGAAGAGGCTGTCGTATATAAGTTTATATACGACGGTTGGCCGTCGTTTATTACTCGGCTGTCGTAAATAGAAGTTATATACGAAAGCCAACCCTAGGCTGTCGTATATATCGTTTATTTACGACAGCCCGTGCGGCTGGCTGTCGTATCTTATTCAGTCTGTCGTATATAGTTCATATATACAGCCTATCGGGCCCAACCCTAATTTTTTTCTCCTCACCCGCTTGCGCCGCCGCCTGCCGCCCACGCCGCCGCCGCCCCGCGCCGCCCTCCACGCGTCACCCGCGCCGCCGGCCTCCCTGCTCCAGCCCCTGCGTCGCCGCCCTCCCCCACTGTCGTGCGCCACCGCCTCCACGCCGGCGCCCCCACCCCGCCACCGGCACCCCCACACCGCCACCACCCACTGCACCCGGCCACCGCCCCCACCCCGCCACCGCCCCCACTGCACCCCGCCGCCTCCACACTGTCGCCCCGACGCCGCAGCCGCCCCCACGCTGCAGCTGACCCGCGCCGCTGGCCACTCTCCCCGCGCGGCCGCCCCCGTCGCCGCCGCCGTCCGTCGCCCTCGCCGTCCGAGCCGCTGCCGCGGCCGTCGCCGTCCATCGCCCTCGCCGATCGTCTACTCGCCGCAAGTAATTCTTTGAGCTAATTCAGTTACTTGATAATTATGCTAATTAGTTGGTAATTATGCTCATGTAGTTAGAATAGTAATTCATAATTTTGCTAATTAGTTGTCCGTTGTAAATTACTTGTTATTATATATGCTTAGGTTTAGGTTAATAATATTTAGGATTTGTTGTTGTTATGTTATTCATGCTTAATAATGCTTAATATACGATGGATTTGTTGTTGTTATGTTGTTGTTTAGGAGTTATTTATGCTTTAGGATTTGTTGTTGTTATGTTGTTGTTTAGGAGTTGTTATTGTTGTTATGTTATGTTATGTTATTATATATGCTTAGGTTTAGGTTAATAATGTTTAGGATTTGTTGTTGTTATGTTATTCATGCTTATGTTGTGTCGCTCGCTCCCGCCGACACAACCCTTGCCACCGCCGCATCCTCCCTCGCCACCGACGAAACGGGCCGTCATATATTACGGGCCGTCATATATATAAACTTATATACGACGGTGCCGTCATATATAAGTTTATATACGACAAGATATATACGACGGCCACAAACCGTCGTATATAAACCACTGCCGTCGTATATAGATTATATACGACGGCTTTTGCCTTATATACTGACGGGAATCCTGTAGTGCATAGTGGGTAAAAGATAGCCTGGGTCCCGTCCACCTGCTGAGGCGGGCCCAGCGTAGCCACGTGTCCTTGGCCCTAAGGTCAGCCCTAGGGCTGCCACGTGCGCTTGAGTTCCAGAGCCGACACGTGCCCTGGGCTCTAGTCTGAACCTCCCCGCTAAGGTGAGGTCCGGGGCTGCCACGTGTCCTCTGGCTTAGAGCCTCTTCCCTGCTGAGGACAGCTCCGAGGCTGACACGTGCCCTGGGCTCCGGTTCGAGCCTCCCCGCTGAGGTGAGGTCCGGAGTTGCCACGTGTCTCCTGGCTTGGAGCCACCTCCCTGCTGAGGGAAACACCGGAGCTGACACGTGCCCCTGGGCTCCGGTCCGAGCCTCCCCACTGAGGTGAGGTCTGGAGCTGCCACGTGTCTCTTGGCTCAGAGCCACCTTCTTGCTGAAGACAGCTCCGGGGCTGACACGTGCCCTGGGCTCCGGCCCGAGCCTCCCCGCTGAGGTGAGGTCCGGAGCTGCCACGTGTCTCTTGGCTTAGAGCCACCTCCCTGCTAAGGAAAGCTCCGGAGCTGCCACGTGCCCTGAGCTCCGGTCTGAGCCTCCCCGCCGAGGTAAGGTCCGGGGTTGCCACGTGTCCCCTGGCTCCAAACCCGTCGATAAGAGATCCGAAGCCGCCACATGCCCCACGATCCGTTGGGGGCCGTGGGTCTACAAAGTCAATGTGGAAGTGCGCTGTCAGCCCATGCATTCAAGGCTCGTTCCTTCACCAGAAGCATGGCACACTACACACGCCACCGTCCTCTACCCGTTCACCATTACGGTGACAAGACAGGACGGCAAGGCATGACAACGATACAGTGCCGCTTGACGGCATGAAGCCTCCCAAGCAGGACGAGAAGACGCGGCGACATGACGACGTCTTCATCATCACCTGACACACGGACAGGAGCGCTCAGCGCACCAGGCGGCGGGACTTAACTCCCCTTCCGACTACTCTACTCATAGGACGAAGCCCTAGATCATGTATAGGGTTCACATAGCTTCAGGGCCACCTGTCGGGCCCTAAGCCACATTGTAACCACCCCGGCCTTGGACTATAAAAGGACCGGGGTGACCACCGGACAGATGGTTGGTTCCCGAACTCCACACTCGTAACCCTCACAAGCACATACAAAAAGGCAATACATCAAGCACTCCCGTGGACGTAGGGTATTACGCTCCGGCGGCCCAAACCACGTAAATCTCAGTGTTCATCCACTCTCCCGAACCTAATGGCGAAGGGTGCCAAGCCCCCTCCGATCAAAGAACCTCGTGGGCTGCTTCCATAGCAGGCCGGGAGGAGTGTCACAGCTCACACACTCTGACATTTAGCACGCCAGGAAGGGGAGCTTCTTGCGCTCTCCACGCGACCATGGTGAACATCACTTCTCATGGCAAGACTTCTCGCCCAACTCGCCTTCGTCTCCAGGCGGGAGACGACAAGGCTACCTCCCGCTCCAGAGCGGGCAGGTTTGGCCATGTTGGCGATCAGACGACCGGCATACCATCAGCACCCACAGCGTCTAAATCTGGCCGAACCGGCGACCGGATCGCTGATATCCCTGCGGTGCCTACAGCGCCCAGGTCGGGACAGGCCGGCGACCGTGCAGACGGTGTGCCACCGGCGCTCACACCGCCAGAGGCTGCTTCCTTTCAGCAGCCCTCTACTCCAACGGTGGCGACAGCACCACCACGACCGAGCCCGAAGAGCATGCTGGCCACAGCACGCGCTCTGCTCCAGAACCCTCCGGGCGAAGGTGCCACCCCCGTAGAAGTAGAGCAGTGGCCACACGACGTCGACCATCTCGTCGCTGCTGCCATGAACTCTCCTGCCTACAGGAGACAGCAGGCTGAGCCCTCGCTGGCCCAATCGCGTACGCCGACGGTGGCCCGTGGGACGGCAGCCGCACACGTGACGGCTACATCTGACCTCAGGGTCGAGCTGAACCGTCGCCTTGCAAGCAAAGATGGTGGCACCACCATCGAACAACGCCGAGAGAGGTGTCACAACCTCGAAGGAGAGTACCGCTCTCTGAGCGCTGTACCAGCGGGTCGCGCTCCGCCTACACCTGCCTCTCCAGGGGCAGTAGGAGGCTGCATGGCGCTTGCCCTGCACCTTCGCATGGTGGTATGACCACCCATGTTCCGGACCCACCTGCTAGAAAAATACGACGGGACAGTCAACCCCGCTGAGTTTCTGCAGATCTACTCCACCTCCATCCTAGCTGCACGAGGGGATGAGGCCGTCATTGTAAAAGTCCCAAAAATGCAAAGTCAATAAAGTGAATGGTGATTCCCATTTGTGTTTGGAATGCATGAAAATGGGACTTAAAAAAATTTATACACGTGATGATGCACATGAGTGTCCAACCAAACGAGCTCTCACGTTCATTTGAAATGTGTTATGCCAATGTTGAATTAACATCATGTGTAAAGTTCTCATGTGTAAGAGGGAGTCTAAATTCAGATTGGAACTCAAATGTTTCCCACAAGTTACTGCCAAAAAGTTGGAGTACACATGTACCCTCATAACATTGAATTCGAGGAAATTCATGGTGGCCACATCCTGATTTTAGGATGGGCTAAAAAGGGGTTAAATACGATCATTTCTAAATTTGAGCGGAATTCAAATTTGAAAGTGCAATTCACACTGGATTTGGTTTATTCAAAATCCAGACCACGTTTAAACTCCTGAAATATCAGATTCACTACAGGAAACCTAACACATTACGACGGCCAAGTTATTTACGATGGCTAGCCGTCGTAAGTAACCTAACTTACAACGGCGCACAGCGACCGTCGTAAGTAAACTAACTTACGACGGCCTTAGGCTCACGGCCATCGTAAGACCGTCGTAAGTTACCACGGCCGTATCCCTAAGCCGTCGTAAGTTAAAGAGCTGTCGTAAACTAAGAGTTACTTACGACAGCTTAGGTTACAGCCGTCGTAAGTTGCGGGTTTAAACCGCCGCCTAGGTCTGGGCTCGGGCTCATTCAGCCCGAGCCCGAGCCTGCCGCCGCCGCCGCCGCCCCCAGAGCTGCCGCCCCGCGCCGCTGCTGCCGCCGCCCCGCGCCACTGCTGCCGCCGCCCCGTGCCGCTGCTGCCACGCCCCGCGCCGCTGGCAGCGCCGCCGTCGCTACCGATGTCCCACGGCCCCCCGCGCCGCCCCTGCTACATGCCGCCCCGAGGTCCCCCGGCCCCCCACACCGCCCCTGCTGCGCGCCGCCCCAAGGTCCCCGGCCTCCCCACGCCACTTGCGCCGCCCGCGCTCCCCCGGCCACGCCGCCGCCCGGGCGCCGCCGCTACGCCTTAAGCCCACCCCGCTTCGCCGCCACTTTGAGGTACGCTTTATTTACTAATTAATTTAGTTTGTTTAGGAATTAATTTAGTTTATTTAGTAATTAATTTAGTTCGTGTAGTAATTAATTTAGTTTATTTGGTTCATTTACTAAGTATATATATATATATATATATATATATATATATATATATATATATATATATATATATATATATATATATATATATATATATATATATATATGCTTTGGGCCGACTCAGTCTGACACAACCCATATATGGCCTGACACGGGCCATTTAAAGGTCAATGGCCATGGACAGGCGCCGTCGAGACAACCGTTGAGAACTGTAAAAGTCCCAAAAACTTGTGAACGGAAAACTTAAGCTATGAATAAAGTTGAGTTTATATGCAAGAAATGGGACTTACAAAAACTTTTGTTTACTCATGAAAGTGTTGGCATGAGCAATAAAAACTTTGAATTCAGTTTGAATTAAGAGGGTCACTTCCAAAAGAGGAGGGGCCATCTCCAAAGAGGAAAATGCAAACTGATGTTTAAAAAGTTGTATTTGCAATGACCAACTCAAGGATCAGAGGGCATATTCAAACTCCCCAGGTTCAAATTATAGAGGGGGCAAATTTGGAGCCAATTTGGAGGTGCTTTGGTAGGAATATCAAAGGAACTTGTAAATTCCATCCAAATTTGAATTTAAATTTGGAACTGTGGCATAAATTGTCAAACAACAAAATGGCTTTTGAAATTGGATCCCTCCTAGCTGAATTTGCAATGGGTCAGAATTCGGAGATCTTTTGGTGCAGAGAGGGGCTGTGGGGCCCACTTGTCATAGAGAGGGGGGGTCATGACTTACTGCTTAACTCTGCCTCTGTGTGTTGGTTCCCACCCAAGCTGCTGAGGTCGCTCCCGGCGCCACCGAGCCACGCGGTTGCCACCTCCTGCTCGAGCTCCTCCCCCCATGTGCGGGCGCCCGAGGCGGTTCATCCGGCGCTTATCCCTCCCACCGAAGCAAACACGAAGCCTCTCACTCGTACCGTGGCCTCCTTTTGCTTCCGCGCCCGAAAAACAACCGCCGGCGACGCCTCCGTTTCCCTCGGTTGTCCACCAGCTCGCGTCCTCTTCTGCTCGAGCCGTCCACACGAAAAGGGAGCGCAGTCGAGTGCACAAGATCCTCCACAGCTCGGCCCCATCGTTCCTGGCTCGTGGGGCGCCCAAATCAACGATCAACGTGAGGTACTAACGCTCACCGGCGAGAGGGCGACTCGGGTCACCGTGGACAGCTCATACCGAGGCTTTTCACGGCCGAGCAAGCACCCTCCGAGACACGCCGGGACGTCACGCTGCTCTCCCCCGAGTTTCAGCCCAAGCCATGCAACGTAGCTTGGGAATTTCAAGTTTTTCCCTCGGACGAGGAAAACCTACCCGCTGGTAAGAACTGTTGAAATTAACGCTTAATTCGCGGTTAAAGTTGTTCATTTTGCGCACACAAGAGCTAGAGAGGATAGGGAACCTTTTTCCTCCACAACCCTAGCTAGAAACCCCGGGGTTACAGCTAATTTTGAGCTTTCCGATCGGCGGCCATGGCGGGAACGCGCGGGCGCACGGTGACAACCGAGTTGCCGCCATTTCCTAGCCAGGATGAGGCCACGCCGAGCTTTCCTGACCTCCACTGATGCTTTAGAGCGGATCCGCCGAGCTTTTGGCGGGCTAGTGTGCTCGGGCGACGGTGCCGATCATCACCGAAGGCCGCGGCTCATCGCCGGCCTACTTCCGGCCACCAGCAGCCCGAGCCAACCCCGTAGACATGTTCCCCGACCCTGAAAACCCCCAGGCGGAGAGTACCGAGCTGGGGGACGGCCGGGAAGCCGACTCCGGCGAGCTCCGACGAGTCTTCGGCGAGGGGGCGGCGCGGGAAGAGGGGGACGGGCCGAGGTTGAAGACGACCGGCCGGTCCCACCTGTCAGCGGCGATATTTTAAATCTTCGATCCGCTGCGGCCCCGGATCCGGTGTGGTGGCGCGGGAAAATATCTGTGGCCCCGTGTGGATCGTGTTTCAGTGGTCGACACGTGGCCCTGTGGCCCACAGGGAGTTTGAACTTTTCCCGGATTAAATTTGAATTCCAGGTTTGGTTCAAACTTTGGATCTGCATAACTTTTGCTAGAGAGCTCCAAAATTAGTGATTGAAATTGGGTTGGATTCAGGATGAAAATCTATATCCAAATATACAACCCAATTTTCATGAAAACCAATAGAAAATTCTGGAAAATTCTTTAAAGCTTTTCAGCAAAAGAATTTTAGAGGGAGTTTGGTCCATCCAAAATTCCCCAAATTTTGCCAGAATATTCTTTAGGATAGTAGGAGACTCCTGTAAAAGTGTCAGCTCATTTTGAGTTGATTTAATTAGAGTAATTCTGATTCCAAGTTTCTGTATTCAAATGAATACAGAAACATTTTCAGGAAATTTTCAAAACTTGGAAATTCAATTCTAGTCATTCCTTAGCTCCAAAAAATCCTAGGAATATTCATGCATACTCCCTGAGCTATGTATGGAATTATATTTCACTTAGATTTGCATGAAAGTGCAAGTTTAATCAGAATTAATTCCTTTATGCTTAAATGCTTAGGGAATTGTTCTGGGTGATCCACTTAGTGGAATGTTCTGAATTTTGGTCCAGAGAACTTTCTTGTGACAAGGAACTCCCAAGAAAATTCCCAGCTCCATTGGAGCCCTGGATCATTAGTGTTCTGTTCAACCATTAGTTGATCTCCCCACCCAAGTGATGAACCTCACTTCTCACTTGAGGATAATGCTTAGACACACATCCAAACCACCACCCCAGCGTCATTTTAAATTCTTAAACAAAGTTCCAGTTTCAAACTTGTCTGGAGCATTTGTTAGCTAAAAGTTTTACAATTGAAGATATGCATGTTCCTAACGTGTAGTGTTTAAACATGGAAGAGTGAAGGAGAAGGTGAACTTGGATCAAGGAACAAGAAGGGTATAAGTTTAACTTCAAGGCATCAGCAACTAACCCCATATCATCTGACTTTAGTCACCTGCAAAACCAAGGCAAGCCCCGGTTTGCACTTAAGTTGTATTTAAAGCTTTTCCTTTGTTCACTACATTTGGTCGAGGTTTGTATGTGCATTAGGTCAAGGATGAGTGATACTCCACTTGCATAACCAAACATGAACCCTGAGGTCAAGGGTAGAAATGTGTCATCGCTGTAGAATAGGGCAATGCTAATTAGGCTAGGACATCCGGTAGAAGACGAGTAGTTGGAAACTACTCGCGAGCTATAGTTCAGAATATCATAAGTATGGTTGGGGAAGGAAGCAAACTAAAGTTTACATTTCTAAAGATGAGACCGTGCAGAGGGGTTAGGCTGTGACAAGACGAGGTCTTGGTCGAGTAGCTCTGCCTGTGTCGGTTAAGGACCGATGCGTATGCCGCGTCCAGGAGCAAGTATTGAGTTGTGTACCGGATGCTTACTGATATATGGGAACCAGGAAACCGATGTACCAGGTTCACTGGATTGTAGAGGCATACCACATCGTCTCGTTAGACCTATGAGCCCGAGACGGCGCAACCGGTTCTACAGTTTAGTGTCCTGAGAAAGGTTGCCACATACGACGTAATGAAGGACGCCAAAGATGGGTCTTCAGAGGCGGGTGTATGTGTCGAGTTATCCGGGTAGTGTTTGATTCGAATCACCGTCCCTCGCGATTATTGAGTACCGCTTGCTCCCATGTTGTGACGTAGTTAATCAACTTGTGTGGTAACAGTTTGCAAAAGTATAATTGCTGCTATGATGATGTTAAGTTGCATGAAAACCATGTTTGAAGTAGAGATAGAGCTAACTAAAGTTATTTTCTACCTTGGGGCAAGTAACATTGGAATGAAGCGTTTCTTGTTTGATTGTGGAGTTCCAATGTTGCTGATCGCAAGGTCATTATTAATATGGCTAAAATTTGAAAGTTAAGGATGAACTCGTAGGCGAGTCTTTTCGCAAATGACAGGTTGAGGTCTTAGGTTACTTTCATCTAGAGTTTCATGTCTTAGGAGAGACGGTTAAGTCTTGCTGAGCCTTGTGCTCACTCTTGCTATATAAGTGGTTTTGCAGGTAAAGCTCGACGCTATAAAGAGGGTTGTCCGGTGAGACTCGGAAACTTCCAAGTCATGTCACACTTGGAGAACCTAGCCGCTGCCTTGTCTTCGTGTTGCTAGCGAGAGGAGTCCGCGGGATGGACCTCTTCTCGGTGCTTCATAGTTATTCAACATGAGCTGGTTATAGACTTCCGCTGTTGCTAATTTGTGTAAATTATTTACAAAGAATAATTGTAACCTTCCGCTTTTGATTTATGTAATACTGTGTTCCTTATATGTGTGCTGTTGGGTGCCGCATAACACGGCACCACCCAATGCGATTCCTCGGGCAAGGCGGCACGACCCCGTGATCGGGATCGGGCCCCCTCAGCGTGGTATCAGAGCCGCATTGGTAATAGCGCACGGAATAAGGAGCGTATTACGACAAAAACTTAGGATACAGTGAGGAAACGATATTAGGCCCACATAAGGACTATAGTAGTATAGTTACTTAAAGTGGCACACTAACATATGTGTTATATTTCTGAATTTTGATTATGTAACGACGCACCTACGATCGGGTAAGAATGGTAAGGAACGCCACCGAAAGCGGTTCAATTTCGGTTAGCTCCCCTGATGAGGAAAGTGGTTCAGGGATAGGTCTCACAGCCTTGTGTGAGACGTTAATATGAAGCTCTTGGACTCTCCATGTTCCTGAGTTCATATGAAACGCTGATCCCTAGCGTGCATTAGGCAAGTAAGTGGAGACCCCATCGCGTGGTCAGTAATGCGATAGTGTGTTCGTCTAGAAATAGCCCAGGAGGACATACGCAGCGCTTGCCATCGGCGTGCCCTGCAGGGCAGTAGGTGGTATCTGTTGGGTTGATAACATTCCCAACCGTGACGACCCGTTCATGACATACTCAGGTTTCCCGTCGTGTGGTGTTGAAACACGATCACGTACCTTGAGACGTGACTTAACTCAAGGACGGCCGTATGGCAATGATACGGGCGTTTGTATTTACTTTTAAATATGGAACTGCCTGAAATGAAACAAACCTTTGAGTGCACCATTATTGAGTGTTTTTCTGCAGGTACTAACCACGTACGTATCCCGTGTAGTACACGTGTGTGAGAGACCGTCTTAGTGCCACTGATAATACGTATATGCCGGTATAATCCGGTTTAGGATTTTCTTTTGGTGAGGCAACGTAGTACCGACATGTTCTTACGGTGCATCGACATCATACTACACTTAATAACCTCTTCCCTATTAAGAAATAATTCATGAGCTAACTTTCAATTAAAAATGGAAGTTTGAAACAAATATTAGTTATTGAACTCTTATTTTGAGCTAAGATTCAAATGAGAGTATAACTAGGTGTCAAAGTTTTCAAAAACAGAGTGCTCTGTTTCTGGCAGAAATGTTTGCTGGACTTTGAAAGAGCATAACTCTGAGTATATTTAACCAATTAAGGTGTATGATACAGTTCTGGAAAGATTTTCAAGTGCTCCACAATTTATTTGTAGACCTAAAGAGCAGAATCACACGTTAAATTGGTGAAAAGCCCAGTTGAAGGCAAACTGTTCAGAACCAGGACAGTACCAGAAACCTCTCTGGACCTTTCTGTTTTTAAGCCATAACTTCCTGTAGAAAAATCCTTAAGGAGCACATAAGTACTTGTTGGAAAGCTACTAAATTATACTAAAACTTTGGTATTGAACTCAAGTCAAGAATCTGTTGATAACTTGAGTAAAATTTGGAGTTTGTGTGAACTGGTCAGGGTAGTCCCGCTGATTAGTTAAGCGTACTTAAGATTTGTTTAAACATGAATGTGGTTATGCTTTCATAAAGTTCATGACATGTTCATGTTTTACTTATATTTACTTACTACTGAGATAGAATTTTGATTGACTCAAAATTTTGTTTCGTGCAGTATGGTACGTACACATTCTCAAATGGAGCTTGGAGGTTCAAGTCGAGGTGGGAATGACTCGACTTCATCACAAGAGCCATCGCCAACCGGATTGGCTGGAATTATGGCAAAGATGAATGAAACTCTCCAAACTCTAGTTCAGCAAGGCATAGATCGAGAAGCTCAACGTCACATGACAACCCAGAGCACGTATCTGGATTTCTTGGCGACACAACCGCCTGTATTCTCCGAGGCGGCTGACCATTGTGAAGCAAATCACTGGTTACGTGTCATTGAGTCCAAGCTTGGGTTGATCCGGTGTGACGAATTCTCGAAGACTCTATATGCCGCTCAACAGCTTCACGGCTTTGCTGGAGCATGGTGGGCAGAGTACCTTGCTGTTCAACCAGCGGGACATCGTGTCACATGGGCGGAGTTCCAGGCTGCATTTCGTGCTCGTTTTATCCCTGCGGGCATAATGCAAACCAGTCTGGATGAGTTCTGGAGTCTGAAGCAAGGGGACAGGAGTGTTATTGAGTATGCGAAGGAATTCAATCGCTTAGCTCAATATGTCCCTGACTATGTGAAGTCACCAGCCATGAAGGGTTATCATTTTTATCGAGGGCTGACCGCTAGGCTGCGATGTGAATTGGCTCAAGTTAGCCAAGAGAGTTTTGATGAGTTTGTGAGCTGTGCTATCGCTCAAGAATATTATTCCAACCTCTACCTCAAAGAAAAGAGGGAGAGGGACTCATCACAAGATGAAGACAATCGTCTACCTCAGAAGTATCGGTTGGTGATCCGTTCACCTTCCGGTCGAGAGATTCCACAAGAGGTGCAATCATTCTGGGAGTGTGACGACTCTTCTACTTCACAGAGGTCTTATTCACCTCTACCGCAGCCGCAACTTGTTTCTTATGCACCTCAGTATCAACAAGGTGCACTAGAATATTATTACCCTCAAGAGGTTGAAGATGAACAAGGTGATTTCTCAGCTAAACCAAGTGCTGTCCCACTTCACAATGTCAATGAAGCTACTGGACCGAGCAGCAACAATGTGTCGGCGGGTCCAGTTCCACAGAGTGATCTTGGACAGCCAAGAAAAGCTATGTCCAAAGTGGGAACAGTCAATTATGTGTCAGTCGATGATCTGCCAAAGGGAGGACCTGTTCTTGCCGGCAGGTTCACCTTAAATGACAAGCCGGTTGTCATTTTATTCGACTCTGGTGCAACACATAACTTCATTAGCCGGGCAACGGTAATCCGGGATCAGATCTCCACAACTGTCACAAAAGGTTCTTACCTTATTTATTCGCCAGGTGGAGACATATCAACTAATGAAGTCGTCTCTCGAGCACCACTTTGCTTGGGTGGAAAAATTTATCCTACCACCCTCATCATTCTCGAAGACCAAGGAATTAATGCCATATTGGGGATATCATGGTTGACCTTCCACAAGGCTGTTCTGGACATCGAGAACAGGAGTGTTCACTTGGACTCTCCACTTCACGGACGTCAAACTTTGTATCTCGGCGAAGCGGTTTCTAAAGGCCCGGAAGTATGTAATGCCGAGGTGTGCAAGTTAGAAGACATTCCGGTAGTCCGTGAATATCCAGACGTGTTTCCCGAAGATCTTCCAGGCTTACCACCTGAGCGCGAGGTGGAATTCAAAATAGAATTGATGCCGGGAACTACGCCGATCTCTCGGAGACCATACAAAATGGCTCCGAATGAATTAGCCGAGCTGAAGGAGCAACTCAAAGATCTGACGGACAAGGGGTTTATTCGTCCAAGTTCATCACCATGGGGTTGCTCAACTTTGTTTGTGAAAAAGAAGGATGAGACGCTGAGGCTATGCGTCGATTATCGTCCTTTAAATGCTGTGACCATAAAGAACAAGTATCCACTACCAAGAATTGATATCCTCTTCGATCAACTAGTGGGTGCTAAAGTCTTCTCCAAGATGGACTTAAGGTCAGGATATCATCAAATCAAGATTCGCGCGGAAAATGTCCCGAAAACAGCATTCTCGACAAGATATGGGCTCTATGAATATCTTGTCATGTCATTTGGGTTGACCAATGCTCCGGCCCACTTTATGTATCTTATGAACTCGGTGTTCATGCGGGAGCTAGATCAGTTCGTCGTGGTATTCATCGACGACATCTTGGTCTATTCCAAATCTGAAGAGGAACACGCTAAACATTTGCAGATTGTGCTCCAACGACTGAGAGATCACAAGCTCTATGCAAAGTTTAGTAAATGTGAATTCTGGATCAACCAAGTGCCATTTCTTGGGCACATTATTTCAGCATAAGGCATTGCTGTTGATCCAAGCAAGATTGAACAAGTGCTGAAGTGGAAGTCTCCAACATCAGTCCATGAAGTTCGTAGCTTCTTGGGTTTGGCGGGATATTACCGGAGGTTCATCCCGAGCTTCTCAAAAATCTCCAAACCTATGACGGAGCTACTGAAGAAGGGCATCAAATATGATTGGAGCAAGCCATTTGAGGAAGCTTTTCAAGCGTTGGTGAAACACCTCATAACAGCCCCGGTTCTAGCTCAACCGGATACAACCAAGCCGTTTGATGTTTATTGTGATGCGTCGGGCATCGGGCTTGGTTGTGTACTCATGCAAGGAGGACGTGTGGTCGCATATGGATCACGGCAATTACGGAATCATGAGCAACATTATCCAACTCATGATCTCGAGCTTGCTGCCGTGGTACTAGCTTTGAAGATGTGGAGACATTACCTATTGGGAAATCTGGTTCATCTCTACACCGACCACAAAAGTTTGAAGTACATATTCACTCAAAAGGAGTTGAATATGCGGCAACGGCGATGGTTGGAGTTGATCAAGGACTATGAGATTGATATTCATTATCATCCGGGCAAGGCAAATGTGGTTGCCCATGCACTTAGCCGGAAGTCTCATATTCATAACCTAACCATGATGCCGATAGAAGAGGAAGAACCAAGTCTTTACTTGGTTCCATTTGGAGCTCTGCATAACCTAGCCCTCATACCCACAATAAGAGAGGAGGTGATGGAAGCTCAAAGGAGAGACAAGGGCATGGCTCATATCAAAAGGAGGTTAAAGAATGGGGAAATGAAATGTTTCCGGTTAGATGATGAAGACACTCTATGGTTCAAGGAACGGATAGTCGTACCCCGTGATATGAGGCTGCGGAAGAAAATTTTGGATGAGGCTCACTTATCCAAATTTTCTATTCATCCGGGCAGCAACAAGATGTACCAAGAATTGAGGACTAAATTCTGGTGGACCCGGATGAAGAGAGAAGTTGCTAAATACGTATCAGAATGTGATACGTGTCGGCGAGTTAAAGCCGACCACATGAAGAAAGCGGGAACCTTACAACCGTTAAGCGTTCCGGCATGGAAGTGGGAGGATATTAGTATGGACTTCATCGTTGGACTACCTCTCACGGCTAATAAGCATGATTCGATTTGGGTAATCGTGGATCGGTTAACCAAATCAGCACGCTTCATTCCGGTGCGTACCAAATACAGCGCCAAAAAGTATGCGGAGTTGTACATAGCACGAATCTTTTGCTTGTATGGGGTTCCCCGTACCATTGTGTCCGACAGAGGATCGCTGTTCGTATCCCGCTTCTGGGAACAGCTGCACACATCCTTGGGAACTAAATTAATTCGAAGCTCCGCGTATCACCCTCAAACCGATGGGCAAACTGAGAGGGTGAATCAAATACTTGAAGATATGCTGAGAGCATGTGCCATTCATCACGGTAAGAGCTGGGATGATCACTTACCGTTGGCGGAGTTCTCATATAACAACGGGTATCAATCAAGTATCAAAATGGCGCCTTATGAAGCTCTCTACGGCCGGAAGTGCCGCACACCCTTGAACTGGTGTGAATCCGGCGAGAGGGCAACTTACGGGATTGATCTCGTAAATGAAGCAGAAGAGCGGGTAAGGCTTATTCAAGCAAATCTTAAAGCCGCTCAGTCCAGACAAAAGAGCTATGCGGATAAGAGACGTCGTCCTCTGAATTTCCATGTTGGGGACCACGTATACCTCCGCGTATCTCCCATGAAGGGCATTCACCGATTCGGAGTGAAAGGAAAATTAGCTCCGCGCTTTATCGGTCCCTTCGTCATCATTGAAGGATGTGGACCCGTGGCATACCGTTTGGAGCTACCGGCAGCCTTAGCCGGAGTGCATAACGTCTTTCACATATCCCAGTTGCGGAAGTGTTTGAAAGTTCCAACGGAAATCCTCGCGGGAGACAACAGATTTGAAGCCGGACCTCACTTATGTTGAGCGACCAACCCGGATAATTGATGTAAAGACTCGCGAGACCAGGAATCGGACGCTGCGATCTTTCAAGGTGCTATGGGAAAATCACACGTCCGACGAAGCTACATGGGAAAGCGAGGAGTATTTGCAACGCAATCATCCGGAGTTGTTAGAGGCGTATGTTGAGTAACTGTGCTCTCTATGTTGTCCTTAATCATGAATCTCGGGACGAGATTCTTTTTAAGGGGGGAGGAATGTAAAAGTCCCAAAAACTTGTGAACAGAAAACTTAAGCTATGAATAAAGTTGAGTTTATATGCAAGAAATGGGACTTACAAAAACTTTTGTTTACTCATGAAAGTGTTGGCATGAGCAATAAAAACTTTGAATTCAGTTTGAATTAAGAGGGTCACTTCCAAAAGAGGAGGGGCCATCTCCAAAGAGGAAAATGCAAACTGATGTTTAAAAAGTTGTATTTGCAATGACCAACTCAAGGATCAGAGGGCACATTCAAACTCCCCAGGTTCAAATTATAGAGGGGGCAAATTTGGAGCCAATTTGGAGGTGCTTTGGTAGGAATATCAAAGGAACTTGTAAATTCCATCCAAATTTGAATTTAAATTTGGAACTGTGGCATAAATTGTCAAACAACAAAATGGCTTTTGAAATTGGATCCCTCCTAGCTGAATTTGCAATGGGTCAGAATTCGGAGATCTTTTGGTGCAGAGAGGGGCTGTGGGGCCCACTTGTCATAGAGAGGGGGGGTCATGACTTACTGCTTATGTCTGCCTCTGTGTGTTGGTTCCCACCCGAGCTGCTGAGGTCGCTCCCGGCGCCACCGAGCCACGCGGTTGCCACCTTCTGCTCGAGCTCCTCCCCCCACGCGCGGGCGCCAGAGGCGGTTCATCCGGCGCTTATCCCTCCCACCGAAGCAAACACGAAGCCTCTCACTCGTACCGTGGCCTCCTTTTGCTTCCGCGCTCGAAAAACAACCGCCGGCGACGCCTCCGTTTCCCTCGGTTGTCCACCAGCTCGCGTCCCCTTCTGCTCCAGCCGTCCACACGAAAAGGGAGCACAGTCGAGGGCACAAGATCCTCCACAGCTCGGCCCCGTCGTTCCTGGCTCGTGGGGCGCCCAAATCAACGATCAACGTGAGGTACTAACGCTCACCGGCGAGGGGGCGACTCGGGTCACCGTGGGCAGCTCATACCGAGGCTTTTCACGGCCGAGCAAGCACCCTCCAAGACGCGCCGGGACGTCACGCTGCTCTCCCCTGAGTTTCAGCCCAAGGCATGCAACGTAGCTTGGGAATTTCAAGTTTTTCCCTCGGACGAGGAAAACCTACCCGTGGGTAAGAACTGTTGAAATTAACGCTTAATTCGCGGTTAAAGTTGTTCATTTTGCACACACAAGAGCTAGAGAGGATAGGGAACCTTTTTCCTCCACAACCCTAGCTAGAAACCCCGTGGTTACAGCTAATTTTGAGCTTTCCGATCGGCGGCCATGGCGGGAACGCGCGGGCGCACGGTGACAACCGAGTTGCCGCCATTTCCTAGCCAGGATGAGGCCACGCCGAGCTTTCCTGACCTCCACTGATGCTTTAGAGCGGATCCGCCGAGCTTTTGGCGGGCTAGTGTGCTCGGGCGACGGTGCCGATCATCACCGAAGACCGCGGCTCGTCGCCGGCCTACTTCCGGCCACCAGCAGCCCGAGCCAACCCCGTAGACATGTTCCCCGACCCTGAAAACCCCCAGGCGGCGAGTACCGAGCCGGGGGACGGCCGGGAAGCCGACTCCGGCGAGCTCCGACGAGTCTCCGGCGAGGGGGCGGCGCGGGAAGAGGGGGACGGGCCGAGGTTGAAGACGACCGGCCGGTCCCACCTGTCAGCGGCGATATTTTAAATCTTCGATCTGCTGTGGCCCCGGATCCGGTGTGGTGGCGCGGGAAAAGATCTGTGGCCCTGTGTGGCTCGTGTTTCAGCGGTCGACACGTGGCCCTGTGGCCCACAGGCAGAGTTTGAACTTTTCCCGGATTAAATTTGAATTCCAGGTTTGGTTCAAACTTTGGATCTGCATAACTTTTGCTAGAGAGCTCCAAAATTAGTGATTCAAATTGGGTTGGATTCAGGATGAAAATCTCTATCCAAATATACAACCCAATTTTCATGAAAACCAATAGAAAATTCTGGAAAATTCTTTAAAGCTTTTCAGCAAAAGAATTTTAGAGGGAGTTTGGTCCATCCAAAATTCCCCAAATTTTGCCAGAATATTCTTTAGGATAGTAGGAGACTCCTGTAAAAGTGTCAGCTCATTTTGAGTTGATTTAATTAGAGTAATTCTGATTCCAAGTTTCTGTATTCAAATGAATACAGAAACATTTTCAGGAAATTTCCAAAACTTGGAAATTCAATTCTAGTAATTCCTTAGCTCCAAAAAATCCTAGGAATATTCATGCATACTCCCTGAGCTATGTATGGAATTATATTTCACTTAGATTTGCATGAAAGTGCAAGTTTAATCAGAATTAATTCCTTTATGCTTAAATGCTTAGGGAATTGTTCTGGGTGATCCACTTAGTGGAATGTTCTGAATTTTGGTCCAGAGAACTTTCTTGTGACAAGGAACTCCCAAGAAAATTCCCAGCTCCATTGGAGCCCTGGATCATTAGTGTTCTGTTCAACCATTAGTTGATCTCCCCACCCAAGTGATGAACCTCACTTCTCACTTGAGGATAATGCTTAGACACACATCCAAACCACCACCCCTGTGTCATTTTAAATCCTTAAACAAAGTTCCAGTTTCAAACTTGTCTGGAGCATTTGTTAGCAAAAAGTTTTACAATTAAAGATATGCATGTTCCTAACGTGTAGTGTTTAAACGTGGAAGAGTGAAGGAGAAGGTGAACTTGGATCAAGGAACAAGAAGGGTATAAGTTGAACTTCAAGGCATCAGCAACTAACCCCATATCATCTGACTTTAGTCACCTGCAAAACCAAGGCAAGCCCCGGTTTGCACTTAAGTTGTTTTTAAAGCTTTTCCTTTGTTCACTACATTTGGTCGAGGTTTGTATGTGCATTAGGTCAAGGATGAGTGATACTCCACTTGCATAACCAAACATGAACCCTGAGGTCAAGGGTAGAAATGTGTCATCGCTGTAGAATAGGGCAATGCTAATTAGGCTAGGACATCCGGTAGAAGACGAGTAGTTGGAAACTACTCGCGAGCTATAGTTCAGAATATCATAAGTGTGGTTGGGGAAGGAAGCAAACTAAAGTTTACATTTCTAAAGATGAGACCGGGCAGAGGGGTTAGGCTGTGACAAGACGAGGTCTTGGTCGAGTAGCTCTGCCTGTGTCGGTTAAGGACCGATGCGTATGCCGCGTCCAGGAGCAAGTATTGAGTTGTGTACCGGATGCTTACTGATATATGGGAACCAGGAAACCGATGTACCAGGTTCACTGGATTGTAGAGGCATACCACATCGTCTCGTTAGACCTATGAGCCCGAGACGGCGCGACCGGTTCTACAGTTTAGTGTCCTGAGAAAGGTTGCCACATACGACGTAATGAAGGACGCCAAAGATGGGTCTTCAGAGGCGGGCGTATGTGTCGAGTTATCCGGGTAGTGTTTGATTCGAATCACCGTCCCTCGCGGTTATTGAGTACCGCTTGCTCCCATGTTGTGACGTAGTTAATCAACTTGTGTGGTAACAGTTTGCAAAAGTATAATTGCTGCTGTGATGATGTTAAGTTGCATGAAAACCATGTTTGAAGTAGAGATAGAACTAACTAAAGTTATTTTCTACCTTGGGGCAAGTAACATTGGAATGAAGTGTTTCTTGTTTGATTGTGGAGTTCCAATGTTGCTGATCGCAAGGTCATTATTAATATGGCTAAAATTTGAAAGTTAAGGATGAACTCGTAGGCGAGTCTTTTCGCAAATGACAGGTTGAGGTCTTAGGTTACTTTCATCTAGAGTTTCATGTCTTAGGAGAGACGGTTAAGTCTTGCTGAGCCTTGTGCTCACTCTTGCTATATAAGTGGTTTTGCAGGTAAACCTCGACGCTATAAAGAGGGTTGTCCGGTGAGACTCGGAAACTTCCAAGTCATGTCACACTTGGAGAACCTAGCCGCTGCCTTGTCTTCGTGTTGCTAGCGAGAGGAGTCCGCGGGATGGACCTCTTCTCGGTGCTTCATAGTTATTCAACGTGAGCTGGTTATAGACTTCCGCTGTAGCTAATTTGTGTAAATTATTTACAAAGAATAATTGTAACCTTCCGCTTTTGATTTATGTAATACTGTGTTCCTTATATGTGTTCTGTTGGGTGCCGCATAACACAGCACCACCCAATGCGATTCCTCGGGCAAGGCGGCATGACCCCGTGATCGGGATCGGGCCCCCTCAAGAACCGTGTGGTTTTGATCAAGAAGCGCTGTTGGTACGACGGTTGGAACCTAGGCCGACGGAATTTAATGTATAACTTACGACGGTCAGAACCTTGGCCGTCGTAAGCAAGTAAGCCATTGAAATTTAATCACTATTTACGAAGCTAAAACCTAAACCGTCGTAAGTTAAGAAGCCGTCGTAAATAAAGAACATAACCCTACATCTCGCAGGCCGTGCGCACGACCCACTCACGCGCGCGACCCTCCGACTGCCACCTACACCACTCCGCCTCGCTCTTGCCGAGCCGTGCCGCCTCCGCCCCGCCCTGCCATCACGCTGCCGCCCTGCCGCCGCCACCGCCGCCCCGCCGCGCCGCCTCTTGGAGCATAACTTAGGACGGCTGACCCACTTCTCTGTCTCTCTCGTTCTTTCCTTCTCTATCTCGTTCTATCCCTCTCTCTCTCTCAACTCAAAAATGAAAAATTGACATAAACCTATACAATATGCGTCATCCGTTTTGAACCGGCCCGTCTCACATGTGTTACGCATGTGAGGCGTGTAGGTTTGGAATTGTCCCTTTTTAGACAGCCTGGGAGTGACCAAGGGGGCGTGGCTTGTGATGAGACGCGGGTTTAGATCTAGACGAGATTTCGATGGCATAACCCTGTTGTTCTCTGCTGCACCATTTTCGTGCGTGAATATCAAAACGGGAAAGCTGACAGGGTTGAAGAGTCACGATCATCACATAATTATGGAAAGACTTCAACCTGTTATGTTTCAGGGCTATTTTGATGATGCGGTGTGGAAGGTGCTAGCCGATCTTAGTCACTTCTATGGACAACTCTGTGCAAAAGAAATCACGATAGAGATGATGCGTAAATTGGAGAAGGAGATACCGGTACTATTATGTAAGATGGAAATTTTTTTCCTCCAGAGTTCTTCAATCCAATGCAACATCTCCTCATCCATCTTCCATTTGAAGCTAAAGTTGGAGGTCCCGTGCAATATAGGTGGATGTATCATATTGAAAGAGCACTAAGATATCTGAAACCAATGATTCGTAACATGGCAAAGGTAGAAGGATGCATCGTCGAAGCATTTACTCTTAAAGAAGTAGGATACTTTTCAAGTGTTTACTTTACAGAGGAAAACAATGTCACCCTTCGGCAATGTGGTACAATGTGGATGAGCAACCTCCTTATAGTGATCTCTCTATTTTTGCAACAAGAGGCACTACTGTTGGTAGTTCCACTTCCTACAACTCTACCGCAAAAGTAAGGAGTGTTGCTTTCCTTTACATGTACGCGAATATAGATGAGATGGACAAATATTTCGAATAAGTGTTTGTCTTACATTTATACTAATCAGCGTATTTTGTAACACATCTTTTCTAAAAAGTTTTCTTTTCATACAGTGAATTCCACAAGCAAAATTGGACACATAGGCATCAACCTACTAGCAAACAAGTAGAAGTGATGCGACGGGAAGGAATAAACGGAGGACCTAATTTCCTATCCTTGTTTTGAGATCATGTAATATTTTCTCGTTAACTTAGCAATATTTACAAAGTATTCTTATAACTTACGAGTATTTACAATGTTTTCTTATAATAGTGCATGAAAGATGCCGACGTCCATGAAGACTTGCGACAACTATCCTATGGATTGATTAAAGTTAGGAGCTACGGTCGATATGACGTCAATGGCTACCGATTCCGTACAACTTAATTTGAATCTTTTCGTCCTCTCGCGGCAACATCTAATACCGCAGTTGTGACGAGGGCAGTCGACTCTCAAGGACGTGAAACTAATTATTATGGAATCATTAATAAAATCCTTGAATTTGTTTTTGCCGGGAATAAGGATCTTCGAGCAGTATTCTTTGAATGTGATTGGTTTGATATCAATCATGAAACTCGACTAAACCAATTTGGCATGGTGGAAGTCTAACACAACGAACGGCTACGAGGACGATTCATTTGTTCTTGCACACCAAGTAGAGCAAGTGTATTATCTATCTTATCCATTCAAAAAACTCAAAGCTTGGTGGGTTGTACATAAGGTTAGTCCTCGTGAGCGGTTATACACTCCAGGAGATGATGGTTACCATGATACTGATGAGGTTGACGAGGTTTACCAAGAAGAAGACTTGCCAGACTGAGCCTGGTGTAGGACTCGATGACTTAGTTGGAGACGCTCAAGATGTCGAGACTTCAGATATGCGTAAACGGAAATGAAATCCAGTTCAGACGCTCACGAAAGAAGATCGATGGTCTGGTTTAAGGAGTAGGGTACATGATCATGACATTGATGAATTTTGAAATTGATGATGTAACGTTTTCTTCACTAACTTAACATGGATTTTGTATATATTATCTTAGCATATTTATCAATTATTCCTTGCAACAGGATGTCGTCATCAAAGAGGAGCGGGAAGAAGGGGGCACGAGAGTTCCTCAGTCGATCACAAGACCATATCTCAGGTAGCTCGTCAGGTGCGAGCAGACGATCTCAACTGATGAGGCACCTACCAGACTTTGCGGGCCGAGCTCTGGCCTTAAACGCACAGAGGTAAATTTCAGTTGTCAATCACATTATTTTAAATTGCACTTATAAATAATTTATTCTTATCAATCCTTTAATTTTGCAGTCTGACTCACAGTCATCAGATTCAGAGTCAGAGTTTAGGGCGCCGCCACAGGCTAGCCAGCCCTCGGAGCCAGCTACCCTACCTTCGGAGCCGGCAAGTGTGGAGCCTTCGGGCTCTAGTGGTGACCAGCCTTCCGGGTCACCGAACGTGGTGCCCGCGCAGAGGCGACGGACAAGGAGGACCCACTTTGCGGCTCCTCCTCCTGTTCCTCGTGAGCGGGTCACTATTCGTCCAATTGGAGACAGGTAAAAAATCATATTCTTGGTACATATTTCATGATGTCTACAGATACTGAGATAATAAATTTTGCAGATCTTGGTACGATTGTTCGTTCACGGGCCAAGGACACCACAGGAAGGTTAACGGTGTCATCGGGGCTTTAGTGCGTCTGCACTATCCCGGTGTCATTGATGGTGTCCCTGCTTTGTCATGGGACGACTACGCTTGTGTCTCGCACAAGGTGCACGACACTCTTCAGGGGGCCGTGTGGAACGATTTTATGGTAAGTTTAAATGTTTACATTCTTCAACTCATTTAAATTGTTAATGCATATTGATTAAATGTTTGTTTTCTTAAAGCTGAGGTACCAGTTAGAGGAAACGAGCGAGAGCATGATGGAGCACGCGACACTCGTGTTCCACATAAACGCTCGGAAGCTCGTGACGTAGGTGTTGTCGTATGCCCGCATACAGGCCACTAACGACTACCAGAAACGGCATCAGCAGCAGCAGGAACGGGGTCCCTTTAGAAGGGACACCGACACATACTTGACAGAGGATCAATATGCAGAGGTAAGTTCTAATTGTTAAAAAAACTCAATAGTTACTTATGTTAACAGTTAATGATATATTGAATATGTGCAGGTTAGTATTTCCTGGTTAGAGGGTCAACCTGACGCATACCGAGCTCTCTGTCGGTATTGGGCTAGAGATGACTTCAAAGCTAAGTCCATGAGGGCTCGAGGATGCAGAGGGTCCGACGGGAAGCACACCTATGGCGCCAATGGTCATTTGCGTTTGGTTAAACGCATGGTAAGTGTATTATAAGTTTGTTTATGTGTTCATAACATATTTATCCTACTAACACGCATCTACAGGAGCGAGAGACCGGCCAGGAGCCTAGCGCGACCCAGGTTTGGAAGAGAGGTCACGGGGGAAGTGACCTGTCGTAGCCGGGGCAGTGCAGTCAGGTTGCGACCGATTGATTGATAAGTTTTCAGAATTATTCAATTTAATTATAACTAATATTATTATTGACACACTAACACCATTTCTATGTTTTTTTAGGAAAAGTACGGGCAGGAAGTCGTCAAAATACACGGTGAAGGGTACGATTGGGAAAACGCGCCAATCGACCCTCAAGCCGTGTATGCAAGCGGCGGCGGGAAGGCCCATTGCTGGTGAGTTGGTTTCTTTGATTTAGGTTTTTCACCCTTCCTTCTTTTACTTATTATTCTTCTTTCTTTTGTAGGTTTGCCATTTTCGATGGAGTTGTCGACTCGAGGTCGGCGCGACCTGCGAGAGGCACTTCATCGACGCAGACTTCGTCGGTTGGGCCGTCGAGTGGCCGTCTCTCGCAGAGGGACATGGAGTTCCGTGCCATGCAGGAGAGGCTGACGCGGACCCAGGAGGAGCACGATAGGACGAGGGCCATCCAGGAGTACCAAGCTAACTACATGGCCCAGATGCAGACAGCGATGGAGGTAAGTAATTTCAATTACTGTAGTTTACTTTCATAACATTTCAGTAATACATATGTTCTAATATTTTCCAATTATAGGCCTTAGTTTGACAGAACGGCCAACAAATCGCGATTCCTGCGTGGCAGCCGCCACAAGTGACCCCGTCACAGGAGCCCGCAGCACAGGTGCCTCCGGTACATGTAATAAACTCTTTAATATTGTATTTTTCATCTAACATAAGGAGAGAGGGAGATGTAGAGTGGTACAGAAGGGAAAGAGGGAGTGCAAGAGAGAGAGAAAGAGAGAGAGAGAGAGAGAGAGAGTGAGAGTGAGATGGAGAGATGGAGTGTTGCAATAGAGGGAGAGAGAGAGAGAGTGCGAGAGAGGGTGTGAGTGAGACTGACATAAAGAGGGGATGAATAGTACAAAGATAGAGGAACAGAGTGAGAGATGATGAAAAGTATAGAGAGAGGAAGAGAGTGAGAAAAATGAGAAAGACATTGATATCTGAATCCAAACCGTTGTAGCTACTCATGTGTTTTGTAGGGTTCGGCGACGGAGGCCTCTACTCCATCGCCACAGCTACCGGTTCCAAGAGAGACGCGTGGAGATGATTTCTTCAGCTCCGGAGGTAGTCAAGGGGGTAGTGTGTAGCCCGTTTGTCGTTTCTGTTGTGTGTGATACATATGAACTGTTGTATGAATTGTTTTATGACTGTTTACTCTATTTTGTAACTGTTTGTTCTGTGTGCTGGCCATGGAGCCAGGTTAATGCGTTTCTGTTTTTTTAAAAAAAATTACAAACATAACTTACGACGGCTACTGCCCAGAAGCCGTCGTAAGTTAGCTTCTGCTACTTACGACGGTCAGTAAAACCGTCGTAAGTTAGCCTCTGTTACTTATGACGGTCACCAGAACCGTCGTAAGTAACGTGCCTTGGGCCACCACGTGTTATGGGCCGTTACTGACGATGGTCACCAGAACCATCGTAAGTAACGTGCCTTGGGCCACCACGTGGCCTGGGCCGTTACTTACGACGGATGCGCGACTCCGTCGTAAGTTACTTTATTTACGACGGTAGCCATTGTAAGTCAGCTTATTTATGACATAATAATTACCTCGGCTTTATACCGTCGTAAGTAACGAAATACCGTCATAAGTAGCTAACTTACGACGGTTTATGACTTGATTACGATGGCCTTAGCCATCGTAAGTCCGTCGTATCCCTGTAGTGATTGAGGAGATGTACATGAATGAAGATCTTTTTGGAACATTTGGAGGATAAGAAGAGGAGTAAAGGGGGTAGACCCCACATCTCATTGAGCCACTTTAACTTGCTTCCAAAGACTTTCCTCTATTCGGTGTCGAACACACCCGAGTCTCCTCAGAGCGCCACCGAGGGCAGCCACCTCCAGCTTCTTGCATCGAGCTGGCGACCTGCTCGTGGCTTCAACACCTCACGGCATAATCCTCTCACTCACCAACCGAGCTGCAAGCGGAGAACACCTCCACGCTGCTTCCATTGTGCTGGCGACCAGCTCATGGGATTGAGTAGCTCTCGGCGTGATCTTTTGCTCACAAAAACAGCAACCCCAGGCGTTATTTCCCCCTCGCACAGGAACTGAACCGAGAGATCCGAATTTAAAGTTTTTAACCTAATGGAAGGTTAACTCCCGGTAATCAAATTCAGTTTGTGGGAATGGCTGCCAATTTTAAATTTGAAGTTGGGGATCCCCTGTTGTTTAGGGGGCAGACTACCGGTGGGACCCACATGTCATATAAACAGAGAACCATCTGATTTCTCTTCTGTGTGGGCTTGCCACCGAGGGGGTGTAGAGCTCCAGCGAGCTGCCAGTTTGCCGGCTTCCGGAGTCGGTTCACTTCCTTGTTCCTAGCTTCTCGCTAAAGGTCATGGGTTGCACAAATCAAATGTTTCTTCTCTGCCTCACACGAGCAAACCCACGGCACAGAACATCCTCTCGCGCGCTCACCAAGAACAGAACCCGGCGCCGCCTCTTCTCTGCCCTTCATCGCCGATCGGCCTCCGGCCGCTGTGGCACCCAGATGAGTTGACCAGGAGATGCGGCGGCCTCCACTGGACATCATCCGAACCTCCACAGCTCGTGTTCATCGTCCTCCGGCCAGTGCCGAGCCAACCTTTTCTCTCGGTGCAGCACGATTCACTGCTCCTCGTCTTCCGGCCGGTCCAACGCCTTTCCGGCACAACCAACACCACCCTAAGGTTCACCATGATGTCTAGAACATGCTCCCGATCTCCCTTTGCTCATCTTCACTGCCGTCGACCCGGACTTTGAAAATTGGTGCTGGTATACGTGAAGAAACACCGAAACTCAAGTCGGGAAATTCTCCCAACCGGAGTGATCGTTCGTTCTTCGGTTCAAGCCACAACATCCCACCACCCTAGCGACCTCCCATACCCAAGTGCACAGCAAACCGGCCATCCCACGCCCCGGGCGACGAGAATTCACCGGCGGCGGCAAAAACGGGTCGGTCCTCTGGTGACCGCCCTCTTCCCACCGTTTGCTGCAAGAATTGGTTTGCGTTCCATGTTCTACGACCACTAGGGATGCTTTAGAGCAGCTTGGACTGTTGAAATCAGCTTGGGATACGCCAGAATGTGTTGATGCCGCACCGCCGACTGCCGCCGTCGGTGCCAACCCGTTTCCGGCCGTTTTCAAGCGGTGAGACCTTGCCCGGCAGCTGCGCCACTTTCCAAGGGTCGTGTAGGGTGAAACCGGAGCAAAAATGGTGGAGAAATGAGGGAGAACGGGGCGCGCCATCCCTCTGTTCTGGCGTGTGCGTGGGCTCTGTCTCGAGGTAGAAGAAGGGTCTGACCTGTGGACCCCACTGTCAGCCGGGCCGGCAGATGAATTTCTGTGTAAAGTAATTCCAGAAAATGTTGCTACTTTGAGAGACTCTAACTTTTGGTAGGAAGCTCCAAAAATAGTGAGACAAATTTTGCTGGAAACCTTAGATAGAGTACTTTGCAGAGAAACAAAGTGCTTGCTACGAAAATGCCCAGTATTTTCTATGGAATTCATTTTATTAAATACTTTAGGGATTAATTCCAGGAAGGATTCTCTATGAAAAAATCCCAATTTGGGGCAGCAAATCCTTTTCCTAGTTCCTGATCTCTAGTAAAATCTATGGATTTTTGGAGCTGATTAAGAGGGCTTAATCAGTAGGTTATCTCAGGGTTAAATAAATTAGCTAAAAATCGGAGTTAATTTCCAGAAAAATGGTTCCAACTTCAAATGACCATAACTTTTAGTAGGAATGTCAAAATTTGTGAAACAAATTTTGTTAGACTCCTCTCAGTCAGTACTTTGCATAAATGTAGAGAATTTGGTCTGAAGATCTCTGGAATTTTCTCCAAAAATTCATCAAATTTAAATCTTTGGGATTGTATTTCAGAAGATCCCTGTTATTGAATTTCCTCAAATTTGGCCAGACGGTTCTTCATAACATTAGTGATCTCCTGTAAAAATTTGAACTTCATTGGAGTAAATTTGCTAGGCTAAACTCTGATCCAAAGTTCAACCTTCATTTGAAAATTTCCAATTCTAAACAAAAAAAATTCAGCAATTTTCCCCAACTTCAAAATTCCATTTCTCCCGTATGTAGCTCAAAAAATTATGAAATAAATTTTGTTAGAACCATAGAGACCTGTTATAATTAGATCTTCCACTGTTAGCCATGTCAAAAGTTCAGATTTGGGATCAAAATTCAGAGAAGTCTTGTACTTGTGGGAATTTTGGAGACCACAAGCTTCCATGAAACTTCTCCAAATTTTGCTTAGGTCATCGTTATAGAGTCTAGTGTCCACTGGAAAAATTCTAAAGCCAATTAAGAAACCTAAATAGAAGTATCTATGAATAGAAGTTTACTTCTTATAAATCATTAGCACTTATACATCTATTTTGTTGCATATCGTATAGTGACCGAAATCGAGGACACTTCGGAGCCATTGGAAGTCCTTCCACCAGATGCTAACTTTCCCTTTGACTCGCAACTAGGCAAGCCCCAGTTTGCATTTAATTGTTTTTTGCAAACTTTTCATTTATATCACTTATGTCTAGGGTGAAATGCTTGCATTGGAGTTAAGGTGGTTGAAACCCCACTTGCATGACTTTTAAATCCCATAGAGGGTTGGGTAGTTTACAACTCGATGAGTAGACACTTCCAAGCTAATGTTCTTAGGATCTCGGTAGAAGTCGAGTGGTTGGAATCTACTCGCGAGATAGGAATTTCATCACACGGGATGGAAAGAAGTAGAGAATGGCTTAAGAATATGAAACTGAGACCCAACAGGGGAGATAGGATGCAGTAAGCGGAGGTCTCACGTGCGTAGCCCTGTTGGGGTCGATTGAGGACCGAGCCGTGTGCGGCCCTCTTGGATAAGTTTGAACAGTACCAGATGCATACTGGCATATGGGAACCAGGAAACCGATGTAACACTACAGGAATCTGAACAATTAACGATGGCTGGAAACCGTTGTTAATAAAGGTGAAACCATCGTGAATAAGTTATTCATGACGGGGAAGCATTATTCACGATGGTTTTCGGCCGTCACCGATAAATAGTCGTAAATAAGGTTGTTAACGATGGCTCCCGTCGTAAATAAGATTATTTACGACGGCTAAATAATACCACCGCGAATAAGCTCCCCCGACTGCCACGTGGTTGGGGGGATTTATTCACGACGGCTGATCTTGGCCGTCGCCGTCGTGAATAGACCCATTATTCACGATGGTTGTTCCTGGCCGTCGTAAATAGTAGTGGCTTTTTTATGATGGCTGGTCTTGGCCGTCGTAAATAGTAGTGTCTTATTTACGACGGCCAGCACCAGGAAACCGTCGTAAATAAGTTTTGTAATTTTTTTAAAAAAATTAGAAAATGCTGCCTTGGCTTCGAGGCCAGTCCTGGCTCGATGGCCATCTCACACAGGCAGTCAACAATAATAACAGCAATATGCAGCAAAAATATTCTAAACATCTACACTAGCTAGACACACACCACGCTACACACTACCACGTGCGCTACCTCTAGAACCCAGGAACTCGTCCTCCAGCCTTCGTCTTCCCGGTAGCTGCGGCAATGACATGTGAGCCTCGGTCGCGGAGCCCAGTTATGTATAAGTGTAGTTAGACAAGTTATAAGTTTTAGAATGCATATTTGCATAAGTGAGGTTATTATAACGTAGAATTGATCAATTTAAAATAGTTTTGGCTATGTTTGACTAAGTTTGGTGATATTCTAATAATTTTGGCTAACTTTCATCAAATATGGCTATGTTTGTACCTCTGCTCCTGTAAACGGGGCATGTGACTCCTGTGGGGGCTGCCACTGTGGAAAGACGACCAGATGCCCTGCCTCCATAGCCTATGAACAGAAAACATTATCATACAACCATCATTGATATGTTAGAAATATTAATTAAAATGACCGTTACATACATGCATTGCCGTTTGCATCTGTAGCATGAACGAGGCTTGATACTCGTCCCGAGCCCTGCTTGCCACGGCTTGACGCTCCCAATCTTGCCGGAGCTGCTCCCTTTCTAGCTGGAGCTCCTCCTGTGTCCTGCGGAGCTCATCCCGAACACTCTGGAGCTCCAGGGAGCTCGGCTGTCTCGATCCCGCCTGCCGTGATGAAGAGCCACTCGAGGAAGGTCGTGCCTCCCTCGAGTCGACAACTCCATCGAAGATGGCAAACCTACGAAAGAAGAAAGATTATTAAATTTTTGAATCTCAAATTCATTAACATGGAATAATAAAAAAGAGAACTTACCGTCCGTGAGGTTTCCCGCCTTCAGTTGCATACGCGGCTTCCGGGATAATTGGGGCGCTCTACCAATCAAAGCCTTCACCGTGAAGACGCTCCGCCTCCTTCCCATACCTTGCCTACAAAGATGGATAGATAATATCATCAAAACTATTTAAGAAAACTGTCAGGTCGGGCCGAATTGGGCCGTGCCGCGTCGGACCGGCTCGAAACCCGTTAACTCATAATCAATAAAATAACTAATTATAATCTAATTGAGAATTCAAAACAAAATAAACAATTAAATAATTTAAACAATAGTAAGCTGGCGGGCAGGGCGGGCAAGGAGCCGGCGTGCGGGGGGCGGGCTGCGGAGGAACCCGGCGGGCGGGGCGGGCAGGGGAGGGACCGGGCTCGCAGGGCGGGCAGGGCAGGGACCCGGCGGCTAGGGGGCTAATTAATTAAAACTAATTAAAAAATAAGCAAATTAACTAAAACTAATTAAAAAACCTCAATGGGTAGGGCCGGGGCGGGGCGGTCGGGGCCGATCGTTTCGGGGCGCGACGGTCGGGGGCGGGAGGGCCGGCTGGGGCGGCGGCAGCAAAGGCGCTCGGGGAGGCCGGGGTGGGCGGCGGCAAAGATGCGCGGCGAGGACGGGGTGGGCGGCGGCAAAGATGCGCGGGGAGGCCAGGGTGGCCGGCGGCAAAGGCGCACGGGGAGGCCGGAGTGGGTGGCGACGGCGGCGCATGGGTAGGCCGGGGTGGGCAGCGGCGCGCAGGGAGGCCGGGGTGGGAGGCGGCGGCGGCGGAACCGGTCAGGGACGGCGCGGGCGTGAATGCCCGCGCCGACCCCAACCCGGGCGGGTTGAATAAGCTAAATTAAACTAATTTAAAGTAATTAAACTAAACTAAACTAATTAAAGCATACTTACAAACTAAACTAATTATAAAATCAACTAAACTAATTAAAATAACCTAATTACAACTAGTAAACTAAACTAAACTAAACTAAAATAAGTTAATTAAAACTAATTAAAAAAACCTCGGGTCGGGGCGAGGCAGCGCCGGGTCTGCGGCGGGGCGGTTGTGGGCGACCAGGTCGGGACGGAGCGATGCTGGGTCGGGGAAGAGCCGGTGGCAGGTGGCCGGCCGGGGCGCGCAGTTGCGGTGCGGCGCCGGGTTGGGGCGGAGCCGGGCGGCGGGTGGCCGGAGAGGGCGCCCAGGTGCGCAGGGGGCCGGGAGCGCGCTGGGACCGGCCGGGGGGTGCACGGGACGGGGCGCGGATGGCCGGGGGCGTGCGGGCCGGGCAGGACTGTAACACCCCAAATTTTTAGTCAAAACTCAAATTTTGATTTAGAACCATAAACCATGTTCAGAGGGGAATTTAGAAATTTTTGGACGTGTTGCATGTTTTGCAAAAATTCAAATTCAAACTGGAATTCAAATTAGACTCAAAACAGAAAAGAAATGGAAAAAGAAAAAGGAAAACCGGAAAAAAAACTGGCCAGTGGGCCGAAACCCCAGCCGGCCCAGCAAACCCCCGCGCAGCCCGCCCCCGCGCGCGCCGCGCTGCCCCTCGCTGACGGGTGGGACCCGCCTGTCATCCCTAACCCCGCGACCCCGGACTTCTCCCCCGCGCGCGCGATCGCAACCGATCGGGAAACCGCGTCTCGCAGCCGAATTCTGGACCCTGAGGACTCTAACTCGATCACAACAGAACCACCGCCCTCCCCCGGCTATAAAAACAACCGATCCGATCAGTTTTTCTCACGCGATCGCCGATTTTCACTCCGGTGAGCACCGAGACTTCGCCGGTGAATTCTGGCCGATCTAAGCTCGGAAACTCTGATCTAACTCGTTGGTCTTGATCCACCGCCTCCGGGGAACTTTGTAGGTGCAGAAAACCCGAAGACTTACGGTGCAAATCCAGCTCCGACGAGCTTCGCCGTGGTTTTGCCTCGGACCTCGCTGCCGAGCACTTTCCAGGACCCCCGAGCTCGAGAAAACCCCCGAGGTGAGATCCCTGACCTCCCCTCTACCGATCTAGGCCATAAGATCACAGTTCTAGGCAGAATTCTCGAGGATCCGAAAGTTTCCGGCGAGATCGCCGCTTTCCGCCGCCGTGCGCCGCCGGCAGCGCCGCCCGCTCTCGATCAGAGCGACGTGGCCGCTTGTGCGCCGTTTATTTTAAATCGCACGGTAGACTTTAAAACCCCGCGTACCGGTTCGATGTTATAATCTCAGCCGTCGGTTTAAAATCAGACGGTCCACGTCAGCCCCGCGTTATAAAGACTGGAATTCTTACGTGCTACCCCCTGGGGTTCTCTGGAATTGAGAGCTAGCCCCGGAAACTTCAGATCTAGCCCCTGGAACTCCAGAAAATCATGTAAACTCATTTAAAAATCAGTTTTAGCCCTAGACTTAATAGAAATTAAGAAAAACACCTCGGTTAAGTGTAGCTAGACCCCTGGAAATTATGAAAATAATATTATAGACCCTGTGATGGGTGAGTTTACTTTTTAACCCTGTTTAGTATTTAAATTAGAAAATTGAATATGTAACTAGTGTTTAAAAATTAAAAAGTGGGACAAACATAATTGTCAAAATTAATTAAAAACTTTCTCAGTACTTAGAAAACTTTGGAGTGAGATAAAAATATATTTTTGGGCTGATATGAATCTGTTTCATTAATCACATTATTTAGATTAGGGACACATTTTTAAAGTAAAGAATAGTTATAGAAAAATAGGGAAAAATAATTATGAAATAGTATACAACATAAGCCATGGTCAAAATATGATTTTAAATTATTTAGGACCAGAACCTAATCTGTTTAGGTGATGTGTATTACTAATTTAATAATAAAATATACAATTATGCATAGGAATATAAATCTGAACATATAGAAACTAGTAAATGATAAATGGAGTTTCTAAAATACAAAGAATTCAGTTTAGGGTTGATAGAAGTTGTGAAGGCACATTGTAGGCAAGTATAAATGTGGACACAAAAGTAGGAATCATATATACATGGTTAAAAGTGCATGCAAGCCACAACTTAACACCTATAAAGTAACCACAACACATATAAGGGTGAATGAATTTCATAAATATGAAATGTGTGGTTTGTATGAAGTAGAAGTGTGAACTATGTCTTATGATTGTTGTTTTTCTTTTGTTATGTGTGATGGTATGAAGTAGAACCTGTTCAAGAGCAAGTTATTTCTTTCCAAGATCAAGACTACTCATTCCAAGAGCAGCAAGAAGGAGGCAAGTGTCCTTGACCACTTTGATCCTATGCTAGGATGTGTAGATAGAATTATTTGCATTGTCAAATGAAATATGAAACCCATGCTAGGAAGTTTCCCTAGAGTTGCATTACCTTGTTTCCTTGTAGCTTGGGTTGGGATTTATTTTGTCATGTTATTTATGTCCATGCATATGCTTAGCCATGCTTAGAATGGTATGTTTGGGACATGAAATCATCAGTTTATATTACCATACTCTTGAATGAGATATTGTGAGTTATGTAGAGGTAGGGATCAAGGCAAGTGGATGTTTTGGTTGTGTGCTGGGTGCACGAGACTTGGGTTTGTGTTTAGTACTTGCCTGGATCCTAAGGACCGGTTCATGGAGCATGTAACCCGGCTTTACAGTGCCAACCACATGCTGAGATGGGGCAGCTTGGCCAATTAATTAGGTGTATCCCCGGCGTAGTATGGGTGTGTTGGATGGTGCGGGGAGTGGGGTGTCAGCTGGACTACCATATGAACCGCAAGGCTCAAGAGGGGGCCACTGCAGCGGGGTTGGAGCCTCTTGTATGCTGTTAGGGGTGAAACCTCAGTGGGCCCACGCTCGTCGGGAATCCCTTTGTAAAGGCTTCGTAGTGATCTCTTGGCCACACACCTGGGAAGTGTGAATGTGGATCGTAGCCACTGGCATAATGGAGGTTCTTTTAGTCCACCCGGCAACGGGGGATGAAATCACTACTTGTGGGTACAGTGGTACAAACTCTGCAGAGTCAAAACTGTCTTGACAGCCGTGCTCACGGTTAAGAGCGGCCTGGACTTATTCATGATTAGAGGAGTGAAGGTTTTTGGGAGTTGTGGATGTTAAGCGGGGAGCTTAACATTGGAAATGATGTTATGGTTATTTGGTTATGATGATGGGATGGGAGATTGGGACCATTTCACCTGTGTAGTAATGTAGGTTCTTAATAAGCTAAGGTGATAGGTATTAATTGCGTAGTGCTTTAACCATGAGTTCAACCTCTCCTTGTTCTAGCCATGCATGATATAATTTTCCCACACTTGCTGAGTACCATTGGTACTCAACCTTGCATATTTGTTGGTTTATATTGCTGCTCAGGTCAAGATAATGAGGTGGTGTATAACGACCAAGACTTTGGACCCGAGGAAGGTTTTTAGGTTCATGAAGACCCCCGGGCAACGCCTGTGATGGAGCCCTAAAGAATAATATTCCGCTGCTAGTTTATTTACTTGTGATGAACTTATTATTGTCCATCGAGACATTTACTATGTAAGACTTACTTATATTCGACACCTGGCTTGTAATAAATGATATGCTTCACTATTTGTCATCACATGTATGAGAAAATGATCCTGGCATACATGTGATATTCACTTGGATTGTTCTTCGGAAAAACCGGGTGTGACAGAGTTGGTATCAGAGCCAAGGTTGCCCGTAGGAACGTGGACCTAGGTAGAAATGGACGTATTTAAGTGCCCTATTTTCTTAAAAACTATTTTCCAAGGTGTGGGTGAAAAAGTGTTAGCAAAAGAGTCATTTCCTTCATCTTACCCCAACTTTCATTCAAAAATAGGATTTTTGTTTGAAATCTTATCTAACCTAATTTTAAATTCTTTTGTTTTAGATGGTTCGCATGATTCGCACCGCTCGTAAATCCACGGGAGGGAGAGTTCCCGTAGTTGCCCTTGCTGAAAGAGAGGAGGGTCGTCCAGTGACGTACCTTTCCTACGGATTGGCGGTGGGAGATTTGTTGCGCCGTCTTCGACGTATGCTCGAAGCCGCCGACAATACGAGCAAGCTCATCATCCACTATAACTCCACCAGGACCATCCGTGAGAAGAGGGAAGAATGGAGTTCGGAGATGAGGATTATACATGAAAATCAGCTGCTTAAGATCCACCACTCTCCAGCTTGTCGAGCAACACAAGTTGACGCGGAGAGAGATGTCACTTGGGAGGCCATCACCTGCCAGAGCCACATCTATCGTCGCCACTTGGACAAAACTGAGTACATGTATGTTCTCCAACGTGAGAGTGGTACCACGGAGTACAAGTACCCACCGGTGCAGCAAGGGACTTCCCATGAGCACATGGACTTGTGCTTGGAGGATGCTGCTATGCTCAGCACTCGACTGCAGGAGTGTCAACAAGAGCTTCAGGATGTCCGAGATACCCTGAAGGAGACAGAGGCATTGCTGCGAGCTTGCTTAAAGGCGAGAGAAAGAGGAGATGGGAATGAACTGTGTGTCACCATAAGTGATCCATGGACCCCTGACTCCCCGGATCGCCGAGCGATCAGGCGTCGTCGCACTTCTCCACCAGCAGCCTCCCCCCCCAAAGCAGAGTCAGAAGGTAGCCGAAATGAGGAGGAAGATCCCGAGGAGCCAGCTCAAGAGGATGAGTAGTGTAGAGTCTTTCCCCTAGCTAGCAAGAGGTCGAGTAGTCGAGTCGTTACGTAGTTAATGGTGTGATAATGCTTGGTGTGTGACGTGAGTTGTGGAAGCCATGAGCAAGTGTCCACAGCCTCGTCTTCAGATTGTTTTGCTTTGGTGTGTGAACCCACAGGAAATAATAGTGCATTTATTGGGTGTGAGATATAAAACCCTCGTAAGATTTTAACAAAACTTCAACACTTCAGAGTACAAACAAGTGAAAGTAGTAAGATGATACTAAATGCTTTCAAATTAACATTTGTTGATTCTACCAGATGGCCGGAAGAGGAAAAGGACGTGCTGCCAACCCCGCCAACAACAATGATGAGGCATGCAACTCTCATCTTTCTGGAGGCCAGAACCGGGGTGGTCGCCCTGAAGAAGTTGATCCTCTCCACCAAATGCTGGAGAATCAAAATCAGCTCATCCAGAACTTGACTCAAGTAGTGGCCAACTTGCATCAAGTTCCACCTCCACAAGCTGCACCACGCCAACCAAGGTTGAGTGAGTTTCTAGGAACTCAACCTCCAAAGTTTGCAAGTGCTGCTGAACCCCTGGAGGCAGATGATTGGCTGAAGACCATTGAAAGTAAGATGAGGATCATACAATGCCAAGGGTATGAGAGGGTGCTGTTTGCCTCTCATCAATTGCAAGGACCTGCTGCTGATTGGTGGACCGCCTACGTGGCCGCCCATCATGACCCGGAGAGCATCACTTGGGAAGAGTTCAAGCGTAGCTTCCGCAACCATTACATCCCAAGAGGTGAACTCAAAAACAAGAGGAAAGAGTTTTTGGGACTGCAGCAGGGAAACATGACGGTGAGGGAATACCTTACTAAATTCACTCAACTATCCCGTTATGCTCCACGAGACATAGAGACAGATGAGCAGAAACAAGATTGTTTCGTGGAAGGACTTACCGCAGAAATGCAGTGTGCAATGTCCTCCAATGAGTATGAAAGCTTTCAAAAGATGGTGGACAGAGCGTTTGTGGTGGAAAGAAAGCTAAAGGCCCTGGAAAATGAGAATAAGAGGAAGGCTGGGTGGTCACATCAAGCCTCAGGGAGCAACACCCGCCCACGTATGATGCAGCAACCTACGGGGCAGACGAGCCGTGCTGCGGTACCCTATTCAGCACCAAGAGGGTACAACCCAAACTACAGGCCTCCCGCAGCACCAGCACAGCCGCAACGTCAGTTTGTGCAGCAGCCTCGCCCCGCATATCCACCTCGACCAGCAGTGCAAGGACCCCCAAACCAACCCCAAGACAACAAGGGCCAAGCATCTAAGATTGGGGTGCAATGTTTCAGCTGTGGTGAAGTGGGGCACTACGCCCATAAGTGTCCAAAGAAGAAGCCCACGCAGCCACAGCAGCAGAACGTAATGAGAGGACGGGTGAACCACGTCACTATGGAGGAAGCACAAGAGGCACCCGACGTGGTAGTTGGTAAGTTTCCTGCCAATTTACACCTTGCAACTCTGCTGTTTGATTCTGGTGCTACCCATTCGTTCATTGCTCAAGGGTTTGTTAAGAAGCATGACCTAGCAACCACACAAATGAACCATATGCTAGCGGTAAACTCTCCAGGTGGAGAAATAAGGACAAGACAAGTGTGTCCCAAAGTGAACCTAGACATTAATGGGGTAGTATTTACCGCTAACCTCATAGTGATCGATTCACAAGGGATAGATATTATTTTGGGTATGGATTGGTTGACCAAACATAAAGGAATCATCCATTGTTCGACCAGAACGGTGGAACTAACTCACCCTAGTGGCGCAAGAGTAAAGTTCATAACGATACACGAGCCTAGGAGAGACATTAAATTAAATCAAGTGGAGGTGAAAGTTGAGGAAATCAGGACTATCAGGGAATATCCAGATGTTTTTCCGGAGGAGTTGCCAGGAATGCCTCCCGACCGTGACGTGGAATTCGCAATCGAGCTAGTACCGGGAACAGCCCCGATATACAAGAGACCTTATCGAATGGACTCCAAGCAGCTAGAAGAGCTCAAGGATCATTTGAGGGAATTGATGGAAAAAGGGTATGTTCGCCCTAGTTCCTCACCATGGGAAGCTCCGGTAATATTTGTGCCTAAGAAAGATGGAACTCAAAGGTTATGCGTGGATTACCGTGCCTTGAATGAGGTGACCATCAAGAACAAGTATCCATTACCCCGCATTGAAGACTTGTTTGATCAGTTGAGGGGAGCTTGCGTGTTCTCGAAAATTGATCTCAGGTCGGGATACCACCAACTCAAGATAAGGCAATCTGATATTCCCAAGACAGCTTTCGTATCTCGGTACGGACTGTATGAATACACTGTCATGCCTTTCGGGCTAACCAATGCCCCGGCATATTTCATGTACCTCATGAACAAGGTATTCATGGAATATCTGGACAAATTTGTGGTGGTTTTCATAGATGATATTCTCGTCTTCTCCAAAGATGAAGAAGAACATGAGAAACATCTAAGGTTGGTGTTACAGAGGCTGAGAGAACACCAACTATATGCTAAGTTGAGCAAGTGTGAGTTTTGGCTGAAGAGAGTTCCCTTTTTAGGACATATAATCTCGGAGGGAGGAATCTCCGTAGATCCCGCCAAAATCGAAGATATCCAGAAGTGGAAAACCCCTGAAAATGTCGGGGAAGTTCGAAGCTTTTTGGGATTGGCTGGATACTATCGACGGTTTATTGAGGGATTCTCCAAGATCTCGAGACCTCTCACCAAACTGTTGGAAAAGGGAATCACATTCACCTGGACGCCACAGTGCGATACGAGCTTTCAGGAGTTGAAGAAGAGATTGACAACAGCCCCAGTGTTGGTTATGCCAGATATGCAGAAGAATTTCACAGTGTACTGCGATGCCTCTGGAAACGGGTTGGGATGTGTTCTCATGCAAGAAGGACATGTCGTGGCATATGCATCCCGGCAGCTTCGGAAGCACGAGAAGAACTATCCTACACATGACCTAGAACTAGCTGCAGTGGTACACGCGTTGAAAATTTGGCGGCACTATTTGATGGGGAAGAGGACAGAGATATATACGGATCATAAGAGTTTGAAGTACATATTCACACAGCCTGATCTCAACCTCAGACAAAGGAGATGGTTAGAGCTAATCAATGACTTTGATGTGGGCATCAACTATCATCCCGGGAAAGCAAACGTCGTGGCCGATGCTTTGAGTCGGAAAGTGCAGGTCAATAAGTTGAGCTTGAAGGACATGCCTGCAGAATTGAAGGACGAGGTTATAAGGCTCAATCTATGTCTAGTAAATAGTGGTGAAGCCATCGCCATGGAAGTGGACTCCACACTCGAGCAAGACATACGCGAGGGCCAAAAGAATGATGAGAAGATACAAGAGATCAGACAGCTTATCAAGAAAAATAAAGCTCCTGGTTTTAGAGAGGATGAACAGGGAACGGTGTGGCACGGGAAAAGGATATGTGTGCCAGAAGTAAAGGAGATCCGTGAATTAATTTTGAAGGAGGCTCACGATTCTGACTATTCCATTCATCCTGGGAGTACGAAGATGTACCAGGACCTCAAAGGCAGGTATTGGTGGTATGGCATGAAGCGAGATGTCGCGGAACATGTTGCCCTATGTGACACATGTCAGTTGGTGAAAGCGGAACATCAACGACCCGCGGGATTATTGCAACCACTCAAAGTGCCTGAATGGAAGTGGGAAGAAATCAGCATGGATTTTGTCGTGGGATTGCCTAGGACCCAATCCGGGTATGATTCAATATGGGTCATTATTGATCGGCTAACCAAGGTAGCTCATTTCATTCCAGTGAAAGAAAGCTACAGCGGATCCAAATTGGCAGAATTGTACATGTCAAGGATTGTGTGTTACCATGGAGTGCCAAAGAAGATAATGTCGGACCGAGGGACACAGTTCACCTCGAGGTTTTGGCAGAAGTTGCATGAAACCATGGGAACCCATCTGAATTTCAGCTCTGCCTATCATCCCCAAACTGACGGGCAGACGGAGAGAACCAATCAGATCCTTGAAGATATGTTAAGGGCATGTGCACTCAAAAACAATAGGAGTTGGGACAAGAACCTACCGTATGCGGAGTTTTCCTATAACAACAGTTATCAAGCTAGTATGAAGATGTCACCGTTTGAAGCTTTGTATGGAAGGAAGTGCAGAACTCCCCTATTTTGGAACCAAACAGGAGAAAGTAAGGTGTTTGGTCCAGAAGTGCTACAAGAAGCCGAGGCAAAGGTGAGAGAGATTCGCAACAACTTGAGGATAGCACAGACACGCCAGAAGAGTTATGCTGATGTACGAAGAAGAGAGCTCGTTTTCAACGTGGGAGACTATGTTTATCTCAAGGTGTCCCCTATCAGAGGACTTCGTCGGTTCAAGGTGAAAGGGAAGTTGTCACCTCGATACATCGGACCCTTTCAAGTTTTGGAAAGAAAAGGCGAAGTAGCGTACCAACTAGAGTTGCCGGTTCATCTGTCGGACGTGCACGATGTGTTCCATGTGTCGCAACTCAAGAAATGTCTGAGGACGCCTGAGGAGGTGTTACCCATGAATGAAGTGGATGTAGCTGAGGATTTGTCTTATGCCGAGCAACCAAACAAGATTTTGGAGACGATGGAACGCCTCACCAGAAATAAGAGAATCAGGATGTGCAAGGTGCAGTGGAAGCATCACTTAGAAGAGGAAGCCACCTGGGAACGGGAAGATGAGCTTAAGGCACAATTTCCGGAATTGTTTTCTTAGAAACACCAATCTCGAGGACGAGATTTCTTTTAAGGGGGGTAGAGCTGTAACACCCCAAATTTTTAGTCAAAACTCAAATTTTGATTTAGAACCATAAACCATGTTCAGAGGGGAATTTAGAAATTTTTGGACGTGTTGCATGTTTTGCAAAAATTCAAATTCAAACTGGAATTAAAATTAGACTCAAAACAGAAAAGAAATGGAAAAAAGAAAAAGGAAAACCGGAAAAAAAACTGGCCAGTGGGTCGAAACCCCAGCCGGCCCAGCAAACCCCCGCGCAGCCCGCCCCCGCGCGCGCCGCGCTGCCCCTCGCTGACGGGTGGGACCCGCCTGTCATCCCTAACCCCGCGACCCCGGACTTCTCCCCCGCGCGCGCGATCGCAACCGATCGGGAAACCGCGTCTCGCAGCCGAATTCTGGACCCTGAGGACTCTAACTCGATCACAACAGAACCACCGCCCTCCCCCGGCTATAAAAACAACCGATCCGATCAGTTTTTCTCACGCGATCGCCGATTTTCACTCCGGTGAGCACCGAGACTTCGCCGGTGAATTCTGGCCGATCTAAGCTCGGAAACTCTGATCTAACTCGTTGGTCTTGATCCACCGCCTCCGGGGAACTTTGTAGGTGCAGAAAACCCGAAGACTTACGGTGCAAATCCAGCTCCGACGAGCTTCGCCGTGGTTTTGCCTCGGACCTCGCTGCCGAGCACTTTCCAGGACCCCCGAGCTCGAGAAAACCCCCGAGGTGAGATCCCTGACCTCCCCTCTACCGATCTAGGCCATAAGATCACAGTTCTAGGCAGAATTCTCGAGGATCCGAAAGTTTCCGGCGAGATCGCCGCTTTCCGCCGCCGTGCGCCGCCGGCAGCGCCGCCCGCTCTCGATCAGAGCGACGTGGCCGCTTGTGCGCCGTTTATTTTAAATCGCACGGTAGACTTTAAAACCCCGCGTACCGGTTCGATGTTATAATCTCAGCCGTCGGTTTAAAATCAGACGGTCCACGTCAGCCCCGCGTTATAAAGACTGGAATTCTTACGTGCTACCCCCTGGGGTTCTCTGGAATTGAGAGCTAGCCCCGGAAACTTCAGATCTAGCCCCTGGAACTCCAGAAAATCATGTAAACTCTTTTAAAAATCAGTTTTAGCCCTAGACTTAATAGAAATTAAGAAAAACACCTCGGTTAAGTGTAGCTAGACCCCTGGAAATTATGAAAATAATATTATAGACCCTGTGATGGGTGAGTTTACTTTTTAACCCTGTTTAGTATTTAAATTAGAAAATTGAATATGTAACTAGTGTTTAAAAATTAAAAAGTGGGACAAACATAATTGTCAAAATTAATTAAAAACTTTCTCAGTACTTAGAAAACTTTGGAGTGAGATAAAAATATATTTTTGGGCTGATATGAATCTGTTTCATTAATCACATTATTTATATTAGGGACACATTTTTAAAGTAAAGAATAGTTATAGAAAAATAGGGAAAAATAATTATGAAATAGTATACAACATAAGCCATGGTCAAAATATGATTTTAAATTATTTAGGACCAGAACCTAATCTGTTTAGGTGATGTGTATTACTAATTTAATAATAAAATATACAATTATGCATAGGAATATAAATCTGAACATATAGAAACTAGTAAATGATAAATGGAGTTTCTAAAATACAAAGAATTCAGTTTAGGGTTGATAGAAGTTGTGAAGGCACATTGTAGGCAAGTATAAATGTGGACACAAAAGTAGGAATCATATATACATGGTTAAAAGTGCATGCAAGCCACAACTTAACACCTATAAAGTAACCACAACACATATAAGGGTGAATGAATTTCATAAATATGAAATGTGTGGTTTGTATGAAGTAGAAGTGTGAACTATGTCTTATGATTGTTGTTTTTCTTTTGTTATGTGTGATGGTATGAAGTAGAACCTGTTCAAGAGCAAGTTATTTCTTTCCAAGATCAAGACTACTCATTCCAAGAGCAGCAAGAAGGAGGCAAGTGTCCTTGACCACTTTGATCCTATGCTAGGATGTGTAGATAGAATTATTTGCATTGTCAAATGAAATATGAAACCCATGCTAGGAAGTTTCCCTAGAGTTGCATTACCTTGTTTCCTTGTAGCTTGGGTTGGGATTTATTTTGTCATGTTATTTATGTCCATGCATATGCTTAGCCATGCTTAGAATGGGATGTTTGGGACATGAAATCATCAGTTTATATTACCATACTCTTGAATGAGATATTGTGAGTTATGTAGAGGTAGGGATCAAGGCAAGTGGATGTTTTGGTTGTGTGCTGGGTGCACGAGACTTGGGTTTGTGTTTAGTACTTGCCTGGATCCTAAGGACCGGTTCATGGAGCATGTAACCCGGCTTTACAGTGCCAACCACATGCTGAGATGGGGAAGCTTGGCCAATTAATTAGGTGTATCCCCGGCGTAGTATGGGTGTGTTGGATGGTGTGGGGAGTGGGGTGTCAGCTGGACTACCATATGAACCGCAAGGCTCAAGAGGGGGCCACTGCAGCGGGGTTGGAGCCTCTTGTATGCTGTTAGGGGTGAAACCTCAGTGGGCCCACGCTCGTCGGGAATCCCTTTGTAAAGGCTTCGTAGTGATCTCTTGGCCACACACCTGGGAAGTGTGAATGTGGATCGTAGCCACTGGCATAATGGAGGTTCTTTTAGTCCACCCGGCAACGGGGGATGAAATCACTACTTGTGGGTACAGTGGTACAAACTCTGCAGAGTCAAAACTATCTTGACAGCCGTGCTCACGGTTAAGAGCGGCCTGGACTTATTCATGATTAGAGGAGTGAAGGTTTTTGGGAGTTGTGGATGTTAAGCGGGGAGCTTAACATTGGAAATGATGTTATGGTTATTTGGTTATGATGATGGGATGGGAGATTGGGACCATTTCACCTGTGTAGTAATGTAGGTGCTTAATAAGCTAAGGTGATAGGTATTAATTGCGTAGTGCTTTAACCATGAGTTCAACCTCTCCTTGTTCTAGCCATGCATGATATAATTTTCCCACACTTGCTGAGTACCATTGGTACTCAACCTTGCATATTTGTTGGTTTATATTGCTGCTCAGGTCAAGATAATGAGGTGGTGTATAACGACCAAGACTTTGGACCCGAGGAAGGTTTTTAGGTTCATGAAGACCCCCGGGCAACGCCTGTGATGGAGCCCTAAAGAATAATATTCCGCTGCTAGTTTATTTACTTGTGATGAACTTATTATTGTCCATCGAGACATTTACTATGTAAGACTTACTTATATTCGACACCTGGCTTGTAATAAATGATGCTTCACTATTTGTCATCACATGTATGAGAAAATGATCCTGGCATACATGTGATATTCACTTGGTTGTTCTTCGGAAAAACCGGGTGTGACAAGGACAGGGCGGCAGCGGCGGCAAACAGCGAGGGCGGCGGCGGCGGTGAGTGAGGGCGGCGGCGGCACGCAAAGGCGGCGGAGGTGGCGCGAGAGGCGGCGGCGGCATTCTATTGGGATATTAACTAGATCAAATATGGATATATCCGAATAAATATGGATATCCGACTATTGAGTCGGATATTGATCGAAATTGTTTTCGATCCGATATTAAATATCTGAATCTGAATCCGAAAAATATCCGACAAAAATAAATATGGATCAGATATTTTTGGAAACAGCAACGGATGATCTAGAAAATATCTGATTCGTTTTTAACCCTAGGTTGTACCTTTTCGTATAAAAAAGTACCTTATCCAAAAAATAAAGTGGTAATAACTCTGCATCTAAATAAAGGGTGTAATTAGAATGCAAAAGGCTTTCTAATGCAATTGTGCAAAAGAAAATCCTAAGCCATAGTGTCAATTACTATCAAATAACTTCCTGCTTAATAATCTACCTTTCAAGTGACCGACAATTAAAATGTAAACAAGTCTCTTGGTTCAATCGTGCAAAAATCTCTTATAAACCACACAATTTTAATCATACCTTGAGTGTATTGTTATATATAAACTCTCTCCAATTCACACTTTATTTTTTTCAACTTAGTGGGGCGATCTGCTAGGTGTTGGTTCTGCCTGCGCTTCTTCCACTACAGCTGCCGGAGCAGTAGGCGGCCAGAGGCCAAGGCCTAGGCGCCGGTAGCACCCTTCTCCACGGAGGCGCCGAGAACCGAAAATCCGGATGGGCTAATTACATAGCAGAGATCTGCTACGCTGCTCCAAAAATCTGGATGGGCTAATCAGGTAAGAGTGCTTACTTAATGCGCACAGGCCTGAGTGCTCCGAAAATACGTGTCATTTCACAATTTATTTCGGTTTTTATTAAGTTTTAAATCAAACATAAATAGAAATTTGATCTGATTCTAATCCGACTCATTCCTTCTCATCACTAGTTCATTTTTTTAGCCTGTTATCAACTCTAAATGCTCATCGTGTAATCTGCTTCCGCTGGGTTCCGAACGAGCAGATCGCGAGTGGCAGTTCTATTCCGGACGTTTGTATCGCGTAGCAAGTCCGGATTGGGTTTCGAATACGCTCTAGGCCAGGCGGCGTCCGGATGGAGTTTCACAGTAAAGATAGATGAAGAAGGGGGTTATTTGATAATTGTTGCTGTGAGGGTGAAAGGGGCTAATTGAAAAACACGCATCTGCTATAGGATGATAGCACAATGACACCAGTAGTCGTTTTGCATTTTTGTCATTCCCCTAAATAAAACCAACAAAAATATCTCCTAGGTAAAAGAGACATTAAGGTGCAGGCGCTACATAGAAGGTGAAGAAATATTTATGGTGAAACATGGAAATGCAACTGCATTTGCAATCAAAACTCTGCCCTTGTAATATGCTGTTAGTCTGGTGCCACATGTATTATTTTGATAACATGGCAAAAAAGTTATGAAGAGAGGCAACCTGAGCGAGCTCAGCTGGTTATGTTTCTGTTGTGCAACTAACCCACTCAGGTTATGTCATAGACTCAGCAAGAGTGTTGTCGGTACCTTGGAGACCAGGTACCCCCGCGTCACTACAGGAAAGGGTCAACATAGACAGCCTAGATAACATACGACAGCAGCCGTCGTATATATACTTATATACGACTGTCCGAAGAGGCTGTCGTATATAAGTTTATATACGACGGTTGGCCGTCGTTTATTACTCGGCTGTCGTAAATAGAAGTTATATACGAAAGCCAACCCTAGGCTGTCGTATATATCGTTTATTTACGACAGCCCGTGCGGCTGGCTGTCGTATCTTATTCAGTCCGTCGTATATAGTTCATATATACAGCCCATTGGGCCCAACCCTAATTTTTTCTCCTCACCCGCTTGCGCCGCCGCCTGCCGCCCACGCCGCCGCCGCCCTCCCCGCGCCACCCGCGCCGCCGGCCTCCCCGCTCCAGCCCCTGCGTCGCCGCCCTCCCCCACCGTCGTGCGCCACCGCCTCCACGCCGGCGCCCCCACCCCGCCACCGGCACCCCCACCCCGCCACCACCCACTGCACCCGGCCACCGCCCCCACCCCGCCACCGCCCCCACTGCACCCCGCCGCCTCCACACTGTCGCCCCGACGCCGCAGCCGCCCCCACGCTGCAGCTGACCCGCGCCGCTGGCCACTCTCCCCACGCGGCCGCCCCCGTCGCCGCCGCCGTCCGTCGCCCTCGCCGTCCGAGCCGCTGCCGCGGCCGTCGCCGTCCATCGCCCTCGCCGATCGTCTACTCGCCGCAAGTAATTCTTTGAGCTAATTCAATTACTTGATAATTATGCTACTTAGTTGGTAATTATGCTCATGTAGTTAGAATAGTAATTCATAATTTTGCTAATTAGTTGTCCGTTGTAAATTACTTGTTATTACATATGCTTAGGTTTAGGTTAATAATATTTAGGATTTGTTGTTGTTATGTTATTCATGCTTAAAAATGCTTAATATACGATGGATTTGTTGTTGTTATGTTGTTGTTTAGGAGTTATTTATGCTTTAGGATTTGTTGTTGTTATGTTGTTATGTTGTTGTTTTGGAGTTGTTATTGTTGTTATGTTATGTTATGTTATTATATATGCTTAGGTTTAGGTTAATAATGTTTAGGATTTGTTGTTGTTATGTTATTCATGCTTATGTTGTGTCGCTCGCTCCCGCCGACACAACCCTTGCCACCGCCGCGTCCTCCCTCGCCGCCTCCCTCCCCTCCTGCTCCTCCGTCCCGCGCCTCCACGCCCTCCTGGCCTCGTTCCTCAGCATGCTCGCGCCGTCCCTGTCGCTCCTGACGCCACCCGCGAGCATACCCGAGGCCATATGGGCCCTCGCCCCCTACTTCCCGGCCGCCATCGCCCCCTTCATCGCCTCCCCCACGGCGCGCCTCGCAAGTTACGTAGTCCTCCTCGCGCTCGGGGAGTCCCGTCTCCTCCCGCACCCGCCGCCGGACCTCATCTCCTTGCTCTAGGACAGTGCCCAACCCGACCTCATCTGTGCCGTCCTCCGCCATGCCGCGGACCTCCGCGCCTCTGAGATCCTCGCCGCGCTGCAGTGTTTCCTCTCGCCAGCCGCCGAGAAGTCCTATGACGCTATGGTGGATGTGAAGAACCGGTGGAAGGACGCTGCGGTGCTTACTGTCAAAAGGTGTCGGGAGAAGAAGCCCAATGATGCGGTGAAAAAGGTCCCGGGTAAGAACCTTAATGAAGCGGTGAGGAGGGCCGCGCTGCTGCTCATGATGGGGCACGACAGGTTCTCCTCCCTAGAGGTGTGCCTGCATTACCTGCTCGCGTTAGGAAATGTGGACTCTGTGGTGCTTGGTGCAGCCGTGGTGGTTTTTTTTATATTCATAATGTAGTATTGTTCGTACTAACATATGTTCACAGGAAAATTAGACTGCGTGCGACCGAGTGCTACTTCGGTCTATAGGAGAGGTCACGCTGACCCTTCTCAGCCGGAGCAGTGTAGTCAGTACGCAGTGGAGCGCTTGGTAAGTTTCATGACCTCTAAAATTAGTTGACACTATATATGTTGTTGAACTAAAACAATTTCATTGTTTTCCAGACTAGGTATGGGCAAGAGGCTGTGAGGATACACGGCGAAGGGTTCAATTGGGAAAACTCCCCCAACATCGACCCTCAAGCCGCGTATGCAAGCGGAGGTGTAAAAGCACACGGAAGGTGAATTCATTTACTTTCATTGTTTTCAATTCAAGATTATTTGATTTTACCTTGAATTGATTCGTTTTTCTGTAGGCTTGCCATATTCTCTGGAGTCGTCGACTCCAGGGAGGCACGACCTGCGAGAGGCGGCTCCTCGCAGTCTTCGGCTGCTGGCGCAGTCTCCTCCAGCCACCGTGTCACCGAGAGAGATCTTGAGGTCATGACGCTTCGGGAGAGCTTGGCCTGGCAGGAGAAGGCCTTGGCAAGAGAGCGAGAGAACAACAGGGCCGCCATGGCGTACCTTGCATCCTATATGGCACAGATACAAGCGGCAATGGAAGTAAGAAACATACAATTGTACTTTAATTACATTGCATTTCAACTGGTTTTGTAAATTGTAATGTTTGAAATGACAGGCGCTAGCTCGACAGCAAGGGAAGCAAATCCAGATACCGTTGTGGCAGCCACCGCCGCTCATGCTGCAGCCGTCGCCACCACAGGAGCAGTTTCCTGGAGTACAGGTACAAGAAAGAAGTTACATTAAGTTCAACTAAACAATTGAATACGAAAACACCGTTGTAAACTTATACATATGTCACCGTGTTTCGCAGGGATTAGGGACGGAGGCTCAGACTCCATCGCCGCAGCTACAGGCGACAGGTTCACCGTGGCAGGATGAATTCTTCGCCCCCGGAGGTAGTGGATGGGCTATTAATGAATAGCGTTATGATTTTGTTCTTGATTGTGGATGTCAGACTACGTGATTGTGGATGTGTACTATTGCACCTTGTGATTTTGGATGTGAATCTGTTTTGTGATTGTGGATGTGTAGCTGGCCATCGAGCCAGGTTAGCCATTTTCTGTTTTTTAAAAAAAATGGAAAAACTTATATACGACGGCCTGTATAAATTATATACGACGGTGTCTATACAGGGCCATCGTATATAAGACTAAATAATATACGACGGCTAGGCCCACACCGTCATATATAAGCCTAAATTATATACGACGGCAAGGCCCAGATCATCGTATATAAGAGCTTATATACAACAGCCAGGGCCCAGAACCATCGTATATAAAGGCCTAGCCCACTGGCCCTTCTCTACGAAACGGGCCGTCATATATTACGGGCCGTCATATATATAAACTTATATACGACGGTGCCGTCATATATAAGTTTATATACGACAAGATATATACGACGGCCACAAACCGTCGTATATAAACCACTGCCATCGTATATAGATTATATACGACAGCTTTTGCCTTATATACTGACGGGAATCCTGTAGTGCGTAGTGGGTAAAAGATAGCCTGGGTCCCGTCCACCTGCTGAGGCGGGCCCAGCGTAGCCACGTGTCCTTGGCCCTAAGGTCAGCCCTAGGGCTGCCACGTGCGCTTGAGTTCCAGAGCCGACACGTGCCCTGGGCTCTAGTCTGAACCTCCCCGCTAAGGTGAGGTCCGGGGCTGCCACGTGTCCTCTGGCTTAGAGCCTCTTCCCTGCTGAGGACAGCTCCGAGGCTGACACGTGCCCTGGGCTCCGGTTCGAGCCTCCCCGCTGAGGTGAGGTCCGGAGTTGCCACGTGTCTCCTGGCTTGGAGCCACCTCCCTGCTGAGGGAAACACCGGAGCTGACATGTGCCCCTGGGCTCCGGTCCGAGCCTCCCCACTGAGGTGAGGTCTGGAGCTGCCACGTGTCTCTTGGCTCAGAGCCACCTCCTTGCTGAAGACAGCTCCGGGGCTGACACGTGCCCTAGGCTCCGGCCCGAGCCTCCCCGCTGAGGTGAGGTCCGGAGCAGCCACGTGTCTCTTGGCTTAGAGCCACCTCCCTGCTAAGGAAAGCTCCGGAGCTGCCACGTGCCCTGAGCTCCGGTCTGAGCCTCCCCGCCGAGGTAAGGTCCAGGGTTGCCACGTGTCCCCTGGCTCCAAACCCGTCGATAAGAGATCCGAAGCCGCCACGTGCCCCACGATCAGTTGGGGGCCGTGGGTCTACGAAGTCAATGAGGAAGTGCGCTGTCAGCCCATGCATTCAAGGCTCGTTCCTTCACCAGAAGCATGGCACACTACACACGCCACCATCCTCTACCCGTTCACCATTACGGTGACAAGACAGGACGGCAAGGCATGACAACGATACAGTGCCGCTTGACGGCATGAAGCCTCCCAAGCAGGACGAGAAGACGCGGTGACATGACGACGTCTTCATCATCACCTGACACACGGACAGGAGCGCTCAGCGCACCAGGCGGCGGGACTTAACTCCCCTTCCGACTACTCTACTCAGAGGACGAAGCCCTAGATCATGTATAGGGTTCACATAGCTTCAGGGCCACCTGTCGGGCCCTAAGCCACATTGTAACCACCCCGGCCTTGGACTACAAAAGGACCGGGGTGACCACCGGACAGATGGTTGGTTCCCGAACTCCACACTCGTAACCCTCACAAGCACATACAAAAAGACAATACATCAAGCACTCCCGTGGACGTAGGGTATTACGCTCCGGCGGCCCGAACCACGTAAATCTCAGTGTTCATCCACTCTCTCGAACCTAATGGCGAAGGGTGCCAAGCCCCCTCCGATCAAAGAACCTCGTGGGCTGCTTCCATAGCAGGCCGGGAGGAGTGTCACAGCTCACACACTCTGACATTTGGCACGCCAGGAAGGGGAGCTTCTTGCGCTCTCCACGCGACCATGGTGAACATCACTTCTCATGGCAAGACTTCTCGCCCAACTCGCCTTCGTCTCCAGGCGGGAGACGACAAGGCTACCTCCCGCTCCAGAGCGGGCAAGTTTGGCCATGTTGGCGATCAGACGACCGGCATACCATCAGCACCCACAGCGTCTAAATCTGGCCGAACCGGCGACCGGATCGCTGATATCCCTGCGGTGCCCACAGCGCCAGGTCGGGACAGGCCGGCGACCGTGCAGACGGTGTGCCACCGGCGCTCACACCGCCAGAGGCTGCTTCCTCTCAGCAGCCCTCTACTCCAACGGTGGCGACAGCACCACCACGACCGAGCCCGAAGAGCATGCTGGCCACAGCACGCGCTCTGCTCCAGAACCCTCCTGGCGAAGGTGCCACCCCCGAAGAAGTAGAGCAGTGGGGACACGACGTCGACCATCTCGTCGCTGCTGCCATGAACTCTCCTGCCTACAGGAGACAGCAGGCTGAGCCCTCGCTGGCCCAATCGCGTACGCCGACGGTGGCCCGTGGGACGGCAGCCGCACACGTGACGGCTACATCTGACCTCAGGGTCGAGCTGAACCGTCGCCTTGCAAGCAAAGTTGGTGGCACCACCATCGAACAACGCTGAGAGAGGTGTCACAACCTCGAAGGAGAGTACCGCTCTCTGAGCGCTGTACCAGCGGGTCGTGCTCCGCCTACACCTGCCTCTCCAGGGGCAGTAGGAGGCTGCATGGCGCTTGCCCTGCACCTTCGCATGGTGGTATGACCACCCATGTTCCGGACCCACCTGCTAGAAAAATACGACGGGACAGTCAACCCCGCTGAGTTTCTGCAGATCTACTCCACCTCCATCCTAGCTGCACGAGGGGATGAGGCCGTCATTGTAAAAGTCCCAAAAATGCAAAGTTAATAAAGTGAATGGTGATTCCCATTTGTGTTTGGAATGCATGAAAATGGGACTTAAAAAAATTTATACACGTGATGATGCACATGAGTGTCCAACCAAACGAGCTCTCACGTTCATTTGAAATGTGTTATGCCAATGTTGAATTAACACCATGTGTAAAGTTCTCATGTGTAAGAGGGAGTCTAAATTCAGATTTGAACTCAAATGTTTCCCACAAGTTACTGCCAAAAAGTTGGAGTACACATGCATCCTCATAACATTGAATTCGAGGAAATTCATGGTGGCCACATCCTGATTTTAGGATGGGCTAAAAAGGGGTTAAATACGATCATTTCCAAATTTGAGCGGAATTCAAATTTGAAAGTGCAATTCACACTGGATTTGGTTTATTCAAAATCCAGACCACGTTTAAACTCCTGAAATATCAGATTCACTACAGGAAACCTAACACATTACGACGGCCAAGTTATTTACGACGGCTAGCCGTCGTAAGTAACCTAACTTACAACGGCGCACAGCGACCGTCGTAAGTAAACTAACTTACGACGGCCTTAGGCTCATGGCCATCGTAAGACCGCCGTAAGTTACCACGGCCGTATCCCTAAGCCGTCGTAAGTTAAAGAGCTGTCGTAAACTAAGAGTTACTTACGACAGGTTAGGTTACAGCCGTCGTAAGTTGCGGGTTTAAACCGCCGCCTAGGTCTGGGCTCGGGCTCATTCAGCCCGAGCCCGAGCCTGCCGCCGCTGCCCCAGCGCCGCTGCCGCCGCCACCGCCGCCCCCAGAGCTGCCGCCCCGCGCCGCTGCTGCCGCCGCCCCGCGCCACTGCTGCCGCCGCCCCGTGCCGCTGCTGCCACGCCCCGCGCCGCTGGCAGCGCCGCCGTCGCTACCGATGTCCCCCGGCCCCCCGCGCCGCCCCTGCTACGTGCCGCCCCGAGGTCCCCCGGCCCCCCACACCGCCCCTGCTGCGCGCCGCCCCAAGGTCCCCGGCCTCCCCACGCCGCTTGCGCCGCCCCGCGCTCCCCCGGCTACGCCGCCGCCCGGGCGCCGCCGCTACGCCTTAAGCCCACCCCGCTTCACCGCCACTTTGAGGTACGTTTTATTTACTAATTAATTTAGTTTGTTTAGGAATTAATTTAGTTTATTTAGTAATTAATTTAGTTCGTGTAGTAATTAATTTAGTTTATTTGGTTCATTTACTAAGTATATATATATATATGCTTTGGGCCGACTCAGTCTGACACAACCCATATATGGCCTGACACGGGCCATTTAAAGGTCAATGGCCATGGACAGGCGCCGTCGAGACAACCGTTGAGAACTGTAAAAGTCCCAAAAACTTGTGAACAGAAAACTTAAGCTATGAATAAAGTTGAGTTTATATGCAAGAAATGGGACTTACAAAAACTTTTTTTACTCATGAAAGTGTTGGCATGAGCAATAAAAACATTGAATTCAGTTTGAATTAAGAGGGTCACTTCCAAAAGAGGAGGGGCCATCTCCAAACAGGAAAATGCAAACTGATGTTTAAAAAGTTGTATTTGCAATGACCAACTCAAGGATCAGAGGGCATATTCAAACTCCCCAGGTTCAAATTATAGAGGGGGCAAATTTGGAGCCAATTTGGAGGTGCTTTGGTAGGAATATCAAAGGAACTTGTAAATTCCATCCAAATTTGAATTTAAATTTGGAACTGTGGCATAAATTGTCAAACAAAAAAATGGCTTTTGAAATTGGATCCCTCCTAGCTGAATTTGCAATGGGTCAGAATTCGGAGATCTTTTGGTGCAGAGAGGGGCTGTGGGGCCCACTTGTCATAGAGAGGGGGGGTCATGACTTACTGCTTAAGTCTGCCTCTGTGTGTTGGTTCCCACCCAAGCTGCTGAGGTCGCTCCCGGCGCCACCGAGCCACGCGGTTGCCACCTCCTGCTCGAGCTCCTCCCCCCACGCGCGGGCACCAGAGGCGGTTCATCCGACGCTTATCCCTCCCACCGAAGCAAACACAAAGCCTCTCACTCGTACCGTGGCCTCCTTTTGCTTCCGCGCCCGAAAAACAACCGCCGGCGACGCCTCCATTTCCCTCGGTTGTCCACCAGCTCGCGTCCTCTTCTGCTCGAGCCGTCCACACGAAAAGGGAGCGCAGTCGAGTGCACAAGATCCTCCACAGCTCGGCCCCGTCGTTCCTGGCTCGTGGGGCGCCCAAATCAACGATCAACGTGAGGTACTAACGCTCACCGGCGAGAGGGCGACTCGGGTCACCGTGGACAGCTGATACCGAGGCTTTTCACGGCCGAGCAAGCACCCTCCGAGACGCGCTGGGACGTCACGCTGCTCTCCCCCGAGTTTCAGCCCAAGCCATGCAACGTAGCTTGGGAATTTCAAGTTTTTCCCTCGGACGAGGAAAACCTACCCGCGGGTAAGAACTGTTGAAATTAACGCTTAATTCGCGGTTAAAGTTGTTCATTTTGCGGACACAAGAGCTATAGAGGATAGGGAACCTTTTTCCTCCACAACCCTAGCTAGAAACCCCGTGGTTACAGCTAATTTTGAGCTTTCCGATCGGCGGCCATGGCGGGAACGCGCGGGCGCACGGTGACAATCGAGTTGCCGCCATTTCCTAGCCAGGATGAGGCCACGCCGAGCTTTCCTGACCTCCACTGATGCTTTAGAGCGGATCCGCCGAGCTTTTGGCGGGCTAGTGTGCTCGGGCGACGGTGCCGATCATCACCGAAGGCCGCGGCTCGTCGCCGGCCTACTTCCGGCCACCAGCAGCCCGAGCCAACCCCGTAGACATGTTCCCCGACCCTGAAAACCCCCAGGCGGCGAGTACCGAGCCGGGGGACGGCCGGGAAGCCGACTCCGGCGAGCTCCGACGAGTCTCCGGCGAGGGGGCGGCGCGGGAAGAGGGGGACGGGCCGAGGTTGAAGACGACCGGCCGGTCCCACCTGTCGGCGGCGATATTTTAAATCTTCGATCCGCTGCGGCCCCGGATCCGGTGTGGTGGCGCGGGAAAAGATCTGTGGCCCCGTGTGGCTCGTGTTTCAGCGGTCAACACGTGGCCCTGTGGCCCACAGGCAGAGTTTGAACTTTTCCCGGATTAAATTTGAATTCCAGGTTTGGTTCAAACTTTGGATCTGCATAACTTTTGCTAGAGAGCTCCAAAATTAGTGATTCAAATTGGGTTGGATTCAGGATGAAAATCTCTATCCAAATATACAACCAAATTTTCATAAAAACCAATAGAAAATTCTGGAAAATTCTTTAAAACTTTTCAGCAAAAGAATTTTAGAGGGAGTTTGGTCCATCCAAAATTCCCCAAATTTTGCCAGAATATTCTTTGGGATAGTAGGAGACTCCTGTAAAAGTGTCAGCTCATTTTGAGTTGATTTAATTAGAGTAATTCTGATTCCAAGTTTCTGTATTCAAATGAATACAGAAACATTTTCAGGAAATTTCCAAAACTTGGAAATTCAATTCTAGTCATTTCTTAGCTCCAAAAAATCCTAGGAATATTCATGCATACTCCCTGAGCTATGTATGAAATTATATTTCACTTAGATTTGCATGAAAGTGCAAGTTTAATCAGAATTAATTCCTTTATGCTTAAATGCTTAGGGAATTGTTCTGGGTGATCCACTTGTGGAATGTTCTGAATTTTGGTCCAGAGAACTTTCTTGTGACAAGGAACTCCCAAGAAAATTCCCAGCTCCATTGGAGCCCTGGATCATTAGTGTTCTGTTCAACCATTAGTTGATCTCCCCACCCAAGTGATGAACCTCACTTCTCACTTGAGGATAATGCTTAGACACACATCCAAACCACCACCCCAGTGTCATTTTAAATTCTTAAACAAAGTTCCAGTTTCAAACTTGTCTGGAGCATTTGTTAGCAAAAAGTTTTACAATTAAATATATGCATGTTCCTAACGTGTAGTGTTTAAACATGGAAGAGTGAAGGAGAAGGTGAACTTGGATCAAGGAACAAGAAGGGTATAAGTTGAACTTCAAGGCATCAGCAACTAACCCCATATCATCTGACTTTAGTCACCTGCAAAACCAAGGCAAGCCCCGGTTTGCACTTAAGTTGTATTTAAAGCTTTTCCTTTGTTCACTACATTTGGTCGAGGTTTGTATGTGCATTAGGTCAAGGATGAGTGATACTCCACTTGCATAACCAAACATGAACCCTGAGGTCAAGGGTAGAAATGTGTCATCGCTGTAGAATAGGGCAATGCTAATTAGGCTAGGACATCCGGTAGAAGACGAGTAGTTGGAAACTACTCGTGAGCTATAGTTCAGAATATCATAAGTGTGGTTGGGGAAGGAAGCAAACTAAAGTTTACATTTCTAAAGATGAGACCGGGCAGAGGGGTTAGGCTGTGACAAGACGAGGTCTTGGTCGAGTAGCTCTGCCTGTGTCGGTTAAGGACCGATGCGTATGCCGCGTCCAGGAGCAAGTATTGAGTTGTGTACCGGATGCTTACTGATATATGGGAACCAGGAAACCGATGTACCAGGTTCACTGGATTGTAGAGGCATACCACATCGTCTCGTTAGACCTATGAGCCCGAGACGGCGCGACCGTTTCTACAGTTTAGTGTCCTGAGAAAGGTTGCCACATACGACGTAATGAAGGACGCCAAAGATGGGTCTTCAGAGGCGGGTGTATGTGTCGAGTTATCCGGGTAGTGTTTGATTCGAATCACCGTCCCTCGCGGTTATTGAGTACCGCTTGCTCCCATGTTGTGACGTAGTTAATCAACTTGTGTGGTAACAGTTTGCAAAAGTATAATTGCTGATATGATGATGTTAAGTTGCATGAAAACCATGTTTGAAGTAGAGATAGAGCTAACTAAAGTTATTTTCTACCTTGGGGCAAGTAACATTGGAATGAAGCGTTTCTTGTTTGATTGTGGAGTTCCAATGTTGCTGATCGCAAGGTCATTATTAATATGGCTAAAATTTGAAAGTTAAGGATGAACTCGTAGGCGAGTCTTTTCGCAAATGACAGGTTGAGGTCTTAGGTTACTTTCATCTAGAGTTTCATGTCTTAGGAGAGACGGTTAAGTCTTGCTGAGCCTTGTGCTCACTCTTGCTATATAAGTGGTTTTGCAGGTAAAGCTCGACGCTATAAAGAGGGTTGTCCGGTGAGACTCGGAAACTTCCAAGTCATGTCACACTTGGAGAACCTAGCCGCTGCCTTGTCTTCGTGTTGCTAGCGAGAGGAGTCCGCGGGATGGACCTCTTCTCGGTGCTTCATAGTTATTCAACGTGAGCTGGTTATAGACTTCCGCTGTACCTAATTTGTGTAAATTATTTACAAAGAATAATTGTAACCTTCCTCTTTTGATTTATGTAATACTGTGTTCCTTATATGTGTGCTGTTGGGTGCCGCATAACACGGCACCACCCAATGCGATTCCTCGGGCAAGGCGGCACGACCCCGTGATCGGGATCGGGCCCCCTCAGCGTGGTATCAGAGCCGCATTGGTAATAGCGCACGGAATAAGGAGCGTATTACGACAAAAACTTAGGATACAGAGAGGAAACGGTATTAGGCCCACATAAGGACTATAGTAGTATAGTTACTTAAAGTGGCACACTAACATATGTGTTATATCTCTGAATTTTGATTATGTAAGGACGCACCTACGATCGGGTAAGAATGGTAAGGAACGCCACCGAAAGCGGTTCAATTTCGGTTAGCTCCCCTGATGAGGAAAGTGGTTCAGGGATAGGTCTCACAGCCTTGTGTGAGACGTTAATATGAAGCTCTTGGACTCTCCATGTTCCTGAGTTCATATGAAACGCTGATCCCTAGCGTGCATTAGGAAAGTAAGTGGAGACTCCATCGCGTGGTCAGTAATGCGATAGTGTGTTCGTCTAGAAATAGCCCAGGAGGACATACGCAGCGCTTGCCATCGGCGTGCCCTGCAGGGCAGTAGGTGGTATCTGTTGGGTTGATAACATTCCCAACCGTGACGACCCGTTCATGACATACTCGGGTTCCCCATCGTGTGGTGTTGAAACACGATCACGTACCTTGAGACGTGACTTAACTCAAGGATGGCCGTATGGCAATGATACGGGCGTTTGTATTTACTTTTAAATATGGAACTGCCTGAAATGAAACAAACCTTTGAGTGCACCATTATTGAGTGTTTTTCTGCAGGTACTAACCACGTACGTATCCCGTGTAGTACACGTGTGTGAGAGACCGTCTTAGTGCCACTGATAATACGTATATGCCGGTATAATCCGGTTTAGGATTTTCTTTTGGTGAGGCAACGTAGTACCGACATGTTCTTACGGTGCATCGACATCGTACTACACTTAATAACCTCTTCCCTATTAAGAAATAATTCATGAGCTAACTTTCAATTAAAAATGGAAGTTTGAAACAAATATTAGTTATTGAACTCTTATTTTGAGCTAAGATTCAAATGAGAGTATAACTAGGTGTCAAAGTTTTCAAAAACAGAGTGCTCTGTTTCTGGCAGAAATGTTTGCTGGACTTTGACAGAGCATAACTCTGAGTATATTTAACCAATTAAGGTGTATGATACAGTTCTGGAAAGATTTTCAAGTGCTCCACAATTTATTTGTAGACCTAAAGAGCAGAATCACACGTTAAATTGGTGAAAAGCCCAGTTGAAGGCAAACTGTTCAGAACCAGGACAGTACCAGAAACCTCTCTGGACCTTTCTGTTTTTAAGCCATAACTTCCTGTAGAAAAATCCTTAAGGAGCACATAAGTACTGGTTGGAAAGCTACTAAAGTATACTAAAACTTTGGTATTGAACTCAAGTCAAGAATCTGTTGATAACTTGAGTAAAATTTGGAGTTTGTGTGAACTGGTCAGGGTAGTCCCGCTGATTAGTTAAGCGTACTTAAGATTTGTTTAAACATGAATGTGGTTATGCTTTCATAAAGTTCATGACATGTTCATGTTTTACTTATATTTACTTACTACTGAGATAGAATTTTGATTGACTCAAAATTTTGTTTCGTGCAGTATGGTACGTACACATTCTCAAATGGAGCTTGGAGGTTCAAGTCGAGGTGGGAATGACTCGACTTCATCACAAGAGCCATCGCCAACCGGATTGGCTGGAATTATGGCAAAGATGAATGAAACTCTCCAAACTCTAGTTCAGCAAGGCATAGATCGAGAAGCTCAACGTCACATGCCAACCCAGAGCACGTATCTGGATTTCTTGGCGACACAACCGCCGGTATTCTCCGAGGCGGCTGACCATTGTGAAGCAAATCACTGGTTACGTGTCATTGAGTCCAAGCTTGGGTTGATCCGGTGTGACAAATTCTCGAAGACTCTATATGCCGCTCAACAGCTTCACGGCTTTGCTGGAGCATGGTGGGCAGAGTACCTTGCTGTTCAACCAGCGGGACATCGTGTCACATGGGCGGAGTTCCAGGCTGCATTTCGTGCTCGTTTTATCCCTGCGGGCATAATGCAAACCAGTCTGGATGAGTTCTGGAGTCTGAAGCAAGGGGACAGGAGTGTTATTGAGTATGCGAAGGAATTCAATCGCTTAGCTCAATATGTCCCTGACTATGTGAAGTCACCAGCCATGAAGGGTTATCATTTTTATCGAGGGCTGACCGCTAGGCTGCAATGTGAATTGGCTCAAGTTAGCTAAGAGAGTTTTGATGAGTTTGTGAGCTGTGCTATCGCTCAAGAATATTATTCCAACCTCTACCTCAAAGAAAAGAGGGAGAGGGACTCATCACAAGATGAAGACAATCGTCTACCTCAGAAGTATCGGTTGGTGATCCGTTCACCTTCCGGTCGAGAGATTCCACAAGAGGTGCAATCATTCTGGGAGTGTGACGACTCTTCTACTCCACAGAGGTCTTATTCACCTCTACCGCAGCCGCAACTTGTTTCTTATGCACCTCAGTATCAACAAGGTGCACTAGAATATTATTACCCTCAAGAGGTTGAAGATGAACAAGGTGATTTCTCAGCTAAACCAAGTGCTGTCCCACTTCACAATGTCAATGAAGCTACTGGACCGAGCAGCAACAATGTGTCGGCGGGTCCAGTTCCACAGAGTGATCTTGGACAGCCAAGAAAAGCTATGTCCAAAGTGGGAACAGTCAATTATGTGTCAGTCGATGATCTGCCAAAGGGAGGACCTGTTCTTGCCGGCAGGTTCACCTTAAATGACAAGCCGGTTGTCATTTTATTCGACTCTGGTTCAACACATAACTTCATTAGCCGGGCAAAGGTAATCCGGGATCAGATCTCCACAACTGTCACAAAAGGTTCTTACCTTATTCATTCGCCAGGTGGAGACATCTCAACTAATGAAGTCATCTCTCGAGCACCACTTTGCTTGGGTGGAAAAATTTATCCTACCACCCTCATCATTCTCGAAGACCAAGGAATCAATGCCATATTGGGAATATCATGGTTGACCTTCCACAAGGCTGTTCTGGACATCGAGAACAGGAGTGTTCACTTGGACTCTCCACTTCACGGACGTCAAACTTTGTATCTCGGCGAAGCGGTTTCTAAAGGCCCGGAAGTATGTAATGCCGAGGTGTGCAAGTTAGAAGACATTCCGGTAGTCCATGAATATCCGGACGTGTTTCCCGAAGATCTTCCAGGATTACCACCTGAGCGCGAGGTGGAATTCAAAATAGAATTGATGCCGGGAACTACGCCGATCTCTCGGAGACCATACAAAATGGCCCCGAATGAATTAGCCGAGCTGAAGGAGCAACTCAAAGATCTGATGGACAAGGGGTTTATTCGTCCAAGTTCATCACCATGGGGTTGCTCAGCTTTGTTTGTGAAAAAGAAGGATGAGACGCCGAGGCTATGCGTCGATTATCGTCCTTTAAATGCTGTGACCATAAAGAACAAGTATCCGCTACCAAGAATTGATATCCTCTTCGATCAACTAGTGGGTGCTAAAGTCTTCTCCAAGATGGACTTAAGGTCGGGATATCATCAAATCAAGATTCGCGCGGAAGATGTCCCGAAAACAGCATTCTCGACAAGATATGGGCTCTATGAATATCTTGTCATGTCATTTGGGTTGACCAATGCTCCGGCCCACTTTATGTATCTTATGAACACGGTGTTCATGCGGGAGCTAGATCAGTTCGTCGTGGTATTCATAGACGACATCTTGGTCTATTCCAAATCTGAAGAGGAACACGCTTAACATTTGCAGATTGTGCTCCATCGACTGAGAGATCACAAGCTCTATGCAAAGTTTAGTAAATGTGAATTCTGGATCAACCAAGTGCCATTTCTTGGGCACATTATTTCAGCAGAAGGCATTGCTGTTGATCCAAGCAAGATTGAACAAGTGCTGAAGTGGAAGTCTCCAACATCAGTCCATGAAGTTCGTAGCTTCTTGGGTTTGGCGGGATATTACCGGAGGTTCATCCCGAGCTTCTCAAAAATCTCCAAACCTATGACGGAGCTACTGAAGAAGGGCATCAAATATGATTGGAGCAAGCCATGTGAGGAAGCTTTTCAAGCGTTGGTGAAACACCTCACAACAGCCCCGGTTCTAGCTCAACCGGATACAACCAAGCCGTTTGATGTTTATTGTGATGCGTCGGGCATCGGGCTTGGTTGTGTACTCATGCAAGGAGGACGTGTGGTCGCATATGGATCACGGCAATTACGGAATCATGAGCAACATTATCCAACTCATGATCTCGAGCTTGCTGCCGTGGTACTAGCTTTGAAGATGTGGAGACATTACCTATTGGGAAATCTGGTTCATCTCTACACCGACCACAAAAGTTTGAAGTACATATTCACTCAAAAGGAGTTGAATATGCGGCAACGGCGATGGTTGGAGTTGATCAAGGACTATGAGATTGATATTCATTATCATCCGGGCAAGGCAAATGTGGTTGCCCATGCACTTAGCCGGAAGTCTCATATTCATAACCTAACCATCATGCCGATAGAAGAGGAAGAACCAAGTCTTTACTTGGTTCCATTTGGAGCTCTGCATAACCTAGCCCTCATACCCACAATAAGAGAGGAGGTGATGGAAGCTCAAAGGAGAGACAAGGGCATGGCTCATATCAAAAGGAGGTTAAAGAATGGGGAAATGAAATGTTTCCGGTTAGATGATGAAGACACTCTATGGTTCAAGGACCGGATAGTCGTACCCCGTGATATGAGGCTGCGGAAGAAAATTTTGGATGAGGCTCACTTATCCAAATTTTCTATTCATCCGGGCAGCAACAAGATGTACCAAGAATTGAGGACTAAATTCTGGTGGACCCGGATGAAGAGAGAAGTTGCTAAATACGTATCAGAATGTGATATGTGTCGGCGAGTTAAAGCCGACCACATGAAGAAAGCGGGAACCTTACAACCGTTAAGCGTTCCGGCATGGAAGTGGGAGGATATTAGTATGGACTTCATCGTTGGACTACCTCTCACGGCTAATAAGCATGATTCGATTTGGGTAATCGTGGATCGGTTAACCAAATCAGCACGCTTCATTCCGGTGCGTACCAAATACAGCGCCAAAAAGTATGCGGAGTTGTACATAGCACGAATCTTTTGCTTGTATGGGGTTCCCCGTACCATTGTGTCCGACAGAGTATCGCTGTTCGTATCCCGCTTCTGGGAACAGCTGCACACATCCTTGGGAACTAAATTGATTCGAAGCTCCGCGTATCACCCTCAAAATTATGGGCAAACTGAAAGGGTGAATCAAATACTTGAAGATATGCTGAGAGCATGTGCCATTCATCACGGTAAGAGCTGGGATGATCACTTACCGTTGGCGGAGTTCTCATATAACAACGGGTATCAATCAAGTATCAAAATGGCGCCTTATGAAGCTCTCTACGGCCGGAAGTGCCGCACACCCTTGAACTGGTGTGAATCCGGCGAGAGGGCAACTTACGGGATTGATCTCGTAAATGAAGCAGAAGAGCGGGTAAGGCTTATTCAAGCAAATCTTAAAGCCGCTCAGTCCAGACAAAAGAGCTATGCGGATAAGAGACGTCGTCCTCTGAATTTCCATGTTGGGGACCACGTATACCTCCGCGTATCTCCCATGAAGGGCATTCACCGATTCGGAGTGAAAGGAAAATTAGCTTCGCGCTTTATCGGTCCCTTCGTCATCATTGAAGGATGTGGACCCGTGGCATACCGTTTGGAGCTACCGGCAGCCTTAGCCGGAGTGCATAACGTCTTTCACATATCCCAGTTGTGGAAGTGTTTGAAAGTTCCAACGGAAATCCTCGCGGGAGACATAACAGATTTGAAGCCGGACCTCACTTATGTTGAGCGACCAACCCGGATAATTGATGTAAAGACTCGCGAGACCAGGAATCGGACGCTGCGATCTTTCAAGGTGCTATGGGAAAATCACACGTCCGACGAAGCTACATGGGAAAGCGAGGAGTATTTGCAACGCAATCATCCGGAGTTGTTAGAGGCGTATGTTGAGTAACTGTCCTCTCCACGTTGTCCTTAATCATGAATCTCGGGACGAGATTCTTTTTAAGGGGGGAGGAATGTAAAAGTCCCAAAAACTTGTGAACAGAAAACTTAAGCTATGAATAAAGTTGAGTTTATATGCAAGAAATGGGACTTACAAAAACTTTTGTTTACTCATGAAAGTGTTGGCATGAGCAATAAAAACTTTGAATTCAGTTTGAATTAAGAGGATCACTTCCAAAAGAGGAGGGGCCATCTCCAAAGAGGAAAATGCAAACTGATGTTTAAAAAGTTGTATTTGCAATGACCAACTCAAGGATCAGAGGGCATATTCAAACTCCCCAGGTTCAAATTATAGAGGGGGCAAATTTGGAGCCAATTTGGAGGTCTTTGGTAGGAATATCAAAGGAACTTGTAAATTCCATCCAAATTTGAATTTAAATTTGGAACTGTGGCATAAATTGTCAAACAACAAAATGGCTTTTGAAATTGGATCCCTCCTAGCTGAATTTGCAATGGGTCAGAATTCGGAGATCTTTTGGTGCAGAGAGGGGCTGTGGGGCCCACTTGTCATAGAGAGGGGGGGTCATGACTTACTGCTTAAGCCTGCCTCTGTGTGTTGGTTTCCACCCGAGCTGCTGAGGTCGCTCCCGGCGCCACCGAGCCACGCGGTTGCCACCTCCTGCTCGAGCTCCTCCCCCCACACGCGGGCGCCAGAGGTGGTTCATCCGGTGCTTATCCCTCCCACCGAAGCAAACACGAAGCCTCTCACTCGTACCGTGGCCTCCTTTTGCTTCCGCGCCCGAAAAACAACCGCCGGCGACGCCTCCGTTTCCCTCGGTTGTCCACCAGCTCGCGTCCCCTTCTGCTCAAGCCGTCCACACGAAAAGGGAGCGCAGTCGAGTGCACAAGATCCTCCACAGCTCAGCCCCGTCGTTCCTGGCTCGTGGGGCGCCCAAATCAACGATCAACGTGAGGTACTAACGCTCACCGGCGAGAGGGTGACTCGGGTCACCGTTGACAGCTCATACCGAGGCTTTTCACGGCCGAGCAAGCACCCTCCAAGACGCGCCGGGACGTCACGCTGCTCTCCACCGAGTTTCAGCCCAAGCCATGCAACGTAGCTTGGGAATTTCAAGTTTTTCCCTCGGACGAGGAAAACCTACCCGCAGGTAAGAACTGTTGAAATTAACGCTTAATTCGCGGTTAAAGTTGTTCATTTTGCGCACACAAGAGCTAGAGAGGATAGGGAACCTTTTTCCTCCACAACCCTAGCTAGAAACCCCGTGGTTACAGCTAATTTTGAGCTTTCCGATCGGCGGCCATGGCGGGAACGCGCGGGCGCACGGTGACAACCGAGTTGCCGCCATTTCCTAGCCAGGATGAGGCCACGCCGAGCTTTCCTGACCTCCACTGATGCTTTAGAGCGGATCCGCCGAGCTTTTGGCGGGCTACTGTGCTCGGGCGACGGTGCCGATCATCACCGAAGGCCGCGGCTCGTCGCCAGCCTACTTCCGGCCACCAGCAGCCCGAGCCAACCCCGTAGACATGTTCCCCGACCCTGAAAACCCCCAGGCGGCGAGTACCGAGCCGGGGGACGGCCGGGAAGCCGACTCCGGCGAGCTCCGACGAGTCTCCGGCGAGGGGGCGGCGCGGGAAGAGGGGGACGGGCCGAGGTTGAAGACGACCGGCCGGTCCCACCTGTCAGCGGCGATATTTTAAATCTTCGATCCGCTGTGGCCCCGGATCCGGTGTGGTGGCGCGGGAAAAGATCTGTGGCCCCGTGTGGCTCGTGTTTCAGCGGTCGACACGTGGCCCTGTGGCCCACAGGCAGAGTTTGAACTTTTCTCGGATTAAATTTGAATTCCAGGTTTGGTTGAAACTTTGGATCTGCATAACTTTTGCTAGAGAGCTCCAAAATTAGTGATTCAAATTGGGTTGGATTCAGGATGAAAATCTCTATCCAAATATACAACCCAATTTTCATGAAAACCAATACAAAATTCTGGAAAATTCTTTAAAGCTTTTCAGCAAAAGAATTTTAGAGGGAGTTTGGTCCATCCAAAATTCCCCAAATTTTGCCAGAATATTCTTTAGGATAGTAGGAGACTCCTGTAAAAGTGTCAGCTCATTTTGAGTTTATTTAATTAGAGTAATTCTGATTCCAAGTTTCTGTATTCAAATGAATACAGAAACATTTTCAGGAAATTTCCAAAACTTGGAAATTCAATTCTAGTCATTCCTTAGCTCCAAAAAATCCTAGGAACATTCATGCATACTCCCTGAGCTATGTATGGAATTATATTTCACTTAGATTTGCATGAAAGTGCAAGTTTAATCAGAATTAATTCCTTTATGCTTAAATGCTTAGGGAATTGTTCTGGGTGATCCACTTAGTGGAATGTTCTGAATTTTGGTCCAGAGAACTTTCTTGTGACAAGGAACTCCCAAGAAAATTCCCAGCTCCATTGGAGCCCTGGATCATTAGTGTTCTGTTCAACCATTAGTTGATCTCCCCACCCAAGTGATGAACCTCACTTCTCACTTGAGGATAATGCTTAGACACACATCCAAACCACCACCCCAGTGTCATTTTAAATTCTTAAACAAAGTTCCAGTTTCAAACTTGTCTGGAGCATTTGTTAGCAAAAAGTTTTACAATTAAAGATATGCATGTTCCTAACGTGTAGTGTTTAAACGTGGAAGAGTGAAGGAGAAGGTGAACTTGGATCAAGGAACAAGAAGGGTATAAGTTGAACTTCAAGGCATCAGCAACTAACCCCATATCATCTGACTTTAGTCACCTGCAAAACCAAGGCAAGCCCCGGTTTGCACTTAAGTTGTTTTTAAAGCTTTTCCTTTGTTCACTACATTTGGTCGAGGTTTGTATGTGCATTAGGTCAAGGATGAGTGATACTCCACTTGCATAACCAAACATGAACCCTGAGGTCAAGGGTAGAAATGTGTCATCGCTGTAGAATAGGGCAATGCTAATTAGGCTAGGACATCCGGTAGAAGACGAGTAGTTGGAAACTACTCGCGAGCTATAGTTCAGAATATCATAAGTGTGGTTGGGGAAGGAAGCAAACTAAAGTTTACATTTCTAAAGATGAGACCGGGCAGAGGGGTTAGGCTGTGACAAGACGAGGTCTTGGTCGAGTAGCTCTGCCTGTGTCGGTTAAGGACCGATGCGTATGCCGCGTCCAGGAGCAAGTATTGAGTTGTGTACCGGATGCTTACTGATATATGGGAACCAGGAAACCGATGTACCAGGTTCACTGGATTGTAGAGGCATACCACATCGTCTCGTTAGACCTATGAGCCCGAGACGGCGCGACCGGTTCTACAGTTTAGTGTCCTGAGAAAGGTTGCCACATACGACGTAATGAAGGACGCCAAAGATGGGTCTTCAGAGGCAGGCGTACGGTAGTGTTTGATTCGAATCACCGTCCCTCGCGGTTATTGAGTACCGCTTGCTCCCATGTTGTGACGTAGTTAATCAACTTGTGTGGTAACAGTTTGCAAAAGTATAATTGCTGCTATGATGATGTTAAGTTGCATGAAAACCATGTTTGAAGTAGAGATAGAGCTAACTAAAGTTATTTTCTACCTTGGGGCAAGTAACATTGGAATGAAGCGTTTCTTGTTTGATTGTAGAGTTCCAATGTTGCTGATCGCAAGGTCATTATTAATATGGCTAAAATTTGAAAGTTAAGGATGAACTCGTAGGCGAGTCTTTTTGCAAATGACAGGTTGAGGTCTTAGGTTACTTTCATCTAGAGTTTCATGTCTTAGGAGAGACGGTTAAGTCTTGCTGAGCCTTGTGCTCACTCTTGCTATATAAGTGGTTTTGCAGGTAAACCTCGACGCTATAAAGAGGGTTGTCCGGTGAGACTCGGAAACTTCCAAGTCATGTCACACTTGGAGAACCTAGCCGCTGCCTTGTCTTCGTGTTGCTAGCGAGAGGAGTCCGCGGGATGGACCTCTTCTCGGTGCTTCATAGTTATTCAACGTGAGCTTGTTATAGACTTCCGCTGTAGCTAATTTGTGTAAATTATTTACAAAGAATAATTGTACCCTTCCGCTTTTGATTTATGTAATACTGTGTTCCTTATATGTGTTCTGTTGGGTGCCGCATAACACGGCACCACCCAATGCGATTCCTCGGGCAAGGCGGCACGACCCCGTGATCGGGATCGGGCCCCCTCAAGAACCGTGTGGTTTCGATCAAGAAGCGCTGTTGGTACGACGGTTGGAACCTAGGCCGACGGAATTTAATGTATAACTTACGACGGTCGGAACCTTGGCCGTCGTAAGCAAGTAATCCATTGAAATTTAATCACTATTTACGAAGCTAAAACCTAAACCGTCGTAAGTTAAGAAGCCGTCGTAAATAAAGAACATAACCCTACATCTCGCAGGCCGCGCGCACGACCCACTCACGCGCGCGACCTCCGACTGCCGCCTACACCACTCCGCCTCGCTCTTGCCGAGCCGTGCCGCCTCCGCCCCGCCCTGCCATCACGCTGCCGCCCTGCCGCCGCCACCGCCGCCCCGCCGCGCCGCCTCTTGGAGCATAACTTAGGACGGGTGACCCACTTCTCTGTCTCTCTCGTTCTTTCCTTTTCTATCTCGTTCTATCCCTCTCTCTCTCTCGACTCAAAAATGAAAAATTGACATAAACCTATACAATATGCGTCATCCGTTTTGAACCGGCCCGTCTCACATGTGTTACGCATGTGAGGCGTGTAGGTTTGGAATTGTCCCTTTTTAGACAGCCTGGGAGTGACCAAGGGGGGCGTGGCTTGTGATGAGACGCGGGTTTAGATCTAGACAAGATTTTGATGGCATAACCCTGTTGTTCTCTGCTGCACCATTTTCGTGCGTGAATATCAAAACAGGAAAGCTGACAGGGTTGAAGAGTCATGATCATCACATAATTATGGAAAGACTTCTACCTGTTATGTTTCGGGGCTATTTTGATGATGCGGTGTGGAAGGTGCTAGCCGATCTTAGTCACTTCTATGGACAACTTTGTGCAAAAGAAATCACGATAGAGATGATGCGTAAATTGGAGAAGGAGATACCGGTACTATTATGTAAGATGGAAATTTTTTTCCTCCAGGGTTCTTCAATCCAATGCAACATCTCCTCATCCATCTTCCATTTGAAGCTAAAGTTGGAGGTCCCGTGCAATATAGGTGAATGTATCATATTGAAAGAGCACTAAGATATCTGAAACCAATGATTCGTAACAGGGCAAAGGTAGAAGGATGCATCGCCGAAGCATTTACTCTTAAAGAAGTAGGATACTTTTCAAGTGTTTACTTTACAGAGGAAAACAATGTCAACCCTTCGGTAATGTGGTACAATGTGGATGAGCAACCTCCTTATAGTGATCTCTCTATTTTTGCAACAAGAGGCACTACTGTTGGTAGTTCCACTTCCTACAACTCTACCGCAAAAGAAAGGAGTGTTGCTTTCCTTTACATGTACGCGAATATAGATGAGATGGACAAATATTTCGAGTAAGTGTTTGTCTTACATTTATACTAATCAGCGTATTTTGTAACACATCTTTTCTAAAAAGTTTTCTTTTCATACAGTGAATTCCACAAGCAAAATTGGACACATAGGCATCAACCTACTAGCAAACAAGTAGAAGTGATGCGACGGGAAGGAATAAACGGAGGACCTAATTTCCTATCCTTGTTTTGAGATCATGTAATATTTTCTCGTTAACTTAGCAATATTTACAAAGTATTCTTATAACTTACGAGTATTTACAATGTTTTCTTATAATAGTGCATGAAAGATGCCGACGTCCATGAAGACTTGCGACAACTATCCTATGGATTGATTAAAGTTAGGAGCTACGGTCGATATGACGTCAATGGCTACCGATTCCGTACAACTTAATTTGAATCTCTTCGTCCTCTCGCGGCAACATCTAATACCGCAGTTGTGACGAGGGCAGTCGACTCTCAAGGACGTGAAACTAATTATTATGGAATCATTAATAAAATCCTTGAATTTGCTTTTGCCGGGAATAAGGATCTTCGAGCAGTATTCTTTGAATGTGATTGGTTTGATATCAATCATGAAACTCGACTAAACCAATTTGGCATGGTGGAAGTCAAACACAACGAACGGCTACGAGGACGATTCATTTGTTCTTGCACACCAAGTAGAGCAAGTGTATTATCTATCTTATCCATTCAAAAAACTCAAAGCTTGGTGGGTTGTACATAAGGTTAATCCTCGTGAGCGGTTATACACTCCAGGAGATGATGGTTACCATGATACTGATGAGGTTGACGAGGTTTACCAAGAAGAAGACTTGCCAGACTGAGCCTGGTGTAGGACTCGATGACTTAGTTGGAGACGCTCAAGATGTCGAGACTTCAGATATGCGTAAACGGAAATGAAATCCAGTTCAGACGCTCACGAAAGAAGATCGATGTTCTGGTTTAAGGAGTAGGGTACATGATCATGACATTGATGAATTTTGAAATTGATGATGTAACGTTTTCTTCACTAACTTAACATGGATTTTGTATATATTATCTTAGCATATTTATCAATTATTCCTTGCAACAGGATGTCGTCATCAAAGAGGAGCGGGAAGAAGGGGGCACGAGAGTTCCTCATTCGATCACAAGACCACATCTCAGGTAGCTCGTCAGGTGCGAGCAGACGATCTCAACTGATGAGGCACCTACCAGACTTTGCGGGCGACGAGAATTCACCGGTGGCGGCAAAAACGGGTCGGTCCTCTGGTGACCGCCCTCTTCCCACCGTTTGCTGCAAGAATTGGTTTGTGTTCCATGTTCTACGACCACTAGGGATGCTTTAGAGCAGCTTGGACTGTTGAAATCAGCTTGGGACACGCCAGAATGCGTTGATGCCGCACCGCCGACTGCCGCCGTCGGTGCCGACCCGTTTCCGGCCGTTTTCAAGCGGTGAGACCTTGCCCGGCAGCTGCGCCACTTTCCAAGGGTCGTGTAGGGTGAAACCGGAGCAAAAATGGTGGAGAAATGAGGGAGAACGGGGTGCGCCATCCCTCTGTTCTGGCGTGTGCGTGGGCTCTGTCTCGAGGTAGAAGAAGGGTCTGACCTGTGGACCCCACTGTCAGCCGGCAGATGAATTTCTGTGTAAAGTAATTCCAGAAAATGTTGCTACTTTGAGAGACTCTAACTTTTGGTAGGAAGCTCCAAAAATAGTGAGACAAATTTTGCTGGAAACCTTAGATAGAGTACTTTGCAGAGAAACAAAGTGCTTGCTACGAAAATGCCCAGTATTTTCTGTGGAATTCATTTTATTAAATACTTTAGGGATTAATTCCAGGAAGGATTCTCTATGAAAAAATCCCAATTTGGGGCAGCAAATCCTTTTCGTAGTTCCTGATCTCTAGTAAAATCTATGGATTTTTGGAGCTGATAAAGAGGGCTTAATAAGTAGGTTATCTCAGGGTTAAATAAATTAGCTAAAAATCAGAGTTAATTTCCAGAAAAATGGTTCCAACTTCAAATGACCATAACTTTTAGTAGGAATGTCAAAATTTGTGAAACAAATTTTGTTAGACTCCTCTCAGTCAGTTTAATGTAGAGAATTTGGTCTGAAGATCTCTGGAATTTTCTCCAAAAATTCATCAAATTTAAATCTTTGGGATTGTATTTCAGAAGATCCCTGTTATTGAATTTCCTCAAATTTGGCCAGACGGTTCTTCATAACATTAGTGATCTCCTGTAAAAATTTGAACTTCATTGGAGTAAATTTGCTAGGCTAAACTCTGATCCAAAGTTCAACCTTCATTTGAAAATTTCCAATTCTAAACAAAAAAAAATTCAGCAATTTTCCCCAACTTCAAAATTCCATTTCTCCCGTATGTAGCTCAAAAAATTATGAAATAAATTTTGTTAGAACCATAGAGACCTGCTATAATTAGATCTTCCACTGTTAGCCATGTCAAAAGTTCAGATTTGGGATCAAAATTCAGAGAAGTCTTGTACTTGTGGGAATTTTGGAGACCACAAGCTTCCATGAAACTTCTCCAAATTTTGCTTAGGTCATCGTTATAGAGTCTAGTGTCCACTGGAAAAATTCTAAAGCCAATTAAGAAACCTAAATAGCAGTATCTATGAATAGAAGTTTACTTCTTATAAATCATTAGCACTTATACATCTATTTTGTTGCATATCGTATAGTGACCGAAATCGAGGACACTTCGGAGCCGTTGGAAGTCCTTCCACCAGATGCTAACTTTCCCTTTGACTCGCAACTAGGCAAGCCCCAGTTTGCATTTAATTGTTTTTTGCAAACTTTTCATTTATATCACTTATGTCTAGGGTGAAATGCTTCCATTGGAGTTAAGGTGGTTGAAACCCCACTTGCATGACTTTTAAATCCCATAGAGGGTTGGGTAGTTTACAACTCGATGAGTAGACACTTCCAAGCTAATGTTCTTAGGATCTCGGTAGAAGTCGAGTGGTTGGAATCTACTCGCGAGATAGGAATTTCATCACACGGGATGGAAAGAAGTAGAGAATGGCTTAAGAATATGAAACTGAGACCCAACAGGGGAGATAGGATGCAGTAAGAGGAGGTCTCACGTGCGTAGCCCTGTTGGGGTCGATTGAGGACCGAGCCGTGTGCGGCCCTCTTGGATAAGTTTGAACAGTACCAGATGCATACTAGCATATGGGAACCAGGAAACCGATGTAACACTACAGGAATCTGAACAATTAACGACGGCTGGAAACCGTTGTTAATAAAGGTGAAACCATCGTGAATAAGTTATTCACGACGGGGAAGCATTATTCATGATGGTTTTCGGCCGTCACCGATAAATAGTCGTAAATAAGGTTGTTAACGATGGCTCCCGTCGTAAATAAGATTATTTACGACGGCTAAATAATACCGCCGCGAATAAGCTCCCCCGACTGCCACATGGTTGGGGGGATTTATTCACGACGGGCTGATCTTGGCCGTCGCCGTCGTGAATAGACCCATTATTCACGATGGTTGTTCCTGGCCGTCGTAAATAGTAGTGGCTTTTTTATGATGGCTGGTCTTGGCCGTCGTAAATAGTAGTGGCTTATTTACGACGGCCAGCACCAGGAAACCGTCGTAAATAAGTTTGGTAATTTTTAAAAAAAATTAGAAAATGCTGCCTTGGCTTCGAGGCCAGTCCTGGCTCGATGGCCATCTCACACAGGCAGTCAACAATAATAACAGCAATATGCAGCAAAAATATTCTAAACATCTACACTAGCTAGACACACACCACGCTACACACTACCACGTGCGCTACCTCTAGAACCCAGGAACTCGTCCTCCAGCCTTCGTCTTCCCGGTAGCTGCGGCAATGACATGTGAGCCTCGGTCGCGGAGCCCAGTTATGTATAAGTGTAGTTAGACAAGTTATAAGTTTTAGAATGCATATTTGCATAAGTGAGGTTATTATGACGTAGAATTGATCAATTTAAAATAGTTTTGGCTATGTTTGACTAAGTTTGGTGATATTCTAATAATTTTGGCTAACTTTCATCAAATATGGCTATGTTTGTACCTCTGCTCCTGTAAACGGGGCATGTGACTCCTGTGGGGGCTGCCACTATGGAAAGACGACCAGATGCCCTGCCGCCATAGCCTATGAACAGAAAACATTATCATACAACCATCATTGATATGTTAGAAATATTAATTAAAATGACCGTTACATACATGCATTGCCGTTTGCATCTGTAGCATGAACGAGGCTTGATACTCGTCCCGAGCCCTGCTTGCCACGGCTTGACGCTCCCAATCTTGCCGGAGCTGCTCCCTTTCTATCTGGAGCTCCTCCTGTGTCCTGCGGAGCTCATCCCGAACACTCTGGAGCTCCAGGGAGCTCGGCTGTCTCGATCCCGCCTGCCGTGATGAAGAGCCACTCTAGGAAGGTCGTGCCTCCCTCGAGTCGACAACTCCATCGAAGATGGCAAACCTACGAAAGAAGAAAGATTATTAAATTTTTGAATCTCAAATTCATTAACATGGAATAATAAAAAAGAGAACTTACCGTCCGTGAGGTTTCCCGCCTTCAGTTGCATACGCGGCTTCCGGGATAATTGGCGTGCTCTACCAATCAAAGCCTTCACCGTGAAGACGCTCCGCCTCCTTCCCATACCTTGCCTACAAAGATGGATAGATAATATCATCAAAACTATTTAAGAAAACTGCAAGGTCGGGCCGAATTGGGCCGTGCCGCGTCGGACCGGCTCGAAACCCGTTAACTCATAATCAATAAAATAACTAATTATAATCTAATTGAGAATTCAAAACAAAATAAACAATTAAATAATTTAAACAATAGTAAGCTGGCGGGCAGGGCGGGCAAGGAGCCGGCGTGCGGGGGGTGGGCTGCGGAGGAACCCGGCGGGCGGGGCGGGCAGGGGAGGGACCGGGCTCGCAGGGCGGGCAGGGCAGGGACCCGGCGGCTAGGGGGCTAATTAGTTAAAACTAATTAAAAAATAAGCAAATTAACTAAAACTAATTAAAAAACCTCAATGGGTCGGGCCGGGGCGGGGCGGTCGGGGCCGATCGTTTCGGGGCGCGACGGTCGGGGGCGGGAGGGCCGGCTGGGGCGGCGGCAGCAAAGGCGCTCGGGGAGGCCGGGATGGGCGGCGGCAAAGATGCGCGGCGAGGACGGGGTGGGCGGCGGCAAAGATGCGCGGGGAGGCCAGGGTGGCCGGCGGCAAAGGCGCACGGGGAGGCCGGAGTGGGTGGCGACGGCGGCGCATGGGTAGGCCGGGGTGGGCAGCGGCGCGCAGGGAGGCCGGGGTGGGAGGCGGCGGCGGCGGAACCGGTCAGGGACGGCACGGGCGTGAATGCCCGCGCCGACCCCAACCCAGGCGGGTTGAATAAGCTAAATTAAACTAATTTAAAGTAATTAAACTAAACTAAACTAATTAAAGCATACTTACAAACTAAACTAATTATAAAATCAACTAAACTAATTAAAATAACCTAATTACAACTAGTAAACTAAACTAAACTAAAATAAGTTAATTAAAACTAATTAAAAAAACCTCGGGTCGGGGCGAGGCAGCGCCGGGTCTGCGGCGGGGCGGTTGTGGGCGACCAGGTCGGGACGGGGCGATGCTGGGTCGGGGCAGAGCCGCTGGCAGGTGGCCGGCCGGGGCGCGCAGTTGCGGTGCGGCGCCGGGTTGGGGCGGAGCCGGGCGGCGGGTGGCCGGACAGGGCGCGCAGGTGCGCAGGGGGCCGGGAGCGCGCTGGGACCGGCCGGGGGGCGCACGGGACGGGGCGCGGATGGCCGGGGGCGTGCGGGCTGGGCATAACAGGGCGGCAGCGGCGGCAAACAGCGAGGGCGGTGGCGGCGGTGAGTGAGGGCGGCGGCGGCACGCGAAGGCGGCGGAGGTGGCGCGAGAGGCGGCGGCGGCAGATGGGTCAGGGTTGGCGCAGGCGTGAATGCCCGCGCCGACCTCGGTCCGGGCTTGTATATACCCCTTATTTACGACGGCCAGGGACCTGGCTGTCATAAATAAGGTGTTAATTATGACAGGACTTGGCCCTGTCGTAAATAAGGAACTTATTCACGACAGTCAGGGCCTACAGTTGTAAATAATTTCCTTATTTACGATGGTCTAGGTCAACCGTCGTGAATAATGCCTTTGATTACGACGGCCGTTGGACACCGTCGTGAACATTTTAATTAACGATGGTACCGTCGTTAATAACTTTGGCCGTCGTAAATTTGTCTTTTTCCTGTAGTGTAATTGGTTAACATGGGTGCCGAGACTTATCCAACCATTTTATACGAGTGGGTTGAGGGTAGCAAGATGTAAATTTGCCGGTGCCGGTGGGCACAAACACGCTCCATGCGGGGACTTCCTGCCCGTTACGGATGGACCGGTTCGGCATTTGGGTTTCCTTTGAAAGGTTGCTGCATACAACAGAGTAAGAAGGTGTGAAGCACCACACTTCTGAAAGTGGGCGCATGTGACGTGTTATCCGAGTGTCTATTGATTGCAATCAACGTCCCTCGCGGTTATTTGAGTACCGCTTGTTCACTGCGCATTGACGTAGTAATAATTGAAAGATGCGAGAAGAATATGATGCACTGAGCTATTATTGTCTTGATACCATGTGTGTTGTGGATGTAGAGCTCATTAAGTTTATATTCCACTTTGGGCATAACCACATCGGAGGAAAGCGTTTCTTGTTTGATTGTGGACTTCCGATGTGAGGACTGCCTTGACACGACCCCATCGGCCTTGTCGAGCCAGGATCACGCTGAGGGGTGCTGCGTTGCACAGCACCGGATAACACGCTTCAAAGGTACAAAGAGGAAGCAAAGTTTTATTACAATAAAAGGTTTATGAACATTTGTACAACAAAGTATGTTCCTCTACACTCACGGGCGTAGACTACGCATCGAGTTCACGTTCAGCCCATGAACGTGTCCCCGCTAGCAAGCACACACACTAACACGGCGGCGTGCATGACTCCCACTCGACGGGGTTTCCCTCATGGGGTTCCGTCTCCTCTTCGGGAGTCCCTTCCTCATAAAACCCTGCAAAAGCTTCAAACACAAGCAGTGAGCATGATGGCTCAGCAAGACTGAACCGTCTCTCCTAAACATGAAACGTCTACATGGAGGGTTATAGGTTACATGAGGTAAAATAAGTTGCAAGGACTCGCCTAATTAGTGGAACCTTACTTTCAAGTTTTAGCAACAGGTTGTGGAGACTTTACGCTAAGGCACATGAGAGAGCCGCAATCAAACAAGAAACACATTTATCTCATGTACTTTGCCCAAAGTGGAAAAGAACTTTAGTTAGCTCTAGGCTACAGCAAATCATTAATAATCAAAGTCCATCTTTCAATCAGCAACATTTTAACATGTATCTAGCCTGTTATTTCTATGTCATGGTATAGTGAACAAGTGGTACTAACTGACCGCGAGGGACGGCGATTATAATCGATTTACACCTGCAGGGTTGCCGAATAACCCGTCACGTACGCTCGTACTCGATGTTGCCTACAGAAACCATCACGGATGTCGTACGCAACCACATTTCACCCGTCAGCCAGATATTGAACTGGTCCTATCGTCCCGAGCAAGAGGTCTCTGCACACGCATCTAAGTGCCGCCAGCCGATTTACACCTCAAGCTCTCAACCTACCCTCTGAACGACAGGCAATGCCTCAATACCCAGCTACCCGAGTTACATCGGTTTCCCGGTTCCCATATAGCCGGTAGGTCTTCGGTACTGTTCTAGCTTGTTCAACAGGCCCGCACACGGCTCGGTCCTCAATCAACACAAGCGGAGCTATAGCACCCAGCCCCCAACGTCCTGCTGCCCTTACTCTCCGCTCGGTCTCATTTTTCTTGCCATGTGTTTCATTTGCTATTTTTACCCGAGCGATGTGCCTCTAGCCTATTCTCGCGAGTAGTTCCAGCTAATCGACTTGTACCGAATCCTACTCTATCTTAGCATTGCAGTAGCTAAACGGGGTTTCAATCCTAATCCCAACCCATGGTTTTCTTGGCTATGCAATTGGGTTTTCAAACAAGACTTTAATGCAAAAAGTAATGGTACTCAAAGGAAGTTCTCAAAACAATAAAAATTTGTAAAAATGTTAATGCAAACCGGAGCTTGCCTTGCTGCTCTTGGTCGTAGGCTAGCTGCTCTTCCGGAGTGACGAAGTCTAAGACTTCATACTCCTCCTCAACCTTAGCGACTACATGAGGTTACAAGTATATGTATCAATTTAAATGCATTTGAATTGAATTTAAACTTGTGAAGACTATAAGTCCCACTAGATAGATCCAATGACTCTGAAATTTTTACTGTATTTTGGATACAACCTAAACAGAGACTTGACCAAGTTTTATTTGCAGCAAAGCTCATTTGGGCTCTCCACAAATAATTCGGTACTTGACCTTAATTGGAGCTCTTAGGGTGTTCTAGGGATTTTCATGGAGCAAGCCATGACTTTCTGAAAACTAGATTTTCAGTGGGTTCTAATGGAGTTGGTCTCACTTAATTTGAAGGTCCCTAGCTAAATATATGAGCTAAACACTTTCAGAGAAATTCAGAAAATGTTTCTGGACATTTTCTATTTTCTCTGGAACAGTTTTATTAATCACATCATTAGGTAGATCAAATGAGCTCAAATGGATCTGAAATTTTTATGGTAGCTCAGGGATATTTTGGTGAACATCCCAGCAAAATTTCAGACTTTTCCCCCAAAGGGTTCTCGAACTAAAATTCTAAACAGTTTAAAATTTAGAGAACTAATCCTAGAGAAATAAAGATTTTCATGAAGTGAAACTTGATTTGCTTGAAAGTACTCAAAGATCTGAATCCAACAAAATTTGGTTCACTCGATTTGGAGTTTCCTAGCCAAAGTTATGTGGGTTTGAAGTTTGAACTAAATCTGAAAATCGGGGAAATGTTCAAATCTGCCGGTGGGTCCACGGATACACGTGTTGGGCGCCGAGGCGACGGCACACCGGGCTACAGGTTTAATTCCTGTGCTTCCACAGTCGATCCGTGCCCACAGAAGATCAGACCGCCCGGTTTCCTCCCACTGACAGCGGGCCCGGCTCGGTCGTCTTCAACCTCGCGCCTCCCGCGTGGTAGCGCCGCCGGGGTCGCCGGAGCACCGCCGAACTCGATCGTACGGTCAGCTCCCGAGCTCCAACTCGCCACTAGCACCTAATTTGGTGCACTGCACACGTTGGGAGGGTTTCCCCTCGTCGACGTTGGCTCTAACCGAGCTCACGACGGCGCAGCGGCTCGGGAAGAGTCCGGTGACGTTGTCCCGGTGCACTAGCCTGCCAAACGCCTGGTGAAGCGGCTCTACAGAACCAATGGTGGCTTGGGAAGCAGGCCATGGCGATGGGTAGGATCGGGGAGGTCTCCAAAATGGGTCTCACCATGCACCCGATGCTGCCCGAATAAGCCGCCGTTGGCAAGCTCGGAATTTCGCCATGTGCAAGGGTTCTTACGCTATGTGTTGTCAAGCCAACTTGTGCGCCCCTAAGTTTAGCTCCTATGTGTGAAGTTTGACGGGATTTAAGTGAGAATCAAACGGGAATTTCAACGTTTCTTACCCGAAGGTGACTTTGCACTGGCTGGAAGCAAACTGCAAAATTCGCCGTCAACGCTTAACCTCTTGGCTCAGGCTTCGTAGGTGAGTTGCAGGAGATGCTTGCGCGTCCGAGAAAAGCTTGGCTTGATCGTTACAGGCCTGGGATGAGGCTGCCCATGAGAGCATCTCTTCTAGGCTTGGTGGCGACTACCACGGATCAGTGTGATTCTCGGGGTAGAGAGCACGAGATCCCTGGATGATGGTTTGACGGGGTAGTGGAGGGTGCTGTGGTACCGTTTTGCTGCTCAGCTGAGGCTTGTGTGCGAGATTTGCGGGTGGCCGAAGCTCGGAGGAGCTGCGGCTGCTCTGATCAGTTTGTTGCATGAGGAGGCGAGGGACTGATCGGTTCTGCCTCCGGCTGGTTCGGCTGCGGGGATAAGAAGACCGTGAGGCGGTTCAGCGGGTCGGGGCGGCAAGCAGCTGCTGTCCTGATCGCTCTATCGCCGTGGCGGCCGCTGGCTTGCGCGCGAGTAACCCAGCCCGGTGACTTCAGTCGGTTGAATTGCTTCAGTGGCTGACATGTGGGTCCCACCGGGGTTTTAACCTCTGAAATTAACTTTTCTCCACTGCTCTAAACAGTAGGGACCAAATTAACCTCAGGCCTTTAATTATCTACCCCTGAGCCATTTGAATTGGATGGAATTCAAATTGTGTTTTGTTTGGACATATTTTCAGCAATTATGCAGTTTGAATTTCAAATGGAGTTTGAATTTGCTAAACCTAGCTCATGTCAAGATCAACTCCAAATGGAGTGAAAATTGGTGTGTGAGCTCACAAAAATGTGCTGAGTAAGAATATGCCTCCCATTTTTGAATTCATGGGGTGGAAACAGTTTGAATTCGAGTTCAAACCACCCTCTTTTTAGTTGTACCCAAAATACCTCAACAAGGTTTTGGATTTGGGTGAAATTTGGCATGGACATTCCTAGCAAAGTGTAGGACTTTTTCATATGTCCATCCCCTATATGATGCATGTGGAAAATACCACTTTTGCATTTTGTGAGTTTATTCTCTAATGATCATGTTGATGGTGTTTACTTGCTCTTCAAATGTGTTCATCAAGTTTCTTCAAATGAAGGGTGTGTGTGGTGATGAACACTTTGAATATGTGCCCAAAAACTTAGGCCCTTACATGCCTAAGGCACATTAAACTGCTGTTATAAAACTGGAAGTAAGGATTAACATGTAGGCGTGTCTTTATCGCAATATCCTTTTCCTATATTACTAATCCCTGCATGTAGAGTTTCATGTTTAGGAGTGTCGGTTAAGTCTTGCTGAGCCGTCGTGCTCACGGTTGCAATATTTGAGCTGTTGCAGGTGAGATATATGAGGAAGAGTCCGAGGACGAGGCGATGTCCCACCAAGGTACACGGCCGTGCTGGAGCCCTGCACGCCGCCGTGGTTGTGTGAGTGTTGCTAGTGTGTAGCGTCCCGGGACTGGACGGCTGCACTTTTGCTTAGTTTGGATGAGAGAATAGTTATGAATAATACTTCTGCCGTGTAATTAAGTTTGCTAAAGACTTCCGCTGTGTTTTATGTAAAATAAAAGTTTGTATGTTGTTCTTAATCTTTTCTTGTGTGCTGTTGGGTGCCGCATCGCACGGCACCACCCTCTGTGATCCCGGAGTGGGAGAAACACGAGGTGGTCCCCACAGACGTGGTATCAGAGCCGCATTGGGAATAGCACGCTCGAAAAGAGACTATTTTGAAAACTTAGAAGTAGTAGTGAGGATTAGTCACTATGCCCACATAAGGTCTATTATAGTAGTAGCTACTTAAAGTGAAAAAGCTAACTTATGTTTTATTAATTTGTAACGACGCTCCGACGTCAGGTAAGAGGTAAGGTACGCCACCGCAGGCGGATCAATTGCGGTAAGGTCGCCATACGAGCAATAGTATGGAATGGTGTAAGGGCCTCAGTTTTTGACACCCATTGGTAGTGTTCATCCCCACACCACACACCTCATTTGAGGAAGAATGATGAACACAAATGAAGAGCAAGTAACAATTATCAACATGCTCATTAGAGAACAAACTCACACATTGCAAAAGTGGTATTTCCCACATGTGATATAGATGGGCTGGACATATGAAAACTCCTACACTTTGCTAAGGATGTCCATGCCAAGTTTCACCCAAATTCAAAACCTTTTTGAGGTCATCTTGGGTATAGATAGGAAAAGGGCAGTTTGAAAACATATTCAAATTCAAACTGTTTTTAAGCCATGAATTTAAAAGTGGAAGGCATATTCTTACTCAGCACATTTTTGTGAGCTCACACACCAATTTTCACTCCATTTGGAGTTGATCTTGACATGAGCTAAGGGGGAGAAATTCAAACTTTATTTGAATTTCAAACTGAACTTGTGCTGAAATTCATTCAAACCAAACCTCATTTGAACTTTGATCAATTCAAATGGCTCTTGGGTGAATAATTTGAATTGCCAAGGGTAGAATAGGGTTCACTGTTTACCACAGCTGTTAGGAGTAAATTTCAGAGGTTAAAAGAGGAGTGGGACCCACATGTCAGCCTCTGCCTCAAAACAAACTGACTGAACCACAGTTCAGTCGGTTCTCGGCTGCTGTGCGCGCGCGCCACCGAAGGGGGCAGCCGGCGCCAGCTCCTGCTGCGCGCCCCAAGCCGGAGACCAGCCGCCGGGCTATTTATTCCCTCCCCGGCGTGCTTCAGTCGCCATTCCCCGAGCTGCCGACGTGCACGATCCATTTCTCCACTGCCATCACCGCCGCTCGAGCTCCCGCTCGATCAAGCCGATCGCAGCTCCCTCCTTCCACTCCAGGGTCCCAGCAAGGTACTAGAGACCTTCCTCCATCCTCCCCAGTGCTAGAAGTCGATTGAAACCGAGTGCTATCGGCTGTGCCGAAAGATAAAAATCGGAACTGGAAACCGCCGCACCTCGGGCTCTCGTGGACAGCCCAACCTGGGCGTTGTCACGCCCGAGCCAAGGCACCCTTGGACGCGCAGGTGACCGGTGCTGCTCATCCCCGAGCCACAGCTCGAGTGGTTGCTCACCGGCGGCGAATTTCCATTTTTCCCCTTTCTGTGTGCAGAACGACCTTCGGGTACGATTCTGTTTAATTCGTGCTCTAGAAAGGATTAGAGGGCCTCAGGCCACTCCCACACGAGCTAGACACGGTGACGCACAAGTTGCCTTCACAACTCTGGGCCGGAGAACCTCTGTGCCCGGCGTAATTCAAGGTCTACTAATGGCGGAACGAACGGGGGGTATCGGGCGCACGGTGGGGACCTATTTCGGACCTTCCCCGAGCTGCCCCGAGCTGCCCCGAGTTCATGTCGACCTTCTCTGAGGTCCACTGATGCTCCCCGACCGATTTCCCAAGTAGCTGAGGTACTAGGAGAGTTAGCCGACATGGCCGAAGTCGTTCCGATATGGCGGCTCGTCGCCGACCATGCTCCGGCCATTGTCATGAGCAGCTAACCCTAGAATCATGTTCCCCGAGTAAAAGTAGGCAGGGGCGGACAGAATCAAGAAGTTTGGAGCTGTACAGCAGCCAGCGGCGAGCTCTCCGGCGAGGTCCCTCGGCGGCGGGGCGCGGGTGTCGCGAGGTTGAAGAAGGGGGTGGACCCCAGCTGTCAGCGGCCGATATTTTGAATCGGGATCCGGCTGCGGCCGGGATCGGGTGTGCTGGCGCGCAAAATCCTTGTGGGCCGCGGTGTTCTGTCGCTTCGGCGTGCGACGCGTGTCCCCTGGGCCCACGCGCGAGTTTAAACTTTTCCCCGATTTTCAGATTTCCTTCAAACTTCAAATCCTTATAACTTTGGCTAGAAAGCTCCAAATCGAGTGAACCAAATTTTGCTGGATTCAGCTCTCTGAGTACTTTCCAGAAAATCAAGTTTCACTTCATGAAATTCATTAATTCTCCAGAATTAATTCCTTAAAGTTGAAACTCTTAGGAATTTTAACTGGAGAATCCTTTGGAGGAGAATCCTGAAATTTTGCTGGGATGTTCACCAAAATATCCTTGAGCTACCATAAAAATTTCAGACCCATTTGCGCTCATTTAGTCCACCTAATGGTGTGATTAGTAAAACTGTTCCAGAGAAAATAGAAAATGTTCAGAAACATTTTCAGAATTTTCTCTGAAATTGTTTAGCTCATATATTTAGTTAGAGACTTCCAAATTAAGTGAGACCAACTCCATTAGAACCCTCTGAAAATCTAGTTTTCAGAAAGTCATAGTTTGTCTCATGAAAATTCCTAGAACACCCTAAGAGTTCCAATTAAGGTCAAGGACATAATTATTTGTGGAGGGCTCAAATGAGCTTTGCTGCAACTAAAACTTGACCAAGTCTTTGTCTAGGTTGTAACCAAGCCACAGTAAAAGTTTCACAGTCATTAGGTCTATCTAGCAAAGGTTATGGACTTCACAACTTCAAACTTAATACAAATGCATTCAAATTAATACATACATTGTTCTTATCATGTAGTCGCTAAGGTCGAGGAGGAACCCGAAGTCCTAGACTTCGTTACTCCGGAGGAACAGCTAGCCTACGACCAAGAGCAGCAAGGCAAGCCCCGGTTTGCATTAACCTTTTTACAAATGTTTATTGTTTTGAGCACATCTTTGAATATTGTTCTTTGCATTGAAGTCTTGATTGGAAACCCAACTGCACAGCCAAGATAACCATGGGTTGGGTTTAGGATTGAAAACCTCGTTAGCCACTGCATTGCTAGGATAGAGTAGGATTCGGTACAAGTCGAGTAGTTGCAACTACTCGCGAGAATATGCTAGAGGCACATTGCTCGGGTAGAGATAGCACATGATACACATGGCAAGAAAATGAGACCGAGCGGAGAGTAAGGGCAGCAGGACTTTGGGGCCTGTGTGCTGTAGCTCCGCTTGTGTCGATTGAGGACCGAGCCGTGTGCGGGCCTGTTGAACAAGCTAGAACAGTACCGAAGACCTACCGGCTATATGGGAACCGGGAAACTGATGTAACTCGGGTAGCTGGGTATTGAGGCATTGCCCGTCGTTCAGAGGGTAGGTTGAGAGCTCGAGGTGTAAATCAGCTGGCGGCACAGAGATGCGCGTGCAGGGACCTCTTGCTCGGGACGATGGGACCGGTTCAATATTTGGCTAACGGGTGAAAGGTAGTCGCGTACGGCGTCCGTGATGGTTGTTGTAGGCAACATCGAGTACGGGCGTACGTGACGGGTTGTTCGGGTAACCCTGCAGGTGTAAATCGATTATAATCGCCGTCCCTCGCGGTCAGTGAGTACCCCTTGTTCACTGTACCGTGACGTAGAAAGAACAGGCTAGTTACATGTTAAAATGTTGCTGATTGAAAGCTGGACATTGATTGTTAATGATATGCTGTAGTTTAGTGCTAACTAAAGTTCTTTTCAACTTTGGGCAAAGTACATGAGAGAAATGCGTTTCTTGTTTGATTGCGGCTCTCTCATGTGCCTTAGCGTAAAGTTCCCCACAACCTGCTGCTAAAACTTGAAAGTAAGGTTCTACTAATTAGGCGAGTCCTTGCAAATGATTTTTACCTCATGCAACCCATTACCCTCATGTAGAAGTTCCATGTTTAGGTGAGACGGGTCAGACTTGCTGAGCCTTCGTGCTCACTGCTTGTGTTTGAAGCTTTTTGCAGGGTTCTATGAGGAAGGGACTCCCGAAGAGGAGACGGAACCCCAGGAGGGGAACCCCGTCGAGTGGGAGTCGTGCACGCCGCAGAGTTAGTGTGCGTGTGTGCTAGCAAGGACACGTTCGAGGGCTGAACGTGCACTTGATGCTTAGTCTACGCCCGCGAGTGTGGACTAAACTTATTTTGATGTAAACATGTGCATAAACTTGTTTATGTAATAAAGCTTCCGCTTCCGCTTTGCACCTTTGACGTGTGTTATACGGTGCTGTGCAACGCAGCACCCCTCAGCGTGATCCTGGCTCGACAGGACCAGTGGGGTCGTGTCAGCGTGGTATCAGAGCTCGCTTGAGGTTTAACATAGTACAAAGGTCTTCTTTTTCAAAAATCCAGTGAGGAACGAGTTAGTAGCCCGTATAAGGATGTTATTAGCATATAGAAAGTGGCATATTAACCTATTTGTTATGTCGGAAAATCGTGCATCTCGGGACGTTCATGTCTTGGGGGGTGCACGTAAGCGCTGTCCACCAGTGCGCACAAGCTGAAGGGTGGAGCCCCACGGGTGGCAGGTAACCCGACCCGCTTTAGTATCCTCTACGACTCTTCATGTCGTTTGGGGTATTCGAGCAACGTCTGTCCCTGGCGTGCGTGGTGCAACATGGGAGACCCCGTCACGTGGTCTGAAACGTGAACACGTAACTCAAGGCGTGTTTGGCTTGAGAACATCCGGGTGAGTGATGACGGCCGGGTGTACAAACTGTATGGATTCCGGGCTCGGTGTGCAGCCGAGTCTGATGATTGAGTGGATTTCTGCAGGTAGCCTTACCACGAGACGGTAGACGTGTAGCATCCGTGTGCGAGTGTCGAGTAGTGCCACTGAACTAACGAAGCCGGCTAAGTCCGGTATAGGTTTCTTCTTTGTGAGGACGTAGTACCGACATAATCTGGTGACGCATCGACGTCACATCCAATTAAATGAACAACTTCATTTAAAAATTTGAAGGTTTTGATCCAAAGTAGTAAAACTTGATGTAACTCCTTCCCTTGAACAGGATATTCAAAGCTAATAAGTTTTCAACTTATAGGATGTTAAGGACAGAGCACTCTGTTTTCAGCTAAATCAAGGCTGAAGTTAATCAGAAGTTAGAGGTTGAGTTCTTTCGAGGTTGGGATCATATGATACATTTCTGGAAAGCTTTGGAAGAGCTTTACAACTTTTCTGTTGGGTTCCAGAGGTGTTTCATCCCTTAACCACTCGAAAAATTGCAGTAGAGTTGAAACTGTCCAGAAAACAGGACAGAGCAAAGACTCTCTGTAAACTCTCTGTAAATTAAGCATAACTTCCTGCTTAAAAATCCAAAAATAGAAAATGAGGTAGTTCTGGAAAGCTTATGAGATGGGTTACGACTTTGTAACAGAAAGTTTTGTCAGGTTAGGAATAGAATTAACTGGGATTCTTGGATCAAAGCAATACCTAAAGCAGGGAGGTGCTGTCCAATTGTTCCCAGAAATTCTGTTAACTTTGACATCTCATAACTTTTGAACCAGAACAGATCTTAGGCCAACCAAATACTTTCTGGAAATCTATTGAAGTTAACTTTAACTTTGATGTTGAGCTCCAGGACTGGTTTTGCTTTTAACCTGGCCTAAATCAGATTGATATGGAAACTGGTCAGGGCTGTCATGGTAACAGCAGATCGGCAGTCAAATTTGTTTAAAAATTTGAACTATGTTTCCAAGTGTTATGGGTTCAATGACATATCTATGTTATAACTCAATGGTTTACTGTTTAAATAAATATTTGACATTTCTCAAATATATTTTTACAGATGGCAGCAGATAAACGGTTGGAGAACGGGTGGGTAGTTTCCCACTGCTCTGACCGTAGCGGCTATCCGGAAGCATTGTGGCAAATGCTCCAATATTTCGGGTACAACCAGATGCCGCAATACTTCGCCAAGGAAGAAGGCGAAGAGAGGAACAAGACGTGGACGATCCATGTCGAGATTCCCGCAGGACCTACGCCACCCGGTTGGGTGCCATTCACCGTCACGGTGAGAGGAAGACAACCGGAAGGGATGTGGCAAGTGGCAGCCCGTGACACTATGTCACGTTTCTGCCAACTACACGTGCAGGCTATGGAGGGCACTCCATACGCACTCGTTCCGGTGGAGGGGCGAGCTCAGCATGTGTGGGAAGAGAGGTACCTGGAGGCAACAGACCCGAATTGCCCAAGGTACAACCCCGCGGAGGCAAACCTCAGCCTCCAAATGAGGGCGGGAAACGCTGTGATGGACAGCCAAGCTGTTCATACGGAGCATCTCGCCACCAAACTCAAGGAGAGCACAAGCCGTGGAGATCATTTCGAGGGTGCTCATAGCGCACTCCGCAATGTGCTCCTTCCGACGATCAAGCGACTGAATGAACAACACAATCAGTTGCGTCGTCTGAAGAAGACAAAGAAGAAGGGCCGTGTTGACATCGCGGCGTTGCAAGAGCTGGTGCAGACCCTAACCCAGCAGAATGAGGACCTTGCTCAAGAGCGGGACGACGCTATTGAGGAAGGACAAGGCTGGGAAGAGGACTACAACCAGGCTATGGACGAGGTGCATGCATTGCAGGACCTCGTGCCCCCGGTATTGGGCATACCGGTAGTCTTGGGTCTTCCAGCCATGGGAGAACCCGGAATGGGAGAAGAGGTGGTAGATCCAGAGCCACCAGCAGAGGTACCGGAGGAGGACGACCCACAGGAGGTCGAGTTCTACTCCGAGTAGGGGGTTACGGTTGCCAAGTAGGGCAGCTAGGGTAGCGTAACCCAACTTTTGTAATCGGTGACATGTCGTGTAGACAGTAGCGTATGTATAGGTAGTGACGACATGAGCACGACTTCTCGGAGATCCGAGAATAATGTATCTTGTATAAAGTTTATGCTTTATCAATATATGTGAATGTTGTGCAAGATAATCATGTGTCGCTTCAATACTACTGCTGTTTATGGAATTTTGAGTAAGACATGTGCTAATTGCTGCTGTGTTGAATTTCAGAATGACGCGTACTCGTGCCAACCCTGATGTTGGAGGTACTAGCCAAGGGGGAGAGACCTCCCAACCGCCTCCCGAGGACTCCTCGGGACAGCAGCAGCAACAGCAACAGCAAACACCGCCACCGCCACTGCCAACGGTTACATTGGCCGACATTGTCGCGGCAATGGCGGGTTCACATCAGCAGCACACAGAGCTGCTGCAAACGTTAATTGCGAATACGTCTCGACCGGAGAGACGTCAAGATCGTGAGGAGCGCCAACAGAGCTCCTACTCCGACTTCCTGGCGACTCATCCCCCTGTATTCTCAAGGACGGATGAACCACTTGACGCGGACAACTGGCTCCGCGCCATAGAGATGAAGTTCGGGCTGCTCCAAATCAGCGAGCAGCGCAAGACTCAGTTCGCGGTCCAGCAGCTCCAAGGGTCCGCGAGCGCGTGGTGGGCCAACTTTTGTGCTTCACAACCCACCGACCGAGCGATGACCTGGGCGGAGTTCCGGACGGCCTTCAGGGCCTATCATATACCGCCCGGTTTGATGAAGAGGAAGACGCAGGAATTCCTACACCTGCAACAAGGGAGCCGAAACGCGCTGGAATATTCCAGGGCGTTCAACGATCTCGCGCTTTACGCGTCGTATCACGCAGATACGGACGAAAAGCGGCGGGACCACTTTTACCAGGGGCTTAACCCGCTCCTGAAGGACAAGCTGGCGATGTTCAATCGCGGCAGCCTCAACGACATCATTGATGCTGCGATTGTTCAGGAGGACTCCGGCAAGGAGTTGGCGGCAGCAGAGTGAAAGCGAAGCGCGCCGCAGAGCAGCGGAGAAGGAGGCGGTCCTTCTCAGAAGTTTCGGATGGTGAATCGCCCACCATCAGGTCCACGCTGGCAACCACCACAGCGGTCGATGCCGTTCCGCGGTCGGCCGTATTCTTCACCGGCATTTCGGCCGGCACTGCCAGCACCACCGCAACAACAACAGCAGCAGCGGGGGATGCCGCGTGCGTTTGCACCTCCGCAACGCATGCCGGGCTTTCGTCCCCTGAGTACTCCACCAGCAGCGGCCACATGTTACAAGTGTGGTCGTCCAGGACACTTCGCGAGCAGTTGCCCGGAGAGGCAAGGCGGCGGAGTGACACCACAGTTTCCGGGGAGGAATCAACCCCGGAACCCTACTAATGCGCGGCGGGCGAACCCTAGGCCCGGCACTGTCCACCAGCTTGCCATTGAGGACGTGCCGGAGGGCGAGCCCATCCTTGCGGGTATGTTCCAACTCCACCAGCATCCCGCTATAGTACTATTTGATTCAGGCGCCACGCATAATTTTATTAGCCAAGCTTTCATTGCTAAACACAGCTTGCCAATACTACCCACCGATAGTCCATATTTAATTTGTTCACCGGGTGGGAAGATTTCAGCAAGCGTAATGGTCTCCAAAGCATCATTATGCTTAGCGGGTAGAGTGTACCCCACGTCTCTCATTATCTTAGAGGGGCAGAAGGTCGATGTCATCCTAGGGATGTCGTGGTTAACCCGCCACGGCGCTGTTTTAGACACCGTCCTTCGAGTCGTGCACTTAAACTCAGAGGTGCACGGTTCTCACTCATTATTTCTGGACAGTCCAGAAATAAAACTTCCAAGTGTCTATCAAGCCACAACCATCAGATTGGAAGACATTCCAGTGGTCCGAGAGTTCCGGGATGTATTCCCGGACGATTTGCCGGGGATGCCACCCGATAGAGAGGTGGAGTTCAAGATTGAACTTGCACCGGGAACCATGCCAATATCCCGAAGGCCGTACAAGATGGCGCCCAAGGAGTTGGCTGAACTGAAGACCCAGCTCACGGACCTTCTGGAGAAGGGTTTTATTAGGCCGAGCTCCTCGCCATGGGGCTGTTCGGCATTATTTGTCAAGAAGAAGGATGAAACGTTGCGGCTTTGCGTGGACTACCGCCCATTAAATGCCGTAACCATCAAGAATAAGTACCCGTTGCCACGGATCGACATGTTGTTTGATCAGTTGGTCGAAGCAAAGATCTTTTCCAAGATGGATTTAAGATCCGGGTACCACCAGATTAAGATAAGGGCGGAGGACATTCCAAAGACAGCTTTCTCGACAAGGTACGGACTTTATGAGTACCTGGTCATGTCCTTCGGCCTCACCAATGCTCCAGCTCACTTCATGTACTTAATGAACTCGGTGTTCATGCCGGAGCTGGACAAGTTTGTCGTGGTCTTCATCGACGACATCCTGGTATATTCCAAGTCGGAGGAAGATCACAAGAAACATCTGCGTATAGTCTTGCAACGGCTGCGGGATCACAAGTTATATGCAAAGTTCAGCAAATGCGAGTTTTGGATATCGCAAGTGCCTTTCCTCGGGCATATCATCTCAGCGGAGGGTATCGCTGTGGACCCGAGCAAGATCACGCAAGTGCTGAATTGGAAATCCCCGAGAACTGTTCATGAGGTACGGAGTTTCCTCGGACTCACAGGATATTATCGGAGGTTCATTCCGAACTTCTCGAAGATTGCCAAGCCAATGACAGAGCTGCTGAAGAAGGCTACCAAATATGTTTGGAGTCCAGCATGTGAAGCAGCATTCAAGGCTTTAGTCAAGCACCTGACATCAGCACCGGTTTTGGCGCAGCCAGACACAACAAAACCGTTCGATGTGTACTGTGATGCATCCGGCATTGGGCTTGGATGTGTGCTGATGCAAGACCGAAGAGTGGTCGCGTATGGATCACGGCAGCTTAGGAACCATGAGCAAAATTATCCAACTCACGATTTGGAGCTCGCTGCCGTGGTACTTGCACTGAAGATGTGGAGGCACTACCTACTCGGTAACCTCGTACATTTATATACCGACCACAAAAGCCTCAAGTACATATTAACTCAGAAGGAGTTGAACATGAGGCAACGAAGATGGTTGGAACTGATAAAGGATTACGAAATAGAGATCCATTATCATCCGGGCAAGGCAAACGTTGTGGCAGATGCGCTGAGCCGCAAGTCGCACGTTAATAATCTGACCATCACACCGTTGGGAGAGAGCGAACCACCACTACATGTGATTCCACACGGAGCTCTCTACAACTTAGCTTTGATCCCCACCATCCGTGAAGAGATAGCGGCAGCCCAGAAGAATGACAAGGGCATGTCACATTTGCGGAAACGTGTAGACAGTGGGGAGTTGAAATGTTTCCGGAAGGACGGAGACGGCGTCCTATGGTTCAAGAACCGGATCGTCGTACCCCGAAACCCGGAGTTACGGAAGAAAATCTTTGATGAGGCTCACTTATCAAAGTTTTCTATTCACCCCGGCAGCAACAGAATGTATCAAGAACTCAGAAGAAGGTTTTGGTGGACACGGATGAAGCGAGAGACTGCCAAATACGTGTCCGAGTGTGATACATGTCGAAGGGTGAAGGCAGACCACATGCGGAAACCGGGACTGCTGCAACCACTAGGCATTCCTGCCTGGAAATGGGAGGACGTGAGCATGGATTTCGTCGTCGGTTTACCCACCACCTTACAGAAACATGATTCTGTGTGGGTAATCGTCGATCGGCTCACCAAAGTTGCCCACTTCATCCCGGTCAACACCAACTACAACGCCAAGAAGTACGCTGAACTGTACATCTCACGGATCCTATGCTTATACAGCGTACCCCGTACCATCATATCGGACCGGGGCACTTTATTTGTGTCCCGTTTCTGGGAGCAGCTACACGCTGCCTTGGGGACGAAGCTGATCCGTAGTTCAGCCTACCACCCGCAGACGGATGGACAAACCGAGCGGGTAAATCAAATCCTAGAAGACATGCTACGAGCTTGCGCTATCGACCACGGCAAGAATTGGGATGATCACTTGCCGTTAGCCGAGTTCTCGTACAACAACGGGTACCAAGCCAGCATCAAGATGGCGCCCTACGAGGCGCTATACGGCAGGAAATGCCGCACACCACTGAACTGGTGTGAGTCTGGCGAGAGGGTTACCTTCGGGATTGACCTTGTCAACAACGCGGAAGAAAAAGTTCGACTGATTCAAGCGAACCTAAAAGCCGCACAATCCCGTCAGAAACAGTATGCGGACCGGAGAAGGCGCCCATTACAATTCGAAGTTGGGGACCACGTATATCTACGGGTGTCTCCAATGAAGGGCGTAAACAGATTTGGGGTGAGAGGAAAGTTGGCACCCCGATTCATCGGTCCATTCCAGATTACCGAAAGATGTGGATCAGTAGCATACCGGCTGAGATTACCAGAAGCACTTTCCGGTGTGCACGACGTCTTTCACATTTCCCAGCTGAGGAAGTGTCTCAAGCTATCAACTACCATTCAGCTGGAAGACATTGAAGAACTGCAACCGGATCTCACCTATCGGGAGGAACCGGTGCAGATTATTGATGAGAAGGCCCGAACCACACGCAACCGTACGTTGTGGTTCTACAAGGTTCTATGGAGTAATCACTCCATGGATGAAGCGACATGGGAGATCGAAGAATTCCTTCGCACTAACTACCCTGACTTTTTCACGTCGCACATCCGGTAATTTTCCACCGTCCTCTCTCTCATTTTCACCTTATAATCTCGGGACGAGATTCTTTTAAGGGGGGAGGAATGTAAGGGCCTCAGTTTTTGACACCCATTGGTAGTGTTCATCCCCACACCACACACCTCATTTGAGGAAGAATGATGAACACAAATGAAGAGCAAGTAACAATTATCAACATGCTCATTAGAGAACAAACTCACACATTGCAAAAGTGGTATTTCCCACATGTGATATAGATGGGCTGGACATATGAAAACTCCTACACTTTGCTAAGGATGTCCATGCCAAGTTTCACCCAAATTCAAAACCTTTTTGAGGTCATCTTGGGTATAGATAGGAAAAGGGCAGTTTGAAAACATATTCAAATTCAAACTGTTTTTAAGCCATGAATTTAAAAGTGGAAGGCATATTCTTACTCAGCACATTTTTGTGAGCTCACACACCAATTTTCACTCCATTTGGAGTTGATCTTGACATGAGCTAAGGGGGAGAAATTCAATCTTTATTTGAATTTCAAACTGAACTTGTGCTGAAATTCATTCAAACCAAACCTCATTTGAACTTTGATCAATTCAAATGGCTCTTGGGTGAATAATTTGAATTGCCAAGGGTAGAATAGGGTTCACTGTTTACCACAGCTGTTAGGAGTAAATTTCAGAGGTTAAAAGAGGAGTGGGACCCACATGTCAGCCTCTGCCTCAAAACAAACTGACTGAACCACAGTTCAGTCGGTTCCCGGCTGCTGTGCGCGCGCGCCACCGAAGGGGGCAGCCGGCGCCAGCTCCTGCTGCGCGCCCCAAGCCGGAGACCAGCCGCCGGGCTATTTATTCCCTCCCCGGCGTGCTTCAGTCGCCATTCCCCGAGCTGCCGACGTGCACGATCCATTTCTCCACTGCCATCACCGCCGCTCGAGCTCCCGCTCGATCAAGCCGATCGCAGCTCCCTCCTTCCACTCCAGGGTCCCAGCAAGGTACTAGAGACCTTCCTCCATCCTCCCCAGTGCTAGAAGTCGATTGAAACCGAGTGCTATCGGCTGTGCCGAAAGATAAAAATCGGAACTGGAAACCGCCGCACCTCGGGCTCTCGTGGACAGCCCAACCTGGGCGTTGTCACGCCCGAGCCAAGGCACCCTTGGACGCGCAGGTGACCGGTGCTGCTCATCCCCGAGCCACAGCTCGAGTGGTTGCTCACCGGCGGCGAATTTCCATTTTTCCCCTTTCTGTGTGCAGAACGACCTTCGGGTACGATTCTGTTTAATTCGTGCTCTAGAAAGGATTAGAGGGCCTCAGGCCACTCCCACACGAGCTAGACACGGTGACGCACAAGTTGCCTTCACAACTCTGGGCCGGAGAACCTCTGTGCCCGGCGTAATTCAAGGTCTACTAATGGCGGAACGAACGGGGGGTATCGGGCGCACGGTGGGGACCTATTTCGGACCTTCCCCGAGCTGCCCCGAGTTCATGTCGACCTTCTCTGAGGTCCACTGATGCTCCCCGACCGATTTCCCAAGTAGCTGAGGTACTAGGAGAGTTAGCCGACATGGCCGAAGTCGTTCCGATATGGCGGCTCGTCGCCGACCATGCTCCGGCCATTGTCATGAGCAGCTAACCCTAGAATAATGTTCCCCGAGTAAAAGTAGGCAGGGGCGGCCAGAATCAAGAAGTTTGGAGCTGTACAGCAGCCAGCGGCGAGCTCTCCGGCGAGGTCCCTCGGCGGCGGGGCGCGGGTGTCGCGAGGTTGAAGAAGGGGGTGGACCCCAGCTGTCAGCGGCCGATATTTTGAATCGGGATCCGGCTGCGGCCGGGATCGGGTGTGCTGGCGCGCAAAATCCTTGTGGGCCGCGGTGTTCTGTCGCTTCGGCGTGCGACGCGTGTCCCCTGGGCCCACGCGCGAGTTTAAACTTTTCCCCGATTTTCAGATTTCCTTCAAACTTCAAATCCTTATAACTTTGGCTAGAAAGCTCCAAATCGAGTGAACCAAATTTTGCTGGATTCAGCTCTCTGAGTACTTTCCAGAAAATCAAGTTTCACTTCATGAAATTCATTAATTCTCCAGAATTAATTCCTTAAAATTCAAACTGTTAGGAATTTTAACTGGAGAATCCTTTGGAGGAGAATCCTGAAATTTTGCTGGGATGTTCACCAAAATATCCTTGAGCTACCATAAAAATTTCAGACCCATTTGCGCTCATTTAGTCCACCTAATGGTGTGATTAGTAAAACTGTTCCAGAGAAAATAGAAAATGTTCAGAAACATTTTCAGAATTTTCTCTGAAATTGTTTAGCTCATATATTTAGTTAGAGACTTCCAAATTAAGTGAGACCAACTCCATTAGAACCCTCTGAAAATCTAGTTTTCAGAAAGTCATAGTTTGTCTCATGAAAATTCCTAGAACACCCTAAGAGTTCCAATTAAGGTCAAGGACATAATTATTTGTGGAGGGCTCAAATGAGCTTTGCTGCAACTAAAACTTGACCAAGTCTTTGTCTAGGTTGTAACCAAGCCACAGTAAAAGTTTCACAGTCATTAGGTCTATCTAGCAAAGGTTATGGACTTCACAACTTCAAACTTAATACAAATGCATTCAAATTAATACATACATTGTTCTTATCATGTAGTCGCTAAGGTCGAGGAGGAACCCGAAGTCCTAGACTTCGTTACTCCGGAGGAACAGCTAGCCTACGACCAAGAGCAGCAAGGCAAGCCCCGGTTTGCATTAACCTTTTTACAAATGTTTATTGTTTTGAGCACATCTTTGAATATTGTTCTTTGCATTAGAGTCTTGATTGGAAACCCAACTGCACAGCCAAGATAACCATGGGTTGGGTTTAGGATTGAAAACCTCGTTAGCCACTGCATTGCTAGGATAGAGTAGGATTCGGTACAAGTCGAGTAGTTGGAACTACTCGCGAGAATAGGCTAGAGGCACATTGCTCGGGTAGAGATAGCACATGATACACATGGCAAGAAAATGAGACCGAGCGGAGAGTAAGGGCAGCAGGACTTTGGGGCCTGTGTGCTGTAGCTCCGCTTGTGTCGATTGAGGACCGAGCCATGTGCGGGCCTGTTGAACAAGCTAGAACAGTACCGAAGACCTACCGGCTATATGGGAACCGGGAAACTGATGTAACTCGGGTAGCTGGGTATTGAGGCATTGCCCGTCGTTCAGAGGGTAGGTTGAGAGCTCGAGGTGTAAATCAGCTGGCGGCACAGAGATGCGCGTGCAGGGACCTCTTGCTCGGGACGATGGGACCGGTTCAATATTTGGCTAACGGGTGAAAGGTAGTCGCGTACGGCGTCCGTGATGGTTGTTGTAGGCAACATCGAGTACGGGCGTACGTGACGGGTTGTTCGGGTAACCCTGCAGGTGTAAATCGATTATAATCGCCGTCCCTCGCGGTCAGTGAGTACCCCTTGTTCACTGTACCGTGACGTAGAAAGAACAGGCTAGTTACATGTTAAAATGTTGCTGATTGAAAGCTGGACATTGATTGTTAATGATATGCTGTAGTTTAGTGCTAACTAAAGTTCTTTTCAACTTTGGGCAAAGTACATGAGAGAAATGCGTTTCTTGTTTGATTGCGGATCTCTCATGTGCCTTAGCGTAAAGTTCCCCACAACCTGCTGCTAAAACTTGAAAGTAAGGTTCTACTAATTAGGCGAGTCCTTGCAAATGATTTTTACCTCATGCAACCCATTACCCTCATGTAGAAGTTCCATGTTTAGGTGAGACGGGTCAGACTTGCTGAGCCTTCGTGCTCACTGCTTGTGTTTGAAGCTTTTTGCAGGGTTCTATGAGGAAGGGACTCCCGAAGAGGAGACGGAACCCCAGGAGGGGAACCCCGTCGAGTGGGAGTCGTGCACGCCGCAGAGTTAGTGTGCGTGTGTGCTAGCAAGGACACGTTCGAGGGCTGAACGTGCACTTGATGCTTAGTCTACGCCCGCGAGTGTGGACTAAACTTATTTTGATGTAAACATGTGCATAAACTTGCTTATGTAATAAAGCTTCCGCTTCCGCTTTGCACCTTTGACGTGTGTTATACGGTGCTGTGCAACGCAGCACCCCTCAGCGTGATCCTGGCTCGACAGGACCAGTGGGGTCGTGTCAGCGTGGTATCAGAGCTCGCTTGAGGTTTAACACAGTACAAAGGTCTTCTTTTTCAAAAATCCAGTGAGGAACGAGTTAGTAGCCCGTATAAGGATGTTATTAGCATATAGAAAGTGGCATATTAACCTATTTGTTATGTCGGAAAATCGTGCATCTTGGGACGTTCATGTCTTGGGGGGTGCACGTAAGCGCTGTCCACCAGTGCGCACAAGCTGAAGGGTGGAGCCCCACGGGTGGCAGGTAACCCGACCCGCTTTAGTATCCTCTACGACTCTTCATGTCGTTTGGGGTATTCGAGCAACGTCTGTCCCTGGCGTGCGTGGTGCAACATGGGAGACCCCGTCACGTGGTCTGAAACGTGAACACGTAACTCAAGGCGTGTTTGGCTTGAGAACATCCGGGTGAGTGATGACGGCCGGGTGTACAAACTGTATGGATTCCGGGCTCGGTGTGCAGCCGAGTCTGATGATTGAGTGGATTTCTGCAGGTAGCCTTACCACGAGACGGTAGACGTGTAGCATCCGTGTGCGAGTGTCGAGTAGTGCCACTGAACTAACGAAGCCGGCTAAGTCCGGTATAGGTTTCTTCTTTGTGAGGACGTAGTACCGACATAATCTGGTGACGCATCGACGTCACATCCAATTAAATGAACAACTTCATTTAAAAATTTGAAGGTTTTGATCCAAAGTAGTAAAACTTGATGTAACTCCTTCCCTTGAACCGGATATTCAAAGCTAATAAGTTTTCAACTTATAGGATGTTAAGGACAGAGCACTCTGTTTTCAGCTAAATCAAGGCTGAAGTTAATCAGAAGTTAGAGGTTGAGTTCTTTCGAGGTTGGGGTCATATGATACATTTCTGGAAAGCTTTGGAAGAGCTTTACAACTTTTCTGTTGGGTTCCAGAGGTGTTTCATCCCTTAACCACTCGAAAAATTGCAGTAGAGTTGAAACTGTCCAGAAAACAGGACAGAGCAAAGACTCTCTGTAAACTCTCTGTAAATTAAGCATAACTTCCTGCTTAAAAATCCAAAAATAGAAAATGAGGTAGTTCTGGAAAGCTTATGAGATGGGTTACGACTTTGTAACAGAAAGTTTTGTCAGGTTAGGAATAGAATTAACTGGGATTCTTGGATCAAAGCAGTACCTAAAGCAGGGAGGTGCTGTCCAATTGTTCCCAGAAATTCTGTTAACTTTGACATCTCATAACTTTTGAACCAGGACAGATCTTAGGCCAACCAAATACTTTCTGGAAATCTATTGAAGTTAACTTTAACTTTGATGTTGAGCTCCAGGACTGGTTTTGCTTTTAACCTGGCCTAAATCAGATTGATATGGAAACTGGTCAGGGCTGTCATGGTAACAGCAGATCGGCAGTCAAATTTGTTTAAAAATTTGAACTATGTTTCCAAGTGTTATGGGTTCAATGACATATCTTATGTTATAACTCAATGGTTTACTGTTTAAATAAATATTTGACATTTCTCAAATATATTTTTACAGATGGCAGCAGATAAACGGTTGGAGAACGGGTGGGTAGTTTCCCACTGCTCTGACCGTAGCGGCTATCCGGAAGCATTGTGGCAAATGCTCCAATATTTCGGGTACAACCAGATGCCGCAATACTTCGCCAAGGAAGAAGGCGAAGAGAGGAACAAGACGTGGACGATCCATGTCGAGATTCCCGCAGGACCTACGCCACCCGGTTGGGTGCCATTCACCGTCACGGTGAGAGGAAGACAACCGGAAGGGATGTGGCAAGTGGCAGCCCGTGACACTATGTCACGTTTCTGCCAACTACACGTGCAGGCTATGGAGGGCACTCCATACGCACTCGTTCCGGTGGAGGGGCGAGCTCAGCATGTGTGGGAAGAGAGGTACCTGGAGGCAACAGACCCGAATTGCCCAAGGTACAACCCCGCGGAGGCAAACCTCAGCCTCCAAATGAGGGCGGGAAACGCTGTGATGGACAGCCAAGCTGTTCATACGGAGCATCTCGCCACCAAACTCAAGGAGAGCACAAGCCGTGGAGATCATTTCGAGGGTGCTCATAGCGCACTCCGCAATGTGCTCCTTCCGACGATCAAGCGACTGAATGAACAACACAATCAGTTGCGTCGTCTGAAGAAGGCAAAGAAGAAGGGCCGTGTTGACATCGCGGCGTTGCAAGAGCTGGTGCAGACCCTAACCCAGCAGAATGAGGACCTTGCTCAAGAGCGGGACGACGCTATTGAGGAAGGACAAGGCTGGGAAGAGGACTACAACCAGGCTATGGACGAGGTGCATGCATTGCAGGACCTCGTGCCCCCGGTATTGGGCATACCGGTAGTCTTGGGTCTTCCAGCCATGGGAGAACCCGGAATGGGAGAAGAGGTGGTAGATCCAGAGCCACCAGCAGAGGTACCGGAGGAGGACGACCCACAGGAGGTCGAGTTCTACTCCGAGTAGGGGGTTACGGTTGCCAAGTAGGGCAGCTAGGGTAGCGTAACCCAACTTTTGTAATCGGTGACATGTCGTGTAGACAGTAGCGTATGTATAGGTAGTGACGACATGAGCACGACTTCTCGGAGATCCGAGAATAATGTATCTTGTATAAAGTTTATGCTTTATCAATATATGTGAATGTTGTGCAAGATAATCATGCGTCGCTTCAATACTACTGCTGTTTATGGAATTTTGAGTAAGACATGTGCTAATTGCTGCTGTGTTGAATTTCAGAATGACGCGTACTCGTGCCAACCCTGATGTTGGAGGTACTAGCCAAGGGGGAGAGACCTCCCAACCGCCTCCCGAGGACTCCTCGGGACAGCAGCAGCAACAGCAACAGCAAACACCGCCACCGCCACTGCCAACGGTTACATTGGCCGACATTGTCGCGGCAATGGCGGGTTCACATCAGCAGCACACAGAGCTGCTGCAAACGTTAATTGCGAATACGTCTCGCCCGGAGAGACGTCAAGATCGTGAGGAGCGCCAACAGAGCTCCTACTCCGACTTCCTGGCGACTCATCCCCCTGTATTCTCAAGGACGGATGAACCACTTGACGCGGACAACTGGCTCCGCGCCATAGAGATGAAGTTCGGGCTGCTCCAAATCAGCGAGCAGCGCAAGACTCAGTTCGCGGTCCAGCAGCTCCAAGGGTCCGCGAGCGCGTGGTGGGCCAACTTTTGTGCTTCACAACCCACCGACCGAGCGATGACCTGGGCGGAGTTCCGGACGGCCTTCAGGGCCTATCATATACCGCCCGGTTTGATGAAGAGGAAGACGCAGGAATTCCTACACCTGCAACAAGGGAGCCGAAACGCGCTGGAATATTCCAGGGCGTTCAACGATCTCGCGCTTTACGCGTCGTATCACGCAGATACGGACGAAAAGCGGCGGGACCACTTTTACCAGGGGCTTAACCCGCTCCTGAAGGACAAGCTGGCGATGTTCAATCGCGGCAGCCTCAACGACATCATTGATGCTGCGATTGTTCAGGAGGACTCCGGCAAGGAGTTGGCGGCAGCAGAGTGAAAGCGAAGCGCGCCGCAGAGCAGCGGAGAAGGAGGCGGTCCTTCTCAGAAGTTTCGGATGGTGAATCGCCCACCATCAGGTCCACGCTGGCAACCACCACAGCGGTCGATGCCGTTCCGCGGTCGGCCGTATTCTTCACCGGCATTTCGGCCGGCACTGCCAGCACCACCGCAACAACAACAGCAGCAGCGGGGGATGCCGCGTGCGTTTGCACCTCCGCAACGCATGCCGGGCTTTCGTCCCCTGAGTACTCCACCAGCAGCGGCCACATGTTACAAGTGTGGTCGTCCAGGACACTTCGCGAGCAGTTGCCCGGAGAGGCAAGGCGGCGGAGTGACACCACAGTTTCCGGGGAGGAATCAACCCCGGAACCCTACTAATGCGCGGCGGGCGAACCCTAGGCCCGGCACTGTCCACCAGCTTGCCATTGAGGACGTGCCGGAGGGCGAGCCCATCCTTGCGGGTATGTTCCAACTCCACCAGCATCCCGCTATAGTACTATTTGATTCAGGCGCCACGCATAATTTTATTAGCCAAGCTTTCATTGCTAAACACAGCTTGCCAATACTACCCACCGATAGTCCATATTTAATTTGTTCACCGGGTGGGAAGATTTCAGCAAGCGTAATGGTCTCCAAAGCATCATTATGCTTAGCGGGTAGAGTGTACCCCACGTCTCTCATTATCTTAGAGGGGCAGAAGGTCGATGTCATCCTAGGGATGTCGTGGTTAACCCGCCACGGCGCTGTTTTAGACACCGTCCTTCGAGTCGTGCACTTAAACTCAGAGGTGCACGGTTCTCACTCATTATTTCTGGACAGTCCAGAAATAAAACTTCCAAGTGTCTATCAAGCCACAACCATCAGATTGGAAGACATTCCAGTGGTCCGAGAGTTCCGGGATGTATTCCCGGACGATTTGCCGGGGATGCCACCCGATAGAGAGGTGGAGTTCAAGATTGAACTTGCACCGGGAACCATGCCAATATCCCGAAGGCCGTACAAGATGGCGCCCAAGGAGTTGGCTGAACTGAAGACCCAGCTCACGGACCTTCTGGAGAAGGGTTTTATTAGGCCGAGCTCCTCGCCATGGGGCTGTTCGGCATTATTTGTCAAGAAGAAGGATGAAACGTTGCGGCTTTGCGTGGACTACCGCCCATTAAATGCCGTAACCATCAAGAATAAGTACCCGTTGCCACGGATCGACATGTTGTTTGATCAGTTGGTCGAAGCAAAGATCTTTTCCAAGATGGATTTAAGATCCGGGTACCACCAGATTAAGATAAGGGCGGAGGACATTCCAAAGACAGCTTTCTCGACAAGGTACGGACTTTATGAGTACCTGGTCATGTCCTTCGGCCTCACCAATGCTCCAGCTCACTTCATGTACTTAATGAACTCGGTGTTCATGCCGGAGCTGGACAAGTTTGTCGTGGTCTTCATCGACGACATCCTGGTATATTCCAAGTCGGAGGAAGATCACAAGAAACATCTGCGTATAGTCTTGCAACGGCTGCGGGATCACAAGTTATATGCAAAGTTCAGCAAATGCGAGTTTTGGATATCGCAAGTGCCTTTCCTCGGGCATATCATCTCAGCGGAGGGTATCGCTGTGGACCCGAGCAAGATCACGCAAGTGCTGAATTGGAAATCCCCGAGAACTGTTCATGAGGTACGGAGTTTCCTCGGACTCGCAGGATATTATCGGAGGTTCATTCCGAACTTCTCGAAGATTGCCAAGCCAATGACAGAGCTGCTGAAGAAGGCTACCAAATATGTTTGGAGTCCAGCATGTGAAGCAGCATTCAAGGCTTTAGTCAAGCACCTGACATCAGCACCGGTTTTGGCGCAGCCAGACACAACAAAACCGTTCGATGTGTACTGCGATGCATCCGGCATTGGGCTCGGATGTGTGCTGATGCAAGACCGAAGAGTGGTCGCGTATGGATCACGGCAGCTTAGGAACCATGAGCAAAATTATCCAACTCACGATTTGGAGCTCGCTGCCGTGGTACTTGCACTGAAGATGTGGAGGCACTACCTACTCGGTAACCTCGTACATTTATATACCGACCACAAAAGCCTCAAGTACATATTCACTCAGAAGGAGTTGAACATGAGGCAACGAAGATGGTTGGAACTGATAAAGGATTACGAAATAGAGATCCATTATCATCCGGGCAAGGCAAACATTGTGGCAGATGCGCTGAGCCGCAAGTCGCACGTTAATAATCTGACCATCACACCGTTGGGAGAGAGCGAACCACCACTACATGTGATTCCACACGGAGCTCTCTACAACTTAGCTTTGATCCCCACCATCCGTGAAGAGATAGCGGCAGCCCAGAAGAATGACAAGGGCATGTCACATTTGCGGAAACGTGTAGACAGTGGGGAGTTGAAATGTTTCCGGAAGGACGGAGACGGCGTCCTATGGTTCAAGAACCGGATCGTCGTACCCCGAAACCCGGAGTTACGGAAGAAAATCTTTGATGAGGCTCACTTATCAAAGTTTTCTATTCACCCCGGCAGCAACAGAATGTATCAAGAACTCAGAAGAAGGTTTTGGTGGACACGGATGAAGCGAGAGACTGCCAAATACGTGTCCGAGTGTGATACATGTCGAAGGGTGAAGGCAGACCACATGCGGAAACCGGGACTGCTGCAACCACTAGGCATTCCTGCCTGGAAATGGGAGGACGTGAGCATGGATTTCGTCGTCGGTTTACCCACCACCTTACAGAAACATGATTCTGTGTGGGTAATCGTCGATCGGCTCACCAAAGTTGCCCACTTCATCCCGGTCAACACCAACTACAACGCCAAGAAGTACGCTGAACTGTACATCTCACGGATCCTATGCTTATACGGCGTACCCCGTACCATCATATCGGACCGGGGCACTTTATTTGTGTCCCGTTTCTGGGAGCAGCTACACGCTGCCTTGGGGATGAAGCTGATCCGTAGTTCAGCCTACCACCCGCAGACGGATGGACAAACCGAGCGGGTAAATCAAATCCTAGAAGACATGCTACGAGCTTGCGCTATCGACCACGGCAAGAATTGGGATGATCACTTGCCGTTAGCCGAGTTCTCGTACAACAACGGGTACCAAGCCAGCATCAAGATGGCGCCCTACGAGGCGCTATACGGCAGGAAATGCCGCACACCACTGAACTGGTGTGAGTCTGGCGAGAGGGTTACCTTCGGGATTGACCTTGTCAACAACGCGGAAGAAAAAGTTCGACTGATTCAAGCGAACCTAAAAGCCGCTCAATCCCGTCAGAAACAGTATGCGGACCGGAGAAGGCGCCCATTACAATTCGAAGTTGGGGACCACGTATATCTATGGGTGTCTCCAATGAAGGGCGTAAACAGATTTGGGGTGAGAGGAAAGTTGGCACCCCGATTCATCGGTCCATTCCAGATTACCGGAAGATGTGGATCAGTAGCATACCGGCTGAGATTACCAGAAGCACTTTCCGGTGTGCACGACGTCTTTCACATTTCCCAGCTGAGGAAGTGTCTCAAGCTATCAACTACCATTCAGCTGGAAGACATTGAAGAACTGCAACCGGATCTCACCTATCGGGAGGAACCGGTGCAGATTATTGATGAGAAGGCCCGAACCACACGCAACCGTACGTTGTGGTTCTACAAGGTTCTATGGAGTAATCACTCCATGGATGAAGCGACATGGGAGAGCGAAGAATTCCTTCGCACTAACTACCCTGACTTTTTCACGTCGCACATCCGGTAATTTTCCACCGTCCTCTCTCTCATTTTCACCTTATAATCTCGGGACGAGATTCTTTTAAGGGGGGAGGAATGTAAGGGCCTCAGTTTTTGACACCCATTGGTAGTGTTCATCCCCACACCACACACCTCATTTGAGGAAGAATGATGAACACAAATGAAGAGCAAGTAACAATTATCAACATGCTCATTAGAGAACAAACTCACACATTGCAAAAGTGGTATTTCCCACATGTGATATAGATGGGCTGGACATATGAAAACTCCTACACTTTGCTAAGGATGTCCATGCCAAGTTTCACCCAAATTCAAAACCTTTTTGAGGTCATCTTGGGTATAGATAGGAAAAGGGCAGTTTGAAAACATATTCAAATTCAAACTGTTTTTAAGCCATGAATTTAAAAGTGGAAGGCATATTCTTACTCAGCACATTTTTGTGAGCTCACACACCAATTTTCACTCCATTTGGAGTTGATCTTGACATGAGCTAAGGGGGAGACATTCAATCTTTATTTGAATTTCAAACTGAACTTGTGCTGAAATTCATTCAAACCAAACCTCATTTGAACTTTGATCAATTCAAATGGCTCTTGGGTGAATAATTTGAATTGCCAAGGGTAGAATAGGGTTCACTGTTTACCACAGCTGTTAGGAGTAAATTTCAGAGGTTAAAAGAGGAGTGGGACCCACATGTCAGCCTCTGCCTCAAAACAAACTGACTGAACCACAGTTCAGTCGGTTCCCGGCTGCTGTGCGCGCGCGCCACCGAAGGGGGCAGCCGGCGCCAGCTCCTGCTGCGCGCCCCAAGCCGGAGACCAGCCGCCGGGCTATTTATTCCCTCCCCGGCGTGCTTCAGTCGCCATTCCCCGAGCTGCCGACGTGCACGATCCATTTCTCCACTGCCATCACCGCCGCTCGAGCTCCCGCTCGATCAAGCCGATCGCAGCTCCCTCCTTCCACTCCAGGGTCCCAGCAAGGTACTAGAGACCTTCCTCCATCCTCCCCAGTGCTAGAAGTCGATTGAAACCGAGTGCTATCGGCTGTGCCGAAAGATAAAAATCGGAACTGGAAACCGCCGCACCTCGGGCTCTCGTGGACAGCCCAACCTGGGCGTTGTCACGCCCGAGCCAAGGCACCCTTGGACGCGCAGGTGACCGGTGCTGCTCATCCCCGAGCCACAGCTCGAGTGGTTGCTCACCGGCGGCGAATTTCCATTTTTCCCCTTTCTGTGTGCAGAACGACCTTCGGGTACGATTCTGTTTAATTCGTGCTCTAGAAAGGATTAGAGGGCCTCAGGCCACTCCCACACGAGCTAGACACGGTGACGCACAAGTTGCCTTCACAACTCTGGGCCGGAGAACCTCTGTGCCCGGCGTAATTCAAGGTCTACTAATGGCGGAACGAACGGGGGGTATCGGGCGCACGGTGGGGACCTATTTCGGACCTTCCCCGAGCTGCCCCGAGTTCATGTCGACCTTCTCTGAGGTCCACTGATGCTCCCCGACCGATTTCCCAAGTAGCTGAGGTACTAGGAGAGTTAGCCGACATGGCCGAAGTCGTTCCGATATGGCGGCTCGTCGCCGACCATGCTCCGGCCATTGTCATGAGCAGCTAACCCTAGAATCATGTTCCCCGAGTAAAAGTAGGCAGGGGCGGCCAGAATCAAGAAGTTTGGATCTGTACAGCAGCCAGTGGCGAGCTCTCCGGCGAGGTCCCTCGGCGGCGGGGCGCGGGTGTCGCGAGGTTGAAGAAGGGGGTGGACCCCAGCTGTCAGCGGCCGATATTTTGAATCGGGATCCGGCTGCGGCCGGGATCGGGTGTGCTGGCGCGCAAAATCCTTGTGGGCCGCGGTGCGCTGTCGCTTCGGCGTGCGACGCGTGTCCCCTGGGCCCACGCGCGAGTTTAAACTTTTCCCCGATTTTCAGATTTCCTTCAAACTTCAAATCCTTATAACTTTGGCTAGAAAGCTCCAAATCGAGTGAACCAAATTTTGCTGGATTCAGATCTCTGAGTACTTTCCAGAAAATCAAGTTTCACTTCATGAAATTCATTAATTCTCCAGAATTAATTCCTTAAAATTCAAACTGTTAGGAATTTTAACTGGAGAATCCTTTGGAGGAGAATCCTGAAATTTTGCTGGGATGTTCACCAAAATATCCTTGAGCTACCATAAAAATTTCAGACCCATTTGTGCTCATTTAGTCCACCTAATGGTGTGATTAGTAAAACTGTTCCAGAGAAAATAGAAAATGTTCAGAAACATTTTCAGAATTTTCTCTGAAATTGTTTAGCTCATATCTTTAGTTAGAGACTTCCAAATTAAGTGAGACCAACTCCATTAGAACCCTCTGAAAATCTAGTTTTCAGAAAGTCATAGTTTGTCTCATGAAAATTCCTAGAACACCCTAAGAGTTCCAATTAAGGTCAAGGACATAATTATTTGTGGAGGGCTCAAATAAGCTTTGCTGCAACTAAAATTGACCAAGTCTTTGTCTAGGTTGTAACCAAGCCACAGTAAAAGTTTCACAGTCATTAGGTCTATCTAGCAAAGGTTATGGACTTCACAACTTCAAACTTAATACAAATGCATTCAAATTAATACATACATTGTTCTTATCATGTAGTCGCTAAGGTCGAGGAGGAACCCGAAGTCCTAGACTTCGTTACTCCGGAGGAACAGCTAGCCTACGACCAAGAGCAGCAAGGCAAGCCCCGGTTTGCATTAACCTTTTTACAAATGTTTATTGTTTTGAGCACATCTTTGAATATTGTTCTTTGCATTAGAGTCTTGATTGGAAACCCAACTGCACAGCCAAGATAACCATGGGTTGGGTTTAGGATTGAAAACCTCGTTAGCCACTGCATTGCTAGGATAGAGTAGGATTCGGTACAAGTCGAGTAGTTGGAACTACTCGCGAGAATAGGCTAGAGGCACATTGGTCGGGTAGAGATAGCACATGATACACATGGCAAGAAAATGAGACCGAGCGGAGAGTAAGGGCAGCAGGACTTTGGGGCCTGTGTGCTGTAGCTCCGCTTGTGTCGATTGAGGACCGAGCCGTGTGCGGGCCTGTTGAACAAGCTAGAACAGTACCGAAGACCTACCGGCTATATGGGAACCGGGAAACTGATGTAACTCGGGTAGCTGGGTATTGAGGCATTGCCCGTCGTTCAGAGGGTAGGTTGAGAGCTCGAGGTGTAAATCAGCTGGCGGCACAGAGATGCGCGTGCAGGGACCTCTTGCTCGGGACGATGGGACCGGTTCAATATTTGGCTAACGGGTGAAAGGTAGTCGCGTACGGCGTCCGTGATGGTTGTTGTAGGCAACATCGAGTACGGGCGTACGTGACGGGTTGTTCGGGTAACCCTGCAGGTGTAAATCGATTATAATCGCCGTCCCTCGCGGTCAGTGAGTACCACTTGTTCACTGTACCGTGACGTAGAAAGAACAGGCTAGTTACATGTTAAAATGTTGCTGATTGAAAGCTGGACATTGATTGTTAATGATATGCTGTAGTTTAGTGCTAACTAAAGTTCTTTTCAACTTTGGGCAAAGTACATGAGAGAAATGCGTTTCTTGTTTGATTGCGGCTCTCTCATGTGCCTTAGCGTAAAGTTCCCCACAACCTGCTGCTAAAACTTGAAAGTAAGGTTCTACTAATTAGGCGAGTCCTTGCAAATGATTTTTACCTCATGCAACCCATTACCCTCATGTAGAATTTCCATGTTTAGGTGAGACGGGTCAGACTTGCTGAGCCTTCGTGCTCACTGCTTGTGTTTGAAGCTTTTTGCAGGGTTCTATGAGGAAGGGACTCCCGAAGAGGAGACGGAACCCCAGGAGGGGAACCCCGTCGAGTGGGAGTCGTGCACGCCGCAGAGTTAGTGTGCGTGTGTGCTAGCAAGGACACGTTCGAGGGCTGAACGTGCACTTGATGCTTAGTCTACGCCCGCGAGTGTGGACTAAACTTATTTTGATGTAAACATGTGCATAAACTTGTTTATGTAATAAAGCTTCCGCTTCCGCTTTGCACCTTTGACGTGTGTTATACGGTGCTGTGCAACGCAGCACCCCTCAGCGTGATCCTGGCTCGACAGGACCAGTGGGGTCGTGTCAAATGGTTTACCATGGCTTGGCATGATAGTGAATATCAGTCTCTGAACCTTCTGATGGTTCTGAGAGCATATAAAAACACTGATCTCCAGTGTGCTTTAGGCAAAAGTGAGAATACCCCATCGTGTGGTAAGCAACACGATAGTATGCAACTCTTGAACGTTCAATTTTCAAAGGGCCATACGCAGCGCTCACCATCGGCGTGCCTCAGCGATCATGAGGCAGTAGGTGGTATCTGTTGGGTTGATAAAATTCCCAACCTTGACGACCCATTCACGCGCTACTCGGGTTCCCCGTCGTGTGGTGTGAAAACACAACCATGTACCTTCAGACGTGTCTTGACTCAAGGACGATCCGTATGGAAATGATACAGACCGTATGTTTTTACTATGATATGGACCTGCCTGAAATGTTAAAACCCTTGTGTGCACCATTATTGTGTGGTCTTCTGCAGGTACATTAACCACGTTAGAGCATGACGTTTATAAATCATTGTGAGTGACTTTCTTAGTTCCACCATTTGACATGTATATGCCGGAATACCGGCTTAGGATTTTTTTTGGTGAGGAAACATAGTACCGAGATGAGTTCTAAATTGCATAAAATGATATTTTCAAAGAAGAGAGTTAATTTTGAGTTTAGTATTCAATTTAGGGGTTATTGAACTCCCATATTGAACTAAGAGTCAATTGGGATGTAGATTCATTTCCTAAGACTTAGGAACAACTTCCCCTGTTCTCGGCAGAATTTTTGCTGAACTTAAACAGGGTATAATTTTTTATTGGTTGAACCAATTGAGGTGTGTGATACTATTCTGGAATGTTTTTGAAATCTTCTACAACTTTTCTGTAGAACTCCAGAACAAAATCTCCCTCCAAATGGATGAAAATCTCAGATGAGTATGCACTGTCCAGAAATAGGGTAGACCAAAAATGCTCTCTGGAATTTTGTGTATTTCGACCATAGATTTTTGTAGAAAAGTTTATAAGGGTATTATGATACATTTATGGAAATAGAATGAGATATAGTACAATTTTGTAATTCAAAGTTTTGCCAAAACTGGAGCATAATTAATTGGAATTGTGGATTGAAACTCGGTACCTCTGGGGAGGTGCTGTCAAAACCCTGCCAGAAATTCTGTTAATTTGAATTATCATATCTTTTGGTCCAAGAATGCAAAGAGGGCATATAAGTACATTTTGAAAATCTTGGTAAGTTCTTTACAATTTTTCTGTTCAACCTTCGCGCAGAATCCTCCTGTAAAGAGGTGAAATTCGAAGTACAAGTGAAACTGTCCAGAGTACCCAAAGGCTGTGTATAGTTTCTGTACTGATTGGGGTTTTGCTTATAACTTCATGTATAAGAGTTGTAAAATGGGAAATCTTACAATTCTAGAAAGCTTATGAATTGTTCTTCAACTTTGTAATTCTTAGTTTGGTCCATATATGTTTCTAACTGTATGGAAAAGTTGACCCAAAGTGAGCACTTACAGGGGAGGTGCTGCTGATATTCCTCTCGAATTTCTGACAACTTTAGAAGCCCATAGCCTTTGATCCAAAACTTAGTTGAAGGCAAATAAATAACCGCTGGAAAGATATGGAAGTCTTATCCAACTTTTCTGTTCACTACCACAACAGTTCAAACATCGAATTAGGATTTAAACCATCAAACAGAAGATGGTTCAGTTTCTGTACCTTTCTGTTGTTGGACCATAACTTCAGGTATACCTTGTTATCAAAGGCTGTGTGATATGGCTCTGGAAGGCTATGGTTATGCATTACATTATTCCCATAAGAAGATTATGGATTAAGTTTTCAATTTCCTACATTGGAACGTAAGGGAGGAGTGCATCCAAGTAAACTAAAGCATTGATAACCAATGGGCTATACACCGAAGTATGACATTGCCAAGAGACAAGAGGGAATTACGTCTTCAAGTAATCAAAGTTCAGATACAAGATCCGTCGTTATCAAGAAAGATGTAGTTTCTACGTTTTCACTATGCACACACACAAATGCTCGCCAGAATCGCAAGACTTAAGCGAACAAGACTAGGAGCTAGAACTAGTAGCTGGTTTTCACGCTACACGGGTATTGTGAAGTCTCAGGAGAAACGAGAAAGTGAAGTCAATGTAAAAATAGAGATTTCCTAGTTTAAGTTCTTATGGAGTATTTCCCAACAATCTTGTCAAATATTTGACATATTTTCCTTAAATTTAGTCACAACATGAATGTGGTATTCCTTGGTTAGCACCTTTCCTGACCAAGTTATCTGTACTTTGGCAAAGTTTGAGATGCTTCTTAATCATGTTTGAGTTGTCGTACTACCTCTTGCTCAAACTATAAAAGATGATGCACCATACATATGCACCATTTTGCATCATACATATGCATCATTTGCACCATACCATGTGCATAGGCATTGCACCATATAACATATGAAATACCAAAGTAATGAGCAAGATTGTGTACCTCACTTCGAACCATTAAGTGGTGTCTAATGACTTTGGTCTTTTCACCTCCTGGTATTATTGATCAAGCTATTGATTCTACCTCATTGGATAATAAAAGGGAAACCAATTACTCAACATCCCTTGTACCTAAGAAAGTTTTGAACTTTCATCTATGACTTGTTTAGCTCCGAGTGTCATAATTTTTGGAACTAAACTAATTTATCATCGCGGGGCTTACTGATTGATTCCTCAACCTAGCGACAAACTTTGAAAACAATCTGAATTCTTGAGGGGTCATGTGACACCCTCATCTCGGGTGTCAGCATATGTTCATGTTTTATGAAGAGGAAACACTTTAAGAAAAGTAGGGACAGAGAAAAAAATATCAAAAGGATAGCCAATAAGAGCCGAATCCAGCTCTCAGAAAGCGCCGAAGACAACTTACCGCGGCCGCTGGCCACTTGGCATGATCAGAGCTCATCCCTGCGAAGTGGGGAGAGACCGCCGCCAAGCTGGCTACGTGGCAGGCTCGGGGCTCGTCTCCGCAAAGGGGAGAGGTCCGATCCTGTGGACACGTGTTGCCCACGGAGCTAGCCTCTGCGGAAGAAGCAAAGGCATTTCCGCAGGACACGTGTCATACTCGGAGCTAGTCCTCGCGGAAATCAGAGGACCAGTGGCGCGGAATACGTGTCGATCTCGGAGCCCACCTCCGAGGGGTCCGGTTCTATCGGACACGTGTCGCCACCGGAGCTTATCTCCGGGAGGTCTGTCGCTGCTGGACATGTGTCGACCTCGGGGCATGTCCCTAAAGAAAGAAGAGAGGAAAGACCGGCGCCAACACGTGGTGTGCGCGGAGCTCACCTCCAAAGGAGGGGGAGGTCTCGGTCGATTGACATGCGGCACAACCGGAGCTTGTCTCTGCGGAGAAGGAGATACCAGGCCCCGGAAGGACACGTGGAGCCTCCGGAGCTCATCGCCGCGAAGGTAACGAGTTCTGGAGCGACTGTTACGCATAAGAATACCGGTACGTAAAGGAAACCGACCTGAACTCCACAATGTTACCGCACCAAATCAACTAAAGATACGATGATAGGATCCAACGACGATCTGAATAAGACTCTTATTCGGGATACAATCAGATTAGGACTCTTCTCTTCCCGATTATAAATAGAACCCAGAACCTCTGGCCGAAACCACAAACTTCTTTTCCAACTCCTGAGCCGACGACTTAGAGCCCTAGCCCCAACTCGCCGAGAAAGCCATCGCCGGAGCGCGGCAAGGAAGATCGCTAGAGGAAAGCCCAGCGGTCTGGGGAGGACCTTGAAGACCGAGAGGAACGTAAGGTAGGCCCCAATACCACCTTAAGATATCGTTGTGTTTTCTTTGCATCTGTTCTTTGATTCCTTTCGAACAGAAGCCTTCTCGTGGACAGATCACTTGATGATCAGGTTGATCTAAAAGACAAGATCATTGCCACGTCCACCTTTGATCCGAACACCTCTGTCCATGCAAGCCATGCAAGAACACACCAATCTAATAAAATCATAGGATAACCTGCATATGCATCATCGTATCTAGTTTAAGGTTTGTGCATGATATTGATTGCTGTGAATCTTGTATGCACGTGATCCTACCTAGCAGAACAAGCTCAGGGAGTTGTCTATGACGAACTACAGCAACAAGGTTTTGGGATTCAAGAACAACCGGAACCGCAAGAACAAGGCAAGTGCTCCTTGACCATATTGATCCTATGTTTTGGGTGAAGCTGTTTTGTTTTACGAAAAGGTGTGTGTGCTGAGTCAAACATGATGGGAAACCATTAGCTAAACCACCCTTGTCGCCTGGGAAGTTTATGAGTCGGGTATGGTTTTTGCTTTATGCTTCGCTGAGTCTATGGGATTGGGAAGCGAGATAGATGTGTCTAGCTAACTGCACTCGTATTGATAATAAGAAACTGATGTTAATAATGGACATGGATCGGGGGGAGATCTAGGCAAGACTGGGTTTGTGAATGAGGTAGCATGAGACGGTGGTTTACTTGCCATAGATCTTAGGACCGGTTCATGCATGCACATGCCAGGATAACAGTGCCACCACAAGGCCAAGTATGGGTGCGGCTTAGCTGAGTAATTAGGTAAGTTGCTAGAATGTTATGGACTGTGGAAGGCGCGGGGAATGGGAGTCGAGTGAGGACTGCCCTGGGAACTGCATGGCACAAGAGGGGGCCCGTGGGTGGGAGAATTGGAGATTCTAGCCTGCCGGTGAAACCTTAGTGAGTCCATACATCTAGTAACCCCTTTGTAAAGGCTATTTTGTGATCTCTTGACCATACACCGACAGATGTGTACTGGTATAATGGAGGTTCTGCAGTCGTCGACGTGTGACGAAATCACAAACTTGTGGGTAAAGAGGTGCAAACTCTGCAGAGTCTAAAACTATCATGATAGCCGAGCTTACGGTCACGAGCACCTGGCTAAACTGCCATGATTAGTTGGGATGGTTATTGGGAAGGTTATTGGTTTGGTTGTTGGGACTGTTGAGTCCGGGTGTTAAGATGGTTGCTTGACTGTTGAGTCATGGCAACGAGTATGGTCTCGGTGTGAGACGAAGTTGTTTTGAGATGGTAGCAAATACTGGGAGGTATTCGTGAGATGGTAGCAAATACGAGGAGGTATTCGTGAGTAAGAATGAGGTTGGTTAATGTTCGGGTGGAATATGGAAAGCGATGGAGGTATGTTGGTAATTTAATACATGCTGGAATTACATTCATCTAAAGTTAAGTTGCTGTTTTATCATGGTTTTATAAATCTGCTTTTCTGCAAATAAGCCTTTTTATACCTACCTTGTTTATGAGCTGCATATCATGTGTTTTCCCGCACTTGCTGAGTACATCATTGTACTCAAACTTGCATTATTGCTTCACCATCAGCAGCAAGAGAAGCCTACTATGAAGACCAAGTGGAGCATTATGGCGTGTGATCTGTTCTCAACCTTGCCTGTGGAAAGGAGTAGAGATGGAGCCACTACTGCTTAGTTTTGCTTCCGCATTAGTTTTTGCTTCCGCATTAGAATAAAGACTTCCGCTGCGTAGAAATAAAGACTTCCGCTGTGAGCATGAGTCCAAGACTCATGAGGTATTGTAATAAACTCTGTTATTCGTGGTAATATATAATCTGAATTCAGTTTGTGGAACGTATGTGTATGTGTGATGAACATCCTGGGCACACATATGCATTAGTTCTTGGTTCCGTGGTTTTCCACAGAACTGAGGGCGTCACAGGTCATATGGTGACTTTGACACCCTTGTGGTTACCATAGTTAGCTGGTCTTTGCTACGTTGATAACATAAGTGAAATTGCATTGCAGCTGATCTTATGTCCAAGCAAAGCATTCGGTTTTTGACTAAAGGGTTGAGATGCCGATTCGAGGCGAGATTACCGATTCATTGTTTAATCTCACCAATCATCTCGATTGATGTTTGGGTAAGTATTACACTAAACTTCTAAGGACTCAGTTAATCTAGACAAATATTAGGTATTCATATCAAGATTAGGACAGTAAAGATTCCATCCAATCGACCCGGTCAATATGGGTATACAAACTCACCATACCGTCAAAGGAAGCACGATGGAAAAGCATGAAGATCATTATATCCGTTCGGTGTATTATCGTCATATCACCGATAATATTCCCTACCTTCCCTTTCTCGTTGGAATCTCAGGACGAGATTCTTTTAAAGGGGGGAATGTAAAAGTCCCAAAAATGCAAAGTCAATAAAATGAATGTTTATTCCCATTTGTGTTTGGAATGCATGAAAATGGGACTTACAAAAAATGTATACACATGATGATGCACATGGGTGTCCAACCAAACGAGCTCTCACGTTCATTGGAAATGTGTTATGCCAAGATTGAATTAACACCATGTGTAAAGTTATCATGTGTAATAGGGAGTCAAAATTTCAGATTTGAACTCAAATTTTTCCCTCAAGTTGCTGCCAAAAAGTTGGAGTACACATGTATCCTCATAACATTGAATTCGAGGAAATTCATGGTGGCCACATCCTGATTTTAGGATGGGCTAAAAGGGGTTGAATACGATCATTTCCAAATTTGAGCGGCATTCGAATTTTGTTTGACTCCTATCAGTAAGTACTTTGCATAAATGCAGAGAATTTGGTCTGAAGATCTCTGGAATTTTCTCCAAAAATTCATTGAAGTTAAATCTTTGGGATTGTATATCAGAAGATCCCTGTTATTGAATTTCCTCAAATTTGGCCAGACGGTTCTTCATAACATTAGTGATCTCCTGTAAAAATTTGAGCTTCATTGGAGTACATTTGCTAGGCTAAACTCTGATCCAAAGTTCAGCCTTCATTTGAATTTTCCAATTCTAAACAGAAACTTTTCAGCAATTTGGCCCAAAATCAAAATTCCATTTCTCCCAGTAGGTAGCTCGAAAAATTATGAAACAAATTTTGCTAGAACCATATAGACCTGCTCTAATTAGATCTTCAACTGTTATCCATGTCAAAACATCAGATTTGGGATCAAAATTCAGAGAAGCCTTGTACTTGTGGTAATTTTGGAGACCACAAGCTTCCATGAAACTTCTCCAAATTTTGCTCAGATCATCCTTATAGAGTCTAGTGTCCATAGGAAAAAAATCCTAAAGCCAATTAAGGAACCTAAATAGCAATAGCTATGAATAGAAGTTTACTTCTTATAAATCATTAGCACTTATACATCTTTTTTGTTGCATATCATATAGTGACTGAAGTTGAGGACACTCCAGAGCCATTGGAAGTCCTCCCACCGGACGCTAACTTTCCCTTTGACTCGCAACCAGGCAAGCCCCAGTTTGCATTTATTTATTTATTTTTGCAAAGTTTTCATTTGTATCACTTATGTATAGGGTGAAATGCTTGCATTAGAGTTAAGGTGATTGAAACCCCACTTGCATGACTTTTAAATCCCATGGAGGGTTGGGTAGTTTACAACTCAATGAGTAGACAGTGCCAAGCTAATGTTCTTAGGATATCGGTAGAAGTCGAGTGGTTGGAATCGACTCGCGAGATAGGAATTTTATCACACAGGATGGAAAGAAGTAGAGAATGGCTTAAGAATGTGAAACTGAGACCCAACAGGGGGGATATGATGTAGTAAGCGGAGGTCTCACGTGCGTAGCCCTGTTGGTGTCGATTGAGGACCGAGCCGTGTGTGACCGTGCTGGACAAGTTTGAACAGTACCAGATGCATACTGGCATATGGGAACCAGGAAACCGATGTAATTGGTTAACCTGGGTGCAGAGGCTTACCCAACCGTTTTATAGGAGTGGGTTGAGGGTAGCAAGGTGTAAATCTGTTGGTGGGCACAGACACACTCCACGCGGGGACCTCTCCTGTTTGTTACGGATGGACCGGTTTGACATTTGGGTTTTCTTTTGAAAGGTTGCTGCATACAACAGAGTAGGAAGGTGTGAAGCACCACACTTCTGAAAGTGGGTGTATGTGACGTGTTATCTGGGTGTTTATTGATTGCAATCACCGTCCCTCAAGGTTATTTGAGTACCGCTTATTCACTGCTTTGTGACGTAGTAATAATTGAAAGAAGCCAGAAGAATATGATGCATTGAGCTAATATTGTCTTTATACCACGTATGTTGTAGATGTAGAGCTCATTAAGTTTATATTCCACTTTGGGCATAACCACATCGGAGGAAAGCGTTTCTTTTTTTATTGTGGACTTCCGATGTGAGGGCTGCCTAAAGGCACATTAAACTACTGCTATAAAACTGAAAGTAAGGATTAACATGTAGGCGTGTCTTTATCGCAATATGCTTTTCCTAGATTACTAATCCCTGCATGTAGAGTTTCATGTTCAGGAGTGTCGGTTAAGTCTTGCTGAGCCATCGTGCTCACGGTTGCAATATTTGAGCTGTTGCAGGTGAAAGTTATAAGGAAGGATCCGAGGATGAGGCGATGCCCCGTCGGGGTACACGGCCGAGCTGGAGCCCTGCATGCCGTCGTGATCGTCGTGTGAGTGTTGCTAGTGTGTAGCATCCCCGGGCTGGACGGCTGCAATTTTGATTAGTTAGGATGAGAGAATAGTTATGAATAATACTTCCACTATGTAATTATGTTTATGAAAGACTTCCGCTGTGTTTTATGTAAAATAAAAGTTTGTATATTGTTCTTAATCTTTTCCTGTGTGTTGTTGGGTGCCGCATCACACGGCACCACCCTCTGCGATTCCGGAGTCAGAGAAACATGATGTGGTCCCCACAGTCATGGCCAACTACATCCCCGTGGCTCTGACCAGCACAGCCCGTTCATGGCTCCAGAACCTTCCCCCAGGCTCTATCACGTCATGGGAATAGTTGTGTTAGAGATTCACAGCCAACTTCGGGAGTTCCTACACGCGCCCCGGCACCGAGCTCAACCTCAACGCCGTGCGTCAGCGTGATGGGGAGTCGCTGTGATCCTTCATCCAGCGGTTCTCCCAGGTCAGCAACACCATCCCCTGCATTTCTAACGCCTCTGTTGTCGTCGCCTTCCGGCAAGGCGTCCTTGACAAGAAGATGCTCGAGAAGCTGGCCACGCACGACGTGCAGGATGTCTCCAAGCTCTTCAGCCTGGCCGACAAGTGTGCTAGGGCAGCGGAAGGCCGAGACTGGCACTCACGACCTGCCTCCGCCGCAGGGAGTGTCAGGGAGTCTGCTGCTCCACGCAGCAGCAAGAAGAACAAGGCCGGGGGTAGGAACAAGCCTCTGGCCGGGGCACCCACTGCCGCCCTAGCAGCGGCCAGTGGGGGTTGAGCCTCACGCACTGACAAGCGCCCAAGACCGTCGTCTGCCAGTGACAACGGCCAATGGTGCCCGGTGCACAACTCTGGCTTCCACGGCGCTAGCGACTGCCGTTAGATCAAGAAGCTTGCGGAACGCTTCCGTGAGCTGCAACAGCAGCAGCCGCGCCAAGACAGCGCACCCTCCCGCCAGCAGGAGGGGAAACAAAAGGCCAAACCTGAGGCCAGCGCTGAGCAAGAGATGGAGTATCAAGACACCGAGAGGGCGTTGAAAGCCGTCTACGGCCACTCTGACTCCGACTCCAGCGCCGACAGCGAGCGATGCAAGACACTCCACGTCTAGCCAGACGTTCCCCCCGTCGTGCGACAAGAGAAACGCCTTCTTACACTGGTGTAGGGGATCAAGGCCGCCCTTCCACCAGAACACACCAAGGGATCATCTCGCGTCCAGACATACGACGAGGCCACGCAGGACCAACTCCTGCGTGAAGATATCAACCTCGTTGACGAGGTAACATGGCTAGAGGCTGCTCGAAATGCGTTACACCGCTAAGCGCTTCGGCGATATCAGCAACGGTACGCGCAGAGTAGACAGCCCAAGGTAGGGCCGCCTGGTGCCTCGGCTAATACTTTCTCGGAAGGGGTGACAAACCCTCCGCCAGCTGGGAGGGTACCATCTGAGCAGTACAAGTGTACAGCCCCAGGTGTGCCCACCTATCCATGGAGGATGGGTACCTCTACCCAATCCACAGAACATAGAACACCTCTGTAAGTTCTATCCTTAGTGCAGTGGTAGGGTATTTTTTTCTTTTTCTCTTTCTTTGGGAAGGTGCCATAGTGTCTAGGAACAGCGCTTAGAACAGCTAAGCTCCGGAGGGGTCCTGCTACTCTTGTTATCCGGGGCGAGTCACTGCCTTCTTGCACGGTCTGTTTCCTCCTATCACCCGAAGGAAGCCAGAAATAAGAAAAATTTATCCTACCCTGCGTACCTTCTTTACAGTTTGTGCTTACTCATGCATATAAACTGTAAATGGCATGTCCGGAGCCTGCCCTACGTACTTGTCCTAGGTCCCGTGGCACTGGAAGGTCTCCTCACTGAAACGTTAACGCCCGCGGGAGGTCTAGGACGCGCAGCCTTCTTAGCCTAGTTCCGTACCCTAAGCCTGCCACGCTGCCTCCCCTGCGCTACAACGAGTACTTGGGGGTTAGAAATAATATGCCTACGGACAAGAAAAGTAATCGAACCCCGGACATTGCCCTCATTCTTTTTATGCTTTCTTTCCACACCGCTCCAGCCATGTGGCCAGACACTTTTTCTTGTGTTCAACCGTAGCAAGGGTTTTGCTATCCTTCTGCAGGCGGGTCTGCTTGAGGTACCTATGGCGTACCCGATGTCCTGTGATTGTCTCATTGCTCGGGGCCCCTATGGCGCCGAATGGTTCCTCCCCCAAAAGGCTTATGTCAGCAGGAGGTCCAGGGTGTGTAGCCTGCTATGCCTGGTTCTGTACCCCTAGCATGCACACCCTGACTCTCCAACGCGACATCTCAATACCGGGTAGCCGGACGGCTGATACCCCCGAGCAAAGTTTTAACCGTAACTTGGGGACCTTTTGTTATCTCATTACCTAGGGGCCCTATGGTGCCGAATGGCCCTCCCCTGAAAGGCTTACGCCAGCGGGAGGTCCAGGGTGTGTAGCCTGCTATTCCTGGTTCCATACCCCTAGTGTGCACACTCTGCCTCTCCAGCGCTACAGCTCAGTACCGGGGAACTGGACGGCTCATACCCTGGGCAACATCTTAACTATAGCCCGTACGACCCACATCGAATTATCCAAGCCCCGAGCTCAGCTTAGGACCTTAAGCCACAGTAAAGCTACCCAACAAGGAAGAATGACCAGGGAGCACGATTACTCCCTCTTTCTGCCATGTTTGCAAGTCCGCATAGGTCCTTGGCGTCTAGGACCTCCCAGGGAGCCCGATGCTAACGTCCTGCCTCATCCAGTGGTAGGTGCGCCCAAACACAAGGGCCACGCCTACCAGGGGGTCATCACGGTGAACCACACGGGCAGGACGTCGGACCACTGCAGCAGCGAGCAGAAGACTCGGAGCACCAGCTACGACAAGCTGAAGAAAAGGGACGAACTTCCCTCGGGTCCTTGCACTGTCAGGGACCCAGAAGGAGTGGTAGCCACACTGCCAGAGCGCCCTGGGTCCTTACGTTGCTAAGGACCGCTAAGGACCCAGAGAAACAAGCTCGGAACATCGGCAAAGAGCTATCCACGTCGGCTAAGTCATTCCGGACCTTTGCGCTGCCAAGAGTCCGAAGTCTACATCAACAACTCAAAACAACATAAGACATGAAATAGAAAGTCTTTACCACCAACGATGGGTAGGACCCAGATCCACCCGTCAGACACTGGGTAACCTCTCAGTAACATCCAGTGGTTTTCGAGGAGAGTGGTGCGGTAGAGCTGTAGCGACCAACCCGTTGGTTGCCGCAGTAAGTGCCCCGAGGCAACCCCTCAAGCACATCGCCTCGGCACTCGCCTCCCCCAATGATGGGTAGGACCCAGGTCCACCCGTCAGACACTGGAGGCCAGGCGGGTAACTTCTCAGGAACGTCTAGCGGTTCCCGAGGAGAGCGGCGTGGTGGAGCTGTAGCGACCAACCCATTGGTTGCCACAGTAAGTGCCCCGATACAACTATGGCGGACCGGAATCTGCTCATCCAGGATCGCAGAGGGTGGTGCCGCACGATGCGACACCTGACAGAACACGTCATAAGGATACAATATATTACATGGAAAACCAACTGAACTGTACAAACAGGTACAAACTTCAGTTACAAACTATTGTTTATATTACACAGCGGAAGTCTAAATTATACAACTCACGCCCGCCTATCTAGCAAAAGTCGGTTGCCCAGACCTAGGGCAACCCACACTAGCTGCACGTCTCAGCTCAGTGCGGCGTGTACGGCTCCCACTCAGCTGTGGTCCCCGACGGAGGGTAACCCTCGCCGGTGGACTCGTAACCCGAGTCCGTGGCTGGCTCCTCACCTGAAAAACAGTTAAGCAGCAACCATGAGCACGATGGCTCAACAAGACTTAACCGAGTCACCTAGGCATGAAACTCTACATGAGGTGCACAATGACATAGGATAGTAACATTGCAGCAAATGGACACGCCTACAAGTTCATCCTTAGTTCATCTTTTAGCCACAAGTTTAACAGTTCAGGAATCTGAAATTTAGTAAGCAATATTTGGTGGCACACATGTAACTATACAATTATATCACACAGCAGAATTGAATCATAACATTCCATAAATTATCTACGTTACGATACAGTGAACAAGCGGTATCATCACCGTGAGGGACGGTGAATCGACTCGATATACACCTGCAGGGAAACCCAAAGAGCACGTCACGTACGCCCACCCGTGGAGCTGCACAGCACGATCACTCGATGTCGTACGGGACAACCTTTCACCCAACAACCCAAACGTCGAACCGGTCGCACCGAAACGAGCAGGAGGTTCCCTACATGGAGCATCTCTCTATTCCCGTTAGTAGATTTCCACCTTGCTGCCCTCAGCCTACACCTATAAATCGGTGCGTTATGCCTCAACACCCGGAGGTTTAGGTTACATCGGTTTATCGGGGCCCATATATCCGATATGCCTTCGGTACATTCAATACTTGTTCAGCAGGGCCGCACACGGATCGGTCCTCAATCGACACGGACAGGGCTGCGCACACAAGACTTCCTCTTGCTGCGCCCTAGCCCCTGCCTAGTCTCATTTTTATTACTAAAGTGATCTCACATCACTTGATCCAAACCCGTGTGTCCCAAGCCTAACTCGCGAGTAGATTCCAACTACTCGACTTGTACCGAAGTCCTATGAATCATTAAGCATAGCCTGTCTATTCGAGGCCCTAGACACTACCCTCACTCTTGGGGAAAATTCTGGTTATGCAGTTGATATTCATCCATCCTACACCTAATCACCCCATTAGGGGGACTAAATGAACTTGGATGAGTCTGAAACTTTTACTGTGACTCAAGGATTTTCAAATGAACTTCTCAACCAAATTTCAGAATTTTTCATAAAGTAATTCTCCAGATAAAATTCCTAACAGTTTGAACTTTAGGGATTTAATTCTGGAAAACTATTAAGTTTCATGAGCTGAAATTGGTATTTCTGGAAAGTACTCAGAATCCTGAGTTCAGCAAAATTTGGTTCACTGAATTTGGAGTTTCCTAGCGAAAGTTCTATGCATTTGAAGTTTGAACTAAAACTAGAAATTCCCAAAATATTTAAACTCTGCGGGTGGGGCCCACTCCTTAAACCGGTCCACTGAGAATGTGGGCACACCGCGGCCCATGGGGTTTTACCCGCGCTGCCGCACTGAATCCCGGCCGCAAACGGATCCCCGCGCGATACCAGAGGCTGACCGGTGGACCCGGCCCCCCTTCGACTACCTCGCGCCCTCCCGCAGCTCCCGCGGCGGTGCTTCGCCGGAGTTCTCGCTGCCGGCCGTTTCGCTGCACGACCTTCGATGGTTCTCGCCACCTGGGCCTAACTTGACTCGGAGAACACGCTGGTGCCCTCACCGAAGCTCGGCGATGGCCGGAACCATGCCCGCGACGGTGACAGTGGTTCTCTCTACTCCGGTGATGTCGCCTGGCCTACTCAGGGCCTCATTCCTCAAACGGTTTGCTCCTACAGCTCCGCTGTGGCATACTGAGCACGAATATGAGTTCGGTTGGCCATGGAAATGGCCAGAGCTACGTGCTCACCGTCGACCTAGGCCCGATATCGGCTGTGACCGGAAAAACTCCGTAACGACGGTCTATACTCCACGGTTCTTCGTTCCTCTCGATCCTAGATGGTCGTGATAGGGTGTAGATCATGTGTGTAGCTCGGTATACCCGGTGATGAGCTAATACCCGCGAATTTCCTGATTTGGTACGGCTCGGCCTTAACAACACAGAAACATTCCCGGAGAAAATTCTCCCACGACGGTGCATGAAATGTTGAACGGTATGGACGAGCAGGACCAGCACCTTATGGCGGTTGTTTCTTGTGTTGATCGTCGGACACGAGGGAGCCTGTGCTGTCCGGGCGCCGGCGAACAGAGGGCGGCGAACTCAGGGCGCGCCGCTTCGGATGTGTGCGGGTGGAACAGGGAGAATGGAGAGGGGATTCACGCAGACCAGGGTGCAATCGAGTGTATTGTAGCCGGCGTCCTCATCCCCCGAGCAGGAGGTGGCGCGGTGGTCGCGTTGGGACGGGGTCGATCCTGTACGCTGGCGCCTGCAGAGGTGTTCGACCGAGTCACTGAGTCGGTTTGATCCCTGTGTGGCTGACCAGTGGGCCCTCTTCTCCCCTCTAATTCTTTCTCCCCCTTCTGCTGTAAGTATCTCCAGCTACTAAACATTGAATGAGGGACTTAGCCCCCAAGTCTTGGTTTGAATTTGAGTTCTCAAATTTAAACTTTGTTTGGCTAAATTTGCTTCATGTTTGAACTGAAATTCAAATTCAGTTTTGAATTCTTGCAAATTTAGCTCCCGACAAGATGAACTCCAATGGGGATGAAAATTGGTGGGCTAACTCAGAAAAATGTGCTGAGTTTGAATATGAATCTAACTTTTGAATTTGAGGGATGAAAGTTGCTGCAATTTGAATTTACATTCAAATTGGCCTCTTTTTCGAATGCCTCAAAAAATAGCCTCAAAAAGTGCTGGGTTTGCATGAAACTTGGCTTGAATCTCCCCTAGACTTTTTAAGCCCTAGGGGTGAGCTCAACCTCTCATGTTCATGTGTAGAAATCCTACTTTGTGAAGGTTAGGGCTTTCTCCTCTAATCACTCTTTTGATGGAGGTTACTTGCTCTTTACAATTTTTCACAAGATCTCCACAACCAAAACTGTGGTGTTGTGAGGTGATTAAAAGTTTTTGCTAGTCCCTTTTATTGGGATTTTACATCCCTCCCCCCTTAAAAGAATCTCGTCCCGAGATTACAAAAGAAGAGACAGCGATGTAACAGGGACTTACCCGTGCTGAGACGTCATGAACTCCAGGTAATTCGAGCGAAGGAATTTCTTGCTCTCCCACGTCGCTTCTTCGGCGGTGTGGTTGCTCTAGAGTATCTTGTAGAACCACAACGTTCGGCTACGCGTGGTTCGGGCTTTCTCATCAATAATCGCCACCGGATATTCATCATACGTTAAATCCGGTTGCAGCTCGCCGATGTCTTTGGTAGGAACAGCAGCGGTATGCTTCAGACATTTTCTCAGTTGTGAAACATGGAAAACATCATGGACACCAGCAAGAGATGCCGGTAGCTCCATTCTATACGCCGCTGGTCCACACTTCTCGGTGATAGCATAGGGTCCAATGAAATGGGGAGCGAGTTTCCCCTTCACACCGAACTGGTGCACGCCCTTCATCGGAGACACACGGAGATACACGTGTTCACCGACGTCAAAGTGCAACGGTCTACGCCTCTTATCAGCGTAGCTCTTCTGCCGGGATTGAGCGGCCTTCAAGTTGGCTTGAATCGTCCGAACACACTCTTCGGCGTTGTTCACCACATCAACCCCGAATGTGACCCTTTCACCGGACTCACACCAGTTTAATGGGGTGCGGCATTTGCGACCGTAGAGAGCTTCATAGGGTGCCATTTTGATACTCGCCTGATAGCCGTTGTTGTACGAAAATTCCGCCAACGGTAGGTGATCATCCCAGTTCCTACCATGGTGGATGGCACATGCTCTCAACATGTCTTCCAGAACCTGATTCACCCTCTCTGTTAGGCCATCTGTCTGAGGGTGGTAGGCGGAGCTCCTGATCAGCTTAGTACCCAATGCAGCATGTAGCTGCTCCCAAAAATGAGATACAAATAATGCACCTCGATCCGAGACGATGGTCTTAGGTACCCCATATAAGCATAGATTCTTGGCTATGTACAGCTCCGCATATTTACCAGCATTGTAACGTGTATGCACCGGGATGAAGTGAGCCGTCTTGGTTAACCGGTCAACGATTACCCAAATAGAATCATGTTTGTTAGAAGTCAGGGGTAATCCCACAATGAAATCCATGCTCACATCTTCTCATTTCCATGCCGGGATCCTCAGGGGTTGCAGCAGCCCTGATTTCTTCATATGATCCGCTTTCACTCGTCTACACGTATCGCACTCGGATACGTACTTAGCTACCTCCCGCTTCATCCGTGTCCACCAAAATTTCTCTTTCAAATCTTGGTACATTTTGTTGCTGCCCGGATGAATGGAGTATTTAGACAAGTGAGCTTCATCGAGGATCTTCTTCCTCAGTTCCATATCCCGGGGTACGACTATGCGGCCATTGAACCATAGCATCCCCTCATCATCCTTCCGGAAACATTTGATCTCCCCGTTGTCTATCCGTCTCCGGAGATGTGCCATACCCTTATCAATCCTCTGAGCTGCAATGATGTCCTCCCTAATAGTAGGGATGAGGGCAAGGTTGTAGAGCGATCCATAAGGAACCACGTATAAACTTGGCTCTTCCTCCTCCACCGGTGTAATGGTGAGGTTATGGACATGTGATTTCCGACTCAACGCGTTGGCAACCACATTTGCCTTGCCGGGGTGGTAATGGATCTCAATCTCATAGTCCTTGATTAATTCTAACCACCTCCTTTGCCTCATATTCAGCTCCTTCTGGGTGAAGATGTACTTCAAGCTCTTGTGGTCGGTGTAGAGGTGCACTAAATTTCCCAGGAGATAGTGCCTCCACATTTTTAGCGCCAAAACCACTGCAGCAAGCTCAAGATCATGAGTCGGATAGTGCTGCTCATGGTTCCGAAGTTGGCGAGAGCCATAGGCGACCACACGTCCTTCCTGCATCAACACGCAACCGAGCCCAATACCAGACGTGTCACAGTACACATCAAAGGGCTTGGTTGTATCCGGTTGAGCTAAGACCGGGGCTGTTGTGAGATGCTTCACCAATGCTTGGAACGCTCCTTCACACGCCGTGTTCCAAACATATTTTGTTCCCTTCTTCAGCAATTCTGTCATCGTCTTAGCGAGCTTGGAGAAGCTTGGAATAAATCTCCGATAGTATCCCGCTAACCCGAGGAAGCTTCTGACCTCATGAACTGAAGTGGGAGCTTTCCATTTCAGCACTTGCGCTATCTTGCTTGGGTCAACCGCAATGCCTTCCGCGGAGATGATATGCCCCAAGAATGGCACTTGGCTGATCCAAAACTCGCATCTGCTGAACTTGGCGTAGAGCTTCTGGTCTCGCAATCGTTGAAGAACGATCCTCAAGTGTTTGGCATGTTCGGCTTCTGTCTTGGAGTAAACCAAGATATCATCGATGAACATTACCACGAACTTGTCCAGCTCCGGCATGAACACCGAGTTCATGAGATACATGAAATGGGCTGGAGCATTTGTGAGACCAAAAGACATGACGAGATATTCATATAATCCATATCTCATCGAGAAAGCTGTCTTCGGAATATCCTCCGCCCGGATCTTTATCTGATGATATCCAGAGCGAAGGTCCATCTTGGAGAATACACTTGCACCCACAAGTTGATCAAACAATATGTCGATGCGGGGCAGTGGGTACTTATTCTTGATGGTGACGGCGTTGAGCGGCCGGTAGTCCACACACAGCCTCAAGGTTTCATCCTTCTTCTTCACGAACAGCACCGAGCATCCCCAAGGCGAGGAACTCGGCCTAATGAAACCTTTGCTCAACAGGTCATTGAGCTGTTCTTTCAGTTCAGCCAGCTCATTTGGAGCCATTTTGTATGGTCTCCGTGATATGGGTGTAGTCCCGGGTGCAAGCTCGATCTTGAACTCGACATCCCGCTCAGGTGGCATGCCCGGAAGATCATCCGGGAACACGTCGGGGTACTCCCGGACTACGGGGATGTCCTCTAACTTGAGAGCTTCAGTACTATTAATCACTGAAACCTCCCGGACTGGATTATCTAATAGGAGGGTCTGCGGATGGTGTAATCGGGAGTTGAGGTGAACCGTCCGTGATAAAGTTTCCAGGACAGCGCCATGGTAGCTTAGCCATGACATTCCTAAGATTGCATCAATCTTCTGCCCCTCAAGAATAATCATTGTGGTGGGGTATATCTTCCAACCTAAGCACAGGGGTGCTTTTGGAATCATCATAGTTACTGAAATCTTTCCTCCCGGTGAGCAGATCATATAAGAATACTCGGTTGGAAAGGCTTCCAGCTGATGCTTAACCACATATGATGCAGTTATGAAGTTATGGGTTGCACCAGAATCAAACAATATGATGATGGCTTGGTCGTTGAGAGTAAACGTACCCGCCAGCACGTTGTCTCCCTCTGGGGCATCCTCATTGTCGAGGTGGCGAAACGCCCCCAGTCCGCTGACCAACCTTCTTGACCGGAGGTCGGCCTCGAGCACCGCCCTGGAACTGGGCTTGCCCGCTGCTTTGCTGCCCCTGGGTACAGTCCTTCGTGAAGTGGCCCTCCTGGCCACACGTGAAGCAAGTGAAGTGGGGCGGTCCCCCGCTGATCGGTGGACGGAAACCCGGGGCGCGTTATGGTGGTGGGAACGCCCGGGATGTCGTCTGCTGCTGCTGCTGCTGTCGTGGTGGTGGCATTGGCGGTCGGAACGGAGGTGACTGAAAAGAACGTCCCCCGAACCGCTGAGGTCGCGCCAGTGGATGCCACTGCTGCCCAGATGGTGTTCGACACACCATGTGGTACTTCTGGGGAGCGCCACCCCCACTGTTGGGTGGAGCGCTGCGCTTCCGCTGCTCAGCTGCCAACTCCCGCTGAGCGTCCTCTTGCATAATCGCAGCATTGACGAGGTCATTGAAGGTGCCGCGATTCCACTGAATGAGGTGCGTCTTCATCTCGGGGTGTAACCCCCGATAGAAGTGCTCCCGCTTCTTCTCCTCGGTGGAGATGTAGTCTGACGCATATTGCGCCAGATGGTTGAAGGCACGGGAGTAGTCATGGGCACTCCTCCCGCCCTGCTTCAGCTCCATGAATTCTTGGAACTTCCTCTTCATTATCCCGGGAGGTATTGATAGGCGCGGAACGTCTCCCGGAACTCTTCCCACTCCACGGCATGGCCAGCCGGACGTGAGGCGACATAGTTCGCCCACCACGCACCAACGGCACCGTGAAGCTGCTGCGCTGCGAATAGAGTATTTTGCCGCTCCGTGCATTGGAGCAGCCCGAACTTGGACTTGATGGTCCGCAGCCAGTTGTCGGCCTCCAGTGGTTCCTCTGCTTCAGTGAACACTGGAGGGTGCGTACTCATGAAGTCCGAGTACTACACCTCACGGGGCTCACGGGGCCCCCTCTCTTGACGCCCCCCCGCCTGGGACGTATTCTGCACGATCGTGCGGAGCAGGTCGGTCTGTTCCTCATGACCCCCCACCAGTGCCGCTATCACATCCGCTAGAGTAAGCGGAGGCGGCGGCGGTGGTTGCTGCTGCGGGGTGCTGTCGTAGGCAGGTGACTGGGAGTCATCACCTCCCTGCTGGCTAGAGCCACCAACCTCGTGCGTGGTCCTAGTGCGAACCATCTGCAACCATACGACAATAAACATCAGTCCCGCAACATATTTCATACAGTCCACTGAAATAGGCGTAAAAACATAATGACAATAAAATCATGTGATACATCTCGTATACAGATAATGTAATAACTTTGCACAAGCTACACCATTACCAGACCAAATACAAGCTAGTTTAAATCCAAATTTATGGACTTCCTCTTTGGAAGTTCATCACAACTAGGTTTGGTCACTACGAGACGTTACTATGGCTTTGTCATCACGTATACCACCCTTTTATCTTCAATACGACACAAACATGGTCTCTAGTAAAAGAAACTTGAGTGAGACCCATACTCAAATCTTTCACTGGTTGAAGATAACTCATGAGCATGTTCTACCCCATTGGAAGTACTTAAAACCCCTAGGGTACAACAATCTCTCAAATGAGTTCACTGTCATTCCTCTGTCAGGAGGACCAGTTTCTGCAAATCCCAGATTTTTATCTGGTTCTGGGCACCTTCACCACTCAAGTTTCATATCAAAGTTAAAGTTAACTTCAGTATCTTCCCAACGAGTATTTCTTTGCCCCCAGATCAGATCGGGTTTAAAAGTTATAGTAATTCAAAGTCAACAGAATTTCTGGAAGAATTTCAACAGCACCTCCTTTGAGAAGTTGCTGTTTTCAACTCTGATTTCCACTGAATTCTGTGCTGGCATTTCAGAAACTTTGAATTACAAAGATGTAACACATCTTCTACCCTCTCTAAAGATGTATCATATGACAATTTTAGATTTTTCTACTGGTAGTTATGCTTGAAAAACAGAACAGTCCAGAGAGTGTTTCAAATCTGTCATGGTTCTGGACAGTTTACACTCCTCTGGGATTTAAGCCACCTTAAGGTGTGATTCAGCCGTGGAAGTCTACAACAAAGTTTTAGAGTGCTTAAACAGCCTTCCAGAACTATACCCCACACCTCCATTCGCTAATTTATATGTGCGTTATGCTCTGTCAAAGTTCAGCAACTTGCTGCTCAAAACAGAGCACTCTGTTTTTCAATCCTCTGGAACTACACTGAGCAACTATCACATTTTCCTACCCAACCTGGATCCTAAATGTTGAAACTTAGTGATTTTAATTCCTTGTTATCATTATCTTTCATGCACATGCCTATGATATATCGGTACTACGTTCCTCACAAAAAGAAAATCCTAACCGGATTATACCGGCATATACGTCTCAATTGTGGCACTAAACGGTCTCTCGCACACGTGTACTACACGGAATACATACGTGGTTAGTACCTGAAGAAAACCACACAATGGTGATGCACTCAAAGGTTATTTCATTTCAGAGAGTTCCATATTTGAAAGTAAATACAAATGCCTGTATCATTGACATACGGCCGTCCTTGATTTAAGTCACGTCTCAAGGTACGTGATCGTGTTTCAACACCACACGACGGGGAACCCGAGTATGTCATGAACGGGTGGTCACGGTTGGGAATGTTATCACCCCAACAGATACCACCTACTGCCCTGCAGGGCACGCCGATGGCAAGCGCTGCGTATGTCCTCCTGGGCTATTTCCAGACGAACACACTCTCGCGTTACTGACCACGCGATGGGGTCTCCACTTACTTGCCTAATGCACGCTAGGGATCAGCATTTCATATGAACTCAGGAACATGAAGAGTCCAAGAGTTTCATATTGACATCTCACACCAAGCTGTGAGACCTATCCCTGAACCACGTTCCTCGTCAGGGGAGCTAAGCGAAATTGAACCGCTTTCGGTAGCGTTCCTTACCATTCTTACCAGAGCGTAGGTGCGTCGTTACATAATTAAAATTCAGAATTATAACACATAGGTTAGTCTTTGCCACTTGTAACTATGCTAATATAGTCCTTACTTAGGCAACTACCGAATCCTCACCGTAAACCTAAGTTTTCCCGTAATATAGTCCTTAAGTATTGTGCTATCCCAATGTGGCTCTGATACCAGGCTGTGGCGGACCAGAATCCGCTCATCCAGGATCGCAGAGGGTGGTGCCGCATGATGCGACACCTGACAGCACACGTCATAAGGACACAATATATTACATGGAAAACCATCTGAACTGTACAAACAGGTACAAACTTCAGTTACAAACTATTGTTTATATTACACAGCGGAAGTCTAAATTATACAGCTCACGCCCGCCTATCTAGCACAAGTCAGTTGCCCAGCCCTAGGACAACCCACACTAGCTGCACGTCTCAGCTCAGCGCGGCGTGTACGGCTCCCACTCAGCCATGGTCTCCGACGGAGGGTAACCCTCACCGGTGGACTCGTAACCCGAGTCCGTGGGTGGCTCCTCACCTGGAAAACACTTAAGAAGCAACCATGAGCACGATGGCTCAACAAGACTTAACCGACTCACCTAGGCATGAAACTCTACATGAGGTGTACAATGACATAGGATAGTAACATTGCAGCAAATGGACACGCCTACAAGTTCATCCTTAGTTCATCTTTTAGCCACAAGTCTAACAGTTCAGGAATCTGAAATTTAGTAAGCAATATTTGGTGGCACACATGTAACAATACAATTATATCACACAACAGAATTGGATCATAACATCCATAAATTATCTACGTTACGATGCAGTGAACAAGTGGTACTCGTCACCGCGAGGGACGGCGAATCGACTCGATATACACCTGCAGGGAAACCAAAAGAGCACGTCACGTACGCCCACCCGTGGAGCTGCACAGCATGCTCACTCGATGTCGTACGGGACAACCTTTCACCCAACAGCCTAAACGCCGAACCGGTCGCACCGAAACGAGCAGGAGGTTCCCTACACGGAGCATCTCTCTATGCCCGTTAGCAGATTTCCACCTTGCTGCCCTCAGCCTACACCTATAAATCGGTGCGTTATGCCTCGACGCCCGGAGGTTTAGGTTACATCGGTTTATCGGGGCCCATATATCTGATATGCCTTCGGTACGTTCAATACTTGTTCAGCAGGGCCGCACACGGATCGGTCCTCAATCGACACGGACAGGGCTGCGCACACAAGACTTCCTCTTGCTGCGCTCTAGCCCCTGCCTAGTCTCATTTTCATTACTAAAGTGATCTCACATCACTCGAACCAAACCCGTGTGTCCCAAGCCTAACTCGCGAGTAGATTCCAACTACTCAACTTGTACCGAAGTCCTATGAATCATTAAGCATAGCCTGTCTATTCGAGGCCCTAGACACTACCCTCACTCTTGGGGAAAATTCTGGTTATGCAGTTGGTATTCATCCATCCTACACCTAATGCACATACACACTTCACACTACATATGTATACAAAGTAAAAACTTTATAAAAGGATTAATGCAAACTGGGGCTTGCCTTGTTGCTGCTGGTCAGTGGTTAGGTCTTCGTCCGGAAGGAGGAAGTCGAGCACTTCCGGAGTCTCCTCGCCTTCAGCGACTACACATTAATGAGATACTACATGTCAATTCAAATGCAATGTGTAAACTTGAATGAGTAATTACTAATAACTCTAGCTAGCTCTCCCCTTTGGCTCTGAAATTTTTATGGTGGCTTGGTAGGGTCCTAACCAGAGTCTTGACTAGGTTTCATTTGAAACAAAGTTCATTTGAGCTGTGTACAAATAAAAACCTATTTGGTCAATATTTGAGACTCCAAGGAATTCCAGGGGTTTTCATGGCTCCAACCATTACTTTATGGAAACTAGAATTTAATATGGTTCTAATGGAATTGTTTTCATGTAATTTGAAGAATCCTATAGGAAGTTATGGCCTAAACAAGTTTTGGAGAAAATCTGAAAAATGTTTCTGTTCATTTTTCTATTTTCTCAGGGCAGTTCAATTAATCACCCCATTAGGGGGAATAAATGAACTTGGATGAGTCCGAAAATATTACTGTGACTCAAGGATTTTCCAATGGACCGCTCAGCCAAATTTCAGAATTTTTCATAAAGTAATTCTCCAGATAAAATTCGTAACAGTTACGTTTCATAAGCTGAAATTGGTATTGCTGGAAAGTACTCAGAATCCTGAGTTCAGCAAAATTTGTTTCACTGAATTTGGAGTTTCCTAGCAAAAGTTCTATGCATTTGAAGTTTGAACTAAAACTGGAAATTCCCAAAATGTTTAAACTCTGCGGGTGGGGCCATCTCCTTAAACCGGTCCACTGAGAATGCAGCCACACCGCGGCCCACGGGGTTTTACCCGCGCTGCCGCACTGAGTCCCGGCCGCAAACGGATCCCCACGCGAGACCAGAGGCTGACCGGTGTACCCGGCCCCCCTTCGTCTACCTCGCGCCCTTCCCGCAGCTCCCGCGGCGGTGCTTCGCCGGAGTTCTCGCCGCCGGCCGTTTTGCTGCATGACCTTCGACAGTTCTCGCCGCCTGGGCCTAACTTGACTCGGAGAACATGCTGGTGCCCTCACCGAAGCTCGGCAATGGCCGGAACCATGCCCGCGACGGTGACAGTGGTTCTCTCTACTCCGGCGATGTCGCCCGCTCTACTCAGGGCCTCATTCTTCAAACGGTTTGCTCCTACAGCTCCGCTGTGGCATGCTGAGCACGAATATGAGCTTGGTTGGCCATGGAAATGGCCGGAGCTACGTGCTCACCGTCGACCTAGGCCCGATATCGGCTGTGACCGGAAAAACTCGGTAACCAGGGTCTATACTCCACGGTTCTTCGTTCCTCTTGATCCTAGATGGTCGTGATAGGGTGTAGATCATGTGTGTAGCTCGGTATACCCGGTGATGAGCTAATGCCCGCGAATTTCCGGATTTGGTACGGCTCAGCCTTAAGAACATAGAAACATTCCCGGGGAAAATTCTCCCACGACGGTGCATGAAATGTTGAACGGTATGGACGAGCAGGACCAGTACCTTATGGCGGTTGTTTCTTGTGTTGATCGTCGGACACGAGGGAGCCTGTGCTGTCCAGGCGCCGGCGATCAGAGGGCGGCGAACTCAGGGCGCGCCGCTTCGGATGTGTGCGGGTGGAACAGGGAGAATGGAGAGGGGATTCACGCAGACCAGGATGCAATCGAGTGTATTGTAGCCGGCGTCCTCATCCCCCAGCAGGAGGTGGCGCGGCGGCCGCACTGGGACGGGGCCGATCCCGTGCGCTGGCGCCCGCAGAGGTGCTCGACCGAGTGACTGAGTCGGTTTGATCCCTGTGTGGCTGACCAGTGGGCCCTCTTCTCCCCTGTAATTCTTTCTCCCCCTTCTGCTGTAAATATCCCCAGCTACTAAACATTGAATGAGAGACTTAGCCCCCAAGTCTTGGTTTGAATTCTAGTTCTCAAATTTAAACTTTGTTTGGCTAAATTTTCTTCATGTTTGAACTGAAATTCAAAGTCAGTTTTGAATTCTTGCAAATTTAGCTCCCGACAAGATGAACTCCAATGGGGATGAAAATTGGTGGGCTAACTCAGAAAAATGTGCTGAGTTTGAATATGAAGCTAACTTTTGAATTTAAGGGATGAAAGTTGCTGCAATTTGAATTTACATTCAAATTAGCCTCTTTTTCGAATGCCTCCAAAAATGGCCTCAAAAAGTGCTGCGTTTGCATGAAACTTGGCTTGAACCTCCCCAAGACTTTTTAAGTCCTAGGGGTGAGCTCAACCTCTCATGTTCATGTGTAGAAATCCTACTTTGTGAAGGTTAGGGCTTTCTCCTCTAATCACTCTTTTGATGGAGGTTACTTGCTCTTTACAATTTTTCACAAGATCTCCACAACCAAAAATGTGGTGTTGTGAGGTGATGAAAAGTTTTTGCAAGTCCCTTTTCTTGGGCTTTTACAACAACACCTCGAGCACGTCGCCTCGGCACTGGCCTCCCCCAATGACGAGTAGGACCCAAGTCCACCCGTCAGACACTGGGGGCCAGGAGGGTAACTTCTCAGGAACGTCCGGCGGTTGCCGAGGAGAGCGGCGCAGTGGATCTGCAGCGAACAACCTGTGGGCTACCGCAGTAATTACCCCGGGGCAGCCCCTCGAGTGCGTCGTCGTGACCCATCAACCGCCGGTGAGCGGCGCAGTGGATCTGCAGCGACCAACCTGTGGGCTACCGCAGTAATTACCCCGGGGCAGCCCCTCGAGTGCGTCGTCGTGACCCATCAATCAAGAGTATACACGACGACGCGCTGCCGTTTTAACTGGCGAATACGCCCACCACGCCAAGGATGTGCAGCCTTTTCATCTCCCAGGTACAACCACTTGTCCACTACGTGGAAATATCGCCACCACTTCGGCTTCAAAAGTGCAGGTTCAAAACCACCACGCGGGAGAGATGGAGACCCAGCGTAGCCACGTGTCCTTGGCCCCAAGGTCAGCTCTGGAGCTGCCACGTGTGCTTGAGTTTCAGAGCCGACACGTGGCCTGGGCTCCAGTTTGAACCTCCCCACGGAGGTGAGGTCCGGGGCTGCCACGTGTCCCCTGGCTTAGAGCCTCTTGCCTGCTGTGGACAGCTCTGGAGCTAACACGTGCCCTGGGCTCCGGTCCGAGCCTCCCCGCTGAGGTGAGGTCCGGAGCTGCCACGTGTCTCCTGGCTCAGAGCCACCTCCCTACTGAGAACAGCTCCGGAGCTGACACGTGCCCTGGGCTCCCGTATGAGCCTCCCCGCTGATGTGACGTCCGGAGCTGCCACGTGTCTCCTGGCTCAGAGCCACCTCCCTGCTGACGACGGCTCTGGAGCTGACACATGCCCTAGGCTCCGGTCCAAGCCTCCCCGCTGAGCTGAAGTTGCGAGTCGAGTGAGGACTGCCCTGGGAACTGCATGGCACAAGAGGGGGCCCGTGGGTGGGAGAATTGGAGATTCTAGCCTGCCGGTGAAACCTTAGTGAGTCCATACATCTAGTAACCCCTTTGTAAAGGCTATTTTGTGATCTCTTGACCATACACCGACAGATGTGTACTGGTATAATGGAGGTTCTGCAGTCGTCGACGTGTGACGAAATCACAAACTTGTGGGTAAAGAGGTGCAAACTCTGCAGAGTCTAAAACTATCATGATAGCCGAGCTTACGGTCACGAGCACCTGGCTAAACTGCCATGATTAGTTGGGATGGTTATTGGGAAGGTTATTGGTTTGGTTGTTGGGACTGTTGAGTCCGGGTGTTAAGATGGTTGCTTGACTGTTGAGTCATGGCAACGAGTATGGTCTCGGTGTGAGACGAAGTTGTTTTGAGATGGTAGCAAATACTGGGAGGTATTCGTGAGATGGTAGCAAATACGAGGAGGTATTCGTGAGTAAGAATGAGGTTGGTTAATGTTCGGGTGGAATATGGAAAGCGATGGAGGTATGTTGGTAATTTAATACATGCTGGAATTACATTCATCTAAAGTTAAGTTGCTGTTTTATCATGGTTTTATAAATCTGCTTTTCTGCAAATAAGCCTTTTTATACCTACCTTGTTTATGAGCTGCATATCATGTGTTTTCCCGCACTTGCTGAGTACATCATTGTACTCAAACTTGCATTATTGCTTCACCATCAGCAGCAAGAGAAGCCTACTATGAAGACCAAGTGGAGCATTATGGCGTGTGATCTGTTCTCAACCTTGCCTGTGGAAAGGAGTAGAGATGGAGCCACTACTGCTTAGTTTTGCTTCCGCATTAGTTTTTGCTTCCGCATTAGAATAAAGACTTCCGCTGCGTAGAAATAAAGACTTCCGCTGTGAGCATGAGTCCAAGACTCATGAGGTATTGTAATAAACTCTGTTATTCGTGGTAATATATAATCTGAATTCAGTTTGTGGAACGTATGTGTATGTGTGATGAACATCCTGGGCACACATATGCATTAGTTCTTGGTTCCGTGGTTTTCCACAGAACTGAGGGCGTCACAGGTCATATGGTGACTTTGACACCCTTGTGGTTACCATAGTTAGCTGGTCTTTGCTACGTTGATAACATAAGTGAAATTGCATTGCAGCTGATCTTATGTCCAAGCAAAGCATTCGGTTTTTGACTAAAGGGTTGAGATGCCGATTCGAGGCGAGATTACCGATTCATTGTTTAATCTCACCAATCATCTCGATTGATGTTTGGGTAAGTATTACACTAAACTTCTAAGGACTCAGTTAATCTAGACAAATATTAGGTATTCATATCAAGATTAGGACAGTAAAGATTCCATCCAATCGACCCGGTCAATATGGGTATACAAACTCACCATACCGTCAAAGGAAGCACGATGGAAAAGCATGAAGATCATTATATCCGTTCGGTGTATTATCGTCATATCACCGATAATATTCCCTACCTTCCCTTTCTCGTTGGAATCTCAGGACGAGATTCTTTTAAAGGGGGGAATGTAAAAGTCCCAAAAATGCAAAGTCAATAAAATGAATGTTTATTCCCATTTGTGTTTGGAATGCATGAAAATGGGACTTACAAAAAATGTATACACATGATGATGCACATGGGTGTCCAACCAAACGAGCTCTCACGTTCATTGGAAATGTGTTATGCCAAGATTGAATTAACACCATGTGTAAAGTTATCATGTGTAATAGGGAGTCAAAATTTCAGATTTGAACTCAAATTTTTCCCTCAAGTTGCTGCCAAAAAGTTGGAGTACACATGTATCCTCATAACATTGAATTCGAGGAAATTCATGGTGGCCACATCCTGATTTTAGGATGGGCTAAAAGGGGTTGAATACGATCATTTCCAAATTTGAGCGGCATTCGAATTTTGTTTGACTCCTATCAGTAAGTACTTTGCATAAATTCAGAGAATTTGGTCTGAAGATCTCTGGAATTTTCTCCAAAAATTCATTGAAGTTAAATCTTTGGGATTGTATATCAGAAGATCCCTGTTATTGAATTTCCTCAAATTTGGCCAGACGGTTCTTCATAACATTAGTGATCTCCTGTAAAAATTTGAGCTTCATTGGAGTACATTTGCTAGGCTAAACTCTGATCCAAAGTTCAGCCTTCATTTGAATTTTCCAATTCTAAACAGAAACTTTTCAGCAATTTGGCCCAAAATCAAAATTCCATTTCTCCCAGTAGGTAGCTCGAAAAATTATGAAACAAATTTTGCTAGAACCATATAGACCTGCTCTAATTAGATCTTCAACTGTTATCCATGTCAAAACATCAGATTTGGGATCAAAATTCAGAGGAGCCTTGTACTTGTGGTAATTTTGGAGACCACAAGCTTCCATGAAACTTCTCCAAATTTTGCTCAGATCATCCTTATAGAGTCTAGTGTCCATAGGAAAAAAATCCTAAAGCCAATTAAGGAACCTAAATAGCAATAGCTATGAATAGAAGTTTACTTCTTATAAATCATTAGCACTTATACATCTTTTTTGTTGCATATCATATAGTGACTGAAGTTGAGGACACTCCAGAGCCATTGGAAGTCCTCCCACCGGACGCTAACTTTCCCTTTGACTCGCAACCAGGCAAGCCCCAGTTTGCATTTATTTATTTATTTTTGCAAAGTTTTCATTTGTATCACTTATGTATAGGGTGAAATGCTTGCATTAGAGTTAAGGTGATTGAAACCCCACTTGCATGACTTTTAAATCCCATGGAGGGTTGGGTAGTTTACAACTCAATGAGTAGACAGTGCCAAGCTAATGTTCTTAGGATATCGGTAGAAGTCGAGTGGTTGGAATCGACTCGCGAGATAGGAATTTTATCACACAGGATGGAAAGAAGTAGAGAATGGCTTAAGAATGTGAAACTGAGACCCAACAGGGGGGATATGATGTAGTAAGCGGAGGTCTCACGTGCGTAGCCCTGTTGGTGTCGATTGAGGACCGAGCCGTGTGTGACCGTGCTGGACAAGTTTGAACAGTACCAGATGCATACTGGCATATGGGAACCAGGAAACCGATGTAATTGGTTAACCTGGGTGCAGAGGCTTACCCAACCGTTTTATAGGAGTGGGTTGAGGGTAGCAAGGTGTAAATCTGTTGGTGGGCACAGACACACTCCACGCGGGGACCTCTCCTGTTTGTTACGGATGGACCGGTTTGACATTTGGGTTTTCTTTTGAAAGGTTGCTGCATACAACAGAGTAGGAAGGTGTGAAGCACCACACTTCTGAAAGTGGGTGTATGTGACGTGTTATCTGGGTGTTTATTGATTGCAATCACCGTCCCTCAAGGTTATTTGAGTACCGCTTATTCACTGCTTTGTGACGTAGTAATAATTGAAAGAAGCCAGAAGAATATGATGCATTGAGCTAATATTGTCTTTATACCACGTATGTTGTAGATGTAGAGCTCATTAAGTTTATATTCCACTTTGGGCATAACCACATCGGAGGAAAGCGTTTCTTTTTTTATTGTGGACTTCCGATGTGAGGGCTGCCTAAAGGCACATTAAACTACTGCTATAAAACTGAAAGTAAGGATTAACATGTAGGCGTGTCTTTATCGCAATATGCTTTTCCTAGATTACTAATCCCTGCATGTAGAGTTTCATGTTCAGGAGTGTCGGTTAAGTCTTGCTGAGCCATCGTGCTCACGGTTGCAATATTTGAGCTGTTGCAGGTGAAAGTTATAAGGAAGGATCCGAGGATGAGGCGATGCCCCGTCGGGGTACACGGCCGAGCTGGAGCCCTGCATGCCGTCGTGATCGTCGTGTGAGTGTTGCTAGTGTGTAGCATCCCCGGGCTGGACGGCTGCAATTTTGATTAGTTAGGATGAGAGAATAGTTATGAATAATACTTCCACTATGTAATTATGTTTATGAAAGACTTCCGCTGTGTTTTATGTAAAATAAAAGTTTGTATATTGTTCTTAATCTTTTCCTGTGTGTTGTTGGGTGCCGCATCACACGGCACCACCCTCTGCGATTCCGGAGTCAGAGAAACATGATGTGGTCCCCACAGTCATGGCCAACTACATCCCCGTGGCTCTGACCAGCACAGCCCGTTCATGGCTCCAGAACCTTCCCCCAGGCTCTATCACGTCATGGGAATAGTTGTGTTAGAGATTCACAGCCAACTTCGGGAGTTCCTACACGCGCCCCGGCACCGAGCTCAACCTCAACGCCGTGCGTCAGCGTGATGGGGAGTCGCTGTGATCCTTCATCCAGCGGTTCTCCCAGGTCAGCAACACCATCCCCTGCATTTCTAACGCCTCTGTTGTCGTCGCCTTCCGGCAAGGCGTCCTTGACAAGAAGATGCTCGAGAAGCTGGCCACGCACGACGTGCAGGATGTCTCCAAGCTCTTCAGCCTGGCCGACAAGTGTGCTAGGGCAGCGGAAGGCCGAGACTGGCACTCACGACCTGCCTCCGCCGCAGGGAGTGTCAGGGAGTCTGCTGCTCCACGCAGCAGCAAGAAGAACAAGGCCGGGGGTAGGAACAAGCCTCTGGCCGGGGCACCCACTGCCGCCCTAGCAGCGGCCAGTGGGGGTTGAGCCTCACGCACTGACAAGCGCCCAAGACCGTCGTCTGCCAGTGACAACGGCCAATGGTGCCCGGTGCACAACTCTGGCTTCCACGGCGCTAGCGACTGCCGTTAGATCAAGAAGCTTGCGGAACGCTTCCATGAGCTGCAACAGCAGCAGCCGCGCCAAGACAGCGCACCCTCCCGCCAGCAGGAGGGGAAACAAAAAGCCAAACCTGAGGCCAGCGCTGAGCAAGAGATGGAGTATCAAGACACCGAGAGGGCGTTGAAAGCCGTCTACGGCCACTCTGACTCCGACTCCAGCGCCGACAGCGAGCGATGCAAGACACTCCACGTCTAGCCAGACGTTCCCCCCGTCGTGCGACAAGAGAAACGCCTTCTTACACTGGTGTAGGGGATCAAGGCCGCCCTTCCACCAGAACACACCAAGGGATCATCTCGCGTCCAGACATACGACGAGGCCACGCAGGACCAACTCCTGCGTGAAGATATCAACCTCGTTGACGAGGTAACATGGCTAGAGGCTGCTCGAAATGCGTTACACCGCTAAGCGCTTCGGCGATATCAGCAACGGTACGCGCAGAGTAGACAGCCCAAGGTAGGGCCGCCTGGTGCCTCGGCTAATACTTTCTCGGAAGGGGTGACAAACCCTCCGCCAGCTGGGAGGGTACCATCTGAGCAGTACAAGTGTACAGCCCCAGGTGTGCCCACCTATCCATGGAGGATGGGTACCTCTACCCAATCCACAGAACATAGAACACCTCTGTAAGTTCTATCCTTAGTGCAGTGGTAGGGTATTTTTTTCTTTTTCTCTTTCTTTGGGAAGGTGCCATAGTGTCTAGGAACAGCGCTTAGAACAGCTAAGCTCCGGAGGGGTCCTGCTACTCTTGTTATCCGGGGCGAGTCACTGCCTTCTTGCACGGTCTGTTTCCTCCTATCACCCGAAGGAAGCCAGAAATAAGAAAAATTTATCCTACCCTGCGTACCTTCTTTACAGTTTGTGCTTACTCATGCATATAAACTGTAAATGGCATGTCCGGAGCCTGCCCTACGTACTTGTCCTAGGTCCCGTGGCACTGGAAGGTCTCCTCACTGAAACGTTAACGCCCGCGGGAGGTCTAGGACGCGCAGCCTTCTTAGCCTAGTTCCGTACCCTAAGCCTGCCACGCTGCCTCCCCTGCGCTACAACGAGTACTTGGGGGTTAGAAATAATATGCCTATGGACAAGAAAAGTAATCGAACCCCGGACATTGCCCTCATTCTTTTTATGCTTTCTTTCCACACCGCTCCAGCCATGTGGCCAGACACTTTTTCTTGTGTTCAACCGTAGCAAGGGTTTTGCTATCCTTCTGCAGGCGGGTCTGCTTGAGGTACCTATGGCGTACCCGATGTCCTGTGATTGTCTCATTGCTCGGGGCCCCTATGGCGCCGAATGGTTCCTCCCCCAAAAGGCTTATGTCAGCAGGAGGTCCAGGGTGTGTAGCCTGCTATGCCTGGTTCTGTACCCCTAGCGTGCACACCCTGACTCTCCAACGCGACATCTCAATACCGGGTAGCCGGACGGCTGATACCCCCGAGCAAAGTTTTAACCGTAACTTGGGGACCTTTTGTTATCTCATTACCTAGGGGCCCTATGGTGCCGAATGGCCCTCCCCTGAAAGGCTTACACCAGCGGGAGGTCCAGGGTGTGTAGCCTGCTATTCCTGGTTCCATACCCCTAGTGTGCACACTCTGCCTCTCCAGCGCTACAGCTCAGTACCGGGGAACTGGACGGCTCATACCCTGGGCAACATCTTAACTATAGCCCGTACGACCCACATCGAATTATCCAAGCCCCGAGCTCAGCTTAGGACCTTAAGCCACAGTAAAGCTACCCAACAAGGAAGAATGACCAGGGAGCACGATTACTCCCTCTTTCTGCCATGTTTGCAAGTCCGCATAGGTCCTTGGCGTCTAGGACCTCCCAGGGAGCCCGATGCTAACGTCCTGCCTCATCCAGTGGTAGGTGCGCCCAAACACAAGGGCCACGCCTACCAGGGGGTCATCACGGTGAACCACACGGGCAGGACGTCGGACCACTGCAGCAGCGAGCAGAAGACTCGGAGCACCAGCTACGACAAGCTGAAGAAAAGGGACGAACTTCCCTCGGGTCCTTGCACTGTCAGGGACCCAGAAGGAGTGGTAGCCACACTGCCAGAGCGCCCTGGGTCCTTACGTTGCTAAGGACCGCTAAGGACCCAGAGAAACAAGCTCGGAACATCGGCAAAGAGCTATCCACGTCGGCTAAGTCATTCCGGACCTTTGCGCTGCCAAGAGTCCGAAGTCTACATCAACAACTCAAAACAACATAAGACATGAAATAGAAAGTCTTTACCACCAACGATGGGTAGGACCCAGATCCACCCGTCAGACACTGGGTAACCTCTCAGTAACATCCAGTGGTTTTCGAGGAGAGTGGTGCGGTAGAGCTGTAGCGACCAACCCGTTGGTTGCCGCAGTAAGTGCCCCGAGGCAACCCCTCAAGCACATCGCCTCGGCACTCGCCTCCCCCAATGATGGGTAGGACCCAGGTCCACCCGTCAGACACTGGAGGCCAGGCGGGTAACTTCTCAGGAACGTCTAGCGGTTCCCGAGGAGAGCGGCGTGGTGGAGCTGTAGCGACCAACCCATTGGTTGCCACAGTAAGTGCCCCGATACAACTATGGCGGACCGGAATCTGCTCATCCAGGATCGCAGAGGGTGGTGCCGCACGATGCGACACCTGACAGAACACGTCATAAGGATACAATATATTACATGGAAAACCAACTGAACTGTACAAACAGGTACAAACTTCAGTTACAAACTATTGTTTATATTACACAGCGGAAGTCTAAATTATACAACTCACGCCCGCCTATCTAGCAAAAGTCGGTTGCCCAGACCTAGGGCAACCCACACTAGCTGCACGTCTCAGCTCAGTGCGGCGTGTACGGCTCCCACTCAGCTGTGGTCCCCGACGGAGGGTAACCCTCGCCGGTGGACTCGTAACCCGAGTCCGTGGCTGGCTCCTCACCTGAAAAACAGTTAAGCAGCAACCATGAGCACGATGGCTCAACAAGACTTAACCGAGTCACCTAGGCATGAAACTCTACATGAGGTGCACAATGACATAGGATAGTAACATTGCAGCAAATGGACACGCCTACAAGTTCATCCTTAGTTCATCTTTTAGCCACAAGTTTAACAGTTCAGGAATCTGAAATTTAGTAAGCAATATTTGGTGGCACACATGTAACTATACAATAATATCACACAGCAGAATTGAATCATAACATTCCATAAATTATCTACGTTACGATACAGTGAACAAGCGGTATCATCACCGTGAGGGACGGTGAATCGACTCGATATACACCTGCAGGGAAACCCAAAGAGCACGTCACGTACGCCCACCCGTGGAGCTGCACAGCACGATCACTCGATGTCGTACGGGACAACCTTTCACCCAACAACCCAAACGTCGAACCGGTCGCACCGAAACGAGCAGGAGGTTCCCTACATGGAGCATCTCTCTATTCCCGTTAGTAGATTTCCACCTTGCTGCCCTCAGCCTACACCTATAAATCGGTGCGTTATGCCTCAACACCCGGAGGTTTAGGTTACATCGGTTTATCGGGGCCCATATATCCGATATGCCTTCGGTACATTCAATACTTGTTCAGCAGGGCCGCACACGGATCGGTCCTCAATCGACACGGACAGGGCTGCGCACACAAGACTTCCTCTTGCTGCGCCCTAGCCCCTGCCTAGTCTCATTTTTATTACTAAAGTGATCTCACATCACTTGATCCAAACCCGTGTGTCCCAAGCCTAACTCGCGAGTAGATTCCAACTACTCGACTTGTACCGAAGTCCTATGAATCATTAAGCATAGCCTGTCTATTTGAGGCCCTAGACACTACCCTCACTCTTGGGGAAAATTCTGGTTATGCAGTTGATATTCATCCATCCTACACCTAATCACCCCATTAGGGGGACTAAATGAACTTGGATGAGTCTGAAACTTTTACTGTGACTCAAGGATTTTCAAATGAACTTCTCAACCAAATTTCAGAATTTTTCATAAAGTAATTCTCCAGATAAAATTCCTAACAGTTTGAACTTTAGGGATTTAATTCTGGAAAACTATTAAGTTTCATGAGCTGAAATTGGTATTTCTGGAAAGTACTCAGAATCCTGAGTTCAGCAAAATTTGGTTCACTGAATTTGGAGTTTCCTAGCGAAAGTTCTATGCATTTGAAGTTTGAACTAAAACTAGAAATTCCCAAAATATTTAAACTCTGCGGGTGGGGCCCACTCCTTAAACCGGTCCACTGAGAATGTGGGCACACCGCGGCCCATGGGGTTTTACCCGCGCTGCCGCACTGAATCCCGGCCGCAAACGGATCCCCGCGCGATACCAGAGGCTGACCGGTGGACCCGGCCCCCCTTCGACTACCTCGCGCCCTCCCGCAGCTCCCGCGGCGGTGCTTCGCCGGAGTTCTCGCTGCCGGCCGTTTCGCTGCACGACCTTCGATGGTTCTCGCCACCTGGGCCTAACTTGACTCGGAGAACACGCTGGTGCCCTCACCGAAGCTCGGCGATGGCCGGAACCATGCCCGCGACGGTGACAGTGGTTCTCTCTACTCCGGTGATGTCGCCTGGCCTACTCAGGGCCTCATTCCTCAAACGGTTTGCTCCTACAGCTCCGCTGTGGCATACTGAGCACGAATATGAGTTCGGTTGGCCATGGAAATGGCCAGAGCTACGTGCTCACCGTCGACCTAGGCCCGATATCGGCTGTGACCGGAAAAACTCCGTAACGACGGTCTATACTCCACGGTTCTTCGTTCCTCTCGATCCTAGATGGTCGTGATAGGGTGTAGATCATGTGTGTAGCTCGGTATACCCGGTGATGAGCTAATACCCGCGAATTTCCTGATTTGGTACGGCTCGGCCTTAACAACACAGAAACATTCCCGGAGAAAATTCTCCCACGACGGTGCATGAAATGTTGAACGGTATGGACGAGCAGGACCAGCACCTTATGGCGGTTGTTTCTTGTGTTGATCGTCGGACACGAGGGAGCCTGTGCTGTCCGGGCGCCGGCGAACAGAGGGCGGCGAACTCAGGGCGCGCCGCTTCGGATGTGTGCGGGTGGAACAGGGAGAATGGAGAGGGGATTCACGCAGACCAGGGTGCAATCGAGTGTATTGTAGCCGGCGTCCTCATCCCCCGAGCAGGAGGTGGCGCGGTGGTCGCGTTGGGACGGGGTCGATCCTGTACGCTGGCGCCTGCAGAGGTGTTCGACCGAGTCACTGAGTCGGTTTGATCCCTGTGTGGCTGACCAGTGGGCCCTCTTCTCCCCTCTAATTCTTTCTCCCCCTTCTGCTGTAAATATCCCCAGCTACTAAACATTGAATGAGGGACTTAGCCCCCAAGTCTTGGTTTGAATTTGAGTTCTCAAATTTAAACTTTGTTTGGCTAAATTTGCTTCATGTTTGAACTGAAATTCAAATTCAGTTTTGAATTCTTGCAAATTTAGCTCCCGACAAGATGAACTCCAATGGGGATGAAAATTGGTGGGCTAACTCAGAAAAATGTGCTGAGTTTGAATATGAATCTAACTTTTGAGTTTGAGGGATGAAAGTTGCTGCAATTTGAATTTACATTCAAATTGGCCTCTTTTTCGAATGCCTCAAAAAATAGCCTCAAAAAGTGCTGGGTTTGCATGAAACTTGGCTTGAATCTCCCCTAGACTTTTTAAGCCCTAGGGGTGAGCTCAACCTCTCATGTTCATGTGTAGAAATCCTACTTTGTGAAGGTTAGGGCTTTCTCCTCTAATCACTCTTTTGATGGAGGTTACTTGCTCTTTACAATTTTTCACAAGATCTCCACAACCAAAACTGTGGTGTTGTGAGGTGATTAAAAGTTTTTGCTAGTCCCTTTTATTGGGATTTTACATCCCTCCCCCCTTAAAAGAATCTCGTCCCGAGATTACAAAAGAAGAGACAGCGATGTAACAGGGACTTACCCGTGCTGAGACGTCATGAACTCCAGGTAATTCGAGCGAAGGAATTTCTTGCTCTCCCACGTCGCTTCTTCGGCGGTGTGGTTGCTCTAGAGTATCTTGTAGAACCACAACGTTCGGCTACGCGTGGTTCGGGCTTTCTCATCAATAATCGCCACCGGATATTCATCATACGTTAAATCCGGTTGCAGCTCGCCGATGTCTTTGGTAGGAACAGCAGCGGTATGCTTCAGACATTTTCTCAGTTGTGAAACATGGAAAACATCATGGACACCAGCAAGAGATGCCGGTAGCTCCATTCTATACGCCGCTGGTCCACACTTCTCGGTGATAGCATAGGGTCCAATGAAATGGGGAGCGAGTTTCCCCTTCACACCGAACTGGTGCACGCCCTTCATCGGAGACACACGGAGATACACGTGTTCACCGACGTCAAAGTGCAACGGTCTACGCCTCTTATCAGCGTAGCTCTTCTGCCGGGATTGAGCGGCCTTCAAGTTGGCTTGAATCGTCCGAACACACTCTTCGGCGTTGTTCACCACATCAACCCCGAATGTGACCCTTTCACCGGACTCACACCAGTTTAATGGGGTGCGGCATTTGCGACCGTAGAGAGCTTCATAGGGTGCCATTTTGATACTCGCCTGATAGCCGTTGTTGTACGAAAATTCCGCCAACGGTAGGTGATCATCCCAGTTCCTACCATGGTGGATGGCACATGCTCTCAACATGTCTTCCAGAACCTGATTCACCCTCTCTGTTAGGCCATCTGTCTGAGGGTGGTAGGCGGAGCTCCTGATCAGCTTAGTACCCAATGCAGCATGTAGCTGCTCCCAAAAATGAGATACAAATAATGCACCTCGATCCGAGACGATGGTCTTAGGTACCCCATATAAGCATAGATTCTTGGCTATGTACAGCTCCGCATATTTACCAGCATTGTAACGTGTATGCACCGGGATGAAGTGAGCCGTCTTGGTTAACCGGTCAACGATTACCCAAATAGAATCATGTTTGTTAGAAGTCAGGGGTAATCCCACAATGAAATCCATGCTCACATCTTCTCATTTCCATGCCGGGATCCTCAGGGGTTGCAGCAGCCCTGATTTCTTCATATGATCCGCTTTCACTCGTCTACACGTATCGCACTCGGATACGTACTTAGCTACCTCCCGCTTCATCCGTGTCCACCAAAATTTCTCTTTCAAATCTTGGTACATTTTGTTGCTGCCCGGATGAATGGAGTATTTAGACAAGTGAGCTTCATCGAGGATCTTCTTCCTCAGTTCCATATCCCGGGGTACGACTATGCGGCCATTGAACCATAGCATCCCCTCATCATCCTTCCGGAAACATTTGATCTCCCCGTTGTCTATCCGTCTCCGGAGATGTGCCATACCCTTATCAATCCTCTGAGCTGCAATGATGTCCTCCCTAATAGTAGGGATGAGGGCAAGGTTGTAGAGCGATCCATAAGGAACCACGTATAAACTTGGCTCTTCCTCCTCCACCGGTGTAATGGTGAGGTTATGGACATGTGATTTCCGACTCAACGCGTTGGCAACCACATTTGCCTTGCCGGGGTGGTAATGGATCTCAATCTCATAGTCCTTGATTAATTCTAACCACCTCCTTTGCCTCATATTCAGCTCCTTCTGGGTGAAGATGTACTTCAAGCTCTTGTGGTCGGTGTAGAGGTGCACTAAATTTCCCAGGAGATAGTGCCTCCACATTTTTAGCGCCAAAACCACTGCAGCAAGCTCAAGATCATGAGTCGGATAGTGCTGCTCATGGTTCCGAAGTTGGCGAGAGCCATAGGCGACCACACGTCCTTCCTGCATCAACACGCAACCGAGCCCAATACCAGACGTGTCACAGTACACATCAAAGGGCTTGGTTGTATCCGGTTGAGCTAAGACCGGGGCTGTTGTGAGATGCTTCACCAATGCTTGGAACGCTCCTTCACACGCCGTGTTCCAAACATATTTTGTTCCCTTCTTCAGCAATTCTGTCATCGTCTTAGCGAGCTTGGAGAAGCTTGGAATAAATCTCCGATAGTATCCCGCTAACCCGAGGAAGCTTCTGACCTCATGAACTGAAGTGGGAGCTTTCCATTTCAGCACTTGCGCTATCTTGCTTGGGTCAACCGCAATGCCTTCCGCGGAGATGATATGCCCCAAGAATGGCACTTGGCTGATCCAAAACTCGCATCTGCTGAACTTGGCGTAGAGCTTCTGGTCTCGCAATCGTTGAAGAACGATCCTCAAGTGTTTGGCATGTTCGGCTTCTGTCTTGGAGTAAACCAAGATATCATCGATGAACATTACCACGAACTTGTCCAGCTCCGGCATGAACACCGAGTTCATGAGATACATGAAATGGGCTGGAGCATTTGTGAGACCAAAAGACATGACGAGATATTCATATAATCCATATCTCATCGAGAAAGCTGTCTTCGGAATATCCTCCGCCCGGATCTTTATCTGATGATATCCAGAGCGAAGGTCCATCTTGGAGAATACACTTGCACCCACAAGTTGATCAAACAATATGTCGATGCGGGGCAGTGGGTACTTATTCTTGATGGTGACGGCGTTGAGCGGCCGGTAGTCCACACACAGCCTCAAGGTTTCATCCTTCTTCTTCACGAACAGCACCGAGCATCCCCAAGGCGAGGAACTCGGCCTAATGAAACCTTTGCTCAACAGGTCATTGAGCTGTTCTTTCAGTTCAGCCAGCTCATTTGGAGCCATTTTGTATGGTCTCCGTGATATGGGTGTAGTCCCGGGTGCAAGCTCGATCTTGAACTCGACATCCCGCTCAGGTGGCATGCCCGGAAGATCATCCGGGAACACGTCGGGGTACTCCCGGACTACGGGGATGTCCTCTAACTTGAGAGCTTCAGTACTATTAATCACTGAAACCTCCCGGACTGGATTATCTAATAGGAGGGTCTGCGGATGGTGTAATCGGGAGTTGAGGTGAACCGTCCGTGATAAAGTTTCCAGGACAGCGCCATGGTAGCTTAGCCATGACATTCCTAAGATTGCATCAATCTTCTGCCCCTCAAGAATAATCATTGTGGTGGGGTATATCTTCCAACCTAAGAACAGGGGTGCTTTTGGAATCATCATAGTTACTGAAATCTTTCCTCCCGGTGAGCAGATCATATAAGAATACTCGGTTGGAAAGGCTTCCAGCTGATGCTTAACCACATATGATGCAGTTATGAAGTTATGGGTTGCACCAGAATCAAACAATATGATGATGGCTTGGTCGTTGAGAGTAAACGTACCCGCCAGCACGTTGTCTCCCTCTGGGGCATCCTCATTGTCGAGGTGGCGAAACGCCCCCAGTCCGCTGACCAACCTTCTTGACCGGAGGTCGGCCTCGAGCACCGCCCTGGAACTGGGCTTGCCCGCTGCTTTGCTGCCCCTGGGTACAGTCCTTCGTGAAGTGGCCCTCCTGGCCACACGTGAAGCAAGTGAAGTGGGGCGGTCCCCCGCTGATCGGTGGACGGAAACCCGGGGCGCGTTATGGTGGTGGGAACGCCCGGGATGTCGTCTGCTGCTGCTGCTGCTGTCGTGGTGGTGGCATTGGCGGTCGGAACGGAGGTGACTGAAAAGAACGTCCCCCGAACCGCTGAGGTCGCGCCAGTGGATGCCACTGCTGCCCAGATGGTGTTCGACACACCATGTGGTACTTCTGGGGAGCGCCACCCCCACTGTTGGGTGGAGCGCTGCGCTTCCGCTGCTCAGCTGCCAACTCCCGCTGAGCGTCCTCTTGCATAATCGCAGCATTGACGAGGTCATTGAAGGTGCCGCGATTCCACTGAATGAGGTGCGTCTTCATCTCGGGGTGTAACCCCCGATAGAAGTGCTCCCGCTTCTTCTCCTCGGTGGAGATGTAGTCTGACGCATATTGCGCCAGATGGTTGAAGGCACGGGAGTAGTCATGGGCACTCCTCCCGCCCTGCTTCAGCTCCATGAATTCTTGGAACTTCCTCTTCATTATCCCGGGAGGTATTGATAGGCGCGGAACGTCTCCCGGAACTCTTCCCACTCCACGGCATGGCCAGCCGGACGTGAGGCGACATAGTTCGCCCACCACGCACCAACGGCACCGTGAAGCTGCTGCGCTGCGAATAGAGTATTTTGCCGCTCCGTGCATTGGAGCAGCCCGAACTTGGACTTGATGGTCCGCAGCCAGTTGTCGGCCTCCAGTGGTTCCTCTGCTTCAGTGAACACTGGAGGGTGCGTACTCATGAAGTCCGAGTACTACACCTCACGGGGCTCACGGGGCCCCCTCTCTTGACGCCCCCCCGCCTGGGACGTATTCTGCACGATCGTGCGGAGCAGGTCGGTCTGTTCCTCATGACCCCCCACCAGTGCCGCTATCACATCCGCTAGAGTAAGCGGAGGCGGCGGCGGTGGTTGCTGCTGCGGGGTGCTGTCGTAGGCAGGTGACTGGGAGTCATCACCTCCCTGCTGGCTAGAGCCACCAACCTCGTGCGTGGTCCTAGTGCGAACCATCTGCAACCATACGACAATAAACATCAGTCCCGCAACATATTTCATACAGTCCACTGAAATAGGCGTAAAAACATAATGACAATAAAATCATGTGATACATCTCGTATACAGATAATGTAATAACTTTGCACAAGCTACACCATTACCAGACCAAATACAAGCTAGTTTAAATCCAAATTTATGGACTTCCTCTTTGGAAGTTCATCACAACTAGGTTTGGTCACTACGAGACGTTACTATGGCTTTGTCATCACGTATACCACCCTTTTATCTTCAATACGACACAAACATGGTCTCTAGTAAAAGAAACTTGAGTGAGACCCATACTCAAATCTTTCACTGGTTGAAGATAACTCATGAGCATGTTCTACCCCATTGGAAGTACTTAAAACCCCTAGGGTACAACAATCTCTCAAATGAGTTCACTGTCATTCCTCTGTCAGGAGGACCAGTTTCTGCAAATCCCAGATTTTTATCTGGTTCTGGGCACCTTCACCACTCAAGTTTCATATCAAAGTTAAAGTTAACTTCAGTATCTTCCCAACGAGTATTTCTTTGCCCCCAGATCAGATCGGGTTTAAAAGTTATAGTAATTCAAAGTCAACAGAATTTCTGGAAGAATTTCAACAGCACCTCCTTTGAGAAGTTGCTGTTTTCAACTCTGATTTCCACTGAATTCTGTGCTGGCATTTCAGAAACTTTGAATTACAAAGATGTAACACATCTTCTACCCTCTCTAAAGATGTATCATATGACAATTTTAGATTTTTCTACTGGTAGTTATGCTTGAAAAACAGAACAGTCCAGAGAGTGTTTCAAATCTGTCATGGTTCTGGACAGTTTACACTCCTCTGGGATTTAAGCCACCTTAAGGTGTGATTCAGCCGTGGAAGTCTACAACAAAGTTTTAGAGTGCTTAAACAGCCTTCCAGAACTATACCCCACACCTCCATTCGCTAATTTATATGTGCGTTATGCTCTGTCAAAGTTCAGCAACTTGCTGCTCAAAACAGAGCACTCTGTTTTTCAATCCTCTGGAACTACACTGAGCAACTATCACATTTTCCTACCCAACCTGGATCCTAAATGTTGAAACTTAGTGATTTTAATTCCTTGTTATCATTATCTTTCATGCACATGCCTATGATATATCGGTACTACGTTCCTCACAAAAAGAAAATCCTAACCGGATTATACCGGCATATACGTCTCAATTGTGGCACTAAACGGTCTCTCGCACACGTGTACTACACGGAATACATACGTGGTTAGTACCTGAAGAAAACCACACAATGGTGATGCACTCAAAGGTTATTTCATTTCAGAGAGTTCCATATTTGAAAGTAAATACAAATGCCTGTATCATTGACATACGGCCGTCCTTGATTTAAGTCACGTCTCAAGGTACGTGATCGTGTTTCAACACCACACGACGGGGAACCCGAGTATGTCATGAACGGGTGGTCACGGTTGGGAATGTTATCACCCCAACAGATACCACCTACTGCCCTGCAGGGCACGCCGATGGCAAGCGCTCCGTATGTCCTCCTGGGCTATTTCCAGACGAACACACTCTCGCGTTACTGACCACGCGATGGGGTCTCCACTTACTTGCCTAATGCACGCTAGGGATCAGCATTTCATATGAACTCAGGAACATGAAGAGTCCAAGAGTTTCATATTGACATCTCACACCAAGCTGTGAGACCTATCCCTGAACCACGTTCCTCGTCAGGGGAGCTAAGCGAAATTGAACCGCTTTCGGTAGCGTTCCTTACCATTCTTACCAGAGCGTAGGTGCGTCGTTACATAATTAAAATTCAGAATTATAACACATAGGTTAGTCTTTGCCACTTGTAACTATGCTAATATAGTCCTTACTTAGGCAACTACCGAATCCTCACCGTAAACCTAAGTTTTCCCGTAATATAGTCCTTAAGTATTGTGCTATCCCAATGTGGCTCTGATACCAGGCTGTGGCGGACCAGAATCCGCTCATCCAGGATCGCAGAGGGTGGTGCCGCATGATGCGACACCTGACAGCACACGTCATAAGGACACAATATATTACATGGAAAACCATCTGAACTGTACAAACAGGTACAAACTTCAGTTACAAACTATTGTTTATATTACACAGCGGAAGTCTAAATTATACAGCTCACGCCCGCCTATCTAGCACAAGTCAGTTGCCCAGCCCTAGGACAACCCACACTAGCTGCACGTCTCAGCTCAGCGCGGCGTGTACGGCTCCCACTCAGCCATGGTCTCCGACGGAGGGTAACCCTCACCGGTGGACTCGTAACCCGAGTCCGTGGGTGGCTCCTCACCTGGAAAACACTTAAGAAGCAACCATGAGCACGATGGCTCAACAAGACTTAACCGACTCACCTAGGCATGAAACTCTACATGAGGTGTACAATGACATAGGATAGTAACATTGCAGCAAATGGACACGCCTACAAGTTCATCCTTAGTTCATCTTTTAGCCACAAGTCTAACAGTTCAGGAATCTGAAATTTAGTAAGCAATATTTGGTGGCACACATGTAACAATACAATTATATCACACAACAGAATTGGATCATAACATCCATAAATTATCTACGTTACGATGCAGTGAACAAGTGGTACTCGTCACCGCGAGGGACGGCGAATCGACTCGATATACACCTGCAGGGAAACCAAAAGAGCACGTCACGTACGCCCACCCGTGGAGCTGCACAGCATGCTCACTCGATGTCGTACGGGACAACCTTTCACCCAACAGCCTAAACGCCGAACCGGTCGCACCGAAACGAGCAGGAGGTTCCCTACACGGAGCATCTCTCTATGCCCGTTAGCAGATTTCCACCTTGCTGCCCTCAGCCTACACCTATAAATCGGTGCGTTATGCCTCGACGCCCGGAGGTTTAGGTTACATCGGTTTATCGGGGCCCATATATCTGATATGCCTTCGGTACGTTCAATACTTGTTCAGCAGGGCCGCACACGGATCGGTCCTCAATCGACACGGACAGGGCTGCGCACACAAGACTTCCTCTTGCTGCGCTCTAGCCCCTGCCTAGTCTCATTTTCATTACTAAAGTGATCTCACATCACTCGAACCAAACCCGTGTGTCCCAAGCCTAACTCGCGAGTAGATTCCAACTACTCAACTTGTACCGAAGTCCTATGAATCATTAAGCATAGCCTGTCTATTCGAGGCCCTAGACACTACCCTCACTCTTGGGGAAAATTCTGGTTATGCAGTTGGTATTCATCCATCCTACACCTAATGCACATACACACTTCACACTACATATGTATACAAAGTAAAAACTTTATAAAAGGATTAATGCAAACTGGGGCTTGCCTTGTTGCTGCTGGTCAGTGGTTAGGTCTTCGTCCGGAAGGAGGAAGTCGAGCACTTCCGGAGTCTCCTCGCCTTCAGCGACTACACATTAATGAGATACTACATGTCAATTCAAATGCAATGTGTAAACTTGAATGAGTAATTACTAATAACTCTAGCTAGCTCTCCCCTTTGGCTCTGAAATTTTTATGGTGGCTTGGTAGGGTCCTAACCAGAGTCTTGACTAGGTTTCATTTGAAACAAAGTTCATTTGAGCTGTGTACAAATAAAAACCTATTTGGTCAATATTTGAGACTCCAAGGAATTCCAGGGGTTTTCATGGCTCCAACCATTACTTTATGGAAACTAGAATTTAATATGGTTCTAATGGAATTGTTTTCATGTAATTTGAAGAATCCTATAGGAAGTTATGGCCTAAACAAGTTTTGGAGAAAATCTGAAAAATGTTTCTGTTCATTTTTCTATTTTCTCAGGGCAGTTCAATTAATCACCCCATTAGGGGGAATAAATGAACTTGGATGAGTCCGAAAATATTACTGTGACTCAAGGATTTTCCAATGGACCGCTCAGCCAAATTTCAGAATTTTTCATAAAGTAATTCTCCAGATAAAATTCGTAACAGTTACGTTTCATAAGCTGAAATTGGTATTGCTGGAAAGTACTCAGAATCCTGAGTTCAGCAAAATTTGTTTCACTGAATTTGGAGTTTCCTAGCAAAAGTTCTATGCATTTGAAGTTTGAACTAAAACTGGAAATTCCCAAAATGTTTAAACTCTGCGGGTGGGGCCATCTCCTTAAACCGGTCCACTGAGAATGCAGCCACACCGCGGCCCACGGGGTTTTACCCGCGCTGCCGCACTGAGTCCCGGCCGCAAACGGATCCCCACGCGAGACCAGAGGCTGACCGGTGTACCCGGCCCCCCTTCGTCTACCTCGCGCCCTTCCCGCAGCTCCCGCGGCGGTGCTTCGCCGGAGTTCTCGCCGCCGGCCGTTTTGCTGCATGACCTTCGACAGTTCTCGCCGCCTGGGCCTAACTTGACTCGGAGAACATGCTGGTGCCCTCACCGAAGCTCGGCAATGGCCGGAACCATGCCCGCGACGGTGACAGTGGTTCTCTCTACTCCGGCGATGTCGCCCGCTCTACTCAGGGCCTCATTCTTCAAACGGTTTGCTCCTACAGCTCCGCTGTGGCATGCTGAGCACGAATATGAGCTTGGTTGGCCATGGAAATGGCCGGAGCTACGTGCTCACCGTCGACCTAGGCCCGATATCGGCTGTGACCGGAAAAACTCGGTAACCAGGGTCTATACTCCACGGTTCTTCGTTCCTCTTGATCCTAGATGGTCGTGATAGGGTGTAGATCATGTGTGTAGCTCGGTATACCCGGTGATGAGCTAATGCCCGCGAATTTCCGGATTTGGTACGGCTCAGCCTTAAGAACATAGAAACATTCCCGGGGAAAATTCTCCCACGACGGTGCATGAAATGTTGAACGGTATGGACGAGCAGGACCAGTACCTTATGGCGGTTGTTTCTTGTGTTGATCGTCGGACACGAGGGAGCCTGTGCTGTCCAGGCGCCGGCGATCAGAGGGCGGCGAACTCAGGGCGCGCCGCTTCGGATGTGTGCGGGTGGAACAGGGAGAATGGAGAGGGGATTCACGCAGACCAGGATGCAATCGAGTGTATTGTAGCCGGCGTCCTCATCCCCCAGCAGGAGGTGGCGCGGCGGCCGCACTGGGACGGGGCCGATCCCGTGCGCTGGCGCCCGCAGAGGTGCTCGACCGAGTGACTGAGTCGGTTTGATCCCTGTGTGGCTGACCAGTGGGCCCTCTTCTCCCCTGTAATTCTTTCTCCCCCTTCTGCTGTAAATATCCCCAGCTACTAAACATTGAATGAGAGACTTAGCCCCCAAGTCTTGGTTTGAATTCTAGTTCTCAAATTTAAACTTTGTTTGGCTAAATTTTCTTCATGTTTGAACTGAAATTCAAAGTCAGTTTTGAATTCTTGCAAATTTAGCTCCCGACAAGATGAACTCCAATGGGGATGAAAATTGGTGGGCTAACTCAGAAAAATGTGCTGAGTTTGAATATGAAGCTAACTTTTGAATTTAAGGGATGAAAGTTGCTGCAATTTGAATTTACATTCAAATTAGCCTCTTTTTCGAATGCCTCCAAAAATGGCCTCAAAAAGTGCTGCGTTTGCATGAAACTTGGCTTGAACCTCCCCAAGACTTTTTAAGTCCTAGGGGTGAGCTCAACCTCTCATGTTCATGTGTAGAAATCCTACTTTGTGAAGGTTAGGGCTTTCTCCTCTAATCACTCTTTTGATGGAGGTTACTTGCTCTTTACAATTTTTCACAAGATCTCCACAACCAAAAATGTGGTGTTGTGAGGTGATGAAAAGTTTTTGCAAGTCCCTTTTCTTGGGCTTTTACAACAACACCTCGAGCACGTCGCCTCGGCACTGGCCTCCCCCAATGACGAGTAGGACCCAAGTCCACCCGTCAGACACTGGGGGCCAGGAGGGTAACTTCTCAGGAACGTCCGGCGGTTGCCGAGGAGAGCGGCGCAGTGGATCTGCAGCGAACAACCTGTGGGCTACCGCAGTAATTACCCTGGGGCAGCCCCTCGAGTGCGTCGTCGTGACCCATCAACCGCCGGTGAGCGGCGCAGTGGATCTGCAGCGACCAACCTGTGGGCTACCGCAGTAATTACCCCGGGGCAGCCCCTCGAGTGCGTCGTCGTGACCCATCAATCAAGAGTATACACGACGACGCGCTGCCGTTTTAACTGGCGAATACGCCCACCACGCCAAGGATGTGCAGCCTTTTCATCTCCCAGGTACAACCACTTGTCCACTACGTGGAAATATCGCCACCACTTCGGCTTCAAAAGTGCAGGTTCAAAACCACCACGCGGGAGAGATGGAGACCCAGCGTAGCCACGTGTCCTTGGCCCCAAGGTCAGCTCTGGAGCTGCCACGTGTGCTTGAGTTTCAGAGCCGACACGTGGCCTGGGCTCCAGTTTGAACCTCCCCACGGAGGTGAGGTCCGGGGCTGCCACGTGTCCCCTGGCTTAGAGCCTCTTGCCTGCTGTGGACAGCTCTGGAGCTAACACGTGCCCTGGGCTCCGGTCCGAGCCTCCCCGCTGAGGTGAGGTCCGGAGCTGCCACGTGTCTCCTGGCTCAGAGCCACCTCCCTACTGAGAACAGCTCCGGAGCTGACACGTGCCCTGGGCTCCCGTATGAGCCTCCCCGCTGATGTGACGTCCGGAGCTGCCACGTGTCTCCTGGCTCAGAGCCACCTCCCTGCTGACGACGGCTCTGGAGCTGACACATGCCCTAGGCTCCGGTCCAAGCCTCCCCGCTGAGCTGAGGTCTGGAGCTGCCACGTGTCTCTTGGCTTAGAGCCACCTCCGTGTTGAGGAGAGCTCCGAAGCTGCCACATGCCCTGGGCTCTGGTTTGAGCCTCCCCGCCGAGGTAACATTCGGGGCTGCCAAGTGTCCCTTGGCTCTAAACCCGTCGAAAAGAGCTCCGGAGCTGCCACGTTCCCCATGATCTGTCAGGGGCCATGGGTCGACGAAGTCAAGGAGGAAGTGCGCTGTCAGGCCACTCATTCAAGGCTCGCGCCTTCCCCAGAAGCATGGCGCACTGCACACACCAACGTCCTCTACCAGTTCACCATTACGGTGAAAAGATAGGACGGCAAGTCATGACAGCGGTAACGTGACGCCCAACGGCCTGAATCTGCCCAAGCAGGTCAAGAAGACGCAGCGACAAGACGACGTCTTCATCATCACCTGACACATGAACAGGAGCGCTCAGCGCGCCAGGCGGCAGGACTTAACTCCCCCTCCGACTACTCTACTCAGAGGACGAAGCCCTAGATTATGTATAGGGTTCACATAGCTTCGGGGCCACCTGTCGGGCCCATGCCACATTGTAACCACCCTGGCCTTGGACTATAAAAGGACCGGGGTGACCACCCGACAGAGGGTTGGTTCCCAAACTCTGCACTCGCAACCCTCACAAGCACATACAAGCAGACAATACATCAAGCACTCACGTGGACGTAGGGTATTACGCTCCAAAGTCTAGAACCACGTAAATCTCGGTGTTCATCCGCTCTCTTGAGCCTGGTCGCGTAGGGCACCAATCCCCTCCGATCAAAGAACCTTACGAGCTGCTTCCGTAGTAGGACGGGAGGAGTGTCGCAGCTCACACACTCCGACATTTGGCCGAGATTTAGGAGGCGCCGCTTGACTCAGATCCCATGGCGTATTTGTGGTTTCTTGCCATAGCTCCCAATGGTTGCGGCCTAGCGGACCCCTGGCACTTTTTCGGGCGGTTTTGCCAAGGGGGAGCTGAGGAGGCACCACTCTGACTCGGTTCTCTTGTGAGGGTTGATTGACGTTATGGTGGCGGCTTCCACGAGGCTGTGGTGGTCACGAGAAGCCATCTATCGTCTGGCGGTTGTCAGCCTGCAGGCATTGCCCTGCCCACCTTATTCTTTTTCCTTGCCCCCCTCGGATTTTCTCCACATTCACTTGCTTCGCGTTTGCCCACCTTCCCTCTTCGCATTTCCATCTTCTGCGGTGCCCTCTCTTCTTTCTGCCTTTTGGTGTCTCCGCTGTTGAGGAAAAAAAATTTTGCTTCTTCTTTCGTGGCGAATTCTCCCTTCTCGCCTAACCATGCCTTCATGGTCGAAGTCTGAGTTCCGGCAGTGCCGCGTCACCACTCTCCCGGAGATGGGGATGCTGTCGGAGCGTGATGCTCTCTGCATCCGCATCCTCGAGGAGGAGCAGTTCCCCATCCCGTGGGCCGGCGAGGTCGTGTCGACTGGTGCGTTCCACCTGCGTGGGTTGGGCTTGCCGGCGCAGCATTTCTCCCGTGGCCTGATGCATGAGTACAGGCTGCAGCTTCATCATTTGACGCCGGACGACATTCTTCAGGTGTCTCTCTGCATCGTCTTGTGCGAGGCATACTTGGGGATGGCTCCCCACTTTGGATTGTGGAGTTTCTTCTTTCGTGTGCGGCCATCATCTAACCAAGACCCTCTACCGTCCGTGGGGGCACCATCATCAAACTGCGCCGCGGATGGTCAGACTTCATCTATGTGCGCCTGCCTCCTCCCCCGATCAGATGGGAGCGCTAGTGGTTCTATATCAAAAACGATGTTCCCTACCTTCCACCCTTCTCGAGAAGGTCTCCTCGGGAGCAAGATTCCTAGAAGTGGGGGACCCCGAGGAGGGAGATGGGGAGGCTTGACTCGATCCTCCAACAAGTTTGAGAGCTAAAGGGGAGAGACCTCTTCGGAGCCTATTTTGTTCAAACCTTCATCCGACGGAGGGGGCAAGACGATCCATGTCGGGAGTCGGTCAAGGAACTTTCCTCGGAGGAGGTGTCTCGCCGGTTCCATGCGATTTTGGCATCGAGCGCCGGACAGACCTATTCTCCGAGGCCATCTCCTCTCGGCACGGCTTCTCCGAATCCTTATGGATTGTGGGGCATTGTCAGCCTGCCTAAAGTCCCCATGGACCGGGAGAGGCGGGGATCACGGGCCGCCTTGGAGGCCGCCAAGAAGCAAAAGAGGGACGAGGCCAAAGCTCACCAGATCTAGCGCGAGAAGCGAAGGCACGTGGCGTGCGCGACCGGTGAGTCTACTCATGAGTTGTCAATGGAGTACAGCACCAGATAGACGTAGAGCGGGAGTAGCCCATCTGAGGCTCTGGTCGCTACCGCTCAAGCGGTGGCAGAGCGGGCGCTTGAGCCTGCTCGTGATCAGAAGCGGTAGGATGGGGTGAACGTTGTCCCCGTTGAGCGTCCCTGCACGGGGCCCAATGCCAACCATTCGGGAGTCCAGGCGTCGAGTGCTCCGATCGTCCAGGGGCCCTTGCCCTTCAAGGGATCATGATGGTCGTGTGGTCGTGCGTTGTTGGAGAGGGGATCGAGTGTCAGGCCCAAATCGGCGGGTCTTGTCGAGCGAGGCTCTTCTTCCTCGGGTGCTCGAAGGGCAAAAGCGGTGACTCTGGCTCTCGTTCCGCTCCCCCCCCCCCCCGTTCCTCATTACCCGGACAACGCCTCCTTGTCATGCGGATCATGCGCCATTATTGGATAGTGGGAGAGGTACTTACTTTTTCTTCTCGTTGCATTATCTTTCTCTCAACTCGGCTTTCAGATCCACGCTTTTGCATAGGAGGTCCGTTCGTGCTGAAGGGCTCTTCCAACCGCCGCGACCCCGCCCGAGGACCCGGTGAAGTGTGGCAGCTCTCTAGGATTATAGACTAGCCCCACATACCAACACTAGTCTTTTCACCCGGGAAGACTTCCCGGTCGGTCACCCATCCCCAAATTTCTCCGTGCCAAGCACGCTTAACCCTAGAGTCCTTTGCAGGTGGGTTTCCAAAAAAGAAGGTATACCTTGATGGTATGAGTATTCTATCAATCCTATTAAGCCGGGAGCCAGGATGTCACAATCCAACCCCCCCCCCCCCCCTTAAGAAGACCAACATCCTCATCGATCAATGCAAAGACAGGAACATACCCTCTTAGCCACATCCATACGTCCAGTACTGGTATACGCATACCATACGTCCTGTTAGCAGCATACGTAACATATCTTGTCCCTCACAAAGGACGCACGCGTCATGTGTACATACCCACGTCCTGACCCGTACGACACCATATCCTTCTCACTGACTCGTGCGCACCCGTGAAACTGCGAGGGTCGGCTTTGATTCCATTTGTGGCAGCTCTCTAGGATTATAGACTAGCCCCACATACCAACACTATCCTTTTATGCGCACTTTGTCCTCACTTGTGCGGACCCGTGAAGACTTCCTTGTCGGTCACCCATCCCCAAATTTCTCTGAGCCAAACACGATTAACCCTGGAGTCCTTTGCAGGTGGGCTTCCAGAAAAGAAAGGTATACCTTGATGGTATGAGTAATCTATCAATCCTATTAAGTCGGGAGCCAGGATGTCACACGAAGGGGCCTGCCTTGCCGTTGGCCGAACCGGCAGGGGAGGAACGTGCCCCGTCCTGTGGATCGACGGCTGGCCCAGACCCCGCTGTCGTCAGGGTGGAAGTAGTGGTTGCGGGCGCCGTCTCTTGACCGCCGACGCCGAGGCGCCGGCTGACCCCAGGTGTTGGGATCGCCGGTGCCGAAGCCGATGTCGCTCCAGGGTCAGGCGAGGGGGGATGAGAATGGAACCTGGGTTCCCTATGCTCCCAACTCGTCAGCATCCAGTTGGGTCTCCTGACCGAACATGGTCGTCTGGACGCCGTGCTTGGGCGGCTGCGAGAGGTGGCTCCAAGCGGTCTGGTGAGCCTTCTTCTTTTTTTCTCTTGAAGATGTGGATTCTTGAATCCTAACGAGGGGTCTCTACTTCTCTGCTAGGAGCTCTTTCACCGGGCTGCTGAGGACTCCCGGCGTCTTCACGAGAGCGAAGATCGTCGCCGCCACCACTGGAGGAATATAAACAATTAACGATGGCTAGAAACCATCGTTAATAAAGGGAAAACCGTCGTAAATAAGTTATTCACGACGGGGAAGCCTTATTCACAATGGTTTTCGGTCGTCACTTATAAATATTCATAAATAAGATTGTTAACGACTGCTCCGTTGTAAATAAGATTATTTATGATGGCTAAATAATCCCATCGCGAATAAGCTCCCCCCGACTGCCACGTGGCTGGGGGGATTTATTCACGACGGGCTGATCTTGGCCATCGTGAATAGACCAATTATTTACGATGGCTGACACCAGCCATCGTAAATACTAGTGGCTTATTTACGACGGCTGATCTTGGTCGTCGTAAATAGTAATGTCTTATTTACGACGGCCAACACCAGGTAACCGTCGTAAATAAGTTTAGTAATTTTTTTAAAATTAGAAAATACTGCCCTAGCTTCGAGGCCAGCCCTGGCTCGATGGCCAGCTCACATAGGCAGTCAACAATAACAACAACAATATATAGTAAAAATATTATAAACATCTACAATAGCTAGACACACACATACCACACTACACACTACCACGTGCGCTACCTCCAGAACTGGGAACTCGTCCTCCAGCCTTCGTCCTCCCAGTAGCTGCGGCGATGGCGTGTGAACCTCGGTCACGGAGCCCTGTTATGTATAAGTGTAGTTAGACAAGTTATAAGTTTTAAAATGCATGCATATTTGCATAAGTGAGCTTATTATAACTTTGAGTTGATCAAGTTAAACTAGTTTTGGCTATGTTTGACTAAGTTTGGTGATATTCTAATAAATTTGGCTAAATTTCATCAAATATGACTATGTTTGTACCTCTACTCCTATAATGGGGCATGTGGCTTCTGTGGAGGCTGCCACTGTGGAAAGACGAACGGCTTCCCTGCCGCCATAGCCTGTGAACAGAAAACATTATCGTACAATCATCATTGATATGTTAGAAATATTAATTAAAACGACCGTTACATACCTGCATTGCCATTTGCATCTGTAGCATGAACGAGGCTTGATACTCGTCCCGAGCCCTACTTGCCGCGGCTTGATGCTCCCTTTCTTGCCGGAGCTGCTCCCTTTCTAGCCGAAGCTCCTCCTGTGTCCTGCGGAGCTCGTCCCGAACACTCTGGAGCTCCAGGGAGCTCGGTTGTCTCGATCCCGCCTGCCGCGATGAAGAGCCACTCGAGGAAGGTCGTGCCTCCCTCGAGTCGACAACTCCATCGAAGATGGTGAACCTACGAAAGAAGAAAGATTATTAAAATTTTGAATCTCAAATTCATTAACGTTAAATAATAAAAAAGAGAACTTACCGTCCGTGAGGTTTCCCGCCTCCGGTTGCATACGCGGCTTCCGGGATAATTGGCGCGCTCTGCCAATCGAAGCCTTCACCGTGAAGCCACTCCGCCTCCTGCCCATACCTTGCCTACAAAGACGGAAAGATAATATCATCAAAACTATTTAAGAAAACTCAATACAAATACAAAACAACTCACCAGTGCGTCCGACACCACCTGAGAACACAGCTGGTCAGGCTATGACAGGTCACTTCCCCTGTGACCCCTCTTCCAGATCTGAATCGGAGTCGGCTTCTGACCGCTCTCGCGCTCCTATGTATATGTGTTAGTTCAATGAATAATTTTAACATATTTCAAAACAATAGTAATCACACTTACCATGCATTTAGCCAGACGTAAGTAGCCGTCCACACCAAACGTGTGCTTCCCATCTATCCCTCTGCTCTGTCGACGGGTCCTAGAAACTTTCTGGAACCCCTGACTGGCCCACAGAGCACACAAGTGTAAATGTCCCAAAATTGTGAATACAAAGAAACTCTTTTGCAAAAGTTGATTTCATATGTATGAAAAATGGGACTTGTTAAAACTTTTTCCACATGTGATAACACACATGAGAGCTCTCTTCACACAAGTTCAAATAATTGTTTGAAAACATGGAACCCAAGAGGGGTCTAAAACCAAGATGGGAAGTTCCCATATGTGTGAGAAAGCTAAAGTCAGATTTGGAACAAATTTGTTTAACTCAAAATTCAAATGAGAGCAACACTATGAAATTCAAACTGTTGTGCTAAAAATCTCATTTGCAGGAGCCAAATTTAGAATCAGATTTCATATTTGAATTCCTTAGGTCCAAATTAGTGGGTATGCAAAGTTTCATGATTTGTTTAAATGTTTTGCAACTCATTTTCCAAAATGGACTTTTTGCAAAGAATTCAAACACCCATTTGAATTTGGATGAAACTTGCCCAATTATCCAAATGCACCTCAGATTTGAACTCCCACAATTTAATTTCACCATTTACAAATTTGGGAGATATCTTGGAGAGGGACAAGGAGGCACTGAACTGTGGGACCCACATGTCATAGAGAGAGAGTTAAACATTGCAAAAGATCAACAGTGGAGGTGAGTCTCTGTTTTGCTTCTCTCGGGAGATCGACAGAGAGGGAACCGACACCAGCGCTCACCGCTCGGTCGACCACCTCTCACTCGAACCGCCTCAGCTGAGACTTTTGTACCCTCTGCCGTGCTCTTGTTGCCCACAGAACCGAGACCGAGGCCGTCTTCTCTCCCTCGCACAAGAGAACAGAAACACGGCCGCCACTCCATCGATCACTCAGGAACCCGTATAGCTCACATGAGCAACACTTATGGGCAGCAAAACCACAGCACCATAACTCTCACGACCTCCTCACACCACAGCCGAGCGGCTCTTGGCTCTTCTCACGCGGGGGCAAGCTTTTCCGCGGCGGACGAAAGCAAAGGCGACGAGGTGCTCTCATGGACAGCCTCAACCGAGCCTTGTCACGGCCGAGCTAGGCCACCTCTGGACGAGCATGACGTCCACACAGCTCACCACCGAAGCTCAGGTCCAACCGCGGATCGTCGACGGCGAATTTTGAGATTCTCTTCCGATCGGTGCAAACCGACCTTCGGGTATGAATTCATGAAATTCCCGATTGATACTTGGTTAGAGTCCACAAAACTTCACCCACGAGATCTAGACTTGAGGGCGCACCAGTTTTCTTTACAAACTTAGCATGAAACACATTGTGCACGGCATATTTCTGATCTTTCCGACGGCTGCTATGGCGGGAAGATTCGGACGCACGATGAACCCTAGTTTCGAGCCATTTCCGAGCTGTTTCACCCCCATTTTAACCTTCCCTAGCATCCGCCGGTGCTTTAGAGCTTGGAAACCGAAGCTTGGAGGGCATAGGGCGTCGGGGCGACATCGCCGGACTTCCTTCGAGCCGCTGCACCGTTGCGAGGTAGTTTAGGGGCTTCACCGGTCCGTAGAAATCATCCCATCGTGTTCCTCGCACGAAGTTAGGGCCTGGAGGCGAGTGGCAGCTCGGGAGTTGGCTGGACGACCGAATTCGGCGAGTTCCAGCAGCGAGGGCGCGCGGGCGGCTGGAGGTTGAAGAAGTCTTGCCGGGCCCGCGAGTCAGTGGCGCTGAGGGGGAGGCCGGATCGTCTGTGGACTCAGATCCACTGTGGCAACGCGGGAAAGTTCCAGCGAGTGACACGTGCCCCCTGGTCCCACAGACAGGATTTAAACTTTTCCACGATTTATTCAAATCCCAGATTTTTTCCCAAACTTTAGAAGAGCATAACTTTTGCTAGGAAACTCCAAATATATTGATTCAAGTTGAGTTAGTTTCAGATTGAAAAACTCTGTCCAAATATGCAATCCAATTTGTACGAAAGTCATTATTTAATTCTGTAAAATTCTTTAAATCTTTTCAGCAAAAAGTATTTTAGAGGGAGTTCGGGTCATCCAAAAATCCTCAAATTTTGCCAGAATATTCTTTAGGGTGTTATTCGACTCCTATAAAAGTTTCAGCTCATTTGGATTTGATTTGATCAGGATAATTCAGATTTTAAGTTGCTGTGTTCAAATGAATACAGAAACATTTTCAGAGAATTTCCAAAACTTGGAAATTCAGTTCTGGGCAATTCTTAGCTCCAAAAATCCTAGTAAAATTCATGCAGGCTCTATGAACTATAATTGAAATTATAGTTCACTTATTTTGACATGAACATGGGTGTTACCTCAGAATTAATTCCTCTTTGCTTAATTTCTTAGGGAATTGTTTTGAATAAACCACTCAATGAAAAGTGCTAATTTTTAGTCCATATGACTTTCTTGTGACAAGGAACTCACATGAAAAGTTTCAGCTCCATTGGAGATAGGGATCACCCTGTCCTGTTCAACCTCTTAAGGTGATCAACACACAAGTGGAGATAGCACTCAACACTTGATCATAGTGCTTAAACCCAAGCCAAAACCACTAGCACGAGTGTCATTTTAAATTCTTAAACAGAGTTCCAGTTTTTAAACTGTCATTACATCTTATTAGCAAAAGCTTTACAATTAAATACATATACGTATTCATATCGTGTAGCATATACGTGAGAATGTGAGAAGGACTTGAAGTGAAGATCAAGGAGGGAGGAAAGCGAGTGATCAAGCCTCAAGTGATCTTCACTAACTGATTGTAATCTTAGTCACCTGCAAAACAGGCAAGCTCCGGTTTACATTTGAACAGTTTTATAAAGCATTTCCATTTTTAGAGATTATAGCTTTGAATCATTTGATTACATTAAGTCTAGTTGATATTGAAAACCCCAGCTGCATGACCAGAAATACCTAAGAGAGAAAGGGTAGAATAGCACCTCCTCAAGTGGATTTGGCTACACTAAATGTTAGTAGGAAAGGTCCGGTAGAAGTCGAGTAGTTGGAATCTACTCGCGAGTTTAGGGCTGGTTTATTCAGAGCGGGTCAAGAATAGAAACAATGAGAAAAGTTCACACTTAAGAAATGGAGACCGGGCAGGGAGGTTTAGATGCAGCAGGCTGCGGACCGTGCGTGCATAGCCCTGCCTGTGTCGGTTAAGGCCCGTCCGTGCTTGGCCTTGTTGGACAAGTTCGAGTTGTGTACCAGGCACATACTGGCTATATGGGACCCACGAAACCGATGTACCTTGGGAGATCCACATTGGAACTTTTCTAACTGCCTTAGGCTTTCGGCGTCAGGGCAGCAGGAGGTAACTCGCTCAAGAACATACCACTGCAGGTATGTACCTTGAGGGAGCTTGCGTACTCGGGGCAGTTAGACCGCGTATTGTGTGGAAGATCTTGGGAAAGGTGGCTGCGTACAACGTCAGTCGAGGTTGCTACCGGCAACTTAGAGTACAGGTGTACGTGTCGTGTAGTCCGGGCGTGTACTGATTCGAATCACCGTCGCTCGCGGTTATATGAGCATTCTTGCCCACTGCGTCTTGATGGAGTAACAACTGAACTGGTTTTCTTTTTGAACTTGATAAGGCTGTTATGTAACTTGTATTGCAACCAAGATTGAATTAGAGATAGGCTCATTAAACTTTACTTTTACCTTATGCAAGGAGCATCGCAATAAAGCGTTTCTTGTTTGATTGTAGAGTTGCGATGCTGTTTGGCTCAAGGTCTGCACAATGAGGCTTAAAATCTGAAAGTTAAGGATCAACTTTAGGCGAGTCCTTTATGCAAATCTAGCTAACCCAATTGCAACCGTCGTGCATGTAGAGTTTCTTGTTTAGGAGAGACGGATCAGTCTTGCTGAGTCTATGTGCTCACGCTTGCTATATGAGTGGTTTTGCAGGTTAACATCGATGCTAAGAAGAAGGTTCTTCGTTGAGACTCGGAGACTTCCGAGTCGTTTAACACATGGAGAACCCAGCCGCTGCTGTTGTCTTCATGTTGCTAGCGAGAGGAGTCCGCGGGCTGGACTTCATCTTGACTGCTCTTTAGTTATTCGACGTGAGTTGTTATAGTCTTCCGCTGTAGCTACTTGATGTAAATTATTTATAAAGAAACTTGTAAGCTTCTGCTATTGTTTTATGTAATACATTGTTCCTTATATGTGTGCTGTTGGGTGTCACACAACACGGCACCACCCAATGCGATTCCCGGGCGAGTGCCACGTCCCCGTGACTGAACGGACGGCGTCGGGCCCTCTCAACAGGGCACGGTAGTCCTCCGGACGGCCATCTAACCATGCTACACCGACCTGCATACATTTATTATTAGGTTATAGACTATTTACCTATTGTGATTCTTCCAAATTTTAAAATAAATATTTTACAATTTACATATGCGTACCGCTCCGCCGTCAAGTACCTGGAAGCCACATTTCTGAATGCCCCCAGCTCGCCCTCTTCCGGATGCAGCTTCATGTACGCTCTCGTTGCTTTAATTCTTGCATTCGACAGCCACTGCGTAACGAGCTTCCGAGCGTTCTTCTGGAACACGGCTCGAGCGTAGTCCACCTCGGCCTTGTCCTCCAAACAGTACCGTGCCTAAAAAACATATTTATATATCATTGGTATTAACCATATTATAGACTTGTATTACAGAAATATATAATTCATGCTTACCATAAAGTCAGACCACACAGCCTCCTGGTTGTTGCCGTGAGCAACGTGCTGGGCGGTGGCGTAATCATCCCACGACGTGGCGGGGACACCGTTCACTACACCGGGGTAATGCAAACAGATAAGCCGCCCGAGGACACTGTTCACTTGCGTGTGGCGTCTTTGACCCGTGAACGAGTCATCGTACCAAGCCCTGATAAAGAATGATAAATCAATACATCTAGAACGCTAAAAAAATCTAAATTGAAGAGCTAGAGATTTACATACATATCGCCAACCGGGCGAATAACTATCTGGTCACCTAGGTTTGCAGGAGTCGTAGGAGGAGCCACATACTGACTTCACTTAGTCTGACGCCTCTGAGGTGGCTCGACGTCAGGTGACCCGAAGGAGTGGTCACCGAAAGAGTCCACATGCGGGTCCACAGGCTGGCTACCCGACCCCGAAGGGTGGTCAGCCTATGCTGGCTGCAGAGGACCTCTCGTCTCTGAGACCTCGGACCTAGAGTCTTCCTGGATAATTTAAAAGAACCGTAATGTAGATGAATGAAGTAATTATTGACATTATAAGATTCACGAAATGTTATTTACCTCGTCTGACCGCTGTAAGGCAACTGTTGCGCCTCTAGCTCCGGTAGCTTACTCATCAAAGCAGCCCGTCTAGCAGAAAGTCCGCTAGACGTAATGCCCTGAAAGACGTCAGTTGCCCTACGCAAGAAACCTCTAGCTAGGCTCCTCGCCTTTCCCTTTCCTCTACCACTGATCGACGACATCCTATTGAATGAAAAATTGTTAATGAATGTAAAGGAAAATATATAAGACGAAAGAAAAGATATAAGATGTTACTTGAAAATATATAAGACGTTACTCGAAATCTGTTTCAAAATTCATCAGTATCACTACCATGAAATCTACTCCTTAATCCGGACCACCGATCTTCTGTCGTGATTGTTTTTCATTTTCGTTTTCACATTTCACGAGTCTCTAAATATTGAGCATCTCCAACTAACTCATCGAGACCTACACCAGGTTCAATGACAAAAGAGTCCGACAACTCTTGTTCTTGGTAAACTTCATCAATCTCAACATTGAACAAACTATCTTGGTACCCAGCATCATCTGATGTATATAACTGCTCACGAGGATTCACCTTGTGTACAACCCACCAAGCATGTAGTTTTTGCATGGATAATGTAAATAATACACTTGCTTGACTTGATAAGCAAGTACAAAGGTGTCGTGGCCTTGTAGTCGTTTATTGTGTTTGACTTCTATCATGGCAAATTGGACGAACAACTTCAAATTCAGTTGAATGGAATCGAAAACCATTGACGTCGTATCGACCATAGCTTCTAACTTTAATGGATCCGTAGGACAGCTGACGCAAGTCCTCATGGACACCGGCATCTTTTTTGCACTGTCCAAAATATAGACATTAGAAGACTATATCGAGCAATACTCGTAAGTCATATTAGAATAAAGAAAAGAAAATGTTACATGATCTCTAAACCACGATTGAAAGTTAGGTCCTCCATTTAGTCCATAATGTCGCATCGTTTCTACGTGCTTGCTCGTAGGTTGATGTTTAGATTTCCAATTTTGGCGATCAAACTCACTACATATATAATAAGAAATAACGATTATAATATATGTATGGCAAATTTGTACCAATTAGTATAGCTGGTGAACAAACACTTACTTGAAATATTTGTCCATCCCGTCTATATTAGCGTACATATAGAGCAAAGCAGCCATCTTTTCTTTTGTTTTGGTGTCGTAGATCATACTACTACCAACGGTAGTGCTTCTCATTTGAAATATGGAGAGGTCGCTACAAGGGGGTGCTTCATCGACATTGTATCGCAACCTAGGAGCATTAACACTGTGTTCTGCAAAGTAAACACTTGAGAAGTAGCCTATCTCCTGAAATGTAAATGCTTCAGAGATGCATCCTTCAACCCTTACTCTATTGCGAACCATTGGTTTAAGACACCCGAGTGCTCTTTCAATGTGGTACATCCACCAGTATTGAACAGGGCCGCCCACTATAGCTTCATATGGAAGTTGGATTAGGAGATGTTGCATTGGGTTGAAGAACCCTGGAGGGAAAACTTCTTCCATCTTACATACCAAAACTGGTATCTCATTTTCCAACTTCTCCATCATCTTCACGCCAGATTGGGCCTTGCCGGGTCGGGCCGGGTTGGGCCATGCCGGGTCGGGCCGAATTGGGCCGTGCCAGGTCGGACCGGCTCGAAACCCGTTAACATATGTATAAATAGTACACACTCATAATCAATCAATTAACTAATTATAATCTAATTGAGAATTCGAAACAAAATAAGCAATTAAATAATTTAAACAATAGTAAGCTGGTGGGCACAGCGGGCAAGGAGCCGGCGTGCGGGGCGGGCAGGGGAGGGACCCGGCGGGCAGGGCAGGGACCCGACGGCTAGGGAGCTAATTAATTAAAACTAATTAAAAAATAAGGTAATTAATTAAAACAAATTAAAAACCTCAATGGGTCGGGCCGGGGTGGGGCGGCGGCGGGTCGGGGCGGGGCCGGGTCTATGACGTGTGGCGGACCGGAATCCGCTCATCCAGGATCGCAGAGGGTGGTGCCGCGCGATGCGACACCCGACAGCACACGTCATAAGAACACAATATAATACATGGGAAAAACAGCTGAAACTGTACAAACAAGTACAAACTTCAGTTACAATTATTGTTCTATTACACAGCGGAAGACTACACTATACAACTCACGCCCGACTATTTAGCAAAAGTCGGTTGCCCAGCCCTAGGGCAACCCACACTAGCTGCACGTCTCAGCTCAGCGCGGCGTGTACGGCTCCCACTCAGCCGTGGTCCCCGACGGAGGGTAACCCTCGCCGGTGGACTCGTACTCCGAGTCCGTGGGTGGCTCCTCACCTGAAAAACACTTAAGCAGCAACCGTGAGCACGAAGGCTCAGCAAGGCTTAACCGACTCACCTAAGCATGAAACTCTACATGAGGTATACCAAGACATAGGTTGGTAGCATTTCAGCAAAACGACACGCCTACAAGTTCATCCTTAGTTCATCTTTTAGCAACAAGTTAACAGTTCATGAAATCTGAAATTTAGTAAGCAGTGTTTGGTGGCACTTATGTAGCAATACAATTATATCAATCAGCATCATTGAATCAACATATTTCATCCATTAGTCTACGTTACGACGCAGTGAACAAGCAGTACTCGTCACCGCGAGGGACGGCGAATCGACTCGATATACACCTGCAGGGAAAACCCAAAGAGCACGTCACGTACGCCCACCCGTGGAGCTGCACAGCACGCTCACTCGATGTCGTACGGGACAACCTTTCACCCAACAGCCCAAACGTCGAACCGGTCGCACCGAAACGAGCAGGAGGTTCCCCACACGGAGCATCTCTCTATGCCCGTTGGCAGATTTCCACCTTGCTGCCCTCAACCTACACCTATAAATCGGTGTGCTATGCCTCGACGCCCGGAGGTTTAGGCTACATCGGTTTATCGGGGCCCATATATCCGATATGCCTTCGGTACGTTCAATACTTGTTCAGCAGGGCCGCACACGGATCGGTCCTCAATCGACACGGGCAGGGCTGCGCACACAAGACTCTCTCTTGCTGCGCCCTAGCCCCTGCCTAGTCTCATTTTCATTACTAAAGTGATCTCACATCACTCAACCGAACCCGTGTGTCCCAAGCCTATCTCGCGAGTAGATTCCAACTACTCGACTTGTACCGAAGTCCTATGACTCATTAAGCATAGCCTGTCTACTCGAGGTCCTTGACACTACCCTCACTCTTTTAGGAACCTTTGGTTATGCAAGTGGGGTTTCATTCACCCTATACCTAATGCACAATCATACTTCACATGACACATGTAAACAAAGTAAAACTTTTAAAAAGGGTTAATGCAAACCGGGGCTTGCCTTGTTGCTGCTGGTCAGGAGTTAGTTCTTCGTCCGGAAGGAGGAAGTCCAGCACTTCCGGAGTCTCTTCTTCAACGGCTACACGTTAATGAAATACTACATGTTAATTTATATGCAAAAGTGAGTCTAGAGTAAGACTTCTACTATTAGTTCTAATAACCAGCCTCTAATACCTGGAACTTTGTTTAAGAATTTAAATATGAACTGGTGTTGGTGGTTTGGCTTGGACTTAATCACATGGTCAAATGCTAAGTGGTTTTCCCCCTTTTTCCATCTTAGTCCCTTAAGTGGGTAAACAGGACAGGGGTGATCTAGAGCTCCAATGGAGCTGAGAATTTTTGTGTGAGTTCCTTGTCACAAGAAAACTCTCTGGACCAAACATTAGCACTTTTCATGGAGTGGTTTGCTCAGAATAATTCTCTTGGCAAATCAGCAAGGAAGAATTAATTCTGAGGTAATACCCCTGTTCATGCTCAACTTAATGAACTACAATTTCTATTATAGCTCATAGAGTTTGCATGAATTTTCCTAGCATTTTTGGAGTCAAGGTTTGCCCAGAATTGAATTTCCAAGTTTTGGAAATTCTCTGAAAATGTTTCTGCATTCAAATGAACACAGCACCTTCAAATTTGAATTGCTCTGACCAATTCAACTCCAAATGGTCTGAAACTATTACAGGGGTTTACTAATGTCTTAAAGAACATTCTGGCAAAATTTGGGAATTTTTGGATGAACCAAACTCCCTCTAAAATTCTTTTGCTGAAAAGCTTTAAAGAATTTTCCAGAATTAATTAATGGGTTTCATACAAATTGGGTTGTATCTCTGGACAGAGCTATGCAAGATGAATCCAACCCAATTTGAATCACTAATTTTGGAGCTTCCTAGCAAAAGTTATGCAGTTCCAAAGTTTGAACCAATTCTGGAATTCAAATTAATTCGGGAAAAGTTCAAACTCTGCCTGTGGGTCCACCCTACACGTGTCAACCGCCGGACTCGCGCCACACGGGGGCCACAGACCCCTTCCCGCGCCACCACATGGAATCACACGCCACAGCTGATCCGGGGTTTTAATCTTCAGCTGCTGACACGTGGGCCCGGTGGGTCTTCTTCCTCCTCTCGCTCCCGCGCCTCCCCCTCGCCGGCGCTGTACTGGAGCTCGCCGGACTCAGCTTCCCGGCCACCTCTCGGCCGGAGACTCGCCGCCTGGGGGTTTTCAGGGTCGGGGAACAAGTCTATGGGGTTGGCTCGGGCTGCCGGTGGCCGGAAGTAGGCTGGCGACGAGCCGCGGCCTTCGGTGATGATCGGCACCGCCGCCCGAGCACATTAGCCCACCAAAAGCTCGGCGGATCCGCTCTAAAGCATCAGTGGAGGTCAGGAAATCTCGGCGTGGCCTCAACCTGGCTCGGAAACGACGGCAAACCGGTTGTCACCGTGCGCCCGCGTGTTCCCGCCATGGCCGCCGACCGAAAAGCTCGAAATTAGCTGTAACTACGGCGTTTCTAGCTAGGGTTGTGGAGGGAAAAGGTTCCCTATCCTCTCTAGTTCTGGTGTGCGCAAAATGAACAACTTTAACCGAGAATTGAGCGTAAATTTCCACAGTTCTTACCCGCGGTCCGGTTTTCCTCGTCCGAGGGGAAAACTTGAAATTCCGAAGCTACGTCGCACGGATTGCTCTGGAATTTGGAGAGGAGCAGCGCAGGGAGTTGGCGCACCTTGGGGCGCTCTTGCTCAGTCGTGAAACTGGTTGGTGTGAGCTGCCCACGGGAGCACCTTTGCTCGGTTCTCACCGGCGGCCACGAAAACGTGGTTTCTCTCGGTGGGTAGTGGTTCACTTGACCGGAAGTGATGCGGGTAGTGCGTGGGAGGTCTGAGGATATATGTTTGCTGCGCTGCCGGCGTTGGTACACGAGGGACGATCGCTCCTGAGTGAGTCGATCACAGCGGCGGCTCCTCGGCGTTTTGTCGTGCGAGAGGGCGGTGACTGGGGGTCGGCCCGTGGTCGTGGCGAGCTGGGGCACGGCTGGGAGTTACTGCGCCCGCACAAGGAGCTCGCCAGCGCGCGAGGGGCGAGCAGGAGGTGGCGTCCGGCGTTTTCACGGCGTGTCGCGTGGAGCCTCGGCTCTGTTCCGAGTGCAATACTTAGCCCCTAAGGCTGTTGACTATTGTGCCATTTTAACCCTCCCAATGACATGTGGGACCCACTTGTCAGTGCTCCCCCACCCCTCAAAAGATCTCCAAAGCTTAGCCAGAGATGAATCCAAATATTTGGAGTTTGAAACTGACCTACATTTGTATGGTTGAGCTCATTTCCCCCAAATTCAAATAAATATTTGAATTCTTGGCATATTTGGACCCTTTTTGGAAAAATGGGTAGCACATCTTTTTGAAAATTTCTGAACTTTGCCTCCCCACTAATTTGGACCTGAGAAATCCAATTATGCACTTTGATACTTGGTTTAGCTGCTGAAATCCTGAGTTTGAATGCAACAGTTTGGAAACACACTTTCATGTGTGATCACATGTGTATAATTTTTCCCATGTTGTGAGAGTGTAAGTTTCCCCTCTAACCACTTCTTTGATAAAGGTTACTTGCTCCTCCCATCCCTTACCAGCCATCCACAACAAGAGCTGAGGTGTGGTGAAGTGAAGAAAAGTTTTTGCAAGTCCCATTTCTTGGGCTTTTACATCCCTCCCCCCTTAAAAGAATCTCGTCCCGAGATTATAAAAGAAGAGATAGCGATGTAATAGGGACTTACCCGTGTTGAGAAGCCATGAACTCCGGGTAATTTGAGCGAAGGAACTCCTCGTTCTCCCACGTCGCTTCTTCGGCGGTGTGGTTACTCCAGAGTATCTTGTAGAACCACAACGTTCTGCTACGCGTGGTCCTGGCTTTCTCATCAAGAATTCCCACCGGATATTCATCATATGTTAAATCCGGTTTCAGCTCGCCGATGTCTTCGGTAGGAACAGCAGTTGTATGCTTCAAGCATTTTCGCAGTTGCGAAACATGGAAAATATCATGGACACCAGCCAGAGATGCCGGTAGCTCCAATCGATACGCTGCTGGTCCACACTTCTCGGTGATAGCGTAGGGTCCAATGAAACGGGGAGCGAGCTTCCCCTTCACACCGAATCGGTGCACGCCCTTCATTGGAGACACGCGGAGGTACACGTGTTCCCCAACGTCAAAGTGCAACGGCCTACGCCTCTTATCAGCGTAGCTCTTCTGTCGGGATTGAGCGGCCTTCAAATTGGCTCGAATTGTCCGAACGCGCTCTTCGGCGTCGTTCACCACATCGACTCCGAATGTGACCCTTTCACCGGACTCGCACCAATTTAATGGGGTGCGGCATTTACGACCGTAGAGAGCTTCGTAAGGTGCCATCTTGATACTTGCCTGATAACCGTTGTTGTACGAGAATTCCGCCAATGGTAGGTGATCATCCCAGTTCCTACCATGGTGGATGGCACATGCTCTCAACATGTCTTCCAGGACTTGATTCACCCTTTCTGTCTGACCATCGGTCTGAGGGTGATAGGCGGAGCTCCTGATCAACTTAGTACCCAATGCAGCGTGTAGCTGCTCCCAAAAGCGAGATACAAATAATGCACCTCGATCTGAGACAATGGTCTTGGGTACCCCGTATAGGCATAGAATCTTCGCTATGTATAGCTCCGCATATTTGCCGGCATTGTAACGTGTATTCACCGGAATGAAGTGAGCCGTCTTGGTTAACCGATCAACGATTACCCATATGGAATCATGCTTGTTGGCTGTTAGGGGTAATCCCACAATGAAATCCATGCTCACATCTTCCCATTTCCATGCCGGGATCTTCAGGGGTTGCAGCAGCCCTGATTTCTTCATATGATCAGCTTTCACTCGTCTACACGTATCGCACTCGGATACGTACTTAGCTACCTCCCGCTTCATCCGCGTCCACCAAAATTTTTTTTTTTCAAATCTTGGTACATTTTGTTGCTGCCCGGATGAATGGAGTATTTGGACAAGTGAGCTTCATCGAGGATCTTTTTCCTCAACTCCATATCTCGGGGTACGACTATGCGGTCATTGAACCACAACGTCCCCTCACCATCTTTCCGGAAACATTTAATTTCTCCAATGTCTATCCGTCTCCGGAGATGTGCCATGCCTTTATCCGTTTTCTGAGCTGCAATGATGTCCTCCCTAATAGTAGGGATGAGGGCAAGGTTGTACAGCGATCCATAAGGAACCAAGTATAGACTTGGCTCTTCCTCCTCCACCGGTGTAATGGTGAGGTGATGGACATGCGATTTCCGACTCAGCGCGTCGGCAACCACATTCGCCTTGCCGGGGTGGTAATGGATCTCAATCTCATAATCTTTGATCAGTTCTAACCACCTCCTCTGCCTCATGTTCAGCTCCTTCTGGGTGAAAATGTATTTCAAGCTCTTGTGGTCGGTGTAGAGATGCACCAAGTTCCCCAGGAGATAGTGCCTCCACATTTTCAGCGCCAACACCACGGCAGCAAGTTCAAGATCGTGAGTCGGGTAGTGCTGCTCATGGTTCCGAAGTTGGCGTGAGCCATAAGCGACCACACGTCCTTCCTGCATCAACACGCAGCCCAGCCCAATACCGGACGCGTCACAATACACGTCGAAGGGCTTTGTTGTATCCGGCTGAGCTAACACCGGGGCTGTGGTGAGATGCTTCACCAATGTTCGGAACGCTCCTTCACACGCCGTGTTCCAAACATATTTTGTCCCTTTCTTCAGCAACTCTGTCATCGGCTTTGCGAGCTTGGAGAAGCTCGGAATGAACCTCCGGTAGTATCCTGCTAACCCGAGGAAGCTTCTGACTTCATGGACTGAAGTGGGAGCTTTCCATTTCAACACTTGCTCTATTTTACTTGGGTCAACCGCAATGCCTTCAGCTGAGATGATATGTCCCAAGAATGGCACTTGGCTGATCCAAAATTCGCATTTGCTGAACTTGGCGTAGAGCTTGTGGTCTCGCAATCGCTGAAGAACGATCCGTAAGTGTTCGGCATGCTCGGCTTCTGTCTTGGAGTAAACCAAGATATCGTCGATGAACACTACCACGAACTTGTCCAGCTCCGGCATGAACACCGAGTTCATGAGATACATGAAATGGGCTGGAGCATTTGTGAGACCAAAGGACATGACGAGATATTCGTATAAGCCGTATCTCGTCGAGAACGCCGTCTTCGGGATATCCTCCGCCCGGATCTTGATCTGGTGATATCCAGAGCGAAGGTCCATCTTTGAGAATACACTTGCCCCCACCAGTTGATCAAACAAGATGTCAATACGGGGCAGTGGGTACTTATTCTTGATGGTGACGGCGTTGAGTGGCCGGTAATCCACACACAGCCTCAGGGTCTCATCCTTCTTCTTCACGAATAGCGCCGAGCATCCCCAAGGCGAGGAACTCGGCCTAATGAAACCCTTGCTCAACAGATCATTGAGCTGTTCTTTCAGTTCCGCCAGCTCATTTGGAGCCATCTTGTATGGTCTCCGTGATATGGGCGTAGTCCCGGGTGCAAGTTCAATCTTGAACTCGACATCCCGCTCAGGTGGCATGCCCGGAAGATCATCCGGGAACACATCAGGATACTCCCGGACTACGGGGATGTCTTCTAACTTGAGAACTTCAGCATTATTAATTGCTAAAACTTCCCGGACTGGCGTGTCTAACATCATGGAATGCGGACGGTGGAATGGAGAATTCAAGTGGACCGTCCGTGTCCGAGTCTCTAGGACAGCGCCATGGTATTGCAGCCATGACATCCCTAAGATTGCATCAATCTTTTGTCCCATAAGGATTATCAAGGTGGTGGGATATAGTTTCCCACCTAAGCACAGAGGTGCCTTTGGAATCATCATATTAGCTGAAATCTTCCCTCCCGGTGAGCATATCATATAAGTGCAGTCGGTTGGGAAGACTTGCAATTGGTGTTTAGCCACATAGGATGCACTTATAAAGCTGTGGGTTGCACCAGAATCAAATAATATGACGATGGCTTGATGGTTGAGAGTAAACGTACCCGCCAGCACGTTGTCTCCCTCTGGGGCGTCCTCATTGTCGAGGTTGCGGACGCCTCCAGTCCGCTGACCAACCTTCTTCACCGGAGGTCGGCCTCGAGCACCGCCCTGGAGCTGGGCTTGCCCGCTGCTCTGCTGCCCCTGGGGACAGTCCTTCGCAAAGTGGCCCGCTTGGCCACACGTGAAGCAGGTGAAACGGGGCGGTCCCCCGCTGATCGGTGGACGGAAACCTGGGGCGCGTTGTGGCGGTGGAAACGCCCGGGGTACCGTCTGCTGCTGCTGCTGTCTTGGTGGTGGCATCGGCGGACGGAACGGAGGTGCCTGAAAGGGACGTCCCCCGAACCGTTGCGGTCGCGCCGGTGGTTGCCACTGCTGCCCGGATGGTGTCCGATACACCATACGGTACTTCTGGGGAGCGCCACTCCCACCGCTGCTAGGTGGAGCGCTACGCTTCCTCTGCTCAGCTGCTAACTCCCGCTGAGCGTCCTCTTGCATGATGGCGGCATTCACTAGGTCGTTGAATGTGCCGCGGTTCCATTGTACGAGGTGGGTCTTCATTTCGGGATGTAACCCCCGATAGAAGTGCTCCCTCTTCTTCTCCTCCGTGGAGATGTAGTCTGACGCATACTGCGCCAGATGGTTGAAGGCACGGGAGTAGTCGTGGGCACTCCTCCCGCCCTGTTTTAGTTCCAAAAATTCTTGGAACTTTCTCTTCATTATTCCGGGAGGAATGTGATAGGCGCGGAACGCCTCCCGGAACTCTTGCCATTCCACGGCATGGCCAGCCGGACGTGAGGCGACATAATTCGCCCACCATGCACCAGCGGCACCGTGGAGCTGCTGTGCTGCGAACAGTGTCTTCTGCCGCTCCGTACACTGGAGCAGCCCGAACTTGGACTCGATAGTCCGCAGCCAGTTGTCCGCCTCCAGTGGTTCTTCAGCTTCGGTGAACACTGGAGGGTGCGTACTCATGAAATCCGAGTACGACACTTCGCGGGGCTCACGAGGCCCTCGCTCTTGACGTCCTCCCGCCTGGGACGTATTCTGCACGATCGTGCGGAGCAGGTCGGTCTGCTCCTCACGACCTCCCACCAATGCTGCTATCACATCCGCTAGAGTAAGCGGAGGCGGCGGTGGTGGCTGCTGCTGCGGGGTGCTGTCGTAGGCCGGTGGCTGGGAGTCATCGCCTCCACCTTGGCTAGAGCCACCAACCTCGTGCGTGGTCCTAGTACGAACCATCTGCAACCATACGACATTAACCATCAGTCCCGCAACATTTTGCATGCAGTCCAATAGAACTGGGCGGAAAAACATTATGACAACAAAACATGCGAAATATCTCGTAAGCAGATAATGTAATAACTTTGCACAAGCTACACCATTACCAGACCAAACACAAGTTAGTTTAATCCAACTTGATGAACCCCCTCTTTGGAAGCTCACCATAACTGGGTTTGGTCTCTACGAGACATTATTATTGCGTTGTCATCACGTATAACACCCTTAGGGTACAACACCCTTTTCAATGAGTTCAACTGTCATTCTTCTGTCAGAATGACCAGTTGCTACCTATTCCAAGTTTTGATCTGGTTCTGGCATTTTCATGACTCAAGTTGAATACCAAAGTTCAAGTTAACTTCAGTATCTTTCCAACGAGTACTCATTTGCCCCCAGATCAGCTTTGATTAAAAAGTTATGTTAATTCAAAGTTAGCAGAATTCCTGGAAGAATTTTAACAGCACCTCCCTTGGAAGTGGCTGTTTCCAATCCTGATTTCCACTAAATTCTGTGCTGAAACTTCAGAAACTTTGAATTGCAAAGATGTCAAACATCTTCTACTCTTTCTAAGGATGGATTATATGACAATTTTAGATTTTTCTACTGGGAGTTATATTTGAAAAACAGATCAGTTCAGAGGATGTTTTACTCTGCCCTGGTTCTGGACAGTTTACATTCCTCTGGGATTTCAGCCATCTTAAGGCGAGTTTCAGCTCTGGAAGTCTACAACAAAGTTGTAGAGGACTTGAATACCTTTCCAAAACTATATAGCACACCTCCCTGGGCTAAAAGACCTGTGAGTTATGCCCTGTTGAGGATCAGCAAACGTGCTGCCCAAAACAGAGCACTCTGCTTTTCATACTTTTGGCTATACTGCTCCACTATCCCATTCTTATACCCAACCAGGGTCCTAAATGTTGAACCTATAGATTTTAATTCTTTGTTATCATTATTCTCATGCATATGCCTACCATATCTCGGTACTACGTTCCTCACAAAAGAAAATCCTACCCGGATCATACCGGCATATACGTCTCAAATGTGGCACTAAACGGTCTCTCGCACACGTTTTCTACATGGATACATACGTGGTTAGTACCTGCAGAAAACCACACAATAATGGTGCACTCAATGGTTATTCATTTCAGGCAGTTCCATATTTGAAAGTAAATACAAACGCCCGTATCATTGTCATACGGCCGTCCTTGAGTTAGGTCACGACTCAAGGTACGTGATCGTGTTTCAACACCACACGACGGGGAACCCGAGTATGTCATGAACGGGTCGTCACGGTTGGGAATGTTATCAACCCAACAGATACCACCTACTGCCCTGCAGGGCACGCCGATGGCAAGCGCTGCGTATGTCCTCCTGGGCTATTTCCAGACGAACACACTTTCGCGTTACTGACCACGCGATGGGGTCTCCACTTACTTGCCTAATGCACGCTAGGGATCAGCGTTTCATATGACTTCAGGAACATGAAGAGTTCAAGAGGTTCATATTGACGTCTCACACCAAGCTGTGAGATCAATCCCTGAACCACGTTCCTCGTCAGGGAGAGCTAACCGAAATTGAACCGCTTTCGGTGGCGTTCCTTACCATACTTACCAGAGCGTAGGTGCGTCGTTACATAATTGAAATTCAGAATTATAACACATAAGTTAGTCTTTGCCACTTTAAGTAACTATGCTAATACAGTCCTTACTTGGGCAACTACCGATTCCTCACCGTATATCTAAGTTTTTCCCATAATGCAGTCCTTTAGTACTGTGCTATCCCCACTGCAGCTCTGATACCAGGCTGTGGCGGACCGGAATCCGCTCATCCAGGATCGCAGAGGGTGGTGCCGCGCGATGCGACACCCGACAGCACACGTCATAAGAACACAATATAATACATGGGAAAAACAGCTGAAACTGTACAAACAAGTACAAACTTCAGTTACAATTATTGTTCTATTACACAGCGGAAGACTACACTATACAACTCACGCCCGACTATTTAGCAAAAGTCGGTTGCCCAGCCCTAGGGCAACCCACACTAGCTGCACGTCTCAGCTCAGCGCGGCGTGTACGGCTCCCACTCAGCCGTGGTCCCCGACGGAGGGTAACCCTCGCCGGTGGACTCGTACTCCGAGTCCGTGGGTGGCTCCTCACCTGAAAAACACTTAAGCAGCAACCGTGAGCACGAAGGCTCAGCAAGGCTTAACCGACTCACCTAAGCATGAAACTCTACATGAGGTATACCAAGACATAGGTTGGTAGCATTTCAGCAAAACGACACGCCTACAAGTTCATCCTTAGTTCATCTTTTAGCAACAAGTTAACAGTTCATGAAATCTGAAATTTAGTAAGCAGTGTTTGGTGGCACTTATGTAGCAATACAATTATATCAATCAGCATCATTGAATCAACATATTTCATCCATTAGTCTACGTTACGACGCAGTGAACAAGCAGTACTCGTCACCGCGAGGGACGGCGAATCGACTCGATATACACCTGCAGGGAAAACCCAAAGAGCACGTCACGTACGCCCACCCGTGGAGCTGCACAGCACGCTCACTCGATGTCGTACGGGACAACCTTTCACCCAACAGCCCAAACGTCGAACCGGTCGCACCGAAACGAGCAGGAGGTTCCCCACACGGAGCATCTCTCTATGCCCGTTGGCAGATTTCCACCTTGCTGCCCTCAACCTACACCTATAAATCGGTGTGCTATGCCTCGACGCCCGGAGGTTTAGGCTACATCGGTTTATCGGGGCCCATATATCCGATATGCCTTCGGTACGTTCAATACTTGTTCAGCAGGGCCGCACACGGATCGGTCCTCAATCGACACGGGCAGGGCTGCGCACACAAGACTCTCTCTTGCTGCGCCCTAGCCCCTGCCTAGTCTCATTTTCATTACTAAAGTGATCTCACATCACTCAACCGAACCCGTGTGTCCCAAGCCTATCTCGCGAGTAGATTCCAACTACTCGACTTGTACCGAAGTCCTATGACTCATTAAGCATAGCCTGTCTACTCGAGGTCCTTGACACTACCCTCACTCTTTTAGGAACCTTTGGTTATGCAAGTGGGGTTTCATTCACCCTATACCTAATGCACAATCATACTTCACATGACACATGTAAACAAAGTAAAACTTTTAAAAAGGGTTAATGCAAACCGGGGCTTGCCTTGTTGCTGCTGGTCAGGAGTTAGTTCTTCGTCCGGAAGGAGGAAGTCCAGCACTTCCGGAGTCTCTTCTTCAACGGCTACACGTTAATGAAATACTACATGTTAATTTATATGCAAAAGTGAGTCTAGAGTAAGACTTCTACTATTAGTTCTAATAACCAGCCTCTAATACCTGGAACTTTGTTTAAGAATTTAAATATGAACTGGTGTTGGTGGTTTGGCTTGGACTTAATCACATGGTCAAATGCTAAGTGGTTTTCCCCCTTTTTCCATCTTAGTCCCTTAAGTGGGTAAACAGGACAGGGGTGATCTAGAGCTCCAATGGAGCTGAGAATTTTTGTGTGAGTTCCTTGTCACAAGAAAACTCTCTGGACCAAACATTAGCACTTTTCATGGAGTGGTTTGCTCAGAATAATTCTCTTGGCAAATCAGCAAGGAAGAATTAATTCTGAGGTAATACCCCTGTTCATGCTCAACTTAATGAACTACAATTTCTATTATAGCTCATAGAGTTTGCATGAATTTTCCTAGCATTTTTGGAGTCAAGGTTTGCCCAGAATTGAATTTCCAAGTTTTGGAAATTCTCTGAAAATGTTTCTGCATTCAAATGAACACAGCACCTTCAAATTTGAATTGCTCTGACCAATTCAACTCCAAATGGTCTGAAACTATTACAGGGGTTTACTAATGTCTTAAAGAACATTCTGGCAAAATTTGGGAATTTTTGGATTAACCAAACTCCCTCTAAAATTCTTTTGCTGAAAAGCTTTAAAGAATTTTCCAGAATTAATTAATGGGTTTCATACAAATTGGGTTGTATCTCTGGACAGAGCTATGCAAGATGAATCCAACCCAATTTGAATCACTAATTTTGGAGCTTCCTAGCAAAAGTTATGCAGTTCCAAAGTTTGAACCAATTCTGGAATTCAAATTAATTCGGGAAAAGTTCAAACTCTGCCTGTGGGTCCACCCTACACGTGTCAACCGCCGGACTCGCGCCACACGGGGGCCACAGACCCCTTCCCGCGCCACCACATGGAATCACACGCCACAGCTGATCCGGGGTTTTAATCTTCAGCTGCTGACACGTGGGCCCGGTGGGTCTTCTTCCTCCTCTCGCTCCCGCGCCTCCCCCTCGCCGGCGCTGTACTGGAGCTCGCCGGACTCAGCTTCCCGGCCACCTCTCGGCCGGAGACTCGCCGCCTGGGGGTTTTCAGGGTCGGGGAACAAGTCTATGGGGTTGGCTCGGGCTGCCGGTGGCCGGAAGTAGGCTGGCGACGAGCCGCGGCCTTCGGTGATGATCGGCACCGCCGCCCGAGCACATTAGCCCGCCAAAAGCTCGGCGGATCCGCTCTAAAGCATCAGTGGAGGTCAGGAAATCTCGGCGTGGCCTCAACCTGGCTCGGAAACGACGGCAAACCGGTTGTCACCGTGCGCCCGCGTGTTCCCGCCATGGCCGCCGACCGAAAAGCTCGAAATTAGCTGTAACTACGGCGTTTCTAGCTAGGGTTGTGGAGGGAAAAGGTTCCCTATCCTCTCTAGTTCTGGTGTGCGCAAAATGAACAACTTTAACCGAGAATTGAGCGTAAATTTCCACAGTTCTTACCCGCGGTCCGGTTTTCCTCGTCCGAGGGGAAAACTTGAAATTCCGAAGCTACGTCGCACGGATTGCTCTGGAATTTGGAGAGGAGCAGCGCAGGGAGTTGGCGCACCTTGGGGCGCTCTTGCTCAGTCGTGAAACTGGTTGGTGTGAGCTGCCCACGGGAGCACCTTTGCTCGGTTCTCACCGGCGGCCACGAAAACGTGGTTTCTCTCGGTGGGTAGTGGTTCACTTGACCGGAAGTGATGCGGGTAGTGCGTGGGAGGTCTGAGGATATATGTTTGCTGCGCTGCCGGCGTTGGTACACGAGGGACGATCGCTCCTGAGTGAGTCGATCACAGCGGCGGCTCCTCGGCGTTTTGTCGTGCGAGAGGGCGGTGACTGGGGGTCGGCCCGTGGTCGTGGCGAGCTGGGGCACGGCTGGGAGTTACTGCGCCCGCACAAGGAGCTCGCCAGCGCGCGAGGGGCGAGCAGGAGGTGGCGTCCGGCGTTTTCACGGCGTGTCGCGTGGAGCCTCGGCTCTGTTCCGAGTGCAATACTTAGCCCCTAAGGCTGTTGACTATTGTGCCATTTTAACCCTCCCAATGACATGTGGGACCCACTTGTCAGTGCTCCCCCACCCCTCAAAAGATCTCCAAAGCTTAGCCAGAGATGAATCCAAATATTTGGAGTTTGAAACTGACCTACATTTGTATGGTTGAGCTCATTTCCCCCAAATTCAAATAAATATTTGAATTCTTGGCATATTTGGACCCTTTTTGGAAAAATGGGTAGCACATCTTTTTGAAAATTTCTGAACTTTGCCTCCCCACTAATTTGGACCTGAGAAATCCAATTATGCACTTTGATACTTGGTTTAGCTGCTGAAATCCTGAGTTTGAATGCAACAGTTTGGAAACACACTCTCATGTGTGATCACATGTGTATAATTTTTCCCATGTTGTGAGAGTGTAAGTTTCCCCTCTAACCACTTCTTTGATAAAGGTTACTTGCTCCTCCCATCCCTTACCAGCCATCCACAACAAGAGCTGAGGTGTGGTGAAGTGAAGGCGGTCGGGGGCAGGAGGGCCGGCCGGGGCGGCGGCAGCAAAGGCGCGCGTGGAGGCCGGGGTGGCCGGCGGCAAAGGCGCGCGGGTAGGCCGGGGTGGGCGGCGGCGCGCAGGGAGGCCGGAGTGGGCGGCGGCTGCAGCGGAACCAGTCGGGGACGGCGCGGGCGTGAATGCCCGCGCCGATCCCGACCCGGGTGGGTTTAATAAGCTAAACTAAACTAATTTAAATTAATTAAACTAAACTAATTAAAGCATAATTAAAACTAAACTAAACTAATTATAAAATCAACTAAACTAATTAAAATAACCTAATTACAACTAGTAAACTAAACTAAACTAAAATAAGCCAATTAACTAAAACTAATTAAAAAAATCGGGTCGGGGCGGGGCGGCGCCGGGTCACGGCGGGCGGTCGGGTCCGACCGAGTCGGGGCGGTGCGGCGCCGGGTCACCGCGGGCGGTCGGGGCCGACCGAGTCGGGGCGGTGCGGCGCCGGGTCGGGGCGGAGCCGGCGGCGGGTGGCCGGCCGGGGCGCGCAGGGGCGCGGGGGCTTGGGGCGCGCTGGGACGGGCCGGGGGGCGCACGGGCCGGGGCGCGCAGGGTCGGGGGCGCGCGTGCCGGGGAGGACGGGGCGGCGGCGACGAGCGAGGGCGGTGGTGGCGGCGCGAGAGGGCGGCGGCGGCGCGTGAGGGCGGTGGCACGAGAGGCGGCGGTGAAACTATCTGGGTTGGCGCAGGCGTGAATGCCCGTGCCGACCTCGGCCCGGGCGGGTATATACCCCTTATTTACGACGGTCAGGGATCTGGCCATTGTAAATAAGTGTTATTTACGGCGGGAACTGGCCCTGTCGTGAATAAGGAACTTATTCACGATGGTCAAGGCCTACCGTCGTAAATAATGTGCTTATTTACGACGTTCTAGGTCAATCGTCGTGAATAACGTGCTTATTTACGACGGCCGTTGGATACCGTCATGAACATTTTAATTAACAACGGTACCGTCATTAATAACTTTGGCCGTCATGAATTTTTCTTTTTCCTGTAGTGCGCACGGAGACTGAACTGGTGGAGGTGTAGGCGGAGCTCAAGAGGGTCTGCGCTGCTACGAAGGCAACGGCTCAGGAGACTAAGGACATGGTCAGAGGGTGTCGTTGTCTTTCGAGGAGCTCGCGCGCCTTCGCGAGGACGCCAAGGCCTCGCAATAGGGCATGGCTCGGGCCATGGAGAAGTTTTCAGCCTATCACCGGGAGAGCCAGGGAACCTTGGTCGTCGTGGATAAGACGAGGGGTCGAATCGCGGGTTTGTCCCTTCCTTCCCCTCACTTTCGTAACTTGTGGACATGATGGCTCGCCTTTAGTGAAACACAAATAAGCTTATGATATTTTTGCGGTGTTTGGACCTCTGGTGGATGGGTAGCCCCCGAGAACCGTGCGAGGGTTGGTCCGCTCCTTCCGTCGCGTGGTGCTTCTTCGCGTGTACGCTTCTATTTCGTTGGCAGTCTACCGGTCGACCCCTTTGTCGCCTAATGGGGGGGGCGAGGTTATTTAAGGGGCCTGGACGGCTCTGGGTGTGGCATTTTGCCGGTAGCTCCTTTGATATAGAGTCGAGAGAGCTCCTTAGTCAGGTCGTGTTGGTGGCCCGGGCCGTGGGTCCTTTTTATCCGTTGTGCCTCGTTCGTACTATGGCCTTCATCGTGGGTTGTCGTTGTCCGTTGACCATGTGTCGCACGGCTCGGCCTAGGAACGATATGGCTCAGGTGTTTTTTCGTTGTCCTCATCCGGACCATGGCTTTGCTCAGGGTTGTTGTTGTCCCTTCGCTCAGGGTTGTCGTTGTCCCCTTAGTAGGTCGCGCGGCTCGGCTTTGAGAGGGGAAGGGGCCTGAGCTCTTCGTCCGTCGTACCAAATTCGAATCATGGCTTCGCTCGGAGTTGTCGTTGTCCCCTTAGCTATAGGTCGCACGGCTCGGTTTCGGAAGGGAGAGGATCCCGAACTATTTGTCCGTTGTTCCTCGTTCAGACCATGGCTTCGCTCAGGGTTATAGTTGTCCCTTCGCTCGGGGTTGTCGTTGTCCCCCTAGTCATTGGTCGCGCTGCTCGGTTTTGGGATGGAAAAGGGATCATCGTTTTGATGCAAGCCCCGAGGTTTTACGGGAAGGCCACGTGGCGCCGTAGGTCGAGTCCGACCTCGTTGTGAGAGAATAGGGCGTCGGATCGCTAAGATCTCAAAACACGAAAGATGGATAAGCCTCGAAGTTCATATATAAACTCCGCCCAACTACAGGGGTTTTCCAAGTATAATTTTAGGTGCGCCTAGCCTACGCTTCTGAGGTAAATTCTAGTTGCTAGGCGGTATGGATGTCATCCGTGCTGCCTTCCCCAAGCCCTCGGGGTGGTCGTCGACCATCCTCGTGTCCTTCGGGGGACTGGTCGGGAGGAGTTCTTTCCATTGCTCGACAAGCTGAGCTGAGTGTCACTGTTTCGGCCGCTGTTGCGGCCTGTTCGCAACCATGTTGCTCGCACGGCAAGGCTTGCACCAACTTTGCCTCTGCCGTGATGATACCCCTGGGGCTTGGCATCTTCAGCTTGAGGTACGTATAGTTCGGGATGTACATAAACTTCGCGTAGGCTGGCCTTCCCAAGATGGCGTGATAGGCGCCCTCGAAATCGGGACCTCGAAGGTGAGGGTCTCCATGTAGAAGTTGGACTCATCCCCAAAAGTGACGGAGAGGTCGATCTTCCCCAACGGCACAGCCTGGTTGCCGGGGATGACCCCGTGGAAGGGTGCTCGGGTCAGACGGAGGCTCGTGCGTGCGATCCCCATGGCGTTGAGGGTTCCAACATAGAGTATGTTGAGGCCGCTACCTCCGTACATCAGTACCCTGGTTAGGTGCTTTGTGCCTATGACCGTATCCACAACCAGAGGGAAGCGCCCAGGTTGTGGAATGAGGTCGGGGTGGTCCGATTGGTTGAACATAACCACAGTTTTGGACCACCGCAGCAAGGTCGGAATGGCGAGAGAAATGATACCGACTTCATGAGCTGTCACCTTCTTTTAGCGGTGGCTCTCGTAGGCTTGACTCCCCGCGAATATCATGAGGCAACCCTCTGTCGTGGGGAAGATTGGTTCATCGGGTTCGAAGCTTGCCTCGGTGGGCCCCTTGCCCTTGTCTTCCGCCGCATCCGCCTCCGTGCTGACAAAAAACTTTATCAAGGCGTAGTGTTTGAAGAGGTGGCTTACCTGGTAGGTGTGATTGGTGCATGGCTTCTGGAGAAACCTCTCAAAGTATTTGGTCGGCCTCGTGGCCGGTCTCTTGCGTTCGCGGTGCTCTACGGCCACGACGAGGTCTGAACCACTACTGGCCGGGAACGAACGCATGCCGTCGTTCATTCGCTTCCTCTTGTAGCCCTTATGGGGAGGCTCCCTAACCCCCACGTTGAGGTTCTTCGGCTTTCGCTTGTCGAAGATGGCCCCAACCGCCACCTCGCCGGAGGCATGGTTCGTGGTGTTGGCCGTTTCGGTGATGTAGCACTTGTAGGCAGGGTTCTAGCCGCCTTCGGAGTTGTCGCTGGAGCTAGGAGAAAACTCCAGAATGTGATGGAGGGACGTCGGGGCGTGCCCGATTATCCCCACGAACACTAACATTGGAGCGTCGTACGCGGCATCCGAGTTGGTGGAGAGTCGGAGGGTGCCAAAGCTGTCGGTGAATAAGTCTAGGCTCCCGAAACGGAGGGCCTGGTGGGTGATGGCAAAGTCGGGCGCTCCCTCGCCACCTACGGTGGCATTGAACTCGAAGTCTTCGAAGGACATCGTCGCGCCGGGTGCGAGAGTCGATCGTGAGGAAGCCATCGAGGTGGTGGGAACGGAATGTGCGGTAGTCCCAATACCTGACGCGCCAACTGTCGGTGTTTTGGATTTCCGACTAGTAATTGAATGTACCGCGTGTTCTACCTCGAGGTGGCCTAGCTAAGAACACATAAATATTCATCCTGGTTCGGGCAGAAATGTCCTACGTCCAGCAGGGGTGTCTCGCTTGCTCTTACTCCAAAATGGGGGTTGTTCTTACAAGTGTGACAGTCTGCCTCTTCGTGTTGACAAGTCCATCTATTTATACTCTCTCTCTCCCTCTGTCCGTATCGTGGCGTGGAGATACGTTATGGGCGCCGAAATGGCATGTCCTGTCGCACGTATCGAGAGGGCACTCGATTTGAGTCGCCGTAGTCGTAGCCTGCCGCCGCACCTGCTCCCGTCCCATCGTCGGGGGGGGGGGGGGGGTAGTCCATACCGAGGCGTACACGCGCCCCGCGTTCCACTCCTCTTCGGTCTCGTCTGATGTGACGGGCATTTAGTACTGAAGCCAAGCGGGTACTCGGTTACCCTCCCACTCGGTGTAGGTTGCGCCTGCTGCGCATTGAAGGTCACCTGCTTTACTCCTACCTGAGGTCGGGCTCAGGCCCTTCCTTCGGGGCTTGGACTCCCTTTCAAAACCACCTCGAGGGTGGGTCTTGCATCCTACCTAGGGGTTGGCCCCTGGCTCCTTGTCTCATCTCCTCCCGAGCTCGGGCTCGGGTTTCATTATCCTTCGTGGGTTGCTCTCGCGCTTTGTCCGGGTGTATGAATACAGAACCCCGTCAGAGAGGGAGGGAAACAAGAGAGGTTCCATTTAGATAAAACAAGGTTTACACAATGACAATACTTGGAACTCTACCACACCAACATTGGGGAAAAGATTCATTTCATAATACAACCAACCAATGAAACAACAAAATAAAAATATGTATTGAAGAGATTGTTTCATTTATGATTTAAAACAACAAAATAAACATCCCATTGGAATTGGCCTCATGGTATCATGGATCTGTAATATGGTCCATCCCGGTGCTAGGATGGCCCTTCGACATTGCTTCCACTGATAAAAATTAAAGTAGGAATCAAGGAACATGTTGAAAAGGGAGTAAAAAAATTGCTTCACGGCGGCTTTACAATGAAGAATAATTGATAAACTGTAATTATTTCTTGGGGTGTGTAAATAATATGCAACCATTTTTTGTAATTTATGAGGAATATTTGTTGCAAAATTTGCACTTAAAACTTGAAAGTAGGACTTTTAAGTTCTTAGTGAGGCTGATGATTTAAATATAGGTTAAAATGTGGAAATGACTCAGCCTTTTGGCCCCATCCTTTTGTGCGGCACATGGAGGAGAATCTTACACAAAGCAAGCAAGTGAATTATCCAGTTGATCCATAAGAACCAAATTATGAAGCATCCTTATCATGAGTTTATGCCCTAAATGGTGCCAGGTTGGACACCTGAGTGCTACTCAGCATCTCTCTATTGGCCACAATTTTCAAATTTCCCCAATTGGTGATTTGGGGCAATCATTTTCCTTTCATGATTGGGCCCTGCGTGCTCAGAGGAAAACATGAGCCAACATGATTGTGCTCGGTAGAACTGTGACGAGGAAAATGCCAAGAAGGTAGCTACTGATTAGTACTGCAATAGTAAGAATACAGAATAGTCTGCTGCTGCTGTGCTGAAGTACGGTGGTCGCGAGATTCATCTACTCACAAGTAGTTTGTTTAATTTTTCTTACCTGAACCGATGATTGCATTCTTCTGTCCGACTTATTCGCTAATCCCCAGGAGAGAATTCGACTGTGAAATGACAAGGCACCTTATACAAGAGTAGAGCTTGAAAGCTGTATCTGACTGAAACTTGTTATCTGAAAGGTAACCTTTCACAAACTAGTGTCATCTTCAAGGCCACTACCCGATTTGCTTTCGATTTTTTTTGTTGCTAGAGAAAAATGATCAGATCCAATGATAAAAGGAACCAAAGAATGCAAGAAATGCACCACAGAAGAACAATGGCACCATGATACATATATATAAAAAGTTGCAGAAATAAAAGATCTAATTCATTCATGATATGAAGGAATGCTACATTGCAACGGTTGCCTCTTCTTTTACAAAGCAAATGCGTGCCCTCTCAATCTCGCTACAACCAGAATTTGAAGCAACTTGTTCTAGGCCTAAGAAGGCGTCCCTTGACAGCCTCGTGAATTCAGCCCCTCTACTGAATGGATCAGCTAAAGGCCAGTTAACCAATGCAATGGCACCAACCAAGAGCATGCGGTGCAGCAACATCAGAAGGTCCTAGAACCTGCCATTGTCATGGATCACCGGCCGGCGCAGCAGCAGAAGCTTACGCTGCCGCGCCATTGCTCGGTCACCGGCTTTCTTAATTAATTCCTACGGGCAAGGGCAAAGCAGGCTTCTTCTTCTCCTCCTCCGTTGTCCTCATCTCAGGACGCGGCGGAGGAGGTGGAGATGTCGCTGGCGCGCCGGCGCAGCATCTGGCGCATGCCGTCGGCGACGCGGAAGGCCGGGTTGTCGCCGAACTTGCCGCAGAAGGACATGTGGTCCCTGACGGCCTCCTCCAGGCCCTCGCTGCCGCCCTTCTTCTTCTTCCTCCGGGCCTTGGCCACCTCGTCCCTGACCGCCTCGGAGCACAGCCCGCAGAGCCACCGCCCGCCGAACTCGGCCTTCACGCCGGCGATGTACTCCTCGGTGCAGTCCTCCCGGAGCCCGCAGCACTCGCACTTGGCCGACTCGATCTCCATGCCTGCCCGATGGGATTGCAATGGTCTCTCTCAGTCACGGCGACCTGGGACTGGCTGCTTTAGAGCGGCTGGCCTTTCAGTATCTGATCGGAGCAGCACTATGATTAGTGAGTTCTGAGTTGTATAAAATTATCAAAATGTGTCGTTGATTATGGCCTGGAATAAGGGCTCATGGAGCGTTGGTTGACCCTCTAACCAGAGGTCTAGACCCTTGTTAAGTCGCACACCCCGCACCTAACCTTGTCCTGGTCCAGCTTGGTCGCCAGCTCCAACTGCACCCACTGATTATGATTATTGACTCGTAGTAGCGTTTTTCATACTGTGTGCTGTGGGGAAAAGCTGTTACGTACTGAATTGCCACGGATCCGTCTATGTGCATGCTGCGTTGCAACCATTTCGTGTGAAAACTCTAGAAAATCATTGCGTCGAAGACTGTCACATCCCAAGAATGTGAATCATCTTTCAATAATAAACACATTTTTTTAATATTCAAGGATTTTATTAATTTTCGGATTAAACTGAATTTATTTTGTTTTAATGAACATGCTTTTCAATTTTTTATTTTAGTGTAAAAGGCATTTGTATAAAATAATTATATATCCTTGTTTAAATAAATTTTGATTTGGGTTGTAAAGTGTTAGTATTTTATTCTGACTCCAAACTTACAAAATGCAATTATGTTTACTAAAAACAAATTTTTTTCATAAAATTAAAAGATATAATTTAGTTTCAAATATCTTTAAAACACTGTAGTTTAATTTATAAAAGTAACTATTTAAAAATGGGGTATTTTGTTGTCTTAAAATATTTTACCAGATTTTTTGTTAAAATCCAATGTTTCTATTATTTCAAATAAAAATTAACGTGCTTTTATTATTCTATTTTTTAGAAAATAAAAAAAGGAAAACCTCCTCTCATATCCCGTGGTCCCGTATCCATTTTCGCTTCCCATTTTCTCTGTTCCCCTTAGCCTAGCCGCGACCCACACTAGCTAACCACCAGGGTTGACGCCGAAGATGCCCCACCCTAGTTCCTGCCTCCCCTGCCCCCTAGCACATTGAACTGAAACAGTCCTGATTCGTTCCCCCACTAGTCCCATGAGTAATGGAGGAGTGTCATCACCGGAGTTTCCATCTTGGTTGAGCCGTGTCGAGCACCCCTTGACCCCGTACCCTGACACCGCCATTCCCTCACTCCACCGCCTCGCGCATGCCTACACTTCTCAGCACCATTGTCGCTCCAGCCAAGCCAATGAGGCAATGAGGAGCTTGACATACGACGCGAGGACGCTGCCCCAGCCCCCAACGATGAGCCGCCGAGGACCTAGAAGCCAAGATGCGCATGCATTGCCCCACATGTCAGCTAATTGATCCTAACAATGACAAATGAACCCAGACACATTAGTGTCTTGTTTCATTCCGCTTTGTCGCATGCACGTACCTAAACGCGATGAGATCCATATTCATCTTACGTATCGCATGCACTCAAAGGTAAGAAATGAGAATTAAATGCTCAATCAATGCATTAATGCCTTCTTAATTTCCTCTCCATACCTTCCTTAACGAGCCCCATCTCTCCCCTCTCCCCTATGGTTCTGTTTGCACCACTTCTGACAGAATTTTTCACAAAAACAGGCTAAATTGTTTCAAACAATAAACTTTTATACTATCTTATTAGTTCAACTGTTTCTCAGAATAAACTAAAAACAGTTTTTCACTAGTTTTTTTTCAAATAAACTACTTCTTCAACAAACACAAAATCTCTCAAGCACAGACTATAAACTCCAGGGCCTTTTCATGTTTTCTCCACCCCCTCAAGCCCTCACCAAGAATCCAGGCCGCCGCCATGACCCTATGCTCTCGCGTACAGCCACACTTGTAGATTGACAATGGTGTTTTCGTTGATCTAGCCAACTAAATAATCCCAAATTTCATGAGAATGTGTGCCTCTACAACATACATAAAGATCGTGACCATAAGAGCTCTAATGCTTTCAAGGTATGTAGATTTGTGCTTATCTCTCCATATTTTGGATGTTTCCAACTCGTGCAATGGCTATGTTATCGTTGTTCTAGCCACTCATGTGGCTTTCTTGATGCAAATCCCATAATATGGTGTGTTCCACGAACTCTCCTTCATTGCCATGGGAGGGTGTGCACAGATTCATTGTGATGCATGCAACAAACATGATTATTTCATCAATTACTTCTGCACAACCTCATCATGATCCAACCAATCGATCTTCTTTTAAGGTGAACCTTTGTCAGAATCATCATGCTCGTATCATGTTCCACAACATTTCGCTTATTACCATATAAGCACTTTCCTGAACCTTTCATCCAATCTCTAGGAACGTGCATGTTTTCCTCATGGTGTCTCTTTGTGATAGCGCTGCCTATCTAGACATCATGGTCTATGGTGGACGGGTCACCATGACCATGGTCCACCAGGCCATGGACTCAGTCCACAACATTTTTCAATTTATTTTAATTCCAGTTAATGTGAGTTTTATATGTTTAGAGCCTGGCTTTCTTATAGTGTTTGTTTAAACATGTATATATATTATAGATAAGCCCTTGCCCTTTCTAAAATTGTATATTTTGGTCCCTTTTTTGCATAATCACTCCTAGGTTATATTTAATTATGTTTTAGGAAATGATCTTTTCTATAGGTATAATTAGTCCTTACGATCTTCTGTTTTTAGAGTTTAGCCCTACACCTCTTTGTAATTATAGTTAGTCCCGTAAACCTTCTATTTTTCATGCTTTAGCCCCTGTGCTTTTTAATAATCAGGTCACAATACATGGGGCTTAGTATATTTACACTTTAGCCCCTAGACCCTCTAATAATTATATTTATTTGCTCCTAACATTATTAATATTACACTAAAATCCTTGTTATTTTTATTCATCTATAGTTTATTCCCTAAATCCCTTAAACATACATACCTTTCTAACTATATGTATAGCTTGCATAATTATATTTTTTTGTAAACTGTCAAATCATATTCATTTTTATAGCTTACATTTGTATGTGTGATGTATTCTTCTTGAGTTTTCTTGTTTCTCTTCTGTCGGTAGTTTATACGAGTACATGTCATGGTTCACAACCAACAAGAGGATCTTGAATACCAAGAGTTCCAAGACAACTGAGTAACTATATATGAAAAGTCTAGTATACTTGTTATTTTACCCCTATTTTAGGAATTTAGTTTAGATTACTTGCATAGTGTCTTAATATTGACTCCTATGCTAGAAGTTGACTAGTTTTAGATATATTCCTTGAAGCCCTATTGGTCATATGTGTATATGTTTGGTACTATTACTCTTAGTTATGTTACAGTATTTGGGATGGGAATTTGGGATTAATTAATTTGACTTGATACTACATTTAATCACATTGGGAATGGTGATGTTCTAGTAGCATGGAGAAATAGAAATCTAGACTGGTTGGTTTGTTTGGTATGGAGCATGCATGCATGAGATGTTGATTTCTACCTTATTTTGTGTGTATCATTTGGATGGTTGTGTGGCATGAGAGGGGCTTCTACAATTGTAGAATGGACTCAAAAGATGTTAAAGGTGGAACCTTAGCAGGTGCACATAGGTTTGGTGGTGCAATGTAAACAACTCATAGGCCATAGCAATCCTTTGACCACACACCTAAGGAAGTGGGCAATGTAACTAGCTAGCAGAGTATTTAGAGAGGATCTAGTCCACTTGGCAAAAGGGGATGGAATCATGACTTCTGGGTAAAGTGACTCAAATCTACACGGTCAAGAGCAAGCTTGGATTTATTCATGATTAGCATGGGTTTGGTTTCGTTGGTCCTATCTCGGTAGCCAGGTGGTTGCAACCTGGTGAGTCAGTATCTAGGTGGTTGGAACATGATGAGACAATATCTGGGTGGTTAAGATCTATTTGGCTTGGTTCTTAGTGGTGGGAACCTGATGAACTGTGGTTGTTGTAACGCCCCATTTTTTGTAAGCAAATAAATCATAGTTATAGAATTAACCACCAGACATAATACGCACACTCTTGGCCGATTTCAGATATGTCTTTCATCGAAACTTGTGCAGCCACCTCTCACATACCTTTCCCTCCTCTATCCTTATCCATACCACGAGAAGCCTCCGTAATCACCCCTCACATACCCCTCCCTCCTCTATCCTTATCCATATCACGAGAAGCTTCCGGAATCACCCCTCACATACCCCTCCCTCCTCTATCCTTATCCATTCCACGAGAAGCTTCCGGAATCACCCCTCACATACCTATTCCTCCTCCATCCTTATCCATTCCACGAGAAGCTTCTAGAACCACCCCTCACATACCTCTTCCTCCCCTATCCTTATCCATTCTACAAGAAGTTTCTAGAACCATCCCTCACATACCTCTTCCTCCTCCATCCTTATCCATTTCACGAGAAGCTTCTGGAACCACCCTTCACATACCTCTTCCTCCCCTATCCTTATCCATTCTGCGAGAAGTTTTTAGAACCATCCCTCACATATCTCTTCTTCCTCCATCCTTATCCATTCCACGAGAAGCTCCTGAAACATGCATTAATCACACCTCACCTACCTCTTCTTCCTCCATCCCTATCCCTTCCCCTTCATCTTTAAAAGGGGCTCGGGAGCTCACCTCCCCGCTGCCCCATTGAGCAGCAACGTTCGCGTCTTTCCTCAACATCAATCTCCGACGAGGAAACCTCCCCGCCGAGCCCCACCAAGCCACGGCCAAGGTGAGCACCCCAACCTCCACTCTTCTTCCCGAGTCTGCCCTTACGTGAAGTTGTCCTACTTCCTATATCCCCTACCAAAATCGGCAGCTTAATCGAGTGAGCCATAGCGTTGTCATTCGATTTCTTACTCTCTGGCCAACCTCTCCCCGTTTACTCTGGCTGATTTGAGCCCAACCCCAAGCAACCACTTGATCAGCCTTAGACCAAATCTCACCCACACACAAAAACCACTTAATCCAATTCTTATTCTAAAAATCATCTAATATCATATAGTTAATGCAAGCAAGTTTGAATGATGTATATTTGCTTTGTTTGTATGTTTGCTCGTGCACGGTGTAGAACGAGTGCCGGAAGAGAACCCAGAGGAGCCAAGTGACCAAGAGCACGACGCTGCAGACGGAAGCAAAGACAAGTTCCATCGACCCCTTTTTGATCATATTGCTCCTATGTGAGGTTCACCCATTGTGGCCAGTAGATTAGGCCTTTGCATTGTTGAGCATGAGTTATTCGAGGGATAGAGGGTAACCATACTAGTTTCCCTTTTTGTGGCATATTGATATCATTTTAGTATGCATGACGATGTTGCCTTGTGCATGTTGCATGGTTTGGAAGAGCAGGAGTTGAGACCGGGGCAGAAGGGTTAGTGTTAGTGTAGGCGCTGCTGTGGTGGTAGACTTGCGGCGAGTACTATCAGGATGATAGGTTTGTGGTTAGCGTATGGAGGGTGCTCTGGTGTGCCTTAAGGACCGAGTTGTTTTGACATCTCACCTAACTTTCTTCAGTACGACCACATGACCCTGTATGGGCGGGGCTTAACCTAACCCCGATGGCTAGCCCGATAGTCGTCCACGGTGGAGAGGGATATGCATTTATGACTAAAAACTGAGATGATATTGAGATAATTCATGACACTAGGTTGGGGACAACTGGTCTGGGTGATGTTTCGATTGGGCGTTAGTTATAACGGGCTGTCTTTGATGGTCCGTGCATGTGGGTACAGCGTACAACCTCTGCAGAGTGTAGAATCCGTTTGGACGGCTGTGTCCTCAGTATAGGACATATTATGGTGTGGTCCTAACAACCAGGAAGCCCCCTGCTGGTGAGAATGAGGTGAGGGATGTTTCGGGATGGGTTATCTGGTTGCATTAGTGGTGGTAGGTTGCATCACTCTTTATGTTGTGCATTGCATCTATATTTGTTTCATTCCCCTCCCGAAGGGTGAGGTGGAGCTTGTTGAGTATTTCTTGTACTCAACTGTTGTTGATATCTTCAGAGGATCCTGACTTCAACCCAGAGGACTTCGAGTGGGGTCGCATCCACACCCAAGTTGTTACCGTGGAATCATTTATGAGGAGGAGCTAGTCGTCCATGTGTTTATGTCGTTAGTTATCATTACGTTAGTTCTTATGATTGTTGTACTAAAGTGTATGTCATTGTAACAAATCTCTATATGGTCGTGGTTCCACTTGTATTGTAATATTATGTACCAAACTTTGTTTATATCATACTATTACATGTTTAGTTCCGATCTTATAGGTCGGGATGCTTCAAGTGGTATCAGACCCATACTTGGCTGTAGGATGCGGACCCTAGTACTTAGGTGACCGTAGGAGACCGTAAAATAGTTGGCCTGTAGCAAACCTGGACCGTAGAGCCTTGGTGATAGGTTTTGCTCTCATGTAATCCTTGTGCCCTATTTTAAGCCAGATGGTCGACGATCGTATCACCACCTTCTGCATCAACAAAGATGGCTTCCCCAAGGTGCTCTATGTCGCCACGGCGTGAATCGGTATTCCAGACCGCCCGAAACACGTGGATCATGAGTTCGTAGAGCATGGCATCAAAAGTTGTGAGGTCACTATGCACATCAGCGCCAGTGAGAGGTTCCGGGACATGAAGCTATGAAACGTCTCCGCCAGTGGATGCCGCATGAAAGATATGTGCCAATTGGTGTCCCGTAAAGCCCTAAATTACCTCTACCACATGTTTGGCTGGCATTTGGGTTCCACACCCATGAAGTACTTCCCACCACTAGATCGTAGTCGTCCTGCATGGATGGCAAGGATTCACAACTTGGAAGGCCTCGGGTCGACCGAAGATGACCCCACCATTGTGTAAAAGTCCCAAAACTTGTAAATGGATAACTTGAGTTTTGAATAAAGTTGAGTTCAATTCAAGAAATGGGACTTGCAAAAACTTTTCTAAACATGTGAAGGTTGTCATGAGCAAGCACATGAATTAAAGTCCACTTTGGATTCAAATGATCATTTCAATGCAAAGGTGGTCATTTTTAAATGAAGGATGCAAACTGTGGTTGTAAACCTTCCCTTTGCAGCCGCCAAATTAAAAGTATGAATCCATATTTGAATTCTTCAGGTCCAAATTATGAGGAAGATAAATTTTGAGAAAAATGTGGAGGAACTTTGATATGTATATCAAAGAGACTTGTGAATTTCATTGAAATTTGAATTCAAAGTTGAAACTGAAGTACATCTTGTCAAATTTCCAAATTGGATTTCAAATTGTAGCTTCTCATAACTGAAGTTTGCAATGTGCCAAAATTGGAGATATTGTGAGAGAGGAAAGCAGTAGGACCCACTTGTCATTGAGAGGGGAAGACTTACAACCGAAGGAAATTCTTCTTTCCTCAGTTCCCACTCGAACCAGCCGGCAGCTGAACAGAGCGCGCCACCGAGGCACGCTGCCGCCACCTCCCGAGCGAAACTCAGCCCGTTTCTTTGCCCCTATCGACTCCAACCGAGAGCACATCGCCTCACCAACGCCTTACAGCAGCTGCTAGCTCGTTACCGCATGCCCTCCACGAAGCACTCGGCCGCACGCGAAGAAACTGCCGGTCCACCTCCGGCCGGCTGTTCCACCTCGCTGCACGCCGAGCTAAGCTCCCCAACAGGGTCGCCGTACCTCCCTCAGCGTGCCCGAAGCAAGAACCAGGCGCTAGCTCCACGGGAACACCGGCGTCAAGCTCATCTTCCTCCACAGCGCCGAGGAAAGCCGCCATGACAAGAACTCATCGCCCGGCAGCCACAGTCCCTCTCCGGGCGAGTTCTAAGCGCCTAAAGGTCTGTCTAGAAACCTTCTAGTATCCCCCAACTCCGGCAGCATGCCATGGCATGTCTTGCCGGAATTTCTCTGTTTTCCCATCGGCATGCGATGGACACCGAAGCTTCTTCGATCAAAAATTCACGCCGCATGGTCAACCAAACCACACACAACGTAGAATACACCTTCTATACCTCTGTGCGAGTTCATAGGATCAAAAACCACCGAGAATCGTCGAGCAGAGCCGCTATTCATTAAGTTTTTCGAATTTCGCCGGATTTTGACCTGGCCCGATGGTGAGGTCGTACTTCCTGCGAGTTTCAGTGAGATGGGCGGTTGGATCCGTGTTCTCCTCGGTGCAGTGGTGCTGTACGAGCAAACGGCGAAGTGTTTGGTGCATCACAGCGCCCTAGCTACGTCGCCGGACTTGCCGCAGCCACGGTCACCGTCGCGTGTAGGTTTTCGGCCATCTTCGGTCCGAGGGAAGGCCGGCAACGTGTTTCCCACACGAAACTACGTAGAGGCGGTGAAAATCAGCGGGTTCGGAGCACCAGAACCTTCTTCTAGCGACCTCTCTGGCGAGCTCGGCGGCGGGCCGGCGCGGGAGGCGGGAGGTAGGAGATGAATGGGCTGGCCCACGTGTCAGCGTCTATTTCGGGGAACCGGGATTCTCTGTTGCACCGGATCAACTTGTGACTGTGCGGGGAAAACCCTGTAGCCTCATGTGTCTACGCATGAGAAGGTGCCACGTCACCGCAGGACCCGCTGTCAGGGATTTAAACTTTTCCCGGTTTAATTCAAATGCCAGATTTGATTCAAACTTTGGAAGAGCATAACATTTGCTAGGAAGCTCCAAATTTAGTGATTCAAATTGGCTTGGGTTCAGATTAAAAATCTCTATCCAAATATGCAACCCAATTGGTATGAAAGTCATTATTTAATTATGGAAAATTATTTAAGGCTTTTCAGAAAAAGAATTTTAGAGGGAGTTTCGTTCATCTAAAAATCCTCAAATTTTGCCAGAATATTCTTTAGGAGGTTAGTGAACTCCTGTAAAAATTCCATCTCTTTTGGAGTTTATTTGGTTAGGATAATTCTGATTTCAAATTGCTTTGTTCAAATGAATACAGAAACAATTTCAGAAAAGTTCCAACACTTGGAAATTCAGTTCTGGGCAATTCTTAGCTCCAAAAATCCTAGGAAAATTCATGAATGCTCCCTGAACTATGTTTGAAATTTTGGTTCACTTGAATTTGCATGAGAGTGCACATTTCTTCAGAATTAATTCCTTTTTGCCTAAATTCTTAGGGAATTGTTCTGAGTGAACTACTCATTGAAAAATTCTGAATTTTGGTCCAGATGACTTTCTTGTAACAAGGAACTGACATGAAAATTTTCAGCTCCATTGGAGCTTTGAATCATCAATGTCCTGTTTAACCTCTTAGATGAGTAACACAGAAGTGATGAAATGCATTTATCACTTGATCATGTTGCTTAACCCAAACCACTAGCACCAGTGTCATTTTAAATTCTTAAATAGAGTTCCAGTTTTAAACTTGTCATTAGAACTTGTTAGCAAAAGCTTTATAATTAAATACATATACATATTCATAACGTGTAGCATCTACGAGAAGAATTGTGAAGCAATCGAAGTGGAGATCAAAGAGGGAGGAAAGCGAGTGATCAAGTCTCAAGTGGTCTTCACTAACTGAACATTTTATACTTAGTCGCCTGCAAAACAAAGGCAAGCTCCGGTTTACATCTAGTTGTTTTATAAAGTTTTACTTTGTTCACTATTATGGTTTAGAGTTTGTATGTGCATTAAGTTAGGACCGATTTATACTCCAACTGCATGATCTAATAAACCCTCGAGTCCAGGGTAGAAGACGTATCCCCGCTGTAGAATAATGTTGTGCTAATTAGGCTATGACATCCGGTAGAAGTCGAGTAGATGGAATCTACTCGTGAGTTATAGTCGGGATCACATGGGTATGGTTTAAAGTGGCAAACTAAAGTTTATGTTTTCAATGATGAGACCGGGCAGGAGGGTTAGGCAGTGACCAGACGAGGTCTTGGTCGAGTAGCTCTGCCTATATCGGTTAAGGACCGATCCGTGTGCGGCCCTAGGAGCAAGCATTGAGTTGTGTACCGGATGCTTACTGCTATATGGGACCTAGGAAACCGATGTACCAGGTTAACTTGATTGTAGAGGCATACAACATCGTCTCGTTAGACCTATGAGCCCGAGACGGCGCGATCGGTTCTACAGTCGGGTGTCCTGCGAAAGGTTGCCACATACGACGTAATGAAGGACGCCAGAATTGGGTCCTCTGAGGCGGGCGTATGTGTCGAGTTATCCGGACAGTGTTTGACTTGAATCACCGTCCCTCGTGGATATGAGTACCGCTTGCTCGCTGTGCTGTGACGTAATAATCAAGTTGTGTGAGAACAGTTTCCAAGTTTAAATTGCTGCTATGATAATTGGAATTGCATGAAAACCATGTATGAAGTAGTGATAGAGCAAATTAAAGTTAATTTCCATCTTGGGACAAGTAACATTGGAATAAAGCGTTTCTTGTTTGATTGTGGAGTTCCAATGTTGCTGGGCGCAAGGTCACTACTATGATGGCAAAAATCTGAAAGTTAAGGATGAACGTGTAGGTGAGTCTTTATGCAACTTAATTGTTTACTATTTTAAGTTACCTTCATGTAGAGTTGCATGCTTTAGGAGAGACAGTTAAGTCTTGCTGAGCCTTTGTGCTCACTCTTGCTATATGAGTGGTTTTGCAGGTTAACATAGGCGCTTATGAAGAAGGTTGTCCGGTGAGACTCGGAGACTCTGAGTCATGTAACACTTGGGAAACCAGCCGCTGCCATGTCTTCATGTTGCTAGCGAGAGGAGTCCGCGGGGTGGACCTCTTCTCGAGTGCTCATTAGTTATTCAACGTGAGTGGTTTGTAGTCTTCCGCTGTAGCTATTTGATGTAAATTATTTACAAAGAACATTTGTAAGCTTCCGCTTTTGATTTATGTAATACAGTTTCCTTATATATGTGCTATTGGGTGCAGCATTTCATGGCACCACCCAATGCGATTTCCGGGTGAGCGGCAAGGCCCCGTGACACGAGTCGGGTCCCTGCACATTGTCGCCATGTCTGGTTATTTATTAATCCTGGATGACCTGGGCGACCAGTTGAACCAGCGCGTGAAGACCCTCGTTCAGCGTGCTGAGACATTGGAGACCCGCTTGCGAAAGGCTAAGCTAGCACTAGCGCAGGCTGAAGCCCGGGTTGCCAGCGCCGAAAGTCGTGTCGCCTTGACCGAGGAGAACCTTAGGGAGCAGGCCGACTGCCACAGTCAGCTTCTTAGGGGTGTCTACCTCATAGACCGAGCCAAGCGGAAAGACTGTCAGGCAGGTGCAACGCTGGAGCCACTTATCCTAGAAGGAACTCCAACATATCACCTATTCATCCCCCGTAGGAGGATTTATGAACCCATGCCACCTACCCCTCCGACCTCACCTCGCGGGACCAGCGAAGACCCTGAAGATCAGGATGTAGGACCCAGTAGCCAGACAGAGGCCTTGGCTGACCCTTAAGGGAACAGACCCAGGGACGACATGCGCTATGTATCTTGTACTCGCTTGCCAGAATGAATGAATGCTTGGTGTGTTGCTTGCAATGTTTGATGTTTGCGTGAATTGTGTGGTGTGTGTGTGTATGTGTATATATATATATATATATATACACACACACACACACTATACACACACACACACACACACACACACACACACACACACACACACACACACACACACACACACACACACACACACACACACACACACACACACACACACACACACACACACACACACACACACACACACACACACACACACACACACACACACACACACACACACACACACACACACACACACACACACACACACACACACACACACACACACACACACACACACACACACACACACACACACACACACACACACACACACACACACACACACACACACACACACACACACACACACACACACACACACACACACACACACACACACACACACACACACACACACACACACACACACACACACACACACACACACACACACACACACACACACACACACACACACACACACACACACACACACACACACACACACACATGTGTGTGTGTGTGTGTGTTTACATACACATAATAAAAAGTAAAAACAGTAAGCATAACTAATTATGGCACACCATAGTAATAATAAGAAGAAGAAAATCTAAACTCATCGATTGCCTTGTCACAGATGCCTCGCCGCTCGAGCCGAGCCACTAATGGACACAAGGCGGACCCGCTTGCTCTTCACGAGCATGAGATAGCGGAGAGTGCACCTACCCGGCCACATCCCCAAGCACCCACCTATGACCTGACTGCCATTTTGGACCGCCAGACTTGACTCCTCAAGATACTGGCAAACACCCTTGCTTCTCAGAACAACAATGTTCTTAAAACCATCAGCCAACGCCACAGAATAATCACCAGATTGTAGACTTCAATAGGATGAATCCGCCCAAGTTTTTTGGATCTGAGGACCCTATTGAGGCAGATGAATGGCTAATAGAGATTGAGGTGAAACTCGAGGTTGTGCATGCAAATGAACAAGATAAGGTTCTGCTTGCAGTCCAACAACTGAGGGGATCTGCTTTAGCTTGGTGGCACAACTATAGATATATGCATCCACATGCTAGGACTATGATATGGTATGAGTTCGTGAAGTTGTTTAGAGAGCAACACATCCAAGGTAGCATTGTGAAGCTAAAGAGGGAAGAGTTTATGAACCTTAAACAGAAGGGTTTAACCGTGACAGAGTATCTACACAAGTTCACCGGGTTATCCCGCTATGACCCCCACGCTGTGGATACAGAAGAGAAAAAGCAAGAAGCCTTTATGCGTGACTTAAACATCGAGATCAGGAATTTTCTTGAAGCATCTGTTCACCCAGATTTCAATATTCTGGTTAACTAGGCTATCACTATGTGGGGATCCCGTCGTCCCGATCACGCACGGGGACGGGGCACCTCGCCCGGGAATCGCATTGGGTGGTGCCGTGCGATGCGGCACCCAACAGCACACATAGTAAAGCATCATATTACATAAATCAAGCGGAACTTACAAAGTGTAAATTCTACAAATACTTCTCAAAATAAGCTACAACGGAAGACTATTACAACTCACGGCTCATACCTATGCTAAGCAACAGAGAAGGTGTCCAGCCCGTGGACCCTTCTCGCTAGCAACACTATCACAATAGCAGCGGCTAGGGTTGCCATGAGTTCACCGCTCAGAGAGCTCCGAGTCTCATTGGACACCCGATCATATCAGCGTATAGTTATTACCTGCAAAACAACTTATGCAGTATCTGTGAGCACGAAGCTCAGCAAGACTGACCCGTCATCCTAGTCATAAAACTCTACATGATGAAAAATGGAGGGCTGATTATAGAAGTTTGCACAAACGATGAACTTGAGCTAATGGAGAGTCCTTACTTCAAGTTTTAAGCAACTTTTATAGCCCTCGCGCAACGTACATCGAGACTCCACAATCAAACAAGAAAAGCTTCATCTCGATGTCACTTGCCCGAGGTGAAAGTAACTTTAGTGAGCTATCCTAGACTCATACTGACCTTGCACCATCAACATCGAGACTCCACAATCAAACAAGAAACGCTTTGCCTCAACGCCACTAGCCCAAGGTGGAAATTAAATTTAGTGAAGTGTTGATCGTTCCTCATCTCCATTATGAGGATTACCCACGAAGCCTATTAAATGTTTCCCAGTTTATTACTACGTCATGACGCAGAGAACAAGTATGCTCGGTCCATTCCATGAGCGACGGTGATTGCAATCAAAAACACCCGGTTGACACGACACGTATGCCCATACTCGACGTTGCACACAGCAACCGTCACTGACGTCGTACGTGGCAACCTTTCACATGACACCCAAATGTCAAACCGGTCCCATCGACTGGGATTAAGTCTCTCTACGGCAAACCCTCATAGAGCCGACTTCTCTATCCTTTCAGCATCGGCATCAGATGGTGAGGTATGCCTCGACACCCAGGTTAACATGTTACATCGGTTTCCTGGGTCCCATATAGCCATTATGCATCTGGTACACAACTCAAACTTGTCCAACGAGCCGCACACGAGAACGGGCCTTAATCAACTCAGACATAGACTAGGTTCACAGGACCACGTCCTTGATCCTTCCATCCACTGCCCGGTCTCCATTCCCAACTATGAGGATCAATTCCCAACTCTTCCGATTGATCCCCCTTAACCCCGTTTCACGAGTAGGAAACTGCCCACTCGAGTTTTTGCTTCTTTTAATCCACTTTTGTTAATTTGATATCGGCAGTTATAATCAATTGATAATCTACTCTACATTATACTCCAGGGTTTTCTGGGTCATGCATTTGGAGTGTCATACCACCTAGACTTAATGCAATAAACAAAATGCTAGACGTATAAAGTGCATACAAATAAAAACTTGTAATATTTTGATGCAAACCGGGGCTTGCCTTTGTTTTGCAGGGGCTAATATATATAATTCCGTTAGTGAAGATCACTTGGCTTGATCTCTTGCCCCCTTCCTTTGATCTCCACTCCAATGACTTGAAGTCCTTCACGTAGATGCTACACGTAATGCATATGCACAATTGTTTAATTGTAAAGACTTTGCTACAAGTTATAATAACAAGTTTTCAAAAACTGGAACTCTGTTTATGAATTTAAAATGACACTGGTGCTAGTGGTTTGGGTTTGGATCTAAGCACATGATTAAGTGCTAAGTGGTTTTCCCATTCTTCCATTTTGATCACCTTGAGTGGTTAAACAGAACAGGGGTGATACAGAGCTCCAATGGAGCTGAGAATTTTCATGTGAGTTCCTTGTCACAAGAAAGTACTCTGGACCAAAAATTAGCACTTTTCATTGAGTGGTTTGTTCAGAACAATTTTCTAAGCAATTAAGCAAGGAAGAATTAATTCTGAGATAACACCCATGTTCATGCAAAACTTAGTGAAGTACAATTTCTATTATAGTTCATAGGACTTGCATGAATTTTCCTAATATTTTTGGAGCTAAGAATTTCCCAGCAATGAATTTCCATGTTCTGGAAATTCCCTGAAAATGTTTCTGTATTCAATTGGATACAGCACTTTAAATCCTGAATTACCCTGATCAAATCAACTCCAATTGAGCTGAAACTTTTACAGGGGTTCACTAATACCCTAAAGACTATTCTGGCAAAATTTGAGGATTTTTGGATTAGCCAAACTCCCTCAAAAATTCTTTTGCTGAAAAGTTTAAGGAATTTTCCAGAGTTAATTAATGGGTTTCATACAAATTGGGTTGTATATTTGGACAGAGCTATTCAATATAAATCCAACCCAATTTGAATCACTACATTTGGAGTTTCCTAGCAAAAGTTATGAGGTTCTAAAGTTTGGGGGAAATCTGAATTTGAATTCTGTTCTATTTTCCAATTTTCAGAGATATAAGGAATTAACACCACATTTGGCCAAGCAAATTAGGTCTAATGCTTCTGACAATTTTACTGGAGTTCAAGTATTTTGGGAGCAATCTCCTGCCCAAATTTGGGAATTTTCCAATACACAGATCTCCTGGAAAATTTCCTACAAGATTTTTTTATATGAATTAATGAGACAAAACCGGGGATTTTCATAAATATTGGGCTGTACCCCTGGATAGTAATCTCTTAGAGGAATCCAACAAAATTTATCACTATTTTTGGAGCTTTCTACACAGAGTTATGCATTTTCCAATTTTGAACAACTCTCTGTTTGATTTTAAACAGAACAGTCTAACGTGGGGCCCACGGTCAGGTGCTTCTTCAACCTCCTGCCATAGCCCATGGGTGCACACCGGCAGAAAGCGTGGCGCGGATCGTTCTCTCTCATTTCTCCACCAAATGAGTTACGGTTTCGCCCTACATGCTCCTTGGAACATGGCGCAGCTGCCGGGCAAGGTTTCCACACATGAAAACGGCCGAAAACAGGTCGGCACCGGTGGGGCGGCTCGGGAGCTCGGCATCAACGCGTTCTGGCCCGTCCGTAGCTTATCCCGGCGAGCAACCTTGCCCTAAAGCATCACCAGAGCTCGTGGAGCATGGAACGCACCTCAGTTTGTGCAGCAATTGGCGGGAATAGGGCGGTCACCGGAGACCCGACCCGTTTTTGCCGCCGGCGGCGAATTCTCGTCGCCCGGGGTGTGTGATGATCGGTTTTCTTTGGTTCTCGGCATGGGAGGGCGCTAGGGCATCTAGTTGCTGTGGTTTTAGTTGTAGGAGGGATGATCCAGCGGTTCGAGCTAATTTGGAGAATTGGACAGCGCCGGTTCTTCACGTGTTCCGGCGGTAATATGTGAAATCCGGCAAACCGGCGGCAGGGAAGAGCAGGGGGACGACGGGATGACGATCAATACCTCATGGCGCACCTCTGTGGCCTCTTGAGCATGCCGGAGAGGCGCTGGACTGGCCGGGAGACGAGGAGCAGTGGAGGTGGCAGCCTCTGCCGAACTTTTGCGCGAGGAGGCAACGAACAGAATTGGCCTCGGGGTTGTGGGCAACAGAACGCGGCTGAGGTGATAAGGAGAGGGAAGCAGCTCGCCAGGCGCCAACCAGTGAAGCAGGTGGTGGCTCGGGGCTGCTCGGTGTCGACCGGTGTTGCACCTCGGTGTCGATGATCCGGGGAGGCAAAACAGAGACCCAATCCCTCTGTAGAGATATTTTGGTACATATGACAAGTGGGTCCCATCTCCCCCTTATCCCCCCAAATTTCCTCACAAATATCTCCTTAACTTTGGCAAATTCTGGAACTCAAATTGGGAATTCAAACCTGAGTTATGTTTGGGTGATTTGGACAAAGTTCATCCAAATTCAAATGTATATTTGAATTCGTTGCAAATTTAAGTCCAATTGGAAAATGGATGGCAAATATCTTCAAAAATTCATGAGACTTTGCCTACCCCCTAATTTGAACCTAAAGAATTCAAATATGAACTCTGATCTTTAATTTGGCTGCTGCAAATGAGACTTCTAATACAACAGTTTTGAAAACCATTGTGTTACTCTCATTTGAATTTTTTAGTGGAACAATTTGTTATCAAAATCTGACTTTGGCTTCCTCACACTTATGGGAAACTTCCCACCTTAGTTTTAGATCCCTCTTGGGTTACAAGACTTCAAATAATTATTTGAACTTGTGTGAAGAAGGCCCTCATGTGTATTATCACATGTGGAAAAAAAGTTTTAACAAGTCCCATTTTTCATACATGTGAAATCAACTTTGTACAAACAAGGGTTTCTTTGTATGCATATTTTGGGACCTTTACAATCCTCCCCCCTTAAAAGAATCTCGTCCCGAGATTACATCGTAAAAATGATAGGAAGGATGGTGGAAGTTTATAGGATATGCGACGTCAAGAGTTGGGATAATTGGTGCGAATAAATCCTTCGCTCTCCCATGTCGCTTCAACCTTGGAGTAATCACCCCATAAAACTTTATAGAACCACAACGTATGGTCGCGTGTGGTTCGGTCCGTTATGTCGACGATCTGAACCAGTTCCCTCCTGAGGTGTGAGATCTGGTTTTAATTGCCCGGTATTTACCAGCTGAATGGTGGTTAAACACTTGAGGCACTTCCTCAGCCGAGAAATGTGGAAGATGTCGTACACATCGATGAATATCGCTGGTAATTCCAGCCCGTGTGCAACTGACTCACATCTTTCCGAAAACCTGGAATGGACCGATGAATTGGGGGTGAATAGAAACTTTGACAAGTGATCCTCGTCAAAAATCTTTCTCCCTCGACTCCGGGTTACGGGGTACGACGATTCTGTCCGTAATCACAGGACGCCGTCTCCGTCTCTCCGGAAATACTTCAGTTTCCCCACTGTCTATACGTCTCCGCAAAGGTGACATGCCCTTGTCACATTTCTGGGCTGCCACCCTTTCTTCATGGATGGTGGGGATAAAAACTGAATTGTGGAGAGCTCTAGGGTGAACCATACGTAATGGTGGCTCGCTCTCTTCCAACGGGGTGATGGTTGGATTATGAACGTGTGACTTGTGACTCCCGCATTCGCTCACGTTAACCTTGTCGGGGATGATAATGGATCTCTATTTCGTAATCCTTTATCAACTCCAACCATCTTTGCTGCCTCATGTTACACTCCTTCTGAGTGAATATGTACTTGAGGCTCCGGTGGTCGATATATAATTGCACGAGGTTACCGAGTAGATAGTGCCTCCACATTTTCGAGTGCGAGTACCACAGCAATGAGTCCTAAGTCATGAGTCGGATAGCATTGCTCATGATTCTTTGGTTGCCGTGATCCATACACGACCACCCTTTGGTCTTGCATCAGCACACATCCTAGCCCAAAGCCGGATGCATCGCAGTACACAATGAACGGTTTTGTTGTGTCTGGCTGCGCCAAAACCGGTGCTGATGTTAGGTGCTTCACTAATGCCTTGAACGCTGCTTTACATGCTGGACTCCAAACTTATTTGGTAGCCTTCTTCAGCATCTATGTCCTAGGCTTGGCAATCTTCGAGAAGTTCGAAATGAACCTCCGATAATATCCCGCGACTCCGAGGAATTTTCTCGTACCTCGTTAATAGACCGCGGGGACTTCCAATGCATCACTTGTGCGATATTACTCGGGTCTACAACGATGCCCTTCGCTGAGATGATATGCCCGAGATAAAGTACTCGTGATATCTAGAATTTCGCACTTGCTGAATTTCACGTATAGCTTGTGATCCCGCAGCCGTTGCAAGACTATACGCAGGTGCTTCTCGTGTTCCTCCTCCGACTTGGAATACACCAGTAGGTCATCGATGAAGACCAAGACAAACATGTCCATCTCTGGCATGAATACCGAGTTCTTTACGTACATGAACTGAGCTGGAGTGTTGGTAAGGCCAAGGAATATGACAGGTACTCCTAAGCTCCGTACCTCGTCGAAAAACTGTCTTCAGCATAGCCGCAGCCCTCATCTCAATCTGATGGTACCCTGATCCTAAGTTCATCCTGGAAAAGATCCTTGCTTTGACCAACTGATCAAACAATATGTCGATCTGTGGTAACGGGTACTTGTCCTTGATTGTTACAATGTTAAGCGGACAAAAATCAACACTAAGCCGTAGTGTTTCGTCCTTCTTCCTTCTACACAGCGCAGAGCAACCCCAAGGTCATGAGCTTGGTCGTATAACTCATTGCTCTTGAGTTCACTTAGTTGCTCCTTCAGCCGTTCTCTTTGCTGTGTAGAGCAGACGCTTCTGTCCTAACCCAGATTTTGATCTGTTTAGAAGCATTTTCATAACTCAGGTTGAATACCAAAGTTAAAGTTAACTTCAATATCTTTTCAATGAGTATTCATATTCCTTTAGATCATATTTGGATCAAAGTTATTATTGATCAAAGTTGACAGAATTCCTGGATAAAATTTGCCAGCATCTCCTTGCCAGCATCTCCTTTGTATGTGGCTACTTTATCAAAGTTGTATATGAAAATACAATAATAATCTGAGCAAACTTTGAACTACAACAATGTTGCACATCTCCTAACCTTTACCATGGTGTATCATAGGCTCCTTAGGGATTTTTCCACAGGAAGTTATGGCTTAAAAACAGAAAGGTCCAGAGAGGTTTTGCTGTTGTCCGGATTCTGAACAGTTTGCCTTCATCTGGACTTTTCACCAACTTAACGTGTAATTTTGCTCTGGAGGTCTACAAGAAAGTTGTAGAGCACTTGAAAAGATTTCCAGAACTGTATCATACACCTTAATTGGATCAAGCTACTCAGATTTATGCTCTGTTAAAGTCCAGCAAGAATTCCTGCCAGAAACAGAGCACTCTGTTTTTGAAATCTTTGAAACCTAAACCTTCTCTCATTAAATCTTAGCTCAAAATAAGAGTTCAGTAAATAATACTTATTTCAAACTTCTATTTTTAGTTGAAAGTTAGCTCATGAATTGATTCTTCATAGGGAATAGGTTATTAAGTTTAGTACGGCGTCGATGCACCGTAAGAACCATGTCGGTACTACGTTGCCTCTCCAAATGAAAATCCTAAACCGGATTATACCGGCATATCCGTTTTATCAGTGGCACTAAACGGTCTCTCGCACACGTGTACTACACGGAATACGTACGTGGTTGATACCTGCAGAAGAACACTCAATAGTGGTGCACTCAAAGGTTGTTTCATTTCAGGCAGTTCCATATTAGAAAGTAAATACAAACGCACGTATCATTGCCATACGGCCGTCCTTGAGTTAAGTCACGTCTAAAGGTACGTGATCGTGTTTCAACACCACACGATGGGGAACCGGAGTATATCATGAACAGGTCGTCACGGTTGGGAATGTTATCAACCCAACGGATACCACCTACTGCCCTGCAGGGCACGCCGATGGCAAGCGCTGCGTATGTCCTCCTGGGCTATTTCCAGAAGACCACACTATCGTGTTACTGACCACACGATGGGGTCTCCACTTACTTGCCTAATGCACGCTAGGGATCAGCGTTTCATATGAACTCAGGAACATGAAGAGTTCAAGAGTTTCATATTGACGTCTCACACCAAGCTGTGAGACCTAGCCCTGAACCACGTTCCTCGTGACGGGAGCTAACCGAAATTGAACCGCTTTCAGTGGCGTTCCTTACCATGCTTACCTGAGCGTAGGTGCGTCGTTACGTAATTAAAATTTCAGAATTATAACAAGTATGTTAGCACTGCCACCTTAAGTAACTATACTACTATAGTCCTTATATGGGTCTAATACCGTTTCCTCACCGTATCCTAAGTTTTGTTGTAATACGATCCTTATTCCATGCGCTATTACCAATGCGGCTCTAATACCACGCTGTGGGGACCCCGCCGTCCTGATCACGCACGGGGATGGGGCACCTCGCACGGGAATCGCATTGGGTGGTGCCGTGCGATGCGGCACCCAACAGCACACATAATAAAGCATCATATTACATAAATCAAGCGGAACTTACAAAGTGTAAATTTTACAAATACTTCTCAAAATATGCTACAGCGGAAGACTATTACAACTCACAGCTCATACCTATGCTAAGCAACAGAGAAGGTGTCCAGCCCGCAGACCCTTCTCGCTAGCAACACTATCACAATAGCAGCGGCTAGGGTTGCCATGAGTTCACCGCTCGGAGAGCTCCGAGTCTCATCAGACACCCGATCATATCAACGTACAGTTGTTACCTGCAAAACAACATATGCAGTATCTGTGAGCACGAAGCTCAGCAAGACTGACCCGTCACCCTAGTCATGAAACTCTACATGATGAAAAATGGAGGGCTGATTATAGAAGTTTGCACAAACGATGAACTTGAGCTAAAGGAGAGTCCTTACTTCAAGTTTTAAGCAACTTTTATAGCCCTCGCGCAACTTACATCGAGACTCCACAATCAAACAAGAAACGCTTCATCTCAATGTCACTTGCCCGAGGTGAAAGTAACTTTAGTGAGCTATCCTAGACTCATACTAACCTTGTGCCATCAACGTCGAGATTCCACAATCAAACAAGAAACGCTTTGCCTCGACGCCACTAGCCCAAGGTGGAAATTAAATTTAGTGAAGTGTTGATTGTTCCTCATCTCCATTATGAGGATTACCCACGAAGCCTATTAAATGTTTCCCAGTTTATTACTATGTCACGACGCAGAGAACAAGTATGCTCGGTCCATTCCGCGAGCGACGGTGATTGCAATCAAAAACACCCGGTTGACACGACACATACGCCCGTACTCGACGTTGCACGCAGCAACCGCCACTGACGTCATACGTGGCAACCTTTCACATGACACCCAAATGTCGAACTGGTCCCATCGACTGGGATTAAGTCTCTCTACGGCAAACCCTCATAGAGCCGACTTCTCTATCCTTTCAGCATCGGCATCAGACGGTGAGGTATGCCTCGACACCTAGGTTAACATGTTACATCGGTTTCCTGGGTCCGATATAGCCAGTATGCATCCGGTACACAACTCAAACTTGTCCAACGGGCTGCACACGAGAACGGGCCTTAATCAACTCAGACATAGACTAGGTTCACAGGACCACGTCCTTGATCCTTCCATCCACTGCCCGGTCTCCATTCCCAACTATGAGGATCAATTCCCAACTCTTCCGATTGATCCCCCTTAACCCCGTTTCACGAGTAGGAAACTGCCCACTCGAGTTTTTGCTTCTTTTAATCCACTTTTGTTAATTTGAGATCAGCAGTTATAATCAATTGATAATCTACTCTACATTATACTCCAGGGTTTTCTGGGTCATGCATTTGGAGTGTCATACCACCTAGACTTAATGCAATAAACAAAATGCTAGACGTATAAAGTGCATACAAATAAAAACTTGTAATATTTTGATGCAAACCGGGGCTTGCCTTTGTTTTGCAGGGGCTAATATATATAATTCTGTTAGTGAAGATCACTTGGCTTGATCTCTTGCCCCCTTCCTTTGATCTCCACTCCAATGACTTGAAGTCCTTCACGTAGATGCTACACGTAATGCATATGCACAATTGTTTAATTGTAAAGACTTTGCTACAAGTTATAATAACAAGTTTTCAAAAACTGGAACTCTGTTTAAGAATTTAAAATGACACTGGTGCTAGTGGTTCGGGTTTGGATCTAAGCACATGATTAAGTGCTAAGTGGTTTTCCCCTTCTTCCATTTTGATCACCTTGAGTGGTTAAACAGAACAGGGGTGATCCAGAGCTCCAATGGAGCTGAGAATTTTCATGTGAGTTCCTTGTCACAAGAAAGTACTCTGTACCAAAAATTAGCACTTTTCATTAAGTGGTTTGTTCAGAACAATTTTCTAAGCAATTAAGCAAGGAAGAATTAATTCTGAGATAACACCCATGTTCATGCAAAAATTAGTGAAGTACAATTTCAATTATAGTTCATAGGACTTGCATGAATTTTCCTAATATTTTTGGAGCTAAGAATTTCCCAGCAATGAATTTCCAAGTTCTGGAAATTCCCTGAAAATGTTTCTGTATTCAATTGGATACAGCACTTTAAATCCTGAATTGCCCTGATCAAATCAACTCCAATTGAGCTGAAACTTTTACAGGGGTTCACTAATACCCTAAAGACTATTCTGGCAAATTTGAGGATTTTTGGATTAGCCAAACTCCCTCAAAAATTCTTTTGATGAAAAGTTTAAAGAATTTTCCAGAGTTAATTAATAAGTTCCATACAAATTGGGTTGTATATTTGGACAGAGCTATTCAATATAATTCCAACCCAATTTGAATCACTACATTTAGAGTTTCCTAGCAAAAGTTATGAGGTTCTAAAGTTTGGGGGAAATCTGAATTTGAATTCTACTCTATTTTCCAATTTTCAGAGACATAAGGAATTAACACCACATTTGGCCAACCAAATGAGGTCCAATGCTTCTAAAAATTTTACTGGAGTTCAACTATTTTGGGGGGAATCTCCTGCCCAAATTTGGGAATTTTCCAATACGCAGCACTCCTGGAAAAATTCCTACAAGATTTTCTTTATATGAATTAATGAGACAAAACCGGGGATTTTCATAAATATTGGGCTGTACCCCTGGATAGTAATCTCTTAGAGGAATCCAATAAAATTTATCTCACTATTTTTGGAGCTTTCGACACAGAGTTATACATTTTCCAAGTTTGAACAACTCTCTGTTTGATTTTAAACAGAACAGTCTAACGTGGGGCCCACGGTCAGGTGCTTCTTCAACCTCCCGCCAGAGCCCACGGGTGCACACCGGCAGAAAGCGTGGCGCGGCTCGTTCTCTCTCATTTCTCCATCAAATGAGCTACGGTTTCGCCCTACATGCTCCTTGGAACATGGCGCAGCTGCCGGGCAAGGTTTCCACGCATGAAAACGGCCGAAAACAGGTCGGCACCGGTGGGGCGGCTCGGGAGCTCGGCATCAACGCGTTCTGGCACGTCCGTAGCTTCTCCCGGAGAGCAACCTTGCCCTAAAGCATCACCAGAGCTCGTGGAGCATGGAACGCACCTCAGTTTATGCAGCAATTGGCGGGAATAGGGCGGTCACCGGAGACCCAAACCGTTTTTGCCGCTGGCGGCGAATTCTCGTCGCCCGGGGCGTGTGATGATCGGTTTTCTTTGGTTCTCGGCGTGGGAGGGTGCTAGGGCATCTAGTTGCTGTGGTTTGAATTGTAGGAGGGATGATCCAGCGGTTCGAGCTAATTTGGAGAATTGGACAGCGCCGGTTCTTCACGTGTTCCGGCGGTAAAATGCGAAATCCAGCTAACCGGCGGCAGGGAAGAGCAGGGGGACGATGGAATGAGGATCAATACCTCATGGCGCACCTCTGTCGCCTCTTGAGCATGCCGGAGAGGCGCTGGACTGGCCGGGAGACGAGGAGCAGTGGAGGGGGCAGCCTCTGTCGAACTTTTGCGCGAGGAGGCAACGAACAGAATTGGCCTCGGGGTTGTGGGCAACAGAATGTGGCCGAGGTGATAAGGAGAGGGAAGCAGCTCGCCAGGATCCAACCAGTGAAGTAGGTGGTGGCTCGGGGCTGCTCGGTGTCGACTGGTGTTGCATCTCGGTGTCGATCACCCGGGGAGGCAAAACAGAGACCCAATCCCTCTGTAGAGATATTTTGGTACATATGACAAGTGGGTCCCATCTCCCCCTTATCCCCCCAAATTTCCTCACAAATATCTCCTTAAATTTGGCAAATGCTGGAACTCAAATTTGGAATTCAAACCTGAGTTATGTTTGGGTGATTTGGACAAAGTTCATCCAAATTCAAATGTATATTTGAATTCGTTGCAAATTTAAGTCCAATTGGAAAATGGATGGCAAATATCTTCAAATTTTCATGAGACTTTGCCTACCCCCTAATTTGGACCTAAAGAATTGAAATATGAACTCTGATCTTTGATTTGGCTGCTGCAAATGAGACTTCGAATACGACAGTTTTGAAAACCATTGTGTTACTCTCATTTGAATTTTTTAGTGGAACAATTTATTATCAAAATCTGACTTTGGTTTCCTCACACTTATGGGAAACTTCCCACCTTAGTTTTAGATCCCTCTTGGGTTACAAGACTTCAAATAATTATTTGAACTTGTGTGAAGAAGGCCCTCATGTGTATTGTCACATGTGGAAAAAAAGTTTTAACAAGTCCCATTTTTCATACATGTGAAATCAACTTTGTACAAACAAGGGTTTCTTTGTATGCATATTTTGGGACCTTTACACACTACTGAAAAGAACATAGAGGATGATCTACGGAAGAAGAAAAGGAATTTTGAAGACAAGAAGATATTTCAGCAGGCGAAACTTCAGAGGACTAATCAACCTGTTTATTCAGTACAGAGGGCCCAGCAACCGACCTACTTTTTGTAGAAGACCCAACAACCTATTTACTCTGGGCAGATGGCTCATAGTGGTGTATCCTACAAAGCACCAACCACCATCTTCAAGAAACCGGTACAGCCTGCTAAATCACATGGCTCATTCCGTCCTCAACAGTCCGGAGTCAATCAGACTAGTGGTCAGAGGATTTATTTCAGCTGCCGTGAGCCTGGGCATATCGTTGTTAACTACCCTTACAAGATTAAGCCAACACTTTTGTCGTCTCCAACTCAGTTAACGGACCAAGGCAACCAGTCGGAGGTAGACGGGGAGCGCCTTCAAGGACTCAGCAATCCTTTGGAAAGGCCACAATAAACCACGTCTATGCTGTAGAGGGAGATGCGGCACCAGGAGTTCTACTTGGTGAGTTTTTGGTTCAGTCAGTTTTGGCTTCAGTACTATTTTACTCTAGCGCATCGCATTCATTCATATCATCACACTTCGTAGGGACACATGATATATCTACGGTAGCCCTTAATAGGCCCTTAAGGACTCGATCACCGAGAGATTATATACCTTGCAACCTAGTAGTTAACAACATCCCTTTAAACCTAAGTGGGGTAGAGTTCTTGATTAATCTAGTAGTGCTTGACTCCTATGGGATAGATGTGATCCTCGGTATGGATTGGTTAGGAAAGTGCAATGGGAGTATAGCTTGTGCGCAGAGGACTATGACAGTGACAAACCATGAAGGGAAGACTGTCACATGTCATGTCAAGTCTAGCCTGTCTGAGCCAGTAGTAAATCACTTGAAAGCGGAAACACCTCAGGAAGTGCTAGTGATTAAGAAATCACCCCTCACATACCCCTCCCTCCTCTATCCTTATCCATTCCACGAGTAGCTTCCGAAATCACCCCTAACATACCTCTTCCTCCTCCATCCTTATCCATTCCACGAGAAGCTTCCGGAACCACCCCTCACATACCTCTTCCTCCCCTATCCTTATCCATTCTATGAGAAATTTCTAGAACCACCCCTCACATACCTCTTCCTCAAATATCGACTTGTGGTCTAGGTATCATCAAGTGAGGATTAAGCCCAAAGATATACCTAAGATAGCGTTTGTGACACGCTACGGTCAGTTCGAGTTCAAAGTGATGTCTTTTGGATTAACCAATGCCCCTGCCTACTTCATGAACCTGATGAACCGGGTGTTCATGCAAGAGTTGGACAAGTTTGTCATTGTCTTTATCGACGATATTCTACCCTACTCACGAAGTGAAGGAGAGCATGCGCAACACCTGCGTGTTGTTCTAGAGCGGCTGAGGAGCCATTAACTTTATGCTAAGTTTAGCAAATGTGAGTTTTGGTTACAGAAAATTAGTTTCCTTGTACATGTGCTAACATTCGAGGGAGTTGCAGTTGATCCATAGAAGGTCAAAGCAGTATCATCTTGGAAGCAACCAACTTTGGTCTCGGAGATTCGTACCTCTCTGGGTATGGCTGGTTATTATCCAAGGTTCATCGAAGGATTTTCCAAGCTAGCTCGACCAATGACAGAACTACTCAAAAAGGATGAGAAGTATGTGTGGATTGAAGCATGTGAGCGCAGTTTTAGTGAGTTGAAGGAAAGGCTAACCACGACCCCAGTCTTAGTATTACCGGATATTCACAAGAGCTTCGTTATTTATTGTGATGCTTCTAGACACGGCCTAGGATGTGTGTTAATGCAAGAAGGACGAGTGGTGTTCTATGCCCCTCATCAGTTAAGGCCGCACGAGCAGAACTACCCAACCAAGGACTTGGAATTGGCTGCGGTAGTGCATGCTCTTAAGATTTTGGAGACATTATATGATCGGTAACAAGTGTGAGATCTACACAGACCACAAGAGCCTCAAGTATATCTTTACCCAGCCTGATCTGAACCTATTACAATGAAGATGGTTGGAACTAATTAAGGATTTTGATGTGGAGATCCACTACCACCCGGGTAAAGCAAGTGTTGTGGCAGACGCTCTCAGCAGGAAAGCATATTGTCATCACTTGTGACTCAACTACCGCAACTGTGCGAGGAGATGATGAAGTTTAACCTAAGTGTTCTACCTCACTCCTACAACTACAACCTTAGTGTCCACCCTGTCCTGGATGACCAGATCAAGAAGGCTCAACAGGAGGATGAAAAGTTAATGAAGATCAAGGAACAAACCGGTGAAGGCAAGGCACCAGACTTAAGAGTTGATAGAGATGGAATATTTTGGTTCACGAAATGGTTGTGTGTGCCTTCACAAGGTCACTATCGGAATATGATCATGAACGAAGCTCATAACTCTGCCTACTCTATCCGCCCTATAGCCACAAAGATGTACGTGGGTATTAAGCAAAAGTATTGGTGGATTGGCATGAAGGGTGACATAGCCAAATTTGTGGCTTATTGTGATGTCTGTAGAAGGGTCAAAGCTGAGCATCAAAAGCTGAGTGGCCTATTGCGGCCCTTACCGATTTCTGTTTGGAAATGGGATGAGGTAGGAATGGATTTCATCACTGGCCTGCCAAGGACAAAGGATGGTAATGACTCCGTGTGGGTAGTGGTCGACCGTCTGATTAAAGTTGCACACTTCATTCCTGTGTGCACTACCTACAATGGGAGTAAGTCGGCCATGTTGTACATAGACTGTATTGTGACTCTACATGGAATACCCTCGAGGACAGTCTCAGATCGAGGTACTCAGTTTACGTCAAGGTTTTGGAGGAGTATTCAAAAGGCACATGGCATTAAGTTGGACTTTAGTTCAACATATCACCCTCAGACTGATGGTCAGATGGAAAGGATCAACCAGATTTTGGAAGAGATGTTGAGGGCCGCTGTTCTCTCCTACGACAAGGATTGTGAAAATAGTTTACCGTATGCTGAGTTCTCATACAACAACAGTTATCATGCCAGTATCAAGATGTCACCGTATGAAGCACTCTATCGAAGGAAGTGTCGAACCCCGCTCATGTGGTTGGAAGTTGGCGACCGCATTGTGGAGCAACTGGACTTCATCTTGGCAGCAGAGGACAAGGTATCAGATATTCGAGTGAATCTCAAGGCTGCCCAATCACGTCAGAAAAGCTACGCAGATAATAGGAGGCGTGAACTCAGTTTCCAAGCTGGAGATCATGTGTACCTTAAAGTTGTAAAAGTCCCAAAACTTGTAAATGGAAAACTTTAGTGGGGAATAAAGTTGAGTTTAAATTCAAGAAATGGTACTTGCAAAAACTTTTCTAAACATGTGAAGGTGGTCATGAGCAAGCACATGAATTCAAGTCCCCTTTGAATTCAAATGATCATTTAAATGCAAAAGTGGTCATTTTTAAATGAAGGATGCAAACTGTGGTTGTAAACCTCCCCTTTGCAGGCACCAAATTAAAAGTTTGAATCCATATTTGAATTCTTCAGGTCCAAATTATGAGGAAGGCAAATTTTGAGAAAATTTGGAGGTGCTTTGATATGTATATCAAAGAGACTTGTGAATTTTATTGAAATTTGAATTCAAATTTCAAAATGAGGTAAAACTTGTCAATCTGCCAAATGATTTTCAAATCTGAGCTCGACATGATTGAAGTTTTCACTGTGCCAAAAATTGGAGATATTTGGAGAAGGAAAGCAGTGGGACCCATTTGTTATTGAGAGGGGCAGACTTGCTTCTGAAGTCATCGAGTAATTCTCAGTTTCTCACCCAAACCGACTGAAACCGCTGAGAGAGCGCCGGTGCAATCCTCTCCCGAGTCCTCTGGTGCCACCTCCTGGTTTCCCTCAGATTTACTCGTGCTGATCACTCCACAGCGAGTGCAAAAGAGTGACTTCCCTCTCCCAGCTCGCTCTCGCCCTCGGTGGGCTGCTCCCACGACAAACACGACCGCCTCGGCCGCTCGGTGTCTACCGATCGCCGGCCCCCAACTGAGCCTCGGTTTCTCATGCTTACCACCCATAAAAGCAGCGCCCATGTGTTCTCTACCACGCTAGCCACACAACCCCGACGTTCCGAGCTCGTAGTCCGCACAAATCAACAATTGGCGCGAAGAACCGAAGCTTTCCGGCGAAAGTTCAAACTCGGGTCACCATGGACAGCTCGTACCGAGCTTTTCACGGCCGAGCGAGCACTCTCTGAGACGCGCCGGGACTTCATGTTGCTTCTCCCCAAACCTCAGCTCCAGCCGTGAATCGTCGTGCGCGAATTCGACGTTTTTCTTCCGGTGCACCTCCACGGACCTCTCGGTATGAAACCTCAAAATTCCCACTCTATTATAATCCTTAGTTCACTAAACTGTGCACAAATGATCTAGACTCGATGGCGACCCAATATCCTTCACAATCCTAGCTTGAAACCCGGTGTTAGCGGCCCATTTAAGGATTTGCGAGCGGCGGCCATGGCGGGAATGATCGGGCGCCCGGTGAAACCCTAGTAACCGCCGTTCCCGAGCTACTTTGTGCCCACGTCTAGCTTCCTTAGGTGTCACTGATGCTGTAGAACCGATCACTCGAGGTTTTCATGGGCTGAAGTGACCGGTCATCAGCGCCGAGCTTCACAGAATGCCGCCGCACACCGCTGACCTGGTTCCGGGCCTCTAGAGCGTATGTGTCGAGCTATCCGGGCAGTGTTTGATTCGATTCACTGTCCCTCGCGGTTATGAGTACCGCTTGCTCACTGTGTTGTGATGTAGTAAGAAAGTTGTGTGAGAACAGTTTGTAAAGTTTTAATTGCTGCTATGATTATTGTAAATTGCATGAAAACCCTGTTTGAAGTAGAGATAGAGCAAACTAAAGTTAATTTCCACCTTGGGACAAGTAACATTGGAATGAAGCGTTTCTTGTTTGATTGTGGAGTTCCAATGTTGCTGGGCACAAGGTTAATACTATGATGGCTAAAATCTGAAAGTTAAGGATGAACTTGTAAGCGAGTCTTTTCACAACTTACATGTTTAGGTCTTAAGTTACTTTCATGTAGAGTTGCATGCCTTAGGAGAGACGGTTAAGTCTTTCTGAGCCTTTGTTCTCACTCTTGCTATATGAGTGGTTTTGCAGGTTAACATCGACGCTTATAATGAAGGTTGTCGGGTGAGACTCGGAAACTTCTGAGTTGGGTAACACATGGAGAACCTAGCCGCTGCCATGTCTTCGTGTTGCTAGCGAGAGGAGTCCGCGGGCTGGACCTCCTCTTGAGTGCTCATTAGTTATTCGACGTGAGTTCTTTGTAGTCTTCCGCTATAGCTATTTAATGTAAATTATTTACAAAGAACATTTGTATGCTTCCGCTTTTGATTTATGTAATACAGTTTTCCTTATATGTGTGCTGTTGGGTACCGCATAACACAGCACCACCCAATGTGATTCCCGGGCGAGTGGCACGGCCCCGTGACACGGGCCGGGATCCCCCACAAAAGTATCTCCTATCCGTGGCACGCGCAGATTCCAGGTACGTGGAAAGTTGGCACCATGGTACATCGGTCCTTTTTCATTCCTAAAAAGGGTAGGATCGGTAGCGTATGAAATTCAGCTACCCGAAGAGATGTCAGGCGTGCACAACGTCTTCCTCATGTCATAGCTAAGAAAATTCCTACGGGTTCCCGGGGAACAGGTGGCCCAAGAAACCCTAGACCTGCAAGATGATTTGTGCTACCAGGAGGTGCTAGTAAAGATCTGGAAACCGTCACCCGAAGGACAAGGAGAAACACCATCACGCTTTGCCGGGTCTAGTGGAGCAGGCACTCGGAGGTAGAAGGTACTTGGGAAAGAGAAGATGCATTGCGGGCAGAGTTCTCCCATCTCTTTGCTGATAACTCGAATCTTGAGGACGAGATTCATCCTAAGTGGGGTAGGTATGTAACGCCCCATTTTTCGTAAGCTAATGAATCATGGTTATAAAATTAACCACCAGACATATTACGCACACTCTTGGCCGATTTCAGATATGTTTTTCATCGAAACTTGTGCAACCACCCCTACATACCTCTCCCTCCTCTGTCCTTATACATTACCACGAGAAGCTTACAGAATCACCCCTCACATACCCCTCCCTCCTCTATCCTTATCCATACCACGAGAAGCTTCCGGAATCACCCCTCACATACCCCTCCCTCCTCTATCCTTATCCATTCAACGAGAATCTTCCGGAATCACCCCTCACATACCTCTTCCTCCTGCATCCTTATTGTAAGTGCATCTAGGCATCCCCGTGGGTTTTGGATGATTGATGACGACAAATTAAGAGACTAATGAGCTGAGATGATCATAAGCACAGGACATTTCCAAGGCGGGCACCTAAACTCTCAAAAAAAGGAAAAAGATGAAGAACGATGTCGAAGACTCAGAGAGTAGAAATTAGGGTTTCACTTGAGTCTTTAGTAGGCTAACCGTGTAAAAGAAAGAGTGTGTATGTCAAGTGCATTGAGATCATAGAAGAGAGCTCAAAGCGTTAGAAGTGTCAAATCCTTAGTGGAAAGAGGTAGAGAGGTAAAGTTGGGCAGGCCGGACTTGTCCGGGGGAAGAGGTCGGACTAGTCCGTAAGTCCTACGGCTTAGTCCGTTTTAGGGCGGACTAAGAGTTCCTGACTGAGATCGGAACTATCTATTTTGGACGGACTAGTCCATTTCTTTCTAGGTGAGAGTGTTTTTGGGGCTAAGTCCTGGTAGACCGGACTTATCCGCCTGAGTGGCCGGACTTGTCCGGGCTAGCCAGACTTGTTCGTTTTCACACGGACTAAGAGTTCCTGTGTGAGTTCAGGCTAGTCCATCCTAAGGCGGACTAGTCCGTATGGTTGTGAGATGAGAGCTCCCACGGCTAAGTCTTGGTGGACCGGACTTGTCTGCCTTAGTGGTCGGACTAGTACGGGTCCTCCAAACTTGTATGTTCTCACTCGGACAAATAGTTCCTATGTGAGATCGGACTAGTCCTGTGTGAGACGGACTAGTCCGGACTTTCGGTAGGTGGCAACGGTAGGCTTCGGGACTTCTATAAAAGGAGATGCGCCGACGTCGTTTAAAAAAACCTGGAACTAGCGCCGCCACAGCAATCCAAGAGCCCCCCTAATCCTTCTCTCTTGCCTACTCACCCTCTAGAGCCAATTCTTAAGTGAATTTGGGTGTGTGAGAAAAGGAGAAGGAAGAACTTCGCGTTTAGGCTCTTGGAGTGATCTCGTGCACTTGGTGTGATCTGTGGCTTGTGAGATCTGTGAAGTTTGTGGAAGTGATCAAGTGGGAGCCTCGGATTGTGAGCAGCCCCAAAACTTTGTAAGTTCACCCTTGAGATAGTGAAGAACTGGGTTGGCCTCAGTGGCGACTTGGTGAGGAAAGGTTGTTAGACCTGGTCCTTTGTGGACTCCTCAACGGGGACGTAGATTCCTGAATGGAATCAAACCTCGGGAAAAAATCCTCAGTGTCTCTCTTGCATGTACATTTCTTTAAAGATCAAGGTTGCTTAGGGTTTGTTTTAGTTATTTCGCTATACATCGTCACACTCTTGCAATTCATTTCAATATTCGGTCACACTTGTCGTATAGAAGTGCTAGTTGTCTCATCCATATTTTGTTAAACTAAAATTTGGAGAAAAACCCTTAAAAATCAAGTTTTAGATCTTCCCGGCAGTTTGACCAGACTAGTCTGCCTCCAAGGCAGACTAGTCCGGCCTTTTAGGCCTTTCAGCAGGTTGATCGGACTAGTCCGCCCCTGAGCTAGACTAGTCCAGCTCCTGAGTTCTAATCTCGTTTAATTAAGTCATTTCAGGTATTTTAGCCTATTCACCCCCCTCCCGGCAATTTCAATTGGTATCAGGGAAGGTCTCTCCATCAAGAGTCTAACCACTCGGAGAGAAGATGGCCAGAGTGGAGGAATACGAGATTCCGTCGACGTCACAAGGTGACAACACATATGACAATAAAAAGGACACGGATGTGCTGCAAGACCACTCGAGTGACGATGAAGAAGTTTGCCAGCTCAAGGCACGACTTCGCGAGAAGCTAGGTCACTCAAGTAAAGAGAAGAAGAAGCTGCAGGATCAAGAAAGGAGTGGTCAACCGGACTACTCCCAATATCCTTTCAACTATGAACGATTAACTTCCAACAATCACTACTTATCTATTCCTTTGGGCAAACCTCCTCAATTTGATGGAAATGATTACTCAATGTGGAAGCATAATATGAAGATGCATCTAATATCCTCAAACCCTAGCTTGTGGCAAATTGTCTTAACAGGTGTTCATCTTCCAAGAAATGGAGAAGACGTTACCCTGGAGCAAGCCATTCTACTTCATCGCAATGCTCAAGCAGTTGCGGTGATCACCTCATCCTTGACTCGAGAAGAGTTCAACCGAGTCGATGGATTAGAGGTGGCCAAAGACATATGGGACACACTCAAGACAACGCATGAAGGAAACTGAGTCATTAGGGAAGCCAAGATCGAGATGATTGAAGGAGAGCTTGGGAGGTTCACCATCATGGATGGTGATTCCCCTCAAGACATGTACAACCGTCTCAAGATCCTCGTCAACAAGATCTGATCTTATAGATGCACCCGGTGGACGGATCATGAGGTGGTGAAGAGGATGCTTCGGGCATTCATGCCTCGAAACATTGCCTTTGCTCCTTGATCCGTGAGAGCCCGGGATATGCTCAAATGACCCCTGAGGAAGTGCTTGGAAGAATCATCAACAACGAGATGATAGAGAAGGAAGCCATGTTCTACAGCGACCTCGAAATGCTCGCCTCCTCAAAGAAGAAAGATGTTGCTTTCAAAGCAATATCCTCATCACAAGACTTCGAAGCAAGTGATGACGAAGGTCTCGACACCGATGAAGAAGAGGCGCTCTTCATCAACAAATTCAAGAGGATGATGAGAAGAAGGAAGGGTAGCAACCATTATGAGAACAAGAACAAGGAAAGGTCCAAGCCCAAGACGAAAATAGCATGCTACAACTGTGGTGAATATGGACACTTCATTGTGGATTGTCCATATGAAGAGAGTAAGAAGAAGAAAGATGGCAAGTCTCAAGAGAAGAAATTCTTTAAGAAGAAGAAGCCATCAGGACATGCTCACCTAAAGGAATGGGACTCAAACGAAGACTCATCCTCCGAGGATGAAGAGAAAGTGGCAACACTTTCCATTGGAAGGAGCAAGCTCTTCTCAACAATTGAAGACTTCAAGTCTACATGTCTCATGGCTAAGGAGGGAAAAAGAAAGGTTAAATCTAAACCATCCTCCTCTACCTCTTCACTTGATAGCTTTGATAGTAGTAGTGATAATGAATCTATGCTTAAGGATCTAAGTAGGAGCACCTTGAAAAAGATGAGATTGCTGTCGGAAGAAATCTTTGAGAAAGATGAACTCATCAACCGTCAAGAGGACATGCTCATCCTTGAAAAGGAGAGATGTCATGAGCTTGAAGAGCTCCTTGAGGTTGAAAGGGAAAGAAGCAAGGCACTTGAGCGTGAACTCGCTTTGAGCAAGGAAACTTGCTCAAATCTTGAAGACACAACTGTTGTGCTCAAGGGTGAAATTGTTAACTTGACAAAAGTCAACAAGATCCTTGAAACACAAGTTGAGTCTCTCAAGATCAATGCACCTTCTTCCTCTATGATTTCACCCTCCTCAAAGAAATCTCCCGAAGCAACTCAAACTTGCAAGTGCTCAAACTTAATCCTAAAACTCAAAGATGAACTTAAGTTGGCACAAAACAAGCAGTCACCGAAAGGTGGTATCTTTGACAAGGAAAAAGTGGCATATGCACGAAGTGCATATACCAATGTAAGACCTCCACATGTCAAAGATGGTCTTGGCTATTCTCGGGAGTGGAGACAACATGATAAAACTCCCAATAAGAGAAAAGACTTGATTGTTTTTGTCAAGGAAGGTTCATCCAACAAAGAAAATGTAAAGAACATTGCAAACTCATCTAACATGTCTAAAAATATACCTCATCCTTTGGAAAGATCTATGCTAGGTATGTTGGGCCACTCCGCAAGAGTCCAAAACCATGTGTAAGGGTGCCCAAGTGCCTCTTGACTAACATGAAAGGACCCAACCCCGCTTGGGTACCAAAAGGTAAGGCATAACTCTATTTTGTAGGCATACTCCTCCGGTGGATCAAAATGGGTGCTTCATAGTGGATGCACAAACCATATGACCGGAGAGAGAAGGATGTTTGTTGAATATGAGGAGAACGAAGATCCAAGTGAAGGAATATATTTTGGGGACAATAGCCAAGGGAAAATCCTTGGCACCGGTAAAATTGCTATCTCTCCCCATCATACTCTCTCAAATGTTTTGCATGTTGACTCCCTTGATTATAACCTTCTATCCATATCCCAACTATGTGATAAAGGTTATAATTGTATTTTCACTAACAAGGGTGTGACTGTCTTGAGAAGAAGCAATGACTCAATCGCCATTATGGGTGTGCTCAAGGGAAAGCTTTACCTTGTGGATTTTACCACGGATAAAGCTCAACTTGACACGTGCTTAATGGAAAAGACTAACATGGGATGGCTTTGGCATAGAAGGCTAGCCCATGTTAGGATGAGGAACTTGCAAAAACTTCTCAAGGGAGAACACATTTGAGGCTTGAAAACTGTTGTTTTTGATAAGGATAGGCCATGTAATGCTTGTCAAGCCGGAAAGCAAGTTGGAGCTCAACATCCATCCAAAAATGTCATGACGACCACAAGACCCTTGGAGCTACTTCACATGGACCTTTTCGGCCCAATCGCCTACATAAGCATCGGCGGTAACAAATATGGTCTTGTTGTTGTAGATGATTATTCTCATTTCACTTGGGTGTTCTTTTTGCATGACAAAGGAGAAACTCAAGGTGTGCTCAAGGAATTCTTGAGAAGAACTCAATAACTTTGAAAGAAATCAAGTGTGGGAACTTGTAAAGCGACCCAACGCAAATGTTGTGGGAACCAAGTGGGTATTCCGCAACAAGCCAGACGAGTATGAGGTTATAACAAGAAACAAGGCAAGACTTGTTGCAAAGGGATATGCACAAGTATAAGGTTTGGATTATGATGAAACTTTTGCTCCTCTAGCTAGGATTGAATCAATTCATATCTTGCTTGCTTTTGCAACTCACCATGATTTCAAGCTATACCAAATGGATGTGAAAAGCGCTTTCCTCAACAGTCCAATCAAGAAGGAAGTGTACGTGGAGCAACCACCCGTATTTGAGGACGATAAGTATCCTAACCATGTCTTTAAACTTCGGAAAGCCCTCTATGGCCTCAAACAAGCTCCTAGAGCTCGGTATGAGTGTCTTAGAGATTTTCTTATTAAAAATGGTTTTAGGATAGGAAAAGCAGACTATACACTCGTCACTAAGCTTTTTAGCGATGATTTATTTGTGTGCCAAATATATGTCAATGACATTATATTTAGTTCTACTAACAAAGCTTTTTGTGATGAGTTTTCAAAGATAATGACTGAAAGGTTCGAGATGTCAATGATGGGGGAACTGAAGTTCTTCCTATGATTCCAAGTCAAACAACTCAAGGAAGGAACGTTCATAAGTCAAACCAAGTATACTCAAGACATACTTAAGAGGTTCGACATGGACAAAGCCAAACCCATCAAGACTCCTATGGGAACCAACGGACATCTTGACCTTAATGAAGATGGTCCAAGTGTGGACCAAAAGGTATTTCGTTCCATGATAGGCTCTTTACTTTACCTTTGTGCATCTAGGCCTGACATAATGCTTAGTGTGTGTATGTGTGCACGGTTCCAAGCAGCTCCTAAGGAGTGCCACTTGATGGCCATTAAGCGAATTCTTAGATATTTGGTTCACACTCCTAACCTAGGACTTTGGTATCCCAAGGGATCCAAGTTCAATCTCATTGGATACTCCGATGTCGATTATGCCGGTTGTAAGGTAGATAGGAAGAGCACGTCAGGGACTTGTCAATTTCTTGGTAGGTCCTTGGTTTCCTGGTCGTCAAAGAAACAAAACTCCATTACCCTATCCACAGCGGAAGCGGAGTACGTCACAGCCGGGAGTTATTGTGCACAACTCCTATGGATGCGACAAACTTTAGGGACTACGGTTACACTTTGAGCCATATTCCACTCCTATGTGACAATGAGAGTGCCATCAAGATTGCTCACAATCCCGTGGAGCATTCTAGAACCAAACATATTCATATCCGTCACCATTTCCTGAGAGATCACTCTATCAAGGGAGATATCGTTATCTCTCATGTTAGGAGTGAAAAGCAATTGGCGGACATCTTCACAAAACCCCTTGATGAGAAACACTTTTGTGACCTAAGGAGTGAACTGAATATTCTAGATTCTCGAAATGTTGCTTGAAGTGTGCACATCTGGTTGTTGCTTGTTTATAAACTTCAAAAAACATATGTTTTCAACATACTACCCTAATCTCTCTTACTCTATGAAAACTATGTTCAAAAGGACCCTTTGTCAAATATGGTCATTGTTTGTTTGATGTATGCTTACTGACCATGTTTGCCAAAGATATTTGCGAAAACTTGTCCAAAAGGATCATATTCTTGAACTAAAACTCAAATTATATGAATTTCAGCTTGTAGCCAGACTAGTCCGCCTATGAGGATGGACAAGTCCGGCCCCAGAGAAGTCCGGCTTTGGTCCGTCAAACGGACTTGTCCGGACACCAAACCCGGACTAGTCCGGCCCCACCAGACACGTGTCGCCACCAGAGCTCACCCCTATGGAAGGGATGAGGTCCGCCCCGCAGAACACGTGTCGCCACCAGAGCTCACCCTTGTGGAAGGGATGAGGTCCGGCCCCGCGGGACATGTGTCGCCACCGGAGCTCACCCCTGTGGAAGGGATGAGGTCCGGTCCCACGAGACACGTGTCACCACCGGAGCTCGCCCTTGAGGAGAGGAAAGGCCCCAGCCCGCTGGACACGTGTCGCCACGGGAGCTCGCCTCCGAGGAGAGGAAAGGCCCCGGCCCGCTGGACACGTGTCACCATGGGAGCTCGCCTCCGAGGGGAGGAGAGGCCCCGGACCGTTGGACATGTGCTCCACGGGATCTCGCCTCTGTGGAGAGGGGAGGTTCGTCCCCGCTGGACACATGGCATCCTCGGAGCTCCACTCTGAGTAGAGGGGAGGTCCGGCCCCGCCGGACACGTGGCGCCCTCGGAGCTCGCCTCTGAGGAGAGGGGAGGTCCGGCCCCGCCGGACACATGGCGCCCTCTGAGCTCGCCTTTGTGGAGAGGGGAGGCCCGACCCCGCTGGACACGTGGTGCCTTTGGAGCTCACCCTAGCAGTGGCCACGTGGCAAGGTCGGACTTCGCAGCGTACAAGTCCAAACCGTACTAGTCCGCCTGTGTAGGCCGGACAAGTCCGGCCCCAGAGAAGTCCGGCTTTGGTCCACCAACCAGACTTGTCTAGACACTTAGCCCGGACTAGTCCGGCCCCTGGGGACTTAACCTCCCAGGGGCAGCCAAACTTCTCTCTTCACAGACTAGTCCGCTCACATCCTCTCTCAAGCCGAAAGCGCCCACAAATTGGCGATTTTCGCTTTCCTCCACCAAAAATCTTGTCCAATCCACGGATTGGAGACCTAAGGAGTGCGGACACCCTTCCCCGGGCTTCTGACACGACCCCATTTGGTCCTGTCGAGCCAGGATCACGCTGAGGGGTGCTGCGTTGCACAGCACCGTATAACACACGTCAAAGGTACAAGCGGAAGCGGAAGCTTTATTACATAAACAAGTTTATTAACATGTTTACATCAAAATAAGTTTAGTCCACACTCGCGGGCGTAGACTAAGCATCAAGTGCACGTTCAGCCCTCGAACGTGTCCTTGCTAGCACACACGCACACTAATTCTGCGGCGTGCACGACTCCCACTCGACGGGGTTCCCCTCCTGGGGTTCCGTCTCCTCTTCGGGAGTCCCTTCCTCATAGAACCCTGCAAAATCTTCAAACACAAGCAGTGAGCACGAAGGCTCAGCAAGTCTGACCCGTCTCACCTAAACATGGAACTTCTACATGAGGGTAATGGGTTGCATGAGGCAAAAATCATTTGCAAGGACTCGCCTAATTAGTAGAACCTTACTTTCAAGTTTTAGCAGCAGGTTGTGGAGAACCTTACGCTAAGGCACATGAGAGAGCCGCAATCAAACAAGAAACGCATTTCTCTCATGTACTTTGCCCAAAATTGAAAAGAACTTTAGTTAGCACTAAACTACAGCATATCGTTAACAATCAATGTCCAACTTTCAATCAGCAACATTTTAACATGTAACTAGCCTGTTCTTTCTACGTCACGGTACAGTGAACAAGTGGTACTCACTGACCGCGAGGGACGGCGATTATAATCGATTTACACCTGCAGGGATTACCCGAACAACCCGTCACGTACGCCCGTACTCGATGTTGCCTACAACAACCATCCCGGACGCCGTACGCGACTACCTTTCACCCGTTAGCCAAATATTGAACCGGTCCCATCGTCCCGAGCAAGAGGTCCCTGCACGCGCATCTCTGTGCCGCCAGCTGATTTACACCTCGAGCTCTCAACCTACCCTCTGAACGACGGGCAATGCCTCAACACCCAGCTACCCGAGTTACATCAGTTTCCCGGTTCCCATATAGCCGGTAGGTCTTCGGTACTGTTCTAGCTTGTTCAACAGGCCCGCACACGGCTCGGTCCTCAATCGACACAAGCGGAGCTATCGCACACAGGCCCCAAAGTCCTGCTGCCCTTACTCTCCGCTCGGTCTCATTTTCTTGCCATGTGTTTCATGTGCTATCTCTACCCGAGCAATGTGCCTCTAGCCTATTCTCGCGAGTAGTTCCAACTACTCGACTTGTACCGAATCCTACCCTATCCTATCAATGCAGTGGCTAACGAGGTTTTCAATCCTAAACCCAACCCAGGGTTATTTTGGCTGTGCAGTTGGGTTTCCAATCAAGACTCTAATGCAAAGAACAATATTCAAAGATGTGCTCAAAACAATAAACATTTGTAAAAAGGTTAATGCAAACCGGGGCTTGCCTTGCTGCTCTTGGTCGTAGGCTAGTTGTTCCTCCGGAGTAACGAAGTCTAGGACTTCGGGTTCCTCCTCGACCTTAGCGACTACATGATAGAAGCAATACATGTATTAATTTAATGCATTTGTATTAAGTTGGAAGTTGTGAAGTCTATAACTTTTGCTAGACAGACCTAATGACTGTGAAACTTTTACTGTGGCTTGGTTACAACCTAAACAGAGACTTGGTCAAGTTTTAGTTGCAGCAAAGCTCATTTGAGCCCTCCACAATTAATTATGTCCTTGACCTTAATTGGAACTCTTAGGGTGTTCTAGGAATTTTCATGAGACAAACTATGACTTTCTGAAAACTAGATTTTCAGAGGGTTCTAATGGAGTTGGTCTTACTTAATTTGGAAGTCTCTAACTAAAGATATGAGCTACACAATTTCAGAGAAAATTCTGAAAATGTTTCTGAACATTTTCTATTTTCTCTGGAACAGTTTTATTAATCACACCATTAGGTGGACTAAATGAGCTCAAATGGATCTGAAATTTTTATGGTAGTTCAAGGATATTTTGGTGAACATCTCAGCAAAATTTCAGGGTTTTCCTCCAAGGGATTCGCCAGTTAAAATTCCTAACAGTTTAAACTTTAATGAATTAATTCTGGAGAATTAAGGAATTTCATGAAGTGAAACTTGATTTTCTGGAAAGTACTCAGAGAGCTGAATCCAGCAAAATTTGGTTCACTCAATTTGGAGCTTTCTAGCCAAAGTTATAAGGATTTGAAGTTTGAAGGAAATCTGAAAATCGGGGAAAAGTTTAAACTCGCGCGTGGGCCTAGGGGACACGCGTCGCACGCCTAGGCGATGGCACACCGCGGCCCACCAGGATTTTGCGTGCCAGCACATCCGATCCCGGCCGCAGCCGGATCCCGATTCAAAATATCGGCCGCTGACAGCTGGGGTCCACCCCCTTCTTCAACCTCGCGACACCCGCGCCCCGCCGCCGAGGGACCTCGCCGGAGAGCTCGCCGCTGGCTGCTGTACAGCTCCAAACTTCTTGATTCTGGCCGCCCCTGCCTACTTTTACTTGGGGAACCTGACCCGAGGGTCAGCTGCTCATGACAACGGCCGGAGCATGGTCGGCGACGAGCCGCCATATCGAAACGACTTCGGCCATGTCGGCTGACTCTCCTAGTACCTCAGCTACTTGGGAAATCGGTCGGGGAGCATCAGTGGACCTCAGAGAAGGTCGACATGAACTCGGGGCAGCTTGGGGAAGGCTCGAAATAGGTCCTCACCGTGCGCCCGATCCCCCCCGTTCGTTCCGCCATTAGTAGACCTTGAATTACGCCGGGCACAGAGGTTCTCCGACCCAGAGTTGTGAAGGCAACTTGTGCGTCACCGTGTCTAGCTCGTGTGGGAGTGGCCTGAGGCCCTCTAATCCTTTCTAGAGCACGAATTAAACAGAATCGTACCCGAAGGTCGTTCTGCACACAGAAAGGGGAAAAGTGGAAATTCGCCGCCGGTGAGCAATCACTCGAGCTATGGCTCGGGGATGAGCAGCACCGGTCACCTGCGCGTCCAAGGGTGCCTTGGCTCGGGTGTGACAACGCCCTGGTTGGGCTGTCCACGAGAGCCCGAGGTGCGGCGGTTTCCAGTTCCGAGTTTGATCTTTCGGCACAGCCGATATCACTCGGTTTCAATCGACTTCTAGCAATGGGGAGGATGGAGGAAGGTCGCTAGTACCTTGCTGGGACCCTGGAGTGGAAGGAGGGAGCTGCGATCGGCTTGATCAAGCGGGAGCTCGAGCGGCGGTGATGGCAGTGGAGAAATGGATCGTGCACGTCGGCAGCTCGGGGAATGGCGACTGAAGCACGCCGGGGAGGGAATAAATAGCCCGGCGGCTGGTCTCCGGCTTGGGGCGCGCAGCAGGAGCTGGCGCCGGCTGCCCCCTTCGGTGGCGCGCGCGCACAACAGCCGGGAACCGACTGAACTGTGGTTCAGTCGGTTTGTTTTGAGGCAGAGGCTGACAGATGGGTCCCACTCCTCTTTTAACCTCTGAAATTTACTCCTAACAGCTGTGGTAAACAGTGAACCCTATTCTACCCTTGGCCATTCAAATTATTCACCCAAGAGCCATTTGAATTGATCAAAGTTCAAATGAGGTTTGGTTTGAATGAATTTCAGCACAAGTTCAGTTTGAAATTCAAATAAAGTTTGAATTTCTCCCCCTTAGCTCATGTCAAGATCAACTCCAAATGGAGTGAAAATTGGTGTGTGAGCTCACAAAAATGTGCTGAGTGAGAATATGCCTTCCACTTTTAAATTCAGTGGGTGAAAACAGTTTGAATTTGAATATGGTTTCAAACTGCCCTCTTCCTAACTATACCCAAAATGACCTCAAAAAGGTTTTGAATTTGGGTGAAACTTGGCAATGACATCCTTAGCAAAGTGTAGGAATTTTCATATGTACGGCCCATCTATATCACATGTGGGAAATACCACTTTTGCAATATGTGAGTTTGTCCTCTAATGAGCATGTTGATAGTTGTTACTTGCTCTTCATTTGTGTTCACCATTCTTCCTCAAATGAGGTGTGTGGTGTGGTGATGAACACTGCAAATGAGTGTCAAAAACTGAGGCCCTTACATTCCTCCCCCCTTAAAAGAATCTCGTCCCGAGATTATAAGGTGAAAATGAGAGAGAGGACGGTGGAAAATTACCGGATATGCGACGTGAAAAAGTCGGGGTAGTTAGTGCGAAGGAATTCTTCGCTCTCCCATGTCGCTTCGTCCATGGAGTGATTACTCCACAGAACCTTGTAGAACCACAACGTACGGTTGCGTGTGATTCGGGCCTTTTCATCTATGATCTGCACCGGTTCCTCCCGATAGGTGAGATCCGGTTGCAGTTCTTCAATGTCTTCCAGCTGAACGGTAGTTGATAGCTTGAGACACTTCCTCAGCTGGGAAATGTGAAAGACGTCGTGCACACCGGAAAGTGCTTCTGGTAATTGCAGCCGGTATGCTACCGATCCACATCTTTCGGTAATCTGGAATGGACCGATGAATCGGGGTGCCAACTTTCCTCTCACCCCAAATCTGTTTACGCCCTTCATTGGAGACACTCGTAGATATACGTGGTCTCCAACTTTGAATTGTAACGGGCGCCTTCTCCGGTCCGCATACTGTTTCTGTCGGGATTGAGCGGCTTTTAGGTTCGCTTGAATCAGTCGAACCTTTTCTTCCGCGTTGTTGACAAGGTCAATCCCGAAGGTAACCCTCTCGCCAGACTCACACCAGTTCAGTGGTGTGCGGCATTTCCTGCCGTATAGCGCCTCGTAGGGCGCCATCTTGATGCTGGCTTGGTACCCATTGTTGTACGAGAACTCGGCTAATGGCAAGTGATCATCCCAATTCTTGCCGTGGTCGATAGCGCAAGCTCGTAGCATGTCTTCTAGAATCTGATTTACCCGCTCGGTTTGTCCATCCGTCTGCGGGTGGTAGGCTGAACTACGGATCAGCTTCGTCCCCAAGGCAGCGTGTAGCTGCTCCCAAAAACGGGACACAAATAAAGTGCCCCGGTCCGATACGATGGTACGGGGTACGCCGTATAAGCATAGGATCCGTGAGATGTACAGTTCAGCGTACTTCTTGGCGTTGTAGTTGGTGTTGACCGGGATGAAATGGGCAACTTTGGTGAGCCGATCGACGATCACCCACACAGAATCATGTTTCTGCAAAGTGGTGGGTAAACCGACGATGAAATCCATGCTCACGTCCTCCCACTTCCAGGCAGGAATGCCCAGTGGTTGCAGCAGTCCCGGTTTCCGCATGTGGTCTGCCTTCACCCGTCGACATGTATCACACTCGGACACGTATTTTGCCGTCTCTCGCTTCATCCGTGTCCACCAAAACTTGTTTCTGAGTTCTTGATACATCTTGTTGCTGCCGGGGTGAATAGAAAACTTTGATAAGTGAGCTTCATCAAAGATTTTCTTCCGTAACTCCGGGTTTCGGGGTACGACAATCCGGTCCTTGAACCATAGGACGCCGTCTCCGTCCTTCCGGAAACATTTCAACTCCCCACTGTCTACACGTCTCCGCAAATGTGACATGCCCTTGTCATTCTTCTGGGCTGCCGCTATCTCTTCACGGATGGTGGGGATCAAAGCTAGGTTGTAGAGAGCTCCGTGTGGAATCACATGTAGTGGTGGTTCGCTCTCTTCCAACGGTGTGATGGTCAGATTATTGACGTGTGACTTGCGGCTCAGCGCATCGGCCACAACGTTTGCCTTGCCCGGATGATAATGGATCTCTATCTCGTAATCCTTTATCAGTTCTAACCATCTTCGTTGCCTCATGTTCAGCTCCTTCTGAGTGAATATGTACTTGAGGCTTTTGTGGTCGGTATATAAATGTACGAGGTTACCGAGTAGGTAGTGCCTCCACACCTTCAGTGCAAGTACCACGGCAGCGAGCTCCAAATCGTGAGTTGGATAATTTTGCTCATGGTTCCTAAGCTGCCGTGATCCATATGCGACCACTATTCGGTCTTGCATCAGCACACATCCGAGCCCAATGCCGGATGCATCGCAGTACACATCGAACGGTTTTGTTGTGTCTGGCTGCGCCAAAACCGGTGCTGATGTCAGGTGTTTGACTAAAGCCTTGAATGCTGCTTCACATGCTGGACTCCAAACATATTTGGTAGCCTTCTTCAGCAGCTCTGTCATTGGCTTGGCAATCTTCGAGAAGTTCGGAATGAACCTCCGATAATATCCCGCGAGTCCGAGGAAACTCCGTACCTCATGAACAGTTCTCGGGGATTTCCAATTCAGCACTTGCGTGATCTTGCTCGGGTCCACAGCGATAACCTCCGCTGAGATGATATGCCCGAGGAAAGGCACTTGCGATATCCAAAACTCGCATTTGCTGAACTTTGCGTATAACTTGTGATCCCGCAGCCGTTGCAAGACTATACGCAGATGTTTCTTGTGATCTTCCTCCGACTTGGAATATACCAGGATGTCGTCGATGAAGACCACGACAAACTTGTCCAGCTCCGGCATGAACACCGAGTTCATTAAGTACATGAAGTGAGCTGGAGCATTGGTGAGGCCAAAAGACATGACCAGGTACTCATACAGTCCGTACCTTGTCGAGAACGCTGTCTTTGGAATGTCCTCCGCCCTTATCTTAATCTGATGGTACCCGGATCTTAAATCCATCTTGGAAAAGATCTTCGCTTCGACCAACTGATCAAACAACATGTCGATCCGTGGCAACGGGTACTTGTTCTTGATGGTTACGGCATTTAATGGACGGTAGTCCACGCAAAGCCGCAACGTTTCATCCTTCTTTTTGACAAATAATGCCGAACAACCCCATGGCGAGGAGCTCGGTCTAATAAAACCCTTCTCCAGAAGGTCCGTGAGCTGAGTCTTTAATTCAGCCAACTCCTTGGGCGCCATCTTGTACGGCCTTCGGGATATTGGCATGGTTCCTGGTGCAAGTTCAATCTTGAACTCCACCTCTCTATCGGGTGGCATCCCCGGCAAATCGTCCGGGAACACATCCGGGAACTCTCGGACCACTGGAATGTCTTCCAATCTGATGGTTGTGGCTTGATAGACACTTGGAAGTTTTATTTCTGGACTATCCAGAAATAATGAGTGAGAACCGTGCACTTCTGAGTTTAAGTGCACGACTCGAAGGACGGTGTCTAAAACAGCGCCGTGGCGGGTCAACCACGACATCCCTAGGATGACATCGACCTTCTGCCCCTCTAAAATAATGAGAGACGTGGGGTACACTCTACCCGCTAAGCATAATGGTGCTTTGGAGACCATTACGCTTGCTGAAATCTTCCCACCCGGTGAACAAATTAAATATGGACTATCGGTGGGGAGTATTGGCAAGCTGTGTTTAGCAATGAAAGCTTGGCTAATAAAATTATGCGTGGCGCCTGAATCAAATAGTATTATAGCGGGATGCTGGTGGAGTTGGAACATACCCGCAAGGATTGGCTCGCCCTCCGGCACGTCCTCAATGGCAAGCTGGTGGACAGTGCCGGGCCTAGGGTTTGCCCGCCGCGCATTAGTAGGGTTCCGGGGTTGATTCCTCCCCGGAAACTGTGGTGCCACTCCGCCGCCTTGCCTCTCCGGGCAACTGCTTGCGAAGTGTCCTGGACGACCACACTTGTAACATGTGGCCGCTGCTGGTGGAGTACTCGGGGGACGAAAGCCCGGCATGCGTTGCGGAGGCGCAAATGCACGCGGCATCGCCCGCTGCTGCTGTTGTGGTTGCGGTGGTGCTGGCAGTGCCGGCCGGAATGCTGGTGAAGAGTATGGCCGACCGCGGAACGGCATCGACCGCTGTGGTGGCTGCCAGCGTGGACCTGATGGTGGGCGATTCACCATCCGAAACTTCTGAGAAGGACTGCCTCCTTCTCCGCTGCTCTGCGGCGCGCTTCGCTTTTGCTCTGCCGCGCCAACTCCTTGCCGGAGTCCTCCTGAACAATCGCAGCATCAATTATGTCGTTGAGGCTGCCGTGATTGAACATCGCCAGCTTGTCCTTCAGGAGCGGGTTAAGCCCCTGGTAAAAGTGGTCCCGCCGCTTCTCGTCCGTATCTGCGTGATACGACGCGTAGAGCGCGAGATCGTTGAACGCCCTGGAATATTCCAGCGCGTTTCGGCTCCCTTGTTGCAGGTGTAGGAACTCCTGCGTCTTCCTCTTCATCAAACCGGGCGGTATATGATAGGCCCTGAAGGCCGTCCGGAACTCCGCCCAGGTCATCACTCGGTCGGTGGGCTGTGAAGCACAGAAGTTGGCCCACCACGCGCTCGTGGATCCTTGGAGCTGCTGGACCGCGAACTGAGTCTTGCGCTGCTCGCTGATTTGGAGCAGCCCGAACTTCATCTCTATGGCGCGGAGCCAGTTGTCCGCGTCAAGTGGTTCATCCGCCCTTGAGAATACAGGGGGATGAGTCGCCAGGAAGTCGGAGTAGGAGCTCTGTTGGCGCTCCTCACGATCTTGACGTCTCTCTGGGCGAGACGTATTCGCAATTAACGTTTGCAGCAGCTCGGTGTGCTGCTGATGTGAACCCGCCATTGCCGCGACAATGTCGGCCAATGTAACTGTTGGCAGTGGCGGTGGCGGTGTTTGCGGTTGCTGTTGCTGCTGCTGTCCCGAGGAGTCCTCGGGAGGCGGTTGGGAGGTCTCTCCCCCTTGGCTAGTACCTCCAACATCAGGGTTGGCACGAGTACGCGTCATTCTGAAATTCAACACAGCAGCAATTAGCACATGTCTTACTCAAAATTCCATAAACAGCAGTAGGTATTGAGGCGACGCATGATTAACTTGCACAACATTCACATATATTGATAAAGCATAAACTTTATACAAGATACATTATTCTCGGATCTCCGAGAAGTCGTGCTCATGTCGTCCTACCTATACATACGCTACTGCCTACACGACATGTCACCGATTACAAAAGTTGGGTTACGCTACCCTAGCTGCCCTACTTGGCAACCGTAACCCCTTACTCGGAGTAAAATTCGACCTCCTGTGGGTCGTCCTCCTCCGGTACTTCTGCGGGTGGCTCTGGATCTACCACCTCTTCTCCCATTCCGGGCTCTCCCATGGCTGGAAGACCCAAGACCACCGGTATGCCTAACACCGGGGGCACGAGGTCCTGCAATGCATGCACCTCGTCCATAGCCTGGTTGTAGTCCTCTTCCCAGCCTTGTCCTTCCTCAATAGCGTCGTCCCGCTCTTGAGCAAGGTCCTCATTCTGTTGGGTTAGGGTCTGCACCAGCCCTTGCAACGCCGCGATGTCAACACGGCTCTTCTTCTTTGCCTTCTTCAGACGACGCAACTGATTGTGTTGTTCATTCAGTCGCTTGATCGTCGGAAGGAGCACATTGCGGAGTGCGCTGTGAGCACTCTCGAAATGATCTCCACGGCTTGTACTCTCCTTGAGCTTGGTGGCGAGATGTTCCGTATGAACAGCTTGACTGTCCATCACAGCGTTTCCCGCCCTCATTTGGAGACTGAGATTTGCCTCCGCGGGGTTGTACCTTGGGCAACTCGGGTCTGTTGCCTCCAGGTACCTCTCTTCCCACACATGCTGAGCTCGTCCCTCCACCGGAACGAGTGCGTATGGAGTTCCCTCCATAGCCTGCACGTGTAGTTGGCAGAAACGTGACATAGTGTCACGGGCTGCCATTTGCCACATCCCTTCCGGTTGTCTTCCTCTCACCGTGACGGTGAATGGCACCCAACCGGGTGGCGTAGGTCCTGCGGAAACTTCGACATGGATCGTCCACGTCTTGTTCCCCTCTTCGCCTTCTTCCTTGGCGAAGTATTGCGGCATCTGATTGTACCCGAAGTATTGGAGCATTTGCCACAATGCTCCCGGGTAGCCGCTACGGTCAGAACAGTGGGAAACTACCCACCCGTTCTCCAACCGTTTATCTGCTGCCATCTGTAAAAATATATTTGAGAAATGTCAAATATTTATTTAAACAGTAAACCCTTGAGTTATAACATAAGATATGTCATTGAACCCATAACACTTGGAAACATAGTTCAAATTTTTAAACAAATTTGACTGCTGATCTGCTGTTACCATGACAGCCCTGACCAGTTTCCATATCAATCTGATTTAGGCCAGGTTAAAAGCAAAACCAGTCCTGGAGCTCAACATCAAAGTTAAAGTTAACTTCAATAGCTTTCCATAAAGTATTTGGTTGGCCTAAGATCTGTCCTGGTTCAAAAGTTATGAGATGTCAAAGTTACCAGAATTTCTGGAAACAATTGGACAGCACCTCCCTGCCTTAGGTACTGATTTGATCCAACAATCTCAGTTAATTCTGTTCCTAATCTAACAAAACTTTCTGTTACAAAGTTGTAACCCATCTCGTAAGCTTTCCAGAACTACCTCATTTTCTATTTTTGGATTTTTATGCAGGAAGTTATGCTTAACTTACAGAGAGTCTACAGAGAGTCTTTGCTCTGTCCTGTTTTCTGGACAGTTTCAACTCTACTGCATTTTTCGAGTGGTTAAGGGATGAAACACCTCTGGAACTCAACAGAAAAGTTGTAAAGCTCTTCCAACGCTTTCCAGAAATGTATCATACGACCCCAACTTCGAAGGAACTCAACCTCTAACCTCTGATTAACTTCAGCCTTGATTCAGCTGAAAACAGAGTGCTCTGTCCTTAGCATCCTATAAGTTGAAAACTTGTTAACTTTGAATATCCTGTTCAAGGGAAGGAGTTACATCAAGTTTTACTACTTTGGACCAAAACCTTCAAATTTTTAAATGAAGTTGTTCATTTTAGTTGGGTGTGACGTCGATGCGTCACTAGATTATGTCGGTACTACGTCCTCACAAAGGGAAAACCTATACCGGACTTAGCCGGCTTCGTTAGTTCAGTGGCACTACTCGTCACTCGCACACGAATGCTACACGTCTACCGTTTCGTGGTAAGGCTACCTGCAGAAATTCAACCAATCATCAGACTCGGCTGCACACCGAGCCCGGAATCCATACAGTTGGTACACCCGGCCGTCATCACTCGCCCGGATGTTCTCAAGCCAAACACGCCTTGAGTTACGTGTTCACGTTTCAGACCACGTGACGGGGTCTCCCAATTTGCACCACGCACGCCAGGGACAGACGTTGCTCGAATACCCCAAACGACATGAAGAGTCGTAGAGGATACTAAAGCGGGTCGGGTTACCTGCCACCCGTGGGGCTCCACCCTTCAGCTTGTGCGCACTGGTGGACAGCGCTTACGTGCACCCCCCAAGACATGAACGTCCCGAGATGCACGATTTTCCTACATAACAAATAGGTTAATATGCCACTTTCTATATGCTAATAACATCCTTATACGGGCTACTAACTCGTTCCTCACTGGATTTTTGAAAAAGAAGACCTTTGTACTGTGTTAAACCTCAAGCGAGCTCTGATACCACGCTGACACGACCCCATTTGGTCCTGTCGAGCCAGGATCACGCTGAGGGGTGCTGCGTTGCACAGCACCGTATAACACACGTCAAAGGTACAAGCGGAAGCGGAAGCTTTATTACATAAACAAGTTTATTAACATGTTTACATCAAAATAAGTTTAGTCCACACTCGCGGGCGTAGACTAAGCATCAAGTGCACGTTCAGCCCTCGAACGTGTCCTTGCTAGCACACACGCACACTAATTCTGCGGCGTGCACGACTCCCACTCGACGGGGTTCCCCTCCTGGGGTTCCGTCTCCTCTTCGGGAGTCCCTTCCTCATAGAACCCTGCAAAATCTTCAAACACAAGCAGTGAGCACGAAGGCTCAGCAAGTCTGACCCGTCTCATCTAAACATGGAACTTCTACATGAGGGTAATGGGTTGCATGAGGCAAAAATCATTTGCAAGGACTCGCCTAATTAGTAGAACCTTACTTTCAAGTTTTAGCAGCAGGTTGTGGAGAACCTTACGCTAAGGCACATGAGAGAGCCGCAATCAAACAAGAAACGCATTTCTCTCATGTACTTTGCCCAAAGTTGAAAAGAACTTTAGTTAGCACTAAACTACAGCATATCGTTAACAATCAATGTCCAACTTTCAATCAGCAACAATTTAACATGTAACTAGCCTGTTCTTTCTATGTCACGGTACAGTGAACAAGTGGTACTCACTGACCGCGAGGGACGGCGATTATAATCGATTTACACCTGCAGGGATTACCCGAACAACCCGTCACGTACGCCCGTACTCGATGTTGCCTACAACAACCATCCCGGACGCCGTACGCGACTACCTTTCACCCGTTAGCCAAATATTGAACCGGTCCCATCGTCCCGAGCAAGAGGTCCCTGCACGCGCATCTCTGTGCCGCCAGCTGATTTACACCTCGAGCTCTCAACCTACCCTCTGAACGACGGGCAATGCCTCAACACCCAGCTACCCGAGTTACATCAGTTTCCCGGTTCCCATATAGCCGGTAGGTCTTCGGTACTGTTCTAGCTTGTTCAACAGGCCCGCACACGGCTCGGTCCTCAATCGACACAAGCAGAGCTATCGCACACAGGCCCCAAAGTCCTGCTGCCCTTACTCTCCGCTCGGTCTCATTTTCTTGCCATGTGTTTCATGTGCTATCTCTACCCGAGCAATGTGCCTCTAGCCTATTCTCGCGAGTAGTTCCAACTACTCGACTTGTACCGAATCCTACCCTATCCTATCAATGCAGTGGCTAACGAGGTTTTCAATCCTAAACCCAACCCAGGGTTATTTTGGTTGTGCAGTTGGGTTTCCAATCAAGACTCTAATGCAAAGAACAATATTCAAAGATGTGCTCAAAACAATAAACATTTGTAAAAAGGTTAATGCAAACCGGGGCTTGCCTTGCTGCTCTTGGTCGTAGGCTAGTTGTTCCTCCGGAGTAACGAAGTCTAGGACTTCGGGTTCCTCCTCGACCTTAGCGACTACATGATAGAAGCAATACATGTATTAATTTAATGCATTTGTATTAAGTTGGAAGTTGTGAAGTCTATAACTTTTGCTAGACAGACCTAATGACTGTGAAACTTTTACTGTGGCTTGGTTACAACCTAAATAGAGACTTGGTCAAGTTTTAGTTGCAGCAAAGCTCATTTGAGCCCTCCACAATTAATTATGTCCTTGACCTTAATTGGAACTCTTAGGGTGTTCTAGGAATTTTCATGAGACAAACTATGACTTTCTGAAAACTAGATTTTCAGAGGGTTCTAATGGAGTTGGTCTTACTTAATTTGGAAGTCTCTAACTAAAGATATGAGCTACACAATTTCAGAGAAAATTCTGAAAATGTTTCTGAACATTTTCTATTTTCTCTGGAACAGTTTTATTAATCACACCATTAGGTGGACTAAATGAGCTCAAATGGATCTGAAATTTTTATGGTAGTTCAAGGATATTTTGGTGAACATCTCAGCAAAATTTCAGGGTTTTCCTCCAAGGGATTCTCCAGTTAAAATTCCTAACAGTTTAAACTTTAAGGAATTAATTCTGGAGAATTAAGGAATTTCATGAAGTGAAACTTGATTTTCTGGAAAGTACTCAGAGAGCTGAATCCAGCAAAATTTGGTTCACTCAATTTGGAGCTTTCTAGCCAAAGTTATAAGGATTTGAAGTTTGAAGGAAATCTGAAAATCGGGGAAAAGTTTAAACTCGCGCGTGGGCCCAGGGGACACGCGTCGCACGCCTAGGCGATGGCACACCGCGGCCCACCAGGATTTTGCGCGCCAGCACATCCGATCCCGGCCACAGCCGGATCCCGATTCAAAATATCGGCCGCTGACAGCTGGGGTCCACCCCCTTCTTCAACCTCGCGACACCCGCGCCCCGCCGCCGAGGGACCTCGCCGGAGAGCTCGCCGCTGGATGCTGTACAGCTCCAAACTTCTTGATTCTGGCCGCCCCTGCCTACTTTTACTTGGGGAACCTGACCCGAGGGTCAGCTGCTCATGACAACGGCCGGAGCATGGTCGGCGACGAGCCGCCATATCGAAACGACTTCGGCCATGTCGGCTGACTCTCCTAGTACCTCAGCTACTTGGGAAATCGGTCGGGGAGCATCAGTGGACCTCAGAGAAGGTCGACATGAACTCGGGGCAGCTTGGGGAAGGCTCGAAATAGGTCCTCACCGTGCGCCCGATCCCCCCCGTTCGTTCCGCCATTAGTAGACCTTGAATTACGCCGGGCACAGAGGTTCTCCGGCCCAGAGTTGTGAAGGCAACTTGTGCGTCACCGTGTCTAGCTCGTGTGGGAGTGGCCTGAGGCCCTCTAATCCTTTCTAGAGCACGAATTAAACAGAATCGTACCCGAAGGTCGTTCTGCACACAGAAAGGGGAAAAGTGGAAATTCGCCGCCGGTGAGCAATCACTCGAGCTATGGCTCGGGGATGAGCAGCACCGGTCACCTGCGCGTCCAAGGGTGCCTTGGCTCGGGCGTGACAACGCCCTGGTTGGGCTGTCCACGAGAGCCCGAGGTGCGGCGGTTTCCAGTTCCGAGTTTGATCTTTCGGCACAGCCGATATCACTCGGTTTCAATCGACTTCTAGCAATGGGGAGGATGGAGGAAGGTCGCTAGTACCTTGCTGGGACCCTGGAGTGGAAGGAGGGAGCTGCGATCGGCTTGATCAAGCGGGAGCTCGAGCGGCGGTGATGGCAGTGGAGAAATGGATCATGCACGTCGGCAGCTCGGGGAATGGCGACTGAAGCACGCCGGGGAGGGAATAAATAGCCCGGCGGCTGGTCTCCGGCTTGGGGCGCGCAGCAGGAGCTGGCGCCGGCTGCCCCCTTCGGTGGCGCGCGCGCACAACAGCCGGGAACCGACTGAACTGTGGTTCAGTCGGTTTGTTTTGAGGCAGAGGCTGACAGATGGGTCCCACTCCTCTTTTAACCTCTGAAATTTACTCCTAACAGCTGTGGTAAACAGTGAACCCTATTCTACCCTTGGCCATTCAAATTATTCACCCAAGAGCCATTTGAATTGATCAAAGTTCAAATGAGGTTTGGTTTGAATGAATTTCAGCACAAGTTCAGTTTGAAATTCAAATAAAGTTTGAATTTCTCCCCCTTAGCTCATGTCAAGATCAACTCCAAATGGAGTGAAAATTGGTGTGTGAGCTCACAAAAATGTGCTGAGTGAGAATATGCCTTCCACTTTTAAATTCAGTGGGTGAAAACAGTTTGAATTTGAATATGGTTTCAAACTGCCCTCTTCCTAACTATACCCAAAATGACCTCAAAAAGGTTTTGAATTTGGGTGAAACTTGGCATGGACATCCTTAGCAAAGTGTAGGAATTTTCATATGTCCAGCCCATCTATATCACATGTGGGAAATACCACTTTTGCAATATGTGAGTTTGTCCTCTAATGAGCATGTTGATAGTTGTTACTTGCTCTTCATTTGTGTTCACCATTCTTCCTCAAATGAGGTGTGTGGTGTGGTGATGAACACTGCAAATGAGTGTCAAAAACTGAGGCCCTTACAGCTTCGTTACTCAAGTTTCAACTCTAAAATTCAGCACATTTGAAGATTTCAAAAGGTATTCTTGACTAACCAAAAATCCTTCCTTTTCTTGACTCTTAGGTCTTTTGATAAAAACCTCTTCACAAATGTTGTTCCTAGTGTCGATGCGATCATAGCCTAGGAGTATTGCAACTTAATTCGAAGTTCTTGCAAAAAAAATTGTTAGGGTTAGAGTTCTTTCTGTATAACCTGGACTAGTCCGGTTTTGGGCGGACAAATCCGTTATCGAGCAGACTAGTCCGGTCCTTTAACGGACAAGTCCGGTCTACACAGAACAAACTCCAACTTTAGCCATTTTTCATGAATTCTCTTGCAATATTCCACTTCCTTGACCTCTAATATCCCGTCTCTTAGGAAATATGTCGAACTCCGACCAAAGCTCTCCCCTTCCAAGTCCCACGGCTAAGGAGGCTCGACAAGCCCTTCATCGGCGCATTGCCGAAGAAAGGGCAGCAAAAGAGGCTTAAGCGGCTAAAGAAGCCGTCCGTCGAGAGGCAAGAACAAAGAAGAAGCATGATCTCGACGAGGAGTTGCCCAAGCCGTTGAAGAATCCTTGAAGGATGAACTAAGAAAGAAAAGGGCCGAACGTGAAGCCCAGAGCTCCCAAGATGCTAGTGCCTCAGAGCCCAAGAGAAAGAGGCTGGTCACCTTGGGAGATAAAGAGAAGGAAAAGGAATCCGAGGGTAGGGTTCCTCGTGATCCAAAGAAGGGTAAGGCTCCACTTCCTGAGCAGCCCAAGAACAAAAAGGCAACTGCCAAAGCACCGACAAACAGAGCGGGAGGGATAAAAATCAGAGAGAAAGGGCAACCGAAGCCCATCGGCCCCCTAAAGATGGCTGCCCCTGCTAGAGATCCAAACCGGCAGCCCAACAATCCAGCATTTGTATTCAAAGGAAAGGGGGCTGAAAAGGCGAGAAGGCTGAGGATGGATAAAGTCTATGACTATGAGAAGCACACAGCTGACCCTAGGTTTTTGTGTGACTTTCACTGTGATTACTACCGCTTGGTGTACCTAAAAATGAAGAGCCCAGTCACTCAAGCTCAATGGATAGATTGGGACTACATGGCCAAAAGGGAGCACAAAGCTTTTGATGCAGTGATTGAAGCCGCAGAGCGCCATGGAATCAAGGAAATCATGAGCTTCAAGTATGACTGGAACATTGAGATAATTGTGCAGTTCTACACCACTGTGTACTTCTCCACCTACTGTGACCGGAAAATCACCTGGATGACTCATGGAGAGCAGTACTCAGTCACCTATGAGAGGTTTGCGCAGATACTTGGCCTCGAGGAGCACTTGGATCATGAGATTATCATTTCCAATCTCCAGGCAGTGGACAAGGATCAGCTTAACTATATGTATACTAGTCTTGTTCCTATGAGGCCGGGCTTGCTAGGAACATCAAGCCGTTCTATAGCATCCTCAACCGGATTATGAGGAGGACCATTGTCCCCAAGGATGGAGATGCAGGGGTAATTCAAGGAAACTTAAGGCATATCCTCCTATTGATAGATGGTGAAGAGAAGTTCAACCTTGTTGAGCATATTTATGATGACATCTTCAACATCTCTCAAACTCCAAACCGCTCATGTGGTTATGCACCGTACATCATGTGCCTAATTGAGAAGGTGGCGGGGATATTCTTTGTCAAGGATGTCACTCATAGACCTCTCCGTCCTTAGCTACCCCCCATTCTGCCAGAACCCCCAAGGAGAAAAAATGCCCAACCTCCATCCAGCTCAGTGGCCCCTTCTAGCTCAGCGGCTCCCCCATCATCTCCTCCTCCGCAGTCCATGAGCGGATTCTTCAAGTGCTTCAACGCACTTTTCGCCTCCTGTCAGCGTGTGGAGGTCCGTACTCGACGCATGGAGAGGTGTCAGGAGAAGTACCTCAAGGCTGTGTGTGACAAGCTTGAGGTACCCATGTCTCCCCCTGAGGAGAGTGATGGGGAACTCACTCCATATCCAGAGTTCACCGCTGATGAGCTCGCCCAGTTCAGGGAAGATGGAAGTGAAAGTGCATCTAGGAAATCCCTTGTGGGTTTTGGCTAATTGATGACAAGCATATGAGATCCTAACGAAATGATTGCAGGACAAACTAAGTGAACTAGCTAGGTGCGCACAAAAAGATGAAAAATAGAGTGGTGCCCAAAAAGGAAGACTTTAGTGGAATTTAGAAGAGCAAAGTAGATATAAATGTATAGGGTGTGTGTGAGAGACACATCCCAAGAGCTCATGACTTTGCGTAAGGGTAAGGGCTAATAATCAACTAAAATCCACTGAACACCGGACTAGTCCGTCCACGTATCGGACTAGTCCGGTCAGCTTACTGGAACTCAACCGGACAAGTCCGGTTTTGGACCGGACTAGTCCGGTCATGTCTCTGTTGTCCTCTTTAGAGGACTGCGGACTAGTCCATCCAAGCGACAGGACTAGTGCGCTGAAGTTTCTGGAACCATATTTCACATAGCACCGGACAAGTCCGGTTTGTGGACCAGACTAGTCCGGTTTACCCACTGGAAGTAGACCGGACAAGTCCGATCATATACCGGACTAGTCCGGTAGTAGGTTTAACAACGGTAACTTTTTGGGAAACCCTATAAAAAGAGGTCCTTCATCTTTTCCCAGAAGAAACACGACACATATTATCAAAAACTCGAACCCTAGCGCCGCCACCTGTCCCAAGAGTCCAAAAACACATCTCCCCATACATCTAAGGTGCAAAAAGACCAAGATCAATCAAATACTTGGATTTGGGATTGGGAGATCGTCGTTCCTTCGTTGTGAGCTCTTGGGGTTTGATTTCTCTACACTCATATTCTGCATTGTAATCTTTTTGAGTGTATTTGATCACCTTCTCACTGTAATTCTTGTGGGAGCCCTCAACGTGTGAGGTTGCCCCCACAAACTCGGTGATTACCCGTGATAGTGGAGTCAAGTCGGCCTTTGTGGTGACTTGAAGAGGGAAAGGGTTGGGAACCCTGCTCTGTGTGAGCTTCCTCAACGAGGACGTAGATCTCTTGGTGAGATCGAACCTCGGTAAAAATTCGTGTCTCTTGTCTCTCATTTGTTTTATATTTTGATACATAGGTTCACTAGTTTGCTAGTCATTGTTTGAGTTCCTTATAAGTTTGCACGTGCATCTATACAATAAATTTAATTTATAAATATTGTTGTTCTCATTCCGCTGCTGAAAGATTAAATTTGTGAGACACACTTAATTAACTCAAATAATTCAGGACACCGGACTAGTCCGCCCACACAACCGGACTAGTCCAGTCAGTCAAGTTTCTGATAACTTTATTAAGTGTGCAGGAATCTTTTAAAGGCATATTCACCCCCCTCTAGGCCACATTCAATTGGTATCAGAGCCAAGTTCTCCACCAACGAGACTCACATCTCGGAAAGATCAATGGCCTCTGAGAAGAACAACGATATCCCGAAGACGAACAACAACGATGAGGAGCAAGAAGCCAAAGCCTTCGATGTGCTGAAAGAAAATCCACATGACGATGATGAAGTGAGACAGCTAAAGACATTACTGAGAAAGAAGTTAATGGCACAAAAGGGAAAAGAGGAAGAAAAGACGATGGGGAGTGGTCATCACGACTACTCCCGGTATCCTTACAACTATAACCGTCTCAATTCAAATAATCATTATCTCTCTATTCCTATGGGAAGGCCCCCACAGTTTGACGGAAGTGACTACACCATGTGGAAGTACAACATGAAGATGCATCTGATATCCCTGAACCCTAGTCTGTGGCACATTGTTTGCACAGGCATCGATATTCCGGACACGGATGATGAACTCACTCCAGAACAAGAACAAGAGATTCACAGAAATGCACAAGCTGTCGCCGTGATCACATCATCACTAAGCAGAGAGGAATTCACCAAGATCGATGGGTTAGAAAGTGCAAAAGAAATCTGGGATACCCTCAAGACAGCTCATGAAGGAAATAGGTCTGTACGTGAAGCCAAAATTGAGATGCTAGAAGGAGAGTTGGGGAGATTTGCTATTGAAGAAGGCGAATCACCTCAAGACATGTACAATCGGATGAAGGCACTCATCAACAAAATTCGTGCCTATGGAAGTAAGAAATGGACTGATCACGAGGTGGTCAAAAGGATGATAAGAGCCTTCATGGCAAGAAACGTCACACTTTGCTCAATGATTAGAGAAAGCCCCGGGTTTCACAAAATGACTCCCGATGAGTTATTGGGAAAGATCATAAATCATGAAATGATGGAGAAAGAGGCTCAATACGTCAAAGACTTAGCCGAGCTCACCTCTTCTAAAAAGAAAGAAGTTGCTCTCAAAGCAACATGCAGACCCAAACTCAAAGAAACTCGTGAAGACCAAGACGATGGAGATACAAGCGACGAAAGCACCGATCTTGATGACGAAGAAATGGTACTCTTCATCAAAAAGTTCAAACGCATGATGAAGAGAAGACACGGCAACAATTCACATGAAGGCAAAAGCAAGGATAAAGGAAAATCCAAGGCTCGACGTACTTGCTACAACTGCGGAGAGTATGGTCACTTCATGGTGGACTGTACTTATGAAGAAAACAAAAAGAAGAAAGAAACAAGATCTCAAGAAAAGAAAATTTTCAGAAAAAGAAGACAATCCCATCAAGCTCACATTGGGAAGGAGTGGGACTCAAACGACGAGTCCTCCTCCGATGAAGAAGAAGAGATGGCCACTATCGCAGTCAAGAAACCAACTATGAGAGCCACACTCTTTCCGAACATGGGAGGACGGGACATGAACAACCACACTTGTCTTATGGCTAAGGAAGGCAAGAAAAAGGTTCGACTTACTCCTCCTGTGCTAAATTCCTCCATTGATGACTTTGATAGCTCTAGTGATAATGAAGAATTGTTTAGAGGGCTAAGTAAAATTGCTTTAAAGAAAATGGAAATGTTGTCAAACGAAATCTTTGAAAAGGAGGAATTTGTCAACCGACAAGAAGATATGCTCATCCGTGAGATGAATAGATATCAAGAAGTTGAAAAGCTTCTTGATCTTGAGAGAGAGAAGAATGAGTCACTTGAGTTAGAGCTAGCCTTGAGTAAGGAAATTTACTCAAAGTTAGAGGACTCGCACATTGCAATCAAGGAAGAACTTGCTAACTTGTCAAAAGTTAACAAAATCCTTGAGGTGCAAGTTGAGTCGCTCAAACAAAGTGACTCCTCTTCCTCCAAGAGCTCTTCCTCCAAAGACATGAGCTCGACAACAATAAGAACCTGCACTTGCTCTAGTAAGAAGAATGTAATTTCTAATGCTTCAACCCCACATGACATGCATTCTTCTCAAAACGGCATCTTTGATAAGGAGAAGATCAAATATGCACGAAGTGCATATATGATCACTAGACCTCCCAATGTCAAAGATGGTCTTGGCTTTGACAGGAACAAACACATGTCTACTTCTAATCATGCTAAGAATAGGATCATTTTTGTTAAAGAAAAATCCCATGAATCTGAGCTACAAACATTGTTCCATACATTTGATGCTTCTTATGTTCTCATGAAAAACAAGTATGGAAAAGTCATTGCTAAATATACAGGGCCACGCCACAAGAACTTGAAAACTTGTGTGTGGGTGCCCAAGACTCTTGTGACTAACCTGAGAGGACCCAAGCAAGCTTGGGTACCTAAAACCCAGAAATAATTCTATTTTGCAGGCTTACTCCTCTGGTGGATCTAAGTGGGTGCTAGATAGCGGATGCACAAATCATATGACCGGAGAGAGAGGTATGTTTGTGAAATACGAGTGCAACAAGGATCCAAGTGAAGGTATATACTTTGGAGACAACAGCCAAGGAAAGGTCCTTGGTAGTGGTAACATTGAAATATCCTCTCAACACACCTTATCTAATGTTTTACATGTAGACTCTCTAGATTATAATCTTTTATCAATATCTCAACTATGCGACAAAGGTTACAACTGTTTATTCACTAATGAGGGTGTGACTGTCTTTAGAAGAAGCGATGGCTCGATTGCATTCAAGGGATTGTTGAAGGAAAAGCTTTATCTTGTTGACTTCAACAAAGATAAAGCCGAACTCAACACTTGCTTGGTTGCTAAGACCAACATGGGATGGCTGTGGCATAGACGGCTAGCCCATGTTGGAATGAGAAATCTGCAGAAACTTCTAAAAGGTGGCCACATCCGTGGTCTTAAGGATGTGGTTTTTGAAAAAGACAGGCCGTGCAGCGCTTGTCAAGCAGGAAAACAGGTTGGAGCACCACACCCCGCCAAGAATGTGATGACCACCGCTAGACCACTGGAACTTCTCCACATGGATCTCTTTGGTCCAATTGCGTACATCAGCATCGGCGGTAACAAATATGGTATAGTAATTGTTGATGAATTTTCAAGATTTACCTGGGTATTTTTCTTGTATGATAAATCAGAAACTCAGGGAATCCTCAAGAAGTTCTTGAAAAGAGCTCAAAATGAATTCTCATCAACCGTAAAGAATATCAGAAGTGACAATGGGACAGAATTCAAGAACACCCAAGTTGAAGAACATCTCAATGAAGAAGGTATAAAGCATGAATTCTCGGCACCCTACTCTCCTCAACAGAACGGGGTGGCCGAAAGGAAGAACAGAACATTGATCGAAATGGCGAGAACAATGTTGGATGAATACAAGACGTCATACCGATTTTGGGCAGAAGCGGTGAACACCGCTTGTCATGCCACAAATCGGTTGTACCTTCATCGACTACTGAATAAAACTCCATATGAGCTTCTCACGGGTAAAAAGCCTAACGTTTCTTATTTCAAAGTTTTTGGTTGCAAATGTTTTATTCTGAACAAGAAACCAAGGGCCTCGAAGTTCACTTCGAAGTCCGATGAAGGATTCTTGCTCGGATATGAATCGAATGCATACGCCTATCGTGTCTTCAACAAGGTGTCCGGCCTTGTTGAAGTAGCACGTGACGTAGTGTTCGATGAAACTAACGGCTCACAAGTGGAGCAAGTCGATAAGTTTATGCTAGATAAGGAGGAAGCTCCATGTGAAGCGTTGAAGAAAATGGCACTTGGTGATATCCTATCACGAGAGGAAACACAAGACGAATTTCAACAAGGAAGCAATGATCAAGGGAGAGCTCCTACACAAGATCAGGTTGAGGAAGGTCAAGAAGATCAAGATGATCATGGAAGCAATGATCTAGGGGAGACATGACACATGAAGACAATGAAGAACAAGCAACTATACAAATTCCACACCCAAGAGTACATCAGTGTGTGCAAAGAGACCATCCTGTCAACAATATCATTGGAGATATTGCTAAGGGAGTAACTACTAGATCTCAAATTGCAAATTTTTGTGAACACTATTCTTTTGAGTCTTTTCTGGAGCCATACAGGGTAGAAGAAGCCTTAAGGGATCCAGACTGGGTGATTGCGATGCAAGAGGAGCTGAACAACTTCAAAAGAAATGAAGTGTGGGAGCTGGTGGAAAGACCAAGGGCGAACATCGTTGGAACCAAATGGGTCTTTCAGAACAAGCAAGATGAACATGGAGTAGTGACAAGAAATAAAGCGAGGTTGGTGGCCAAAGGTTATTCTCAAGTGGAAGGTTTGGATTTCGATGAAACCTTCGCTCCTGTAGCTAGACTTGAGTCCATTCGCATTTTATTGGCATATGCTACTCACCATAATTTTAAGTTGTATCAAATGGACGTCAAGAGTGCCTTTCTCAATGGTCCGATAAAGGAGGAAGTCTATGTGGAGCAGCCACCGGGGTTCGAAGATCAGGAGTATCCCAACCATGTCTATAAACTGTGTAAGGCTCTCTATGGCCTCAAACAGGCTCCTCGAGCCTGGTATGAGTGCCTTAGAGATTTTCTGATTTAAAATGGATTCAAAATTGGTAAAGCTGACTATACACTCTTTACTAAACATTCTGATAATCATTTATTCGTATGTCAAATTTATGTTGATGACATTATCTTTGGATCCACTAACAAATCCTTCTGTGAAGAATTTAGCAAAATAATGACAGACAGGTTCGAGATTTCAATGATGGGTGAATTGAAGTTCTTCTTGGGATTTCAAGTGAAGCAACTGAGAGAAGGTACATTTATAAGACAAACTAAATATACACAAGACATTCTCAAGAAATTCAATATGGACAAAGCCAAGCCCATCAAGACACCCATGGCCATCAACGAACATCTCGACCTCAATGAAGACGGTCCAAATGTGGACCAAAAGGTATATCGGTCCATGATTGGCTCCTTACTATACTTATGTGCATCTAGGCCAGATATTATGCTTAGTGTTTGCATGTGTGCAAGGTTTCAAGCCGCACCTAAAGAGTGTCACTTAATTGCTGTAAAAAGAATTCTAAGGTACCTTGTGCACACACCCAACTTGGGCCTTTGGTATCCCAAAGGATCCAAGTTTAACTTGATAGGGTATTCCGATGCCGACTATGCAGGATGCAAAGTCAATAGAAAGAGCACGTCAGTGACTTGTCAATTTCTTGGTAGGTCCCTAGTTTCTTGGTCATCTAAAAAGCAAAACTCCATTGCTCTTTCCACAGCGGAAGCGGAGTATGTTGCAGCCGGTAGTTGCTGTGCGCAACTACTTTGGATGCGACAAACTCTTAGGGACTACGGCTACAATCTAAGTCATATCCCGCTTCTATGCGATAATGAAAGTGCTATAAAGATTGCACACAACCCTGTAGAGCACTCAAGAACTAAGCACATAGACATCCGTCATCACTTTCTTAGAGATCACTCATTAAAAGGTGACATTACTATTTCACATGTTAGGACTGAAAAACAACTTGCGGGTATTTTTACCAAACCATTAGATGAGAAAAGGTTCTGTGAACTAAGAAATGAGCTAAACATTCTTGACTCTCGAAATGTGGCTTGAAACATTGCATACCTGGTTGCAACTCAAAATGTTCCTTTGTATTATCAAAATGCTCCTCTTCTCCTTTTCCACTCAGAAAACTATTTTAATGAAGAAATCATGTGGATTATGACCATTGTTTGATTGTTGATTGCCTACTGGTCGTAATCACCAAGACTACTTGCAAAATTATTGTCCTTGGATCACTATTAATTATCTATATATGTATCAAGTCTGTTGGAAACGGACTAGTCCAATTTCCAACCGGACTAGTCCGGACTGACAACAACTAGGTTAACTCAGGGGTACCGGACTAGTCCGCTACCATGACCGGACTAGTCCGGTCAGTCGCATATAGAAGCACTTGGCCGGCCCAGACCTCTCCCTCACCCCTCATTAGACTTGCTCTCCCTCTCCTCTTCCAAACCCTAGCCCCCAAAGTGATTTTCGGGTTGAACCCTCAAAATCGAAGTTTTCTCCGCGAAAAACACTCCCCTTGACGAGTGGTCTCCCTCCTCCGGATTCATCCGGACTGATTTCCACTTCTTCGACGAGAATCTTCAAATCTTGGTAAATTTCCCCCTTTAAACCAAAATTTCAATTTTTCTAGTTCTAGCTAGTTTTCTTTGATTTCAAAAGGATGTACATGGCCTCAATAGATGTATTCCTACCATGTTCCTACCCTTGTGCCCTTAGATAGGAGATTTGATTCAAATGAAACATTAGGGTTCTTATGCCAGGCCGGACTAGTCCGGCGCACAGAGGCGGACAAGTCCGGTCCACCGGACAAGTCCGCACTCTAAAACCGGACAAGTCCGGTCTCTGACAGTTGAACCCCTACGTTCCCATTTGAAGTCAATAATGAGTCCATTTGCATCTAATCCTTGAACTCCTTATCAGGCATCATGTCTTAAGGCTCAGATGACAGCTCCTTTCACATTGATGAAGACGTTCAACGCGAGAAAGTGAGGAGGACCAAGGAGAGAGTTATGAAGAAGAGACATGATGTCAATGTCCACTCTCCACCCTCCGATGACAATCTACCTAAGAAGAGGAAAGTCATTGGCAAAAGGCCTCTAAGGAAAGATGCTACTGAGGGCTCGTCAGGGCCAAAAAGAATTCTCAATAAAGGGAAGAGACTTGCTAGTGGTCCCCTTGGGCCCTTGAAGATGAAAAACCCTATTCACCGCAACAGGCAGCCTTCAAATGAGGATTTCACTAGAAAAGGGAGTGAGCTAGCTGATAATTTCAGGAAGATTCAAGTGTATGACCAACCTAAGCAATGCTCTGATCCAAGGTTCTGGAGCAACTTCCATGCAGACTACTACGAGCATGTGTACATGAAGATGAAGAACCCTGTAGTAGAGAGTCAATGGCTAAATGTTGAATATCTGAAGTCGAAGAGGTATCCTGCCTTTCGTGAGATGGTGGAGGCGTTAGAGAGGCACAGTCTGACGGACCTGCTATCCTTTGAGTATGACTGGAACAATGAAGTAATTACCCAGTTTTACTCCACTCTCTACTTTGCTCGTGATGATGGAGACAGTCTTACTTGGATGACTCATGGTTCAAGGTATAGTGTCACGTATGATGAATTTGCTAGCATTCTTCACCTCCAACACACTTTGGATCATGAACTGGTCATTCATAATCTGAAACCCCTGGAGAAGGAGGAACTTGAATTTCTCTATGACACAAGGATGCCATATGTTCCTCCCACCATCAAATATCTAAAGCCCTTCTTTATGGTCCTAAATAGGGTCTTGAGAAAGACTATAGCCCCGAAGGATGGAGATGCAGGAACTATACAAGGGACCTTGAGGACTCTCATGAAGGTCATTAGTGGGAGGAGACCATTCGATGTCTTTGAGTATATCTACAACGACATTGTGAACATCTCAATTACCCCCAATAGGTCCTGTGGATACGCACCGTATATCATGTACATGATTGAGAAAGTGACGGGACTCGAGTTTGTCAAGGATGTCAAGCATACGGGGTTGAAGCCGCAAAAACCCACCGAGTACACTCTCCCTCCGGCTCCAACTGCCCCGTCCTCTCCACCAGTGGAGAGGAGATCAAAGCAAGCTCATGATGACACTAGATCTGCAGCTGCTCCTCCTGGATCTCCACCTGCCCAAGAATCATCCAGCGGCATCCTCAAGATGCTCTCCTCCATCTTTGCCTGCTGCCGCAAGATCGAAGACAGGCAGCGCAAGGAAAAGCTTGCAAGGAAGAAACATTAACAATACGTCAATGCAAATATCAAATCTATCTGTGCAAAGCTTGAGATTGAGCCCGCTGGATCACTGCCCGTCTCCGAGGACTCAGAGGAAGATCCTGCTCCCGTGGATGCCGAAGTCAGTCAAGATGAAAATCAGACTAAGACTGACGGAGGAGGCAGCGATGAGTGATTCCCCTCAATTTTTCCCTTTTTGGTGCCTTGATGCCAAAGGAGGAGAGATTGAGATTAGATTTGGACTATTTCTATCTAGTATTAGTTATTAAGCTCTTTTGTGATCAAGGACATGTACCTATTTTAAAATCTTGCAATGCACTACTTCTTTTCTTATGTGTGATGCACTATGCTCTAATGCCTACTTATATGTTCACTATTGTTTGTCTTTAATCTATCACATTTTGTTTATCACACACCTGTTAGGCACCCCACCATAAGGTGTGTGCATATGTGAGAAGCTTTTTGTGAATTCTTTATTATTCTCATATGTGCACACCTTATGAAAATCAACCTTTTATTCTCAATTGTGATATCTCAAATGGTTGTCATCAATCACCAAAAAGGGAGAGATTGAAAGTGCATCTAGGAAATCCCTTGTGGGTTTTGGCTAATTGATGATAAGCATATGAGATCCTAACGAAATGATTGCAGGACAAACTAAGTAAACTAGCTAGGTGCGCACAAAAAGATAAAAAATAGAGTGGTGCCCGAAAAGGAAGACTTTAGTGGAATTTAGAAGAGTAAAGTAGATATAAATGTATAGGGTGTGTGTGAGAGACACATCCCAAGAGCTCATGACTTTGCGTAAGGGTAAGGGCTAATAATCAACTAAAATCCACTGAACACCGGACTAGTCCGGTCAGCTTACTGGAACTCAACCGGACAAGTCTGGTTTTGGACCAGACTAGTCCGGTCATGTCTCTGTTGTCCTCTTTAGAGGACTGCGGACTAGTCCATCCAAGCGACAGGACTAGTCCGCTGAAGTTTCTGGAACCACATTTCACATAGCACCGGATACCCACTGGAAGTACACCGGACAAGTCCGATCATATACCGGACTAGTCCGGTAGTAGGTTTAACAACGGTAACTTTTTGGGAAACCCTATAAAAAGAGGTCTTTCGTCTTTTCCCAGAAGAAACACGACACATATTGTCAAAAACTCGAACCCTAGCGCCGCCACCTGTCCCAAGAGCCTAAAAACACATCTCCCCATACGTCTAAGGTACAAAAAGGCCAAGATGAATCAAATACTTGGATTTGGGATTGGGAGATCGTCGTTCCTTCGTTGTGAGCTCTTGGGGTTTGATTTCTCTACACTCATATTCTGCATTGTAATCTTTTTGAGTGTATTTGATCACCTTCTCACTGTAATTCTTGTGGGAGCCCTCAACGTGTGAGGTTGCCCCACAAACTCGGTGATTACCCGTGATAGTGGAGTCAAGTCGGCCTTTGTGGTGACTTGAAGAGGGAAAGGGTTGGGAACCTGGCTCTGTGTGAGCTTCCTCAACAAGGACATAGATCTCTTGGTGAGATCGAACCTCGGTAAAAATTCGTGTCTCTTGTCTCTCATTTGTTTTACATTTTGATACATTAGATCACTAGTTTGCTAGTCATCGTTTGAGTTCCTTATAAGTTTGCACGTGCATCCATACAATAAATTTAATTTATAAATACTGTTGTTCTCATTCCGCTGCTGAAAGATTAAATTTGTGAGACACACTTAATTAACTCAAATAATTCAGCACACCGGACTAGTCCGCCCACACAACCGGACTAGTCCGGTCAGTCAAGTTTCTGATAACTTTATTAAGTGTGCAGGAATCTTTTAAAGGCCTATTCACCCCCCCCCCTCTAGGCCACATTCAGGAAGCTCTTCCAAGGCCGTGCCTCCATCCACCACCACCGACGAAGAAGAAGAGGATACGGAGGCTACGGAGAGCGATGAAAATGGCGATGAAGAAGAAGACGAAGGAGATGACGAGTAGACTTAGGCGTATCTTCCTCCCTCCTTTCCTTTTTGGTGCCTTGATGCCAAAGGGGGAGAAATGTGAAAAGGATGTCCTATTTTTTATCATCTTCTAGTCTCGTAATAGATCTTTTGGACATGACTCTTTTGGACATGGCTATCTATGTTTTATGCATGTCTATCTTTTGTGTAACACTACGTGTTGGATTTTATGGCTGTTTTATGCTTATTGTCTTATACATTTTTTATTTTGAGCACAACACATAGGCACCCACCATAAAATGTGAATGTATGCCAACTTCCCTCTTTTACTCTTGCATACATTCAGGGGGAGTTTTGCATACGTACACTTGTTATAAAAATAAATTTTTTACCTCTTATGTTGAAACTTAATGTGTTGTCATCAATCACCAAAAAGGGGGAGATTATAAGTGCATCTAGGCATCCCCGTGGGTTTTGGATGATTGATGACGACAAATTAAGAGACTAATGAGCTGAGGTGATCATAAGCACAGGACATTTCCAAGGCGGGCACCTATACTCTCAAAAAAAGGAAAAATATGAAGAACGGCGTCGAAGACTCGAAGAGTAGAAATTAGGGTTTCACTTGAGTCTTTAGTAGGCTAGCCGTGTAAAAGAAAGAGTGTGTGTGTCAAGTGCATTGAGATCATAGAAGAGAGCTCAAAGCGTTAGAAGTGTCAAATCCTTAGTGGAGAGAGGTAGAGAGGTAAAGTGGGCAGGCCGGACTTGTCCGGGGGAAGAGGCTGGACTAGTCCGGAAGTCCTACAGCTTAGTCCATTTTAGGGCGGACTAAGAGTTCTTGACTGAGATCGGACCTGTCCGTTTTGGACGGACTAGTCCGTTTCTCTCTAGGTGAGAGTGTTTTGTGGCTAAGTCCTGGTAGACCGGACTTATCCGCCTAAGTGGCCGGACTAGTCTGGGCTAGGCAGACTTGTCCGTTTTCACACAGACTAAGAGTTCCTGTGTGAGTTCGGGCTAGTCTGTTCTAAGGTGGACTAGTCCGTATGGGTGTGACATGAGAGCTCCCACGGCTAAGTCTTGGTGGACCGGAATTGTCCGCCTTTGTGGTCCGACTAGTCCGGGTCCTCCAGACTTGTCCGTTCTCACCCAGACAAATAGTTCCTGTGTGAGATCGGATTAGTCCGGTGTGAGGCGGACTAGTCTGGACTTTTGGTAGGTGGCAATGGTTGGCTTCGGGACTTCTAAAAAAGGAGATGCCCTGACGTCATTTAAAAAAACCTGGAACCCTAGTGCCGCCACAGCGATCCAAGAGCCCCCCTAATCCTTCTCTCTTGCCTACTCACCCTCTAGAGTCAATTCTTAAGTGAATTTGGGTGTGTGAGAAGAGGAGATGGAAGAACTTCGCGTTTAGGCTCTTGGAGTGATCTCGTGCACTTGGTGTGATCTGTGGCTTGTGAGATCTGTGAAGTCTGTGGAAGTGATCAAGTGGGATCCTCGGATTGTGAGCAGCCCCAAAACTTTGTAATTTCACCCTTGAGATAGTGAAGAACCGGGTTGGCCTTAGTGGCGACTTGGTGAGCAAAGGGTTGTTAGACCCGGTCCTTTGTGGACTCCTCAATAGGGACATAGATTCCTGAGTGGAATCGAACCTCGGGAAAAAATCCTCAGTGTCTCTCTTACATGTACATTTCTTTGAAGATCAAGATTGCTTAGGGTTTGTTTTAATTATTTCGCTATACATCGTCACACTCTTGCAATTCATTTCAATATTCTGTCACACTTGTCGTATAGAAGTGCTAGTTGTCTCATCCACATTTTGTTAAACTAAAATTTGGAGAAAAACTCTTAAAAATCAAGTTTTAGATTTTCCGACAGTTTGACCAGACTACTCCGCCTCCAAGGCAGACTAGTCCAGCCTTTTAGGCCTTTCCAACAGGCTGATCGGACTAGTCCGCCCCTGAGCCGGACTAGTCCGGCTCCTGAGTTCTAATCTCGTTTAATTAAGTCATTTCAGCTATTTTATCCTATTCACCCCTCTCTAGGCAATTTCACTTATCCATTGCAGGAGAAGCTTCTGGAACCACCCCTCACATACCTCTTCATCCCCTATCCTTATCCATTCTATGAGAAGTTTCTAGAACCACCCCTCACATACCTCTTCTTCCTCCATCCTTGTCCATTCCAGGAGAAGCTTTCAGAACTATCCCTCACATACCTCTTCCTCCCCTATCCTTATCCATCTTGCGAGAAGTTTCTAGAACCACCCCTCACATATCTCTTCTTCCTCCATCCTAATCTATTCCACGAGAAGCTCCCGGAACATGCATTAATCGCATCTCACCTACCTCTCCTTCCTCCATCCCTATCCCTTCCCCTTCATCTTTAAAAGGGGCTCGGGAGCTCACCTCCCCCCCCCCCCCCGCCCCATTGAACACTGGCATTCACATCTTTCCCCAACATCGATCTCCAACGAGGAACCCTCCCTGTCGAGCCGCGACCAAGGTGAGCACCCCAACCTCCACTGTTCTTCCTCAGTCATCCCCCTTCCCCTCTCTCCTCGGGTTTGGCTGCAACCACCCCACGGCATAACCGCCCTTCTGTGAAGTTGTCCTACTTCCTCCTCTACCAAAATCGGCAGCTTACACTACAGCAATATCAACAATTAACGATGGTTGGAAACCGTTGTTAATAAAGCGTAAACCGTCGTGAATAAGTTATTCACGATAGGGAAGGCTTATTCACGATGGGTTTTGGCCGTCACCGATAATTAGTCGTAAATAAGATTGTTAACGACGGCGCCCGACCTGAATAAGCTTATTCGCGACGGCTGAATAATCTCGTCGTGAATAAGTTCCCCGACTGCCACGTGGTGTGAGGGATTTATTTATGACGGGGTCGTCGTGAATACTCCAGCTTATTCACGACGGCCCCATCGTCAATAAGTTTGATACTATTAGCGACAGGACAGGCTATCGTAAATAATTCTGGCTTATTTACGACGGTCGTGACTAGAAAGTCGTCGTAAGTAAGGTTGGTAATTTTTTAAAAAATGAGAAAATTTTGCCCTTGCTTCGACGCCAGCCCTGACCCGATGGTCAGCTCACACAGGTAGTCAAAACATTATAAACATAACAATAATGTATCAACACTAGACACACACACCACACTACGCACTAGCACGTCCGCTACCTCCAGAACCCGGGAAGTCGTCCTCGAGCCTTCGTCCTCCCGGTAGCTCGGTCGCGGAGCACTATTATGTATAAGTGTAGTTAGACAAGTTATTAGTTTGAAAATAAATGTTTGACTAAGTTAGCTTACTGTAACCTATAATTGATCAAGTTAAACTAGGTTTGTCTATGTTTGACTAAGTTTCGTGATATTCTAAGAAATTTGGTTAAATTTATCAAATATGTCTATGTTGTGGAAGTTTGAGTAAATTTGTACCTCTGCTCCGATAAACAGGGCATGTGGCTCCTGTGGGGGCTGCCACTGTGAGAAGACGGTCGGCTGCCCTGCTGCCATAGCCTGCGAACACAAAACATTATCACGTAACCATCATTGATATGTTTGAAATATTAAGTAAAACGACCAGTACATACCTGCATTGCTGCTTGCATCTGTAGCATGAACGAGGCTTGATAGTCGTCCCGAGCCCTCTTTTCCACGGCTTGACGCTCCCTTTCTAGCCGGAGCTCCTCCTGTGTCCTGCGGACCTCCTCCCGGACACTCTGGAGCTCCAGGGAGCTAGCCTGTCTCAATCCTGTCTGTCGTGATGAAGAGCAACTCGAGGAAAGTCGTGCCTCCCTCGAGTCAACAACTCCATCGAAGATGGCGAACCAACAAAAGAAGAAAGATTATTAAATTTTTGTATCTCAAATTCATTGACATTAAAAAATATTAGAAAACTCACTGTCCGTGCGGTTTCCCGCCTCCGGTTGCATATGCGGCTTCTGGGATGTTTGGCGTGCTCTGCCAATCGAAGCCTTCACCGTGAAGCCTCTCCGCCTCCTGCCCATACCTTGCCTACAAATAAGAAAGGATAATATCATCAAAACTACAGGAGTTGATTGAAGTGGAATAGAGTGAAAATGAACTAATTTATACTTTAATCCTTTCCAAACAACTCTAAATGGAGAGTATTCTGCTCTATCCAAACAAGCCAAGTGTGAGCTTGGTGAATGGGTGATGTGTTTGTTTATTGGCCTTAAAAGTTGTTGCTTCCTTCTTCGATAGATTTATAGCAGTTGTTCATTCTGTTTCGACGTCAGCGAGGGTATTTTTTCTTGCCAACTGCACAGTGTTGGCAAATTTTCTGTGTTTTTCGCTCACACTCGCGGATCAGATCTCAGGCGTTGTGGAGATGAAAAACGAACACACGTTCTTCTGGCAGCGTGCAACTTCTCCCGTTATTTCCTCGCCAGCTGATATAGATACACGAAACTAACTTCGTGATCCGGACATTCCGGACGTGCAGCACACGCTGAGGTCCCGCACCACGTCTGCTGATCCGCGCGTAGCGCGTGCATGCAGCGCATGCACGTCCATCTCACGCACGCTCAATCAGCCGATTTCTACGCACACATTCTCCCGTTTGGGTCTTCCAACGACGCAGCGTGGCAAGACCGTTTGGAGACAACTTTATCACACACACGCACTATGAACTGGACTAGATTACACAATAATTCTCCCCCTAATCTAGTCCTCAAAAACATTGACAATTCCAACCTTGGACCGAAGGTTCACAAACCTGATACGACCAAGTGGTTTAGTAAGAATGTCTGCCAGCTGATCATCAGTGTGTATTTTCTTGATAATCACTCCACCTTCTTCAACATATTCTCTGATAAAATGATATCTCGTCTTAATGTGTTTGCTTCCGCCATGAAACACTGGGTTCTTGCACAGTTGGATTGCTGATTGGTTGTCAATATTAATCGTTGCCACACTTTCTGCCTTCCAATACAAATTTCCAAGCAGATTTCCAAGCCAAAGTCCTTGACATGCGGCAGTTGAGGCTGTAATGTATTCAGCCTCACACGATGACAGAGCAACCACAGATTGTTTTTGAGACTTCCACGTCACAGGTGCATCCCCAAAATAAAACAAAATGCCTGTGGTACTCTTGCAATCATCCACGTCACCAGCCATGTCAGGATCACTATAACCAATGAGTTCTATCTCACCTTGTCCCCTTTTGTAACATATTCCATGATGCAGTGTGCCAGATACATATCTGAGAATATGTTTAACCGCTGCAAGGTGCTCCGTTGTTGGGCATTCCATGAATCTACTAATGTATCTAACCGCAAACCCAATATCAGGTCGGGTATGAGTCAAGTATCTTAGGCTACCCACAATACTTCTGTAGTAAGTAGAATCAATAACCGGGCTAGAACTTTTCTTACTCAGTTTTAGATGATTTTCCATTGGAGCTTGGACAGGATTGCACTCTGTCATCCCGGTCTTTTCCAACAGTTTTGCTGCATAAGCTGCTTGGGACAATGAAATCTTCTACGGTGTCTGCTTGACTTCAATACCAAGATAGTAACTGAGGTACCCGAGGTCACTCATCTTGAATGAGTTCTTCATCTCTTCCTTGAACACCTTGATCTCATCTTGGTCGGCTCCTGTGGCAACAAGATCATCCACATACACTCCCAGAAGTATGCGCTTCGTATTGTCACATCGTGTGTATACTCCATGTTCCTCCACACACCTGCAAAACCCAAGCCGCACCAATGTACTATCAAGTTTCATGTTCCATGCACGTGGAGCTTGTCGAAGTCCATAGAGTGCCTTCCTCAGTTTCAACACTTGTTGCTCGTGACCTGCCACAACAAAACCTGGTGGTTGTGCAACGTATACCTCTTCCACAAGTTCTCCATTCAAGAAGGCCGACTTGACGTCGAGATGATGAACTTTCCAGCCCTCATGTGCTGCAATTCCCATTAGTGCTTGCACTGAGTCCAACCTAGCAACCAGAGCAAATGCTTCTTCATAATCAACTCCAGGCTGTTGCACATACCCTTTGGCCACAAGATGTGCTTTGTGTCGAATCACTTCTCCACTTGCATCCTTCTTTAGTTTGAACACCCATTTCAACCCAATGGGGCGATGACCTGCAGGAAGATAAGCCAATGACCATGTGCCATTCTCTGTGATCGCAGTCATCTCTTCTTTCATCGCAGCTCTCCATGCTAAATCTTTGTTTGCTTCTTCAAATGAACTTGGTTCCTCGGATGCCACAAACATCAGATTCTCTGAGTTTAGCTCACACGGTTCAGACGTGTTGATGCAGTCCTATACGGTGCGATATCTTCTTGGCCCTGAGATAACATTCAAGTCAGAAGAAATGTTTGTTGGTGGTGACACAAACTCCACTTTTCTGTGCTGTTCCACTTGTCCTGCTGGTGTTGGAGTATTCTGACTCTCACCACCTGATGCAACCGGAAGGCTGGAGCTTCGTGACTCAGGTGGCAGTGGGTTACCTTCAACCACATGAGTGATTATGGTGTAATCCACAACAAAAGTTTCAGTTATTGCCTCTCCATCTACAGAGCAGTACTAAGCCTTACCTTCATCAAATACCACATCCATTGTCACTTGAACTCGGCCACTCAGAGGGTCATAAACCCGATATCCTTTTGTGCCGGTTTGTATCCAACAAACACCATCTTCACACTTCGATCATCATGTCTCTTAGCATGTGGACGAGTCACTTTCACATGTACCACGCATCCAAACGTGCGCATGAAATGAACTGCAGGTTTCACCCCATGCCACGCTTCATACGGGGTTACATCTCGCAGCGCCTTCGTAGGTGATCTATTCAAAATGAAAACAGCAGTATGTACTGCCTTCCCCCAAAATGTACTTGGGACTCTTCTTGCCTTAAGAAGACACCGTGCCATTGCCAACACGGTCTGATTTCTGCGCTCAATGACTCCGTTCTGCTGGGGTGAGTATGGCGCCGTGAGATGCCTCTGGACACCTTTCTCAGCACAATACTGCCCGAACGTGACCGAAGTGAACTCACCACCCCGATCAGTTCGGAGTGTACGCAACTTGCGCCCAGTTTCCACTTCAACACTTGTTTGGAATATTTTGATGGCGTCAGCTGCTTCATCCTTTCCTGATAGTAACACTAATCACATATAACGTGTAGCATCATCAACCAGAAGTAAGAAGTACTTACACCCTCCATGGGTTGCTGGATGAACCGGACCACAGAGGTCTCCATGCACGAGGTCAAGTCGTTCTGATGCACGGTACTGAGCCTCTCATGGAAATGAAGTTCTACGCTGCTTGCCTGCTAGACATGCTTCACACAACTGATCAACATGCTCCAGCTTCGGCATTCCACGTACCATCTCACCACGCCCTAGTCTCTGAAGTGCATCGAAGCTGAGATGCCCAAACCGATCATTCCATCACCAAGCATCATCATCAATACGTGAAAGAAGTGTAACCGGTTGAGCAATGGTCAGGTTGATCACATATAGACGATTCTGTGATCGAGCAACCTTCATCAGTAAATCCTTTTGAGAATCACGGACTCGGAGGACTCCTTGATTGATCAGCACTTGGCAACCAATCTGATCAAGCTGACCCAAGCTAATTATATTGCTGCGAAGACATGGTATGTAATACACATCGGTCATCACCCGATGTCCCCCTCCACGCCCCGAGAAAATGATCGAACCACGTCCAGCAATGTCCACAAGGGACCCACCCACGAACTTCACCGTACACGTAATACCATGATCAAGTTCGGAGAAGGCTTCACGATTACCTGTCATGTGTTTCGATGTACCAGTGTCCAAATACCACTCAGCTTGAGTCCTTTCAATTTCGCTACTGGCTCCTAACTGGACCACAGCTTGTTCCTCGATCAGATGTACTCGGTTCCCTTCTGGCGCTTCATCAACATCCAGCTTCGACGAGAGGGACAGCACTTGTGCCATTAACAATGCTGGTTCATCAGGCCCATCCTCATGTGACTGCATCATGTTCACCTCCTCTTCATGTTTCTTCTTGTAACAGTCACGTTCCCAGTGCCCTAACTTCTTACAATAGTGACACTGATCTCCCTTTGAGGCATTGCGTGATCCACCACGTCCTCGGCTCGGCTTTGACGAACCAGAGCGCATGTTATTCGCTCCTCCTCTTGGTTTTCCATCGCCTGAGTTGCTCCACCCAGAGTGTTGTCCCTCCTTGTCACGTCGCCGAATGCGACGTATCAACTCTTCTTCCTTGGTGGTTAGAAGCAGTCGTGTACCCAACTCCGAAGACAGTTTCCGTGCTTCATACCTCTGCTCGACAGCACGCAGGCGACCGGTTACTTCCTCAACAGACATCGTCCTGATGTCAAGCAGTGTTTCAATGGAAATGGCCACCTGTTCGTAGCGCTCCAGTACAACTTGCAACATCTTGCGCACCACTTCTGTCTCCTCTAATGTATCACCAAGAAGATGAAGGTTGTTGACAAGGCTTGAGATGTGCATGTAGAAATCATCTACGGACTCTCCTTCCTTGAAGGAAATGTTGTTGAACTCGCGCCGAAGTCTCTGTGCATTACCTTCACGGACACGATCAACCCCCACACGCATACTCTTGATTGCTTCCCATGTCTCCTTCGCCGTAGGCTTCCTTTCAACGACCGACAACATCTCCGGTGGCACGGACCGGGCGATCGCCGCCAACGCCAGCCGATCCTCGGTATACTCCACCTCGCCGTGCTCAATCGCTGCCCACAGGCCTTGCGCCTGCAGATTGATGGTCATCATCAGCTCCCACTCCGGGTAATTCGTCTTCGTCAGCATCGGATATTGGATGGCGCTCGATGCCTCCTTGATCGTACGATGCACAACAACCGGTTGCCCGGCATCTTCCCAGGCGAACTGCTGTCCGTTGTTGTCACCGCCGCGACCTCGCCAGCTCCCCGGAAGCGACACAGACCGGCGGCGCGATCTCCATCGGTGTGGTGGTGTAACGCTCGCCATCTCACCAGATCGACGGCCTGGCTCTGATGCCAAATATTAGCAAATTTTCTCTGTTTTTCGCACACACTGGCGGATCAGATCTCAGGCGTTGTGAAGATGAAAAACGAACACACGTTCTTCTGGCGGCGTGCAACTTCTCCCGTTATTTCCTCTCCAGCTGATATAGATACACAAAACTAACTTCGTGATCCGGCCATTCCGGACGTGCAGCACACGCCGAGGTCCCGCACCACGTCTGCTGATCCGCACATAGCGCGTGCATGCGCTGCATGCACGTCCATCTCACGCACGCTCAATCAGCCGATTTCTACGCACACATTCTCCCGTTCGGGTCTTCCAACGACGCAGCGTGGCAAGACCGTTTGGAGACAACTTTATCACACTCACACGCACTATGAATATGAACCGGACTAGATTACACAACACACAGGTAAGCTGATAAGAGTAGTCTCAACTTATTGAACTGATTAGAGCGCTGATTTGTTGTCCAATGATATATCCCTGCTTCTTATAATACTTACCTTTGGGCGTTGTGATATGATTGCTCAATGAAGAAACCTCTCTCTCTCTCCTTTCGCTAGATTCAGGCTATCAGCTTTATCAAAAAAACAAAGTACTAAACTTGGAACCTTGAAATAGAAACGAATCTGAGAAATAGCTGAATACTGTAATGCCATTGTTCATTTTATGATACCATAATGCTGATGAAGTACTGGTAATAAGTATTGTGTCATGTCCCAATGAAGTTAACGGATGAAGATGGGTGTGCAACAGTATAAGTAGGAATAAAGAGATTAAAAAAGAATAGGGAAATAAATAAAGGCTGCCAGATTCTATGCTACTTGCCCCTGAAAGTCCCTGCTGAATGATTACTGCCCGGTATATTCTCTGGCACTATGAATTTGTCTTGAGACCATGAGCAACTAACGAATTATTCCTACAATTTTGAGTGCTCTTACTGGCCCACATCCTTTAGAAGCTAGGCCAAGTTCTAGCTTATATTGATTGTTATGTTTCTCTCCTCCAGATGAACGCCACATGCACTTGTCCTTGATGCTAAATATTTTAATCTTCAGCTCAAAGAAAAGGTACTACATTGCTAAAAAAAGGTACTAAAACCCTAGTCTGCATGTACATAATGGTATATTTATAACTCTCTTTGATAAAATACTGCTAGGATAGTCCCTCTGTTTTCAATTATTTGATGCTGGTTAGTACAAAATTGAACTAACGGGGAGAATAGTTATTTATCCCCACATTCAGTGGTCTGATCAATAAGCTCACTAACCAATTGTGGTGGAATTTTGCTTTTGCAACACCCAGGCCGTAGTAACCTGTCACTTGGCAGCCAATTCATGCTCCAAATATCAGTTGCTTCGTCCATGCCAGCCGGTAACACATGCTGACAACAAAGGTAAGGGGGTGGGTCTTCTTCTTCCTCCTCCTAGTTTGTCTCCTCTTTTCTGTTCTCCACTTGTTCTACCTCCTCTTGTTTTCCTTGCAAAATTTAAGGAGGAAGGGGCTCTAAGACCCTCCACCCCAGCTAGTCTGTTAAATCCACTCCTAGTGTCAATCCTTATGAGCCCTTATTTCAGCACGCCTTTCCCATCATGATGTCTTGCCAATACCCGGATGACCAAGAGCTCAATTCTTCCAAAAATTCACCGTCGGGAAAGTAGAGTGTCTTTAGGAACCGAGCAATCAAGAATACAGGCTCCTACACCTATCAAGCAAAGTTAAATAATTCAATATCTATGAATCGCTTCGGGCATAAAACCCAAGCCTGTACTCGACAAACTCGAAGCCTGAAACCCAAATGGTATCCACGGATAATAAATTTGAAACCCGGAAATTATTTTAGGTTACGGCCTTGGTACCCGAATAGCCTAAATAACCCAAATGTAATAGAAGTCCACCCAATAGTCCATTAGGCCCAACATCAATTTATACATAAATGAAAAAGTGTAACCTATGGACCATCCTTCCTTTGTTGCCCTTCTCCCCCCTCTCACCCTAGTAGCCAAAAGCGAAGATGGCTGGGCTGCCCATCCTCAATCCCCACTAACCTCTACACATGTTGTCACTGGGCCGCCCACCCTCATTGCCGACGTTGCCCGACTATCCACGTCAAAAGGACCTCCTCGAACAATATTGTTGCCCACCCTCCCCGTCGACGTGACCACCCTACTCACACAACGTCATCACCACCGGACCCAAACTCAAATTGTCGGATAGTTCTTTTGTTCGAGCAAATTTTCAGGCATCATTTTTGAAAGAAAAAAAAGAACTGAAATTTGAAAAGCCCAAATTACGCAACCCGGAATGTCATGTAAACCCGAACGCCCAAAGCTATCAGTGAAGGCAAGCCCACCCAAATACTTCAGCCTTGTCATCACGTCATGCTTGCTAGTAGTAATGTTAAGCCTAGCTTAGCTCTAGTAGGCCTCTCGATCCCTGGGCACACAAGGTTCATAATGAACCACAGTAAATTCCGGTCCAAAATCTAGGAAACATTTGCCCCGCAAACCATGCAAGCCAACAAAAGGGCCCACGGAGCCGTCAAGCCAGTTTGTGTAGGAAGCCACCGAGTCGACCCATCGAAGGGCCTGTTTGGTTGCTAAACCATAAAAGAATTTTTTTAATTTTAGCACTGTACAATATTGATTTAATATTAATAGCATCACAACAATTTTTTTACCAAAATAGCCAACCTGTCGTTCACGGCGTGAACGATTTATCCACGTGGACAACCTGCCGTCCACCCCGTGGACGACAGGGCGGTGTCGTCCACAGCGCGGACAACACCGCCCACGTGGCAGCCACGTTGGCCCAACGGTCACAGGACCGTGGGACCGACGTGTCCTGTCGTCCACGCGATGGACGACAAGACCCTATCTGAAAGTTGCCTAGAGGGGGGCTAACAAAACCTAAAACTACTGTAAACAGCCGGATTAAACCTGAAGGGCCGGACTAGTCCAGTCAGGGGGCGGACTAGTCCGGTATAGGTATAGAAATTAGGTACAGGTTGCGTTTTTATGGATTTCTTTTCAAATTTGTTCAAGCCAAAGATATGTATGTTATCTAACAATCTATCAACTAGTTTGTGAAAGAGAAATTGATTGGATTGCAAGATTCACAACTATAAGGCAATTAACAAGTTTTGAGCGAAGCAAATCCTAACAAGCAATTCTAGTTATTAAGCAAGAAAGTAAAAGAATCAAGAGACTCGATTTATCCCGAGGTTCGATTTCACAAAGGAATCTACGTCCCCGTTGAGGAGTCCATAAAGGACCGGGTCTCTTCCAACCCTACCCTCACCGAGCGATCACCAAGATCAAGCCCGGGTTCTTCACTATCAATCAAAAGGTAGAATACAAGATTCTAGGGGCTACTCATAACTTGAGGATCCCTACAACAATCTAACAGTTCTAGGAAACAAAATACAACAGGCACAAACTCAAATCAATGATTAGAGTGCCAGAGATTCAAACTGAGAGCTCAAACGTGTATCGCCGCGTCTCTCCTCTCACAAATCCCCAAACCCCTCAAGATTCAATCTTAGGGGTCAAGAAGGTGAGAAAAGAGGCTTAGAAGTGCTCAAGGAAAGAGTTTTCAGCGCTAGGGTTGCAAAGAGAGCCATTTGAAGCCGGGGGGTCCCTTTTTATAGGGATCCTGATATCCAACCGTTACACCTGCTAAAGTCCGGACTACTCCGACCAGAACCCCGGACTAGTCCGGCCTTGGGAGACCACCTACGTCACCAATGCTAACAACTAAAGTCCCCGCGACCTTTGAATTCAAACGGTCATTAAAATGGTCATAAAACCCCCGACTAGTCCATTAAATAATGGACTAGTCCGATCTCACACAGGAGCCTTTGCTCCGGGTGAGAACGGACTAGTCTGGCTAGCAGCGGACTAGTCCGGCCTTACCAGACTTAGTCCCAAAACTCTCTAATCTCACATTACGGACTAGTCTGGCCATGTCCGGACTAGTCCGAGTTCACACAGGAACAATTGTTCCGTTCTAAACCGGACTAATCTGAAGAACCGGACTAGTCCGGCTAGCTGAGCGGACTAGTCTAGCCTTCTGGGACTGAACCCAGTGGCCGCACTCACCTCACACAACCGGACTAATTTGTCCACAACGGACTAGTCCGAGATCACTCGGAGGGATTTCCTCCAGACCTAAGCGGTTTAGTCTGAACAGGCGGACTAGTCCGACCCCATGGGCGGACTAGTCCGGCCTTCTAGGACTTGGTCTTAGAAAGGCTCAGACTTACACAAGAACGGACTACAACAACAACAACAACAACAACCAAGCCTTTATCCCAAGCATGTTGGGGTCGGCTAGACATGAAACCCAATATCAATGAAGTAAAAGAGAGGAAGAGATATAAGAACAAGGAAAAAGGAAAAAGGAAAAAAAAAGAAAAAAAAAGAAAAGAAAAAAGAAAAAAAGAAGAAAAAAAAGAAAAAGGAAAAAAAGAAAAGAAAAAAAATAAAAAGAAAAAGAAAAAATAAAATGGAAAAAAAAAAGAAAAAAACAAGACTACGATTCTGGCACATGAATTGCTACTTTCCATGCGGTCCTGTCATGAGCTAAGTCTCTGGATACATTCCAATCTCTCAAATCTCGTTTTACCGCCTCCTCCCAGGTCAACCTTGGTCGTCCTCTACCCCTCCTAATATTTTCTCTACCTCTTAAAATCCCACTGTTAACCGGTGCTTCTGGAGGTCTCCGTTGGATATGTCCAAACCACCTAGGTCAATGTTGGACTAACTTCTCTTCAATCGGCGCCACCCCTACCCTATCACGAATCGCCTCATTCATTATTCGGTATCTTCTCGTGTGCCCGCACATCCATCGTAGCATGCGCATCTCTGCGACACTCATTTGTTGGACATGTTGCCGTTTAGTTGGCCAACATTCCGCCCCATAGAGCATCGTGGGTCTGATCACCGTCCTATAGAACTTCCCTTTTAGCTTTTGTGGGACTATCCAATCACATAGGATTCTAGAGGCTTGTCGCCATTTCATCCACCCTACCTTGATCCTGTGGCAAACATCCTCATCAATATCGCCATTGCTTTGTAACATTGATCCTAAGTATCGGAAAGAGTCCCTTCTAGGTACTATTTGTCCTTGTAGACTAACATTTCCCTCTTCACGACCAACACCACTAAAGTCACACCTCATATACTCGGTTTTGGTCCTACTAAGTCTAAACCCCTTGGACTCTAAGGTTTGTCTCCATAACTCTAATTTCTTATCAACACCATCTCTAGTTTCATCTACCAGCACTACATCATCAGCAAAGAGCATGCACCAAGGGATATCCCCTTGTATATCCTTCGGCACCTCATCCATCACCAAGGAAAAGATGTATGGGCTCAAAGCTGATCCTTGATGTAGTCCTATCGTGATAGGAAATGCATCAGTCTCACTATCACTTACGCGCACACTTGTCCTAACATTATTGTACATATCCTTGATAAGGGTGATGTACTTTGTTGGAACTTTCTGTTTCTCTAGTACCCACCACATGACTGACCTTGGTATCTTGTCGTACGCCTTCTCCAAGTCGATGAACAACATATGCAAGTCCTTCTTCTGCTCCCTATATCTCTCCATAAGCTGACGAAGCAAGAAAATTGCCTCCATTGCAGACCTCCCAGGCATAAAACCAAACTGGTTTTTAGTGACATTGGTCACTTTCCTCAGGCGGTGTTCAATCACTCTCTCCCAAAGCTCCATAGTATGACTCATAAGCTTATTACCTCGATAATTAGTACAACTTTGAATATCTCCTTTATTTTTGAAGAAAGGTACTATTATACTTTTCCTCCATTCTCCAGGCATCTTGTTTGACTGGAAAATATGGTTGAATAGCTTTGTGAGTCATACTATTACCATGTCCCCAAGACATCTCCACACCTCAATAGGGACATCGTCAGGGCCGAGGGCCTTTCCTCCTTTCATCCTTTTTAAGGCCTCCTTAACCTCAAACTCTTGTATCCTCCGCACGAACCGCCTGTTGGAGTCATCAAAGGAGTCATCCAAATCAACCATAGTGCTGCCATTCCCATCATTGAATAGCCCATTAAAGTAACCATGCCATCTATTCTTAATCTCTTCATCCTTCACTATAATGCGGTCAGTCTCATCTTTGATGCATTTAACTTGATTGAAATCCCTCATCTTTCTCTCACGGATTTTTGCTACCTTGTATATGTCCTTTTCACCTTCTTTTGTCTCTAGTCTCTCATATAACTTATCATAGGCCTGTCCTCTTGCCTTAATCACAGCCCGCCTTTCATTCTTCTTAGCCTCTTTGTACTTAAGCATGTTGCTTGCGCTTCTATCATTATGCCAACTCTTGTAACACTCCTTCTTCTCCTTAATGGCCTTTTGTACATCCTCATTCCACCACCAAGTGTCTTTATATACAAGTTTCTTCCTTTTGTCACACCGAACACCTCACTAGCTACCTTCCTAATGCAAGTTGCCATCATCATCCACATACTATCTGCATCTCCATTTTCTGCCCAGGGTCCTTCTGTGATCACCCTATTTTTAAAGGATTCTTGTGATTCTCCTTTCAACTTCCACCACTTTGTTCTTGTGATTTTGACACCTTTGTCCCGCAAAGAACATGTATTGAAGCGAAAGTCAGCTACCACAAGTTTATGTTGTGTCATAACGCACTCCCCGGGGATCACCTTACAATCTAGACACTCCCGTCTATCCTTTCTCCTAGTGAGGACAAAGTCAATCTGGCTAGAGTGTTGGACACTACTAAAGGTCACTAGGTGAGATTGCCTCTTCCTAAAGAGGGTGTTAGTTATCAACAGATCATAGGCTACGGCAAAGTCTAGGATGTCCTTACCCTCTTGATTTCTATCGCCACATCCAAAACCTCCATGTACTCCCTCAAATCCTAGGTTAGTTGCACCCACATGACCATTGAGATCTCCCCCTATGAGGAGTTTCTCGGTTATCAGTACACTACTAACCATATCCTCCAAGTCCTCCCAAAATTGCCTCTTAGCACTCATGTTGAGTCCAACTTGTGGGGCATAAGCACTAATGACGTTCAAGACAATGTCCCCAATTACTATCTTTATTAAGATGATCCTATACCCTCGTCTTTGAACATCCACTACTCCATCCTTAAGACTCTTATCTATTAGAACACCTACGCCATTCCTAGTCCCAGCCGAACCAAAATACCAAAGCTTGAAACCGGTATTCTCGACTTCTCTCGCCTTTTGACCCGCCCATCTAGTCTCTTGTACACAAAGGATATTTACTCGTCTCCTAATGGCAACATTTACTAACTCATGTAGCTTCCCCGTCAAGGATCCTACATTCCAACTACCCACCCGAAATCTATGTTCCTCGGCTAGCTTCCTTACGCTTTGCACCCGTCGAGTAAGATGCAAAGACCCTCGCTCACTTATCACTACATCCGGGCGATGATGTAGCGTGCCACTAAGGTGGTGGCGATCCGGCCCTTGCTCATTTAACACCATATCCGGGTTCCGATATGGAGCGCCACTAAGGCGGTGGCAACCCGGCCCTTGCCCACTTAACACCATACCCGGGTTCCGATATGGCGTGTCGCTAAGAGGGTTACGCCCCAACGAATTTCTATTGGGTTTCATTTCCATGAGAATGGCTAAGTGTAGTTGTTGTCTTGCCAAGCCTATCACAACCCCTCCTCCTTTACCCGGGCTTGGGACCGGCTATGTCATTACAACATAGGCGGAGTTACACAAGAACGGACTAGTCTGGCATAAAACGGACAAGTCCGAACTCACTCACAGACATTTATTCCGGTTGGATCGGACTAGTCCGGCCCCAAGTCCGGACAAGTCCGGTCTACATTCTAAGCTATGGCTAGAACTATTCCCTCACCAAAATTCTAACTAAAAGTTTGAGCTCTCTAATGATTCTCAAGCACTCAAAGAGAGAAGACACTATACACAACTAGAAAATGTGAAACTCAAGAATAAAATCCTATTTTCTACTCTTGCAAGTCTTCTTCTTTTTCTTTTTGCTTTTTGAGGGACTCCACATTCATTCTCATCTCAAAGACCTCTACTCATACTCATTAAAGCTCATTAGTATCTTAATTGTCGTTATCAATCATTCAAAACCCACAAGGATTACCTAGATGCACTTTCGGTATCGTCCACAGCGTGGACGAAAGGATCTGTTATATATACAGTCGTCCGGGCTCCTCCCCCCCACACCAACCCCATTGAGTCGCACAATCACAACATAGGAGAGGAGACGAAGAGGAAGAGGAAGAGAAGAAAATAAGAAAAGAAAAAAAAAAGAAAAAGTAAAAGGTATAATTTATGAAATATAATTAGGAATTTTAAATCTTACTTTAAATTGACTTATATTAATTGTGCATTTTATAATTATATTCAGATTAGTTTGAACAAAGTGTAGGTTTATTTTAGGGTTTAATGTTTAATTTAGTTTACATTTAGTGTTAGGATTTAGTTTAGTTCAAATTTAGGGTTTAGATGTGTTTAAATATAGTTCTATATTAGTTTTAAATTTGTTTTTCAGATTTAGCTTATTGTGAATTTAGTTTTGGACTTTTATATTTAGATTTAGTTTTGAACCTTTAGATCTAGTGTAGTTTGAATTTTTGAAAATGTAGTTTTGTTTGAAATTATGTATAGGTTAGTTTAAATATAGTTTTATGTTACTTTAAGTTTTTTAATAAAATTTTAGCTTATTTGGAATTTAGTTTTGGACTTTTATGTTTAGATCTAGTTTCGGACCTTTAGGTTTAGTTTAATTTGAATTTAAGAATTTAGGTTAGTTTTAATTTATGTTTAGTTTGGTTTAAATATAGTTTTATGTCAGTTTTTAGTTTTTTTAACATATTACACATAACCCCTTGTAGCTAAGTTTTTATATTCCTTATACTACATATCAGTTTTTAATTTCTGTACTTATATTTCTATAATAGTACTATTGTATGGTAATGTTAAATACATAGTAGTTTACATTTTGGATTTATATTATATTTTGTGTATTTCCATTTTTGTTTTTATTTTTTTATACTTTATGTATTTACACTTCTATGTTTTTAATTGTTGAATTGCGTATATACGTATGCTAGGTATGCCCAACAAAGAAGAATTTCACACATTTTATAGAGATGGACAAATTAATTATAATTTAAGTGGAGTAGATCTATCAGGACTACCTTTTATAAATCAAGGAATACCTAGTCTAACGGAAAGGACATTTATGGTTGTCTATAGATGGTTGGTAAAAGTTTTTAAATTGACTGAGTATGAATATGAGTTAAAGATAAATGGAGTTATCAGCCGCTCAAGGGAGGAACATTTCTGGAAACTAATGCCGCTAAAGGGAACACCTGTGTGGCGTACTTATGTTGCAAAGGCTTTACAATATGGGTGACCTTTAATACTTCTGGTTCGGGTTGAAGCCAAGAAAATAATCGTCGAGACGCAGGACGAAGATGATGATGAGGTGGATAATGATGGTGGAGATGCGGAAGAAGAAAATGATAATGAAGTGACACATATTGTTGTCAGTGAGGCAACTGGTCAAGAAGATGAAGGAGAGCATATAGAACATATAGTTCAGCAGATGGTTGTTGAGGATACGGATTATAGTAACGTTCCTGAATATGATTCATCCAATGATCAACCTCCAGTCCCTGTCGATTGGAGTAATCCAAATTTTAAAAACTTAAGATTCACTGAAGGGTACCATTTGCCGTTGGATTACCACGACAATACAATAACAGTGTGTCTCTTTTCAAAAGTAAAGAAGCATTGCAAGATGATGTTAAATACTGGTCCCTTTTAGTGAAGAAATCATTTAAGGTTTCTCGATCCACTAAGAAACTTTACGATGTCGCATGCTTATCAACAACTTGCCCCTTTCGTGTTCGAGGATATGCAGAGAAATGGAGTGGCCTTTGAAAGTGTTCTATTGTGATTGATCATACGTGCGAGTTGCAACATCTTGAGAAATGCAATACTGCCCTTACATCATAGTTTGTTGCAAAGCACATGTATGCTCGTGTGGTTGATAATATTTCTTTTGAGCCAAAATCTATTATCAACAAAATTGAGCAAGATTTTAAGCATACAATAAGCTACTCCAAAGCTTGGAAGGCGAAACAGAAGGTTATTGAGGCAAGATTTGGTACTTATGAAACATCTTATGATAATCTTCCAATGTTACTACATACCATCAGAAGTCGGGATGTTGGCACAGCTGTTGATATCGTGGATGTTCCAAACCCCCTATTTGATGGGAAACTTATTCTTCACTATGCATTCTTTTCACTAGGTCAATACATAAACGCATTTCGATATTGTAGGCCCATTCTGTATATGAATGGTACGTTTCTAACTCGAAAGTACAAAGGTCAAATTCTTATATCTATTGGAGTTGATGGCGACAATCAAATTTTACATGTGGCCTTTGCATTTGTGGAGAGTGAAAATACTAATAGTTGGTATTGGTTTCTAAAACGGGTTAGAATTGATGTAGTGCATGTAAGGGCCTAATTTTTTGGGCACATATTCAAAGTGTTCATCACCACACACACACCTCATTTGAAGAAACTTTGTGAACACATTTGAAGAGCAAGTAAACACCATCAACATGCTCATTAGAGAATAAACTCAAAATGCAAAAGTGGAATTTCCCACATGCATCATATAGGGGCTGGGCATATGAAAAACTCCTACACCTTGCTAGGAATGTCCATGCCAAATTTCACCCAAATTCAAAACCTTTTTGAAGTCTTTTGGGGTATAACTAGAAAGAGGGTGGTTTGAACTCAAATTCAAATTCAAACTATTTCCATCCCATGAATTCAAAAGTGGGAGGCATATTCTTACTCAGCACATTTTTGTGAGCTCACACACCAATTTTCACTCCATTTGGAGTTGATCTTGACATGAGCTAGGTTTAGCAAATTCAAACTTTATTTGAATTTCAAACTGCATATGTCCTGAAAATATATTCAAACAAAACAAAATTTGAATTCTATCCAATTCAAATGGCCCAGGGGTAGATAATTTAAATGACCAAGGTTAATTGGGTCTCTACTATTTAGAGCAACAACAACAACAACAACAACCAAGCCTTTATCCCAAGCCTGTTGGGGTCGGCTAGACATGAAACCCAATATCAATGGGGTAAAAGAGAGGAAGAGTTATAAGAACAAGGAAAAAAGAAAAAAGGAAAAAAAGAAAAAAAGAAAAAAGAAAAAAGAAAAGAAAAAAGAAAAACACAAGACTACAATTCTGGCACATGGATTGCTACTTTCCATGCGGTCCTATCATGAGCTAAGTCTCTGGATACATTCCAATCTCTCAAATCTCGTTTTACCGCCTCCTCCCAGGTCAACCTTGGTCGTCCTCTACCCCTCCTAATATTTTCTCTACCTCTTAAAATCCCACTGTTAACCGGTGCTTCTGGAGGTCTCCGTTGGAGATGTCCAAACCACCTAAGTCGATGTTGGACTAACTTCTCTTCAATCGGCGTCACCCCTACCTTATCTCGAATCGTATCATTCCTTATTCGGTCTCTTCTCGTGTGCCCGCACATCCACCTTAGCATGCGCATCTCTGTGACACTCATTTGTTGGACATGTTGCCGTTTAGTTGGCCAACATTCCGCCCCATAGAGCATTGCGGGTCTGATCACCGTCCTATAGAACTTCCCTTTTAGCTTTTGTGGGACTTTCCTATCACATAGGATTCCAGAGGCTTGTCGCCATTTCATCCACCCTACCTTGATCCTGTGGGAAACATCCTCGTCAATATCGCCATTGCTTTGTAACATTGATCCTAAGTATCGGAAAGAGTCCCTTCTAGGTACTATTTGTCCTTGTAGACTAACATTTCCCTCTTCACTACCAACACCACTAAAGTCACACCTCATATACTCGGTTTTGGTCCTACTAAGTCTAAACCCCTTGGACTCTAAGGTTTGTCTCCATAACTCTAATTTCTTATCAACACCATCTCTAGTTTCATCTACCAGCACTACATCATCAGCAAAGAGCATGCACCAAGGAATATCCCCTTGTATATCCTTCGACACCTCATCCATCACCAAGGAAAAGATGTATGGGCTCAAAGTTGATCCTTGATGTAGTCCTACCGTGATAGGAAATGCATCAGTCTCACAATCACTTACGCTCACACTTGTCCTAACATTATTGTACATATCCTTGATAAGGGTAATGTACTTTGTTGGCACTTTATGTTTCTCTAGTGCCCACCACATGATTGACCTTGGTATCTTGTCGTACGCCTTCTCCAAGTCGATGAACACTATATGCAAGTCCTTCTTCTGCTTCCTATATCTCTCCATAAGCTGACGAAGCAAGAAAATCGCCTCCATTGTAGACCTCCCAGGCATAAAACCAAACTGGTTTTTAGTGACATTGATCACTTTCCTCATGCGGTGTTCAATCACTCTCTCCCAAAGCTTCATAGTATGACTCATAAGCTTAATGCCTCGATGATTAGTACAACTTTGAATATCTCCTTTATTTTTGAAGATAGGTACTAATATACTTTTCCTCCATTCTTCAGACATCTTGTTTGACCGAAAAATGTGGTTGAATAGCTTTGTGAGCCATACTATTGCCACATCCCCAAGACATCTCCACACCTCAATAGGGACATCGTCAGGGCCGAGGGCCTTTCCACCTTTCATCCTTTTTAAGGCCTCCTTAACCTCAAACTCTTGTATTCTCCGCACGAACCGCCTGTTGGAGTCATCAAAGGAGTCATCCAACTCAACCATAGTGCTCCCATTCCCATCATTGAATAGCCCATTAAAGTAATCACGCCATCTATTCTTAATATCTTCATCCTTCACTAGAATGCGGTCAGTCTCATCTTTGATGCATTTAACTTGATTGAGATCCCTCATCTTTCTCTCGCGGATTTTTGCTACCTTGTATATTTCCTTTTCACCTTCTTTTGTCTCTAGTCTCTCATATAACTTATCATAGGCCTGTCCTCTTGCCTTACTCACAGCCCGCTTTGCATTCTTCTTAGCCTCTTTGTACTTAAGCATGTTGCTTGCGCTTCTATCATCATGCCAACTCTTGTAACACTCCAGGTTAAACCCCAGGTGGGACCCACATGTCAGCCTCTATAGCAATTCAACCAACTGAAGACCGGACACTCGGTTTCTCGGGCTTCATCCGAGGGCGCCACCGAGCTGGTCGCCGGGCCAGCTCCTGCTCGGGCTGGCTGCATCGACCGGCGTCGCCTCTCCCTCTTATCCCGGCAGCCAATCCGATCGAAGGCAGAACCGCTCAGCCCTTGCTCCCTCGCGCAAGAAACTGATCAGAGCAGCCACTGCTCCTCCTATCGTCAGCCGTCCGCCAATCTCGCATACCAGCCTCGGCTGAGCAGCAAAACGGCACCACAAAACTCTCCACTACCCCCTCAAAACCATCATCAAGTGAGCTCGTGCTCCATACCCCGAGAATCACACCGATCCGCAGCAGTCGCCACCAAGCCGAGAAGAGGTGCTCTCGTGGGCAGCCTCATCCCGGGCTTGTCACGATCAAGCCAAGCTGTTTTCAGACGCGCAAGAACCTCCTGCAGCTCATCTCCGAAACTTGAGCCAAGAGGTTGAGCGTCGACGGCGAATTTTACAGTTTGCTTCCAGCCGGTGCAAAGTCACCTTCGAGTAAGAAACGTTGAAATTCCCGTTTGATTCTCATTTAAACCCCACCAAACTTCGCACATAGGAGCTAGATTTAGTGGCGCACAAGTTGGTTTCACAACACCTAGCGTGAGGACCCCTGTACATGGCGTAATTCCAAGCTTGCCAAGGGCGGCTTGTTCGGGCAGCATCAGGCGCACGGTGAAACCCACCTTGGAGCTCTCCCCGAGCCTTTCCATCACCATGTCGAGCTTCCCGAGCCACCACTGGTGCTGTAGAGCCACTTCACTGGGCGTTTGGCAGGCTAGTACCTCAGAGCGACATCACCGGACTCTTTCCGTGCCGCCGCACCGTCGCGAGCTCGGTTAGAGCCAACGTCGATGAGGGGAAACCCTCCCAACGTTTTCAGCACACCCAATTAGGGGCTGGCGGTGAGTTAGAGCTTGGGAGCTGACCGGACGATCAAGTTCGGCGATGCTCCGGTGACCTCGGCGGCGCTACCGCGCGGGAGGCGCGAGGTAGAAGACAAGCGAGCTGAGCCCGCTGTCAGTGGGAGTAAACTGGGCGGTTTGATCTTCTGTGGACACGGATCGACTGTGGCAGCGCGGGAACTAAACCTGTAGCACCGTGTGCCGTCGCTTCAGCACCTGACACATGTATTCGTGGACCCACCGGCAGATTTAAACATTTCCCTGATTTTCAGATTTAGTTCAAACTTCAAACCCACATAACTTTGGCTAGAAAACTCCAAATCGAGAGAACCAAATTTTATTGGATTCAGCTCTCTGAGTACTTTCCAGCAGATCAAGTTTCAATCTATGAAAATCCTTAACTCTCCAGAATTAATTCTTCAAAGTTTAAAGTGTTTAGAATTTTAACTGGAGAACCATTAGGAGAAAAATTATAAAATTTTGCTGGGATGTTCACCAAAATATCCCTGAGCTACCATAAAAATTTGAGATCTATTTGATCTTATTTGATCCGCCTAATGGTGTGATTAATAAAACTGTTCCAGAGAAAATAGAAAATGTCTAGAAATATTTCCAGAATTTCTCTGAAATTGTTTAGCTCATATCTTTAGATAGGAACCTTCAAATTAAGTGAGACCATCTCTATTAGAACCCTCTGAAAACCTAGTTTTCAGAAAGTCATGGCTTGCTCCATGAAAATCCCTAGAACACCCTAAGAGCTCCAATTAAGGTCAAGTACATTATTTGTGGAGAGCTCAAATGAGCTTTGCTGCAAATGAACCTTGGGCAAGTCTCTGTTTAGGTTGTAACCAAACCATAGTAAAAATTTCAGAGTCAGTGGGTCTGTCTAGTAAGAGTTATAGTCTTCACAAGTTTTAAATTCAATTCGAATGCATTTAAATTGATACATATACATGTTATCTCATGTAGTCGCTAAGGTTGAGGAGGAACCTGAAGTCTTAAGACTTCGTCACTCCGGAAGAGCAGCTAGCCTACGACCAAGAGCAGCAAGGCAAGCTCCGGTTTGCATTAACCTTTTTACAAATTTTTACTGTTTTGAGAACTTACTTTGAGCACCCATTTACGTTTTGCATTAGAGTCTTGTTTGAAACCCAAATGCATAGCCAAGAAAACCATGGGTTGGGGTTACGATTAAAAACCCCGTTTAGCTACTGCAATGCTATGATAGTGTAGGATTCGATACAAGTCGAGTAGTTGGAACTACTCGCGAGAATAGGCTAGAGGCACTCGACTCGGGTGAAGATAGCAAATGGAACACATGGCAACAAAAATGAGACCGAGCGGAGAGTAAGGGCAGCAGGACTTTGGGGCCTGGGTGCTATAGCTCCGCTTGTGTCGATTGAGGACTGAGCCGTGTGCAGGCCTGTTGAACAAGCTAGAACAGTACCGAAGATCTACCGGCTATAAGGGAACCGGGAAACCGATGTAACTCGGGTAGCTGGGTGTTGAGGCATAGCTGGTCGTTCAGATGGTAGGTTGAGAGCTCGAGGTGTAAATCGGCTGGCGGCACTATGGATGCGCGCGCAGAGACCTCTTGCTCAGATGATTGGACCAGTTCAACAATTGGCTGACGGGTGAAAGGTGGTTGCATACGACGTCCGTGATGGTTGCTGTAGGCAACATCGAGTACGGGCATACGTGACGGTTTATTCGGGTAACCCTGCAGGTGTAAATCGATTATAATCGCCGTCACTCGCAGTCAGTGAGTACCACTTGTTCACTGTACCGTGACGTAGAAAGAACAGGCTAGATACATGTTAAAAGTTTGCTGATTTGAAAGTTATACTTTTGCTTGTTAATGTCTTGTTGTAGCTTAGAGCTAATTAAAGTTCTTTTCAACTTTGGGCAAAGTACATGAGAGAAATGGGTTTCTTGTTTGATTGCGGCTCTCTCATGTGCCATAGCGTAAGGTTCTCCACAACCTGCTGCTTAAACTTGAAAGTAAGGTTCCACTAATTAGGCGAGTCCTTTGCAACTTATTTTACCTCCTGTAAACTATCACCCTTCATGTAGAAGTTTCATGTATAGGAGAGACGGGTCAGTCTTGTTGAGCCATCGTGCTCACTGCTTGTGTTTTGAAGCTTTTGCTGGGTTTATGAGGAAGGGACTCCGGAGGAGGAGACAGAACCCTAGGAGGGAAACCCCGTCGAGTGGGAGTCGTGCACGCCGCCGTGTTAGTGTGTGTGCGTGCTAGCGAGGACACGTTCATGGGATGAACGTGAATTCGATGCGTAGTCTACGCCCGTGAGTGTAGACTGAACATATTTTGATGTACAAATGTTCATAAACCTGTTTATGTAATAAAACCCTGCTTCCGCTTTGTATCTTTGACGTGCGTTATCCGGTGCTGTGCAACGCAACACCCCTCAGCGTGATCCTGGCTCAACGAGGCCGTTGGGCCCTCGCAGTGCAAGGCTGAGAAAATGTATGTGTTTGTTGAAGGCAATAACAGATATCAAATATGGTTGCACAGAGAGTTGTCTCCCACCGGTTTGGCCGGATATAGAATCAAGGTGGTGTATGAGGCACTTGGGTGTAAATTTTTACAGTCACTTCAAGAACAAAGAACTGATGAACATGTTTAAGCGTCTCTGTAGTCAAAATCAAGAGAAGAAGATCAATGCTTTGTGATGTCGTCTTGATGAGCTCACAAAGAAACAAACCGAGGAGGTACATGGACGGGATAGTTGAAGACGCCTCTGAACCACTCTCTACCGTTCCATCAACCGAACATACTATTTCTTGTACACTACAGAAATCCAGCAAATCTACGAAGGCTAAATTAATTTACAACAGCTAACCCTACAACCATCGTAAATAAGTTTATTTCTGATGGCCAGGTTTGGCCGTCATAAATAAAAGCTTGTTTACGACGGTCAGACCCTGGTCATCGTACATCAAAGCTTGTTTACGACGGCCAGACCCTGTCCGTCGTAAATAGGCTGATATATACCTGTGGGATCGGTGTCGGCACGGGCCACGCACGCGCCGACCCCGAGCCCAAAGCGCCGCAGCTGCGCCGGCCCCCGCCACCCCCACCCGCCGCCGCCAGCCCCCACCGCCCCCAGTTTTGGGAATTTTGAGATTTCGAGATAGCACGAAACTTCACACACGAGGGCTAAGCTTGAGGGCGCACCAGTTTGCTTTTGAAACCTAGCAAGAAACACACCCTGCACGACGCAATTTCAATCTTTCCGACGGCAGCTATGGCGGGACAGTTCGGGCGCACGGTGAACCCTAGCTTGGAGCCGAGCTCCTCTAGTCCTCACTGGTGCTGTAGGACCTGTCTAGGGGGCTTTTGGCGGGCTAGCTCATCGGGGAAACGCCGCCGAACCTCATCCGAGTCGCTGCACCGGTGAGGGAGGGCTTAGGGGCTTCGCCGGTCCATGGAACTCGTCCCATCGTGTTCCTCGAGTTAAACTAGGGCCTGGCGGCGAGTAGCAGCTCGGGATTTGGCCGGAGCGACGAAAGCCGGCGAGCTCCGGTGAGCCCGGTGGCGCGGGAGCGCGGGGGCGGAAGGTAGACGAAGGTGCTACCGGCCCCATGCGTCAGTCGCACAGCAACAGTGGCTGGATCCTCTGTGGCGCGGGATTAATTGTGGCAATGTGGGAAACACCTCTGTAACCCCGTGTGGCTTAATTCAGGGCGTGTCAGTTTAAACTTTTTCCAGGATTTATTCAAATTCCAGATTTTTCCCCAAACTTTAGAAGAGCATAACTTTTGCTAGGAACCTCCAAATTTAGTGATTCAAATTGGATTAGATTCAGATTGACAAACTCTATCCAAATATGCAACCCAATTTGTATGAAAGTCTTTATTTAATTCTGGAAAATTCTTTAAAATTTTCAGCCAAAGAATTTTAGAGGGAGTTTGGTTTATCCAAAAATCCTCAAATTTTGCCAGAATATTCTTTAAGGTGTTATTAGACTCCTGTAAACGTTTCAGCTCATTTGGAGTTGATTTGATCAGGGTAATTCAGATTGTAAGTTGCTGTGTTCAATTGAATACAGAAACATTTTCAGAGAATTTCCAAAACTTGTAAATTCAGTTCTGGGCAATTCTTAGCTTCAAAAATCCTAGGAAAATTCATGCAAGCTCTTTGAACTATAATTGAAATTGTGGTTCACTGAGTTTGACATGAACATAGGTGCTATCTCAGAATTAATTCTTCTTTGCTTAATTACTTAGAGAATTGTTCTGCATAAACCACTCAATGAAAAGTGCTAATTTTGGTCCAGATAACTTTCTTGTGATAAGGAACTCACATGAAAATTTTCAGCTCCATTGGAGCTCTGGATCACCACTGTTATGTGTAACCTCTTAAGGGGATCAACACTTAAGTGGGAGAAGCAATCAACATTTGATCATAGTGTTTAAACCCAACCCAAACCACTAGCACCAGTGTCATTTTAAATTCTTAAACAGAGTTCCAGTTTTAAAACTGTCATTAGATCTTATTGGTAAAAGCTTTTTAATTAAATACATATGCATGATCATATCGTGTAGCATCTACGTGAAGAACGTGAGAAGGACTTAAAGATCAAGGAGGGAGGAAAACGAGTGATCAAGCTCCAAGTGATCACCACTAACTGATTGTAATCTTAGTCACCTGCAAAACAGGAAAGCCCCGGTTTGCATTTGAACAGTTTTATAAAGCATTTCCATTTTTAGAGATCATAGCTTCGCATCATTGATTGCATTAAGTCTAGTTCATATTGAAAACCCCACTTGCATGACCAGAAGTACCTAAGAGAGAAAGGGTAGAATAGCACCTCCTCGAGTGGATTTGGCTACGCTAAATGTTAGTAGGAAAGGTCCGGTAGAAGTCGAGTAGTTGGAAGCTACTCGCGAGTTTAGGGCTGGTTTACTCGGAACGGGTTAAAATTAGAAATGATGAGGAAAGTCACACATATAAAATGGAGACCGGGCAGGGAGGTTTAGATGCAGCAGGTTGCGGACAGTGCGTGCATAGCCCTGCCTGTGTCGGTTAAGGCCCGTCCGTGCTTGGCCCTGTTGGACAAGTTTGAGTTGTGTACCGGGCACATACTGGCTATATGGGACTCAGGAAACCGATGTACCTTGGGAGATCCATAGTGGAACTTTTCCAACTGCCTTAGGCTTTCGGCGTTAGGGTAGCAGGAGGTAACTCGCTTAAGAACATACCACTGCAGGTATGTACCTTGAGGGAGCTTGCATACTCGGGGCAGTTGGACTGCGTTCAATGTGGAAGATCTTGGGAAAGGTGGCCGCGTACAACGTCAGTCGAGGTTGCTGCCGGCAACTCGGAGTACGGGTGTACGTGTCATGTAGTCCGGGCGTGTACTGATTCGAATCACCGTCGCTCACGATCATATGAGCATACTTGCCCACTGCGTCTTGACGTAGTAACAACTGAAACTGGTTATCTTTTGAACTTGATAAGACTGTGATGTAACTTGTATTGCAACCATGATTGATTTAGAGATAGGCACATTTAACTTTACTTTAACTTTGTGCAAGGAGCATCGCAACAAAGCGTTTCTTGTTTGATTGTGGAGTTGCGTTGCTTTTCGCCTCAAGGTCTGTACAATATAGCCTAAAATCTGAAAGTTAAGGATCAACTTTAGGCGAGTCCTTTACGCAAATCTAGCTATCCTAATTGTGAACCGTCGTGCATGTAGAGTTTCTTGTTTAGGAGAGACGGATCAGTCTTGCTGAGCCGATGTGCTCATGCTTGCTATATAAGTGGTTTTGCAGGTTAACATCGATGCTAAGAAGAAGGTTGTCCAGTAAGACTCGGAGACTTCTGAGTCATGTAACAAATGGAGAACCCAGCCGCTGCTGTTATCTTCGTGTTGCTAGCGAGAGGAGTCCACGGGCTGGACTTCATCTCGAGTGCTCTTCGTTATTCGACGTGAGTTGTGATAGACTTCCGCTGTAGTTATTTGATGTAAATTATTTACAAAGAAAAATTTGTAAGCTTCCGCTATTGTTTTATGTAATACATTGTTCCTTGTATGTGTGTTGTTGGGTGCCGCACAACACGGCACCACCCAATGCGATTCCCGGGCAAGTGCCCCGTCCCCGTGACTAAACGGATGGCGTCGGGCCGTCTCAGCGGGGTATCAGAGCTGTGACAAGTGGTATCATGAGCTGAGCCTTGTCTCAGTCAGTATCGGGCCTGTCTAAGCTGGTACAGAGCTGGGCCCGTCTCAAGACGCCCATTACAGTTTGAAGTCGGGGATCATGTATATCTACGTGTGTCTCCAATGAAGGGCGTGAACAGATTCGGGGTGAGAGGAAAGTTGGCACCCCGATTCATCGGTCCATTTCAGATTACAGAAAGATGCAGATCAATAGCATACCGGTTGAAATTACCAGCAGCACTTTCCGGTGTGCACGACGTGTCTTTCACATCTCCCAGCTGAGGAAGTGTCTCAAGCTATCAACTACCATTCAGCTGGAGGATATAGAAGAACTGAAACCAGATTTCACGTATCGGGAGGAACCGGTTCACATTATTGACAAAAAGGCCCGAACCACACGCAACCATACGTTGTGGTTCTACAAAGTTTTATGGAGTAATCACTCCGTGGACGAAGCGACATGGAGAGCGAAGGATTTCTTCGCGCTAACTACCCTGACTTTTTCACGTCGCAGATACGGTAAGGTTCCACCGTCCTCTCTCTCATTTTCACCTTATAATCTCAGGATGAGATTCTTTTAAGGGGGGAGGAATGTAAGGGCCTAAGTTTTTGGGCACATATTCAAAGTGTTCATCACCACACACACACCTCATTCGAAGAAACTTTGTGAACACATTTGAAGAGCAAGTAAACACCATCAACATGCTCATTAGAGAATAAACTCACAAAATGCAAAAGTGGCATTTCCCACATGCATCATATAGGGGCTGGTCATATGAAAAACTCCTACACCTTGCTAGGAATATCCATGCCAAATTTCACCCAAATTCAAAACCTTTTGGAAGTCTTTTGGCTATAACTAGAAAGAGGGTGGTTTGAACTCAAATTCAAATTCAAACTATTTCCATCCCATGAATTCAAAAGTGGGAGGCATATTCTTACTCAGCACATTTTTTTGAGCTCACACACCAATTTTCACTTCATTTGGAGTTGATCTTGACATGAGCTAGGTTTAGCAAATTCAAACTTTATTTGAATTTCAAACTGCATATGTGCTGAAAATATATTCAAACAAAACCCAATTTGAATTCTATCCAATTCAAATGGCCCAGGGGTAGATAATTCAAATGACCAAGGTTAATTGGGTCTATACTGATGAGTTGTTTAGGCCCTATCCTCCGAAAGGTAGGTCGATTGAAGTAGAGATCTCGACGTTGATGATCCGAGGAACTCGAGCAGACCCGAACACCCCTGCAATCACTACACCACTGCTCCGTTGGTTATCAACCGTGCTTCACATGCTTGACCTCGCCAAGAAGGCTATCCCTGCAGGTGCAACCGAGAACACAAGCAAGAACGACGAAGATGCAATATGAAATTGCGAAATTGGGGTCTCACAAACCGTAGAACGGCAAAAGTGTTTAATCTAAGCAAAACCCTACCAAATATGGCCGGGGGCTGCAGTATTTAAAGGCTAGGGTTCGACCATAAGACCCTTAGACGCGTCCCTAATGGACTCATACGGGATACAAGGCCCAAAACCCCAATACGGTGGTGCAACACCAGACAGAACTCTGAATTCAACTTGTTTCAACAACTACCAACGACTCCGGGTGAATTTTAATGTGGGATCAGAACCATTGCAAAGTTTATCTTCTCATATTTCCATGCATATGTGGAACGTCAAAAACAGAGTCCGTATGCATCCTGGGCGTCCGTTTTAAGATGTACTGCTCCTCGACTCCGAGTTGAACTCGAGTCTGAGTTGGTGACTGTTTCCATCAACTTGTGGATGTCCCATCTGATTTTCCACGTCCCCAAATCCTTCTCCCTTTACTTGTTGATCATGTCCATGGTTCCTAATAACAATTAAATCATTCAATAGCAATCCATTCTCAAAATCACATGGGTAGGAAGTTAGGAACAAGTTCACCTGCTGATTTAGTAACCGTGCTTGTCCTCTTGTGATTGGTCCTTGTATATCAATATGAGTATCCACTGTTGTGGTGTCCTCATCATATACTGTTTAGAGCAGTGGGTAAATTTTAATTTCAGAGGTTAAACCCCGGGTGGGACCCACATATCAGCCTCTATAGCAATTCAACCGACTGAAGACCGGACAATCAGTTTCTCGGGCTTCATCCGAGGGCACCACCGAGCTGGTCACCGGGCCAGCTCCTGCTCGGTATGGCTGCGTCAACCGACGTCGCCTCTCCCTCTTATCCCCGCAGCCGACCCGATCGAAGGCAGAACCGCTCAGCCCTTGCTCCCTCGCGCAAGAAACTGATCAGAGCAGCCACTGCTCCTCCGATCGTCAGCCATCCACCAATCTCGCGTACCAGCCTCGGCTGAGCAGCAAAATGGCACCACAGAACTCTCCACTACCCCCTCAAACCATCATCAAGTGAGCTCGTGCTCCATACCCCAAGAATCACACCGATCCGCAGCAGTCGCCGCCAAGCCGAGAAGAGGTGCTCTCGTGGGCAGCCTCATCCCGGGCTTGTCACGACCAAGCCAGGCTGTTTTCGGATACGCAAGAACCTCCTGCAGCTCATCTCCGAAACTTGAGCCAAGAGGTTGAGCGTCGACGGCAAATTTTGCAGTTTGCTTCCAGTCGGTGCAAAGTCACCTTCGAGTAAGAAACGTTGAAATTCCCGTTTGATTCTCGTTTAAACCCCACCAAACTTCGCACATAGGAGCTAGATTTAGTGGCGCACAAGTTGGTTTCACAACACCTAGCGTGAGGACCCCTGTACATGGCGTAATTCCAAGCTTGCCAAGGGCGGCTTGTTCGGGCAGCATCGGGCGCATGGTGAGACCCACCTTGGAGCTCTCCCCGAGCCTGTCCATCAACATGTCGAGCTTACCGAGCCACCACTGGTGCTGTAGAGCCACTTCACTGGGCGTTTGGCAGGCTGGTACCTCAGAGCGACATCACCGGACTCTTTCCGAGCCGCCGCACCGTCGCGAGCTCGGTTAGAGCCAACGTCCATGAGAGGAAACCCTCCCAACGTGTTCAGCGCACCCAATTAGGGGCTGGCGGCGAGTTAGAGCTTGGGAGCTGACCGGACGATCAAGTTCGGCGGTGCTCCGGCGACCTCGGTGGCGCTACCGTGCGGGAGGCGCGAGGTAGAAGACAACCGAGCCGAGCCCGCTGTCAGTGGGAGGAAACCGGGCGGTTTGATCTTCTGTGGACACGGATTGACTGTGGCAGCGCGGGAACTAAACCTGTAACACCGTGTGCCGCCGCTTCAGCACCCGACACGTGTATTCGTGGATCCACCGGCAGATTTAAACATCGAACCCACATAACTTTGGCTAGAAAACTCCAAATCGAGTGAACAAAATTTTGTTGGATTCAGCTATGTGAGCACTTTCCAGCAGATTGAGTTTCACTCTATGAAAATCCTTATCTCTACAGAATAAATTCTTCAAAATTTAAACTGTTTAGAATTTTAACTGGAGAACCATTTGGACGAAAATTATAAAATTTTGCTGGGATGTTCACCAAAATATCCCAGAGCTACCATAAAAATTTCAGATCCATTTGATCTCATTTGATCCACCTAATGGTGTGATTAATAAAACTGTTCCAGAGAAAATAGAAAATGTCCAGAAACATTTTTAGAATTTCTCTGAAATTGTTTAGCTCATATCTTTAGATAGGAACCTTCAAATTAAGTGAGACCAACTCTATTAGAACCCTCTGAAAACCTAGTTTTCAGAAAGTCATGGCTTGCTCCATGAAAATCCCTAGAACACCCTAAGAGCTCCATTTAAGGTCAAGTACATTATTTGTGGAGAGCTCAAATGAGCTTTGCTGCAAATGAAACTTGGCCAAGTCTCTGTTTAGGTTGTAACCAAACCATAGTAAAAATTTCAGAGTCAGTGGGTCTGTCTAGTAAGAGTTATAGTCTTCACAAGTTTTAAATTCAATTCAAATGCATTTAAATTGATACATATACATGTTATCTCATGTAGTCGCTAAGGTTGAGGAGGAACCTAAAGTCTTAGACTTCGTCACTCCGGAAGAGCAGCTAGCCTACGACCAAGAGCAGCAAGGCAAGCTCCGGTTTGCATTAACCTTTTTACAAATTTTTACTGTTTTGAGAACTTACTTTGAGCACCCACTTACTTCTTGCATTAGAGTCTTGTTTGAAACCCAAATGCATAGCCAAGAAAACCATGGGTTGGGGTTATGATTGAAAACCCTGTTTAGCTACTGCGATGCTATGATAGTGTAGGATTCGGTACAAGCCGAGTAGTTGGAACTACTCGCGAGAATAGGCTAGAGGCACTCGACTCGGGTGAAGATAGCAAATGGAACACATGACAACAAAAATGAGACCGAGCGGAGAGTAAGGGCAGCAGGACTTTGGGGCCTGGGTGCTATAGCTTCGCTTGTGTCGATTGAGGACCGAGCCGGATGCGGGTCTGTTGAACAAGCTAGAACAGTACCGAAGACCTACCGGCTATATGGGAACCGGGAAACCGATGTAACTCGGGTAGCTGGGTGTTGAGGCATAGCTGGTCGTTCAGAGGGTAGGTTGAGAGCTCGAGGTGTAAATCGGCTGGCGGCACTGTGGATGCGCGCGCAGAGACCTCTTGCGCGTACGATTGGACCGGTTCAACATTTGGCTGACGGGTGAAAGGTGGTTGCGTACGACGTACGTGATGGTTGCTGTAGGCAACATCGAGTACGGGCGTACGTGACGGGTTATTCGGGTAACCCTACAGGTGTAAATCGATTATAATCGTCGTCCCTCACGGTCAGTGAGTACCACTTGTGAACTGTACCGTGACGTAGAAAGAACAGGCTAGATACATGTTAAAAGTTTGCTGATTTGAAAGATATACTTTTGCTTGTTAATGTCTTGTTGTAGCTTAGAGCTAATTAAAGTTATTTTCAACTTTGGGCAAAGTACATGAGAGAAATGTGTTTCTTGTTTGATTGTGGCTCTCTCATGTGCCTTAGCGTAAGGTTCTCCACAATCTGCTGCTTAAACTTGAAAGTAAGGTTCCACTAATTAGGCGAGTCCTTTGCAACTTATTTTACCTCCTGTAACCTATCACCCTTCATGTTGAAGTTTCATGTATAGGAGAGATGGGTCGGTCTTGCTGAACCATCATGCTCACTGCTTGTGTTTTGAAGCTTTTTTGCAGGGGTTTATGAGGAAGGGACTCCCGAGGAGGAGACGGAACCCCAGGAGAGAAACCCCATCGAGTGGGAGTCGTGCACGCCGCCGTGTTAGTGTGTGTGCGTGCTAGCGAGGACACGTTCACGGGCTGTACGTGAACTCGATGCGTAGTCTACGCCCGTGAGTGTAGACTGAACATATTTTGTTGTACAAATGTTCATAAACCTGTTTATGTAATAAAACTTTGCTTCCGCTTTGTATCTTTGATGTGTGTTATCCAGTGTTGTGCAACGCAGCACCCCTCAGCGTGATCCTGGTTTGACGAGGCCGTTGGGCCCACGCAGTGCAAGGCCGAGAAAATGTATGTGGCATACATGATCGTCATGTTGCTTTGTTGAAGGCAATAACAGATATCAAATACGGTTGCGCAGAGAGTTGTCTCCCACCAGTTTGGCCGGATATAGAATCAAGGTGGTGTATGAGGCACCTGGGTGTAAATTTTACAGTCACTTCAAGAACAAACAACTGATGAACATGTTTAAGCGTCTCTGTAGTCAAAATCAAGAGAAGAAGATCAATGCTTTGTGGCGTCGTCTTGATGATCTCACAAAGAAACAAACCGAGGAGGTACATGGACGGGATAGTTGAAGACGCCTCTGAACCACTCTCTACCGTTCCATCAACCGAACATACTATTTCTTGTACACTACAGAAATCCAGCAAATCTATGACGGCTGAATTAATTTACAACGGCTAACCCAACAACTATTGTAAATAAGTTTATTTACGACGGCCAGGTTTGGCCATCATAAATAAAAGCTTGTTTACGACGGTCAGACCCTGGTCATCGTACATAAAAGCTTGTTTACGATGGCCAGACCCTGGCCGTCGTAAATAGGCTGATATATACCTGTGGGCTCGGTGTCGGCACGGGCCACGCACGCACCGACCCCAAGCCCAAAGCGCCGCAGCTGCGTCGGCCCCCGCCACCCCCACCCGCCGCCGCGCCGGCCCCCACCGCCCCCGCCGCCGCCGCCTCCACACCCGCGTCAGACCCGGCTTGAGAGAGAGATAGTCATAGAGAGAGGGGGAGGGTGAGGGAGAAAGTGAGAGTGAGAGGGGGGAGAGGGACGGAGTGAGAGTAAGAGATTGTGGTAGAGAGGGGGAGGGACAGGGAGAGAGAGTGAGAGTGAAAAGGGGAAGAGGGAGGGAGAGATATACAGATTGGTAGAGATAGGGGGTGAGAAAGAGAGGGAGTCGTAGAGAGAGGCGGAGGGAGAGGGCGAGGAAGAAAGTGAGAGTGCGGGGGAGGGAGAGAGAGGGAGTGAGAGTAGTGGGGAGAGAGCCGTACAAGATCAAACTCACTTTATCTATTTATTTGAATTGCAGAGATCGGCAACGGAGGCTCAAACTCCACCGCCACGCTACCGGCACCGGAGGAGGTCACGAAGACGTATTCTTCGGCTCCGGAGCGAGTGGAGGAGCGACTGGATCCACGAGTGGAAGGGGTAGCGTTTAGCGAGCGGATTCTTTTTTGTTTAATATTTTGGATGTTTATATAAACTGTTCTGTGAGCTGACCATCGTGTCAGGTTATCCTAATCCTATTTTTTAAAAAACTAGAAAACCATATTTACGACGGCCAGCTATACAGGGCTGTCGTAAGTTAACCAAATAAACTTACGACGGCCGGTACCCTGGCCGTCGTAAGTAAGGCGCCCAGCCCGCCACGTGGCGCGACAATGGGCGACGGCCATTTACTTACGACGGTTGTTCCCAGCCGTCGTAAGTTAGTTATTTATGACGGTAACCATCGTAAATAACATTATTGATGACCAAAAACTTGAAACGGCCAGAAGCCATCGTAAATAATATAAAACTGTCATAATAACTAACTTACGACGGTTTTCTATTATTTATGATGGTTTTTGGCTGTTATAAGTGTATTGCATTCGTATAGTGGTTGAGATGGATCATCTATCACATGTTTCTCACATTGGATTCGTAATAAGTTGAAAGGGAAATGGTCGTTGTTATATGACACACACGGTGCTAGATATGGAATTATGACAACTAATTTAGCCGAGGTATGTAACTATTTGTGTTATTTTTAATTATCTATAAAATTTGTAGTACTACAAATTAATGCGAGTTTCCTATAGGTCTATAACTTCGTCCTACGTGGGTCAAGAGTTTTACCACTGTTTAGTATTGTTGAAGGAATCTTAAATGGAATGATGAAGTACTTTTGTGAGCGTTTTGCAAAATCTTCTCTATTGATGGTTGATGCTAATTTAGTATTCTCAAAAATTGTTTGTGACTACATGGACGAGAAGATTAAGAAGGCTCACTTACATAGTGTCAAACAAACTGGAACTTTGTAAAACAGGTTTGAGATCACATGTAGAGACAGAGGCAGACGTTGTGCCACGAGTGAACGGACCGTGCACGAGTGCGTTCTTCGTGAGAACTCGGTCATATGTACATGTATGAAGCCAAAGCTCCTCCATAGGCCTTGTTCTCATGTCATATTTACCTGCAGTCGGAGTCAATTATCTCCAACCATATATGTCTCACAGTACTTTTTAAAAGAGACCTTGCATACATCCTGACACGCAGAGATATTTGGTTCCCGTATTTTTGGTGCATTCACCAACGATCCTGGACCAGAATTTGAAAGAGGCCCTAATTATCTGAGGTTAAAGCGGACTCGTGGTCGGCGTAAAACGAGACGTATAAGAAATTATATGGACGAGTGCTCATCATCGCAACAAGTGAGATTTAGCAACTGTAACGAAGATGGTCATAGTTACAAGAATTGCGTTTGGCTTAATGTTACGGGAGCAGCAGGAGCGGGACCTTTGGGAAATCCGCATGACGGGAGACGTCCTCGTGGTCGTCGCTAACGGCGGGATCAACAATGATTTGTTTTTGAGTCAAATTCCTTTACTGTAATTTTTCGATGTACCATCATCATGTATTACGAATGTTGTAACGAACAATATCATTAGTTAAGAAGTTACATAAGTTCGTAATTTTTTCGTAGCTAGAAATTTTGTTGTTTTATTTATGAGCAACCGATGAACCCTACGTATCAATGACTAACAAGTTAATATATTGTAAACCTGCAGTCATGGCTACAGGTGATAGTGGCACTTACAAGCTCTTGGACGCTCAGTTTGACGCTTGAAACCGCTCGTATTTGAGCAGTGTTCGAGGAGTCGAACTTAGCACGTCGCGACCGAGGCTGCCGAATACGCTGTTACATCTGGACGATAGATGGATTAATAGGTACTAATGTTTATAATTAAATAGTTCAAATATTGTTAGATTATTTCGTATTAATTTAATATTATGTAATGCAGGTTGAGTGCAGCGGGACTCCTACCACTGTGTAGGATGTTGGAGCCCTAGATAATGGAACGGTCTAAATAAAAGTCCACGCGAGTAACCTACGTCCGTTCCCTACTTACTGCGTTGATGGACCGATGGATACCGGAGACACACACTTTCCACATGCTTGTGGAGAGATGACTGTGACGCTCTAGGACATGTCACACTTGTTAGGTCTTCCGCTCGTAGGGCAGGTAGTTTGTAGGCCAGACTTCACGGACGGCTGGCGTGAGGATCTACAGGCTCGTTTCTCTAGCGTCGTACCTCACCCGAGGTACACTCAAAGAAACGGTCCGATAAGACCGATCCCAGACAGACAAGAGCACGGTCCGCCGAAGACTTGGTTGCAGCAGTACGAGGTAATTTTAGTGGGATTTTACGCATATTATGCCTTCGTGAGTAATAATTATAATAATACATATATTTTTTTGTTGTTCGTTTCAACCCGAGAACATCCACCCGGACTCGGATGAGTACACTATCTCCAGACACTTGGAGGCGTATCTTCTGTGGTTTTCGGGTGGATCATGTTCACAGATTCACACGTGGACACGGTCGAAAAGCGCCTTATCTACTTCACAAGAGAGATAGCGGACAGTCCCCCTCACACAGTTCTACAGTGCAGTTGAGGTCCAGCAGTGCTAGCGGCTACGTATCGAGATCTTTGTACGGCATGTACAAAGGTAAGTTACTAACAATAAATTTTTAAATATTTCTTAAATTGACGTCCTAATCAAGTGACTTTTAATATATTTATTGTTCATAGGTCGCGGCAAATGGGATACTGAATGGATGTCCGTTGTTGCTGATCCTCTGGGCATACGAGCGGTTCCATATAGGTCGGCCTAGAGTAGACGTCACGCCCTACGATGACGCCTTGTACGGTAACACCGAGGAGGACAGGTCAACGATGGGCACATTGTAGACTCGGTGCAGTTTAAGTGAAGTTCTACTACATATATGTTCATTCTTAACATAGATATTTGCTTCGTTACAATTATTTTTGTTTTGCAGCGTACTTGGGCTGACGACACGGTGCACAAGGGTTACCCGAAGTATACAATGTCGTTCGACCGCCTATAGGCGGACAACGACGTCGTATGGACTTCGTATTTGTACGAGGCTATGGAGCGTCGCACACCCGTTGGGTTGTCATCGTTGTGCACGAGAGATGCGGACGTGTGGTGGACACGGAAAGCTCTCGTGTACGATATCTGCGTGGAGGAGTACTCCCCTCACCGAGTTATGCGATAATTCGGGCGGCAGCAGGTCTTCCCAGTTCCTAGTGGCCTCCCAGTTCCGCCTACTGCACACACGTAAATAGTTTCCTATATTTCTATATGTAACATACATAACTTTTAATCGTTGAGTAACGTTATATTTTACCTCGCATGGAGACTTGGGTACAGCAGTGGACGGAGGCACCCAGGACATAATCGCGGATGCGTTTCCGTTCACCGCGGAGTCATATGCGAAGTACCTAGGATGGTACGTCTCTCGTACACGTACGAGAGTAACGTACGTTCCAGCAGAGCCGGAGGCAGACGTCGCATCGACTACCGACACGTACCATGGACACAGGGATCGTAACACTTTAGTTGTGGTAAGTTTGGTATTACTCATTTCCGAGTTACGTAAGTTTTGTTATAACACATATTATTTAAATTTTTTTGTTTGCAGTTTGAGATGCTTAGGAGTTGGGAGATCGATGTGAGGGAAATGGCCCAAAAGGCGGAGCTGGGCTTGCACATCCCGGCACATGAGAATGTGTCGGCTTGGAAGAAAATGGAGAAGTACATCGCCGACGCCTTAAAGCACATGTCTCTATCGTCAAGACTCCTCCGTACAGCAGCCATTCTTCGCTCCGGCGATGGCTGTTCCACCGCCAGCGTCCGTTTAGACACCAGGTACGATATACGAAGACTTTAAACTTTTACCAAAATGTTGAACGTACTAATGTGGACTATTTTTTGTACAGTGGCGTCAACGTCTTACTTTCGTCCTACGCATCGAGATGACATTGTTAGGACATCCAAATGGTGCAGTGGTGCGTGTCAGTTTAATTCATATTATTAACATTAATAGTTATTGATAAATCTGACAAATAATATTTTTTTAGGTTTTTGAGGACCCGTCTTACGGTTCCGATGCGACACAGCGGGACTTGGGAGTCTTCTTCGACTGGGAAGCGTATGTCGCCGATGCTATGTCGGACACGTTCCTCAGATGCAAGGATCTCCAAAGCCGATACAGCCGACACAGCCGACGCAGCCGATGCAGCTAGTGCAAGACGCGACTCCGACAGGAGCACCTCGGCCTAGGAACCCGTCTGATCTGCTAACGTACGATGCAGACCACGTATGAGCGGCGCGTAGGGCTGCTAGGGAGACGTGGCAAGCGTGCTAGGCGTTGATGTACTGTGTCATGTAAATTTTGTTTCACTCTATGTATGATATTTTTTAAGGTAATTAATTTTTATGTCTATTTGTTGCATGATACTTTTGTGTCCTTAATATTAACTCTTTTAAAACCAAAAGACCAAGCAGCAAATAAGAAAAGTGTTCCTAATGACGGATAGGAGTACTGAAAGTCGCCCTATAAAAGTCGCAGCGCCGCGAGAATCACCATTACCAACTGAGAGTGAGCGAAAAGAGTACTGAAAAAATGGCGAGCGAAGGTCGTGGTAGGATATGAGTGGAAAACATTAGATCGGTGCATCCGGACTATTTGGTAGGTGGTCCTTAGTGGTATGAACCACCAGTAGACGGGTTCCCGGTTCTAAGCAAGACGGATTTTGGTTTGTTCAATTCTTTTCATCCATATGATGGTACGAATGAAGAGTGGCCTAAATGCTGTTGTGGCCTTGATTGTGTTGTGCAAATGAAGGATGGAAGGGAGGACAACGGTCGTCGATTCTTTCGTTGTCCTAACGGTGGAGTAAGTTCAAATTACATATTATTTTTGAGCTGCAATATTGTCATTTTTGACCTTCATTGCTATTTGATTAGTGCTACTTTAATGATGATAACTGTGTATACACACTCTGGGTCGACCCACCGCCAATCAAGCCAATTGAACATTATATTAAATATTTATAAGATCGAAACCGAGAAATAGTTGTTGAACTTGCGAAAATGGAGTCACAGTTATTCGAGTACATAGGTGCTAGGCCCGTGTGCGACAACAGGGATTGCGAATGTCCTCACCACAAGTCAAACCCTACTCGTTAAAACTGGTTTTGACTATTGTGCAATAACATGTATGCTCGTAATCCTTCCAATGTACGATATTCTACTTCGAATTTTAATAAACATGGACGAAAAGAACTACTAGTATCCTAAAATTTTCGATGAAGGGCAGTGTTCTATGATGTTCACACTAAAGGAAAATCAACCGTTATCGGTGGTTTGAAATACAAACTATCCATATTGTAACAATCACTAGTGACTTTTAAGTTCACTGTCGAAAGAATGTAAAAGTTCTACTTAACGACTCGTCGACCTAATGGACGACTCGTCCACCTACTGGACGAGTCGTCCACCTACTGGACGACTCGTACAACTGATGGATGATTCATCCACCTACTGGACGACAACATATTTTGATCGTCTATTTAAGAGCGCACCGCACATTCGTCACAACCGCACTTCACAAATTCAACTTTCGCGGGCATGGACTCACCTTACTCACCACGAAACCAAAGAGAGAGTTTGCGTTCTAGAGGGATTACAACCGCCAATGTGTCTACGTGGCATTGATTGTCGGTTCGTAAAAGATCTTAGATTGGTGTCACCTATGGTTTGAGGTTTTGGATGCGCAACAACTATAAATGTGATCCCCCTCATAGGACCACGCCATGTTTTCTGAATAGCAGACGTTAGATAACATATCTACTTCAGCGATGTATGAATTTCACATTCGTATTTTATCTCAAATGTTCATAACAACACATCATTAATCTTGCAGTCCCCACTGCCCCTTTGTGAGTTCACACAGTACATCTATAACGAACAAACAGTGGAAGACGTCGAGTATGTACACGCGATGCATAGAGCTGCTTGGGATAAGTTCCACTACGAGTTGGAGTACGAAAAGCAGGTTGAGAAGGAGAGGGCTGAACACGAGGAGCGTCGGCGCAAGCGTTAGGAAAAACTTCAAAGAATCAAGGAAAAGTATCGTCATCGGGCTTAGGAGGAAGAACGTATTGCTCGTCAGGCTAGAGGGGATGAGTGGGAGCGGTTACGCGAGAGAGCACGTCACGCAAGGGATGCCGGGACGGATGCATTACGCAAGGGAAAAAATATCCTCGTTAAACTCAGTAGAATCTATATTTATCATTTAATAAATTTCGTAATGTATCCAATGTTGAGTGTTTTTATTCTAAGTGATGGTGATATTGTACTATATTTACTTTCATAACAAAATCTTTTGAATGTCTCTAAATATTCTAAAAAAAGAATTAAAAATAAATTCAAACGAACAAAATTGAATATTCAAACTTATGATAGTATTGCATATTTCAAAATTACATAACAAATCATCTATTAAACAAAAGTCGTATTTTTCACATTACATAAAATTATAACAAACTATACTACATTTACTAAGTATATCTTTAAGTATTTTTAAATGAGAGCCAAAGTGTTAACGCTTACGTGACCCTGTCATCTACCGCGTGAACGACAGGTTATCCACGTGAATCGTCCATCTCATGAACGACAGGGTGGCTATTTCATTAAAAATATTGTTAATGCTATTAATATTAAATAATTATTGTACAGTGCTAAAATTAAAAAAATCAACCATAAAAGCCAAGCCAGACAACCATTGTGAAATAGAGGGACAGAGCGCTACGCGCTACTGGCAAAACTGAATGCAAGATACTGGTTCTCCACACTGCTGAATATATTCAGATGAACGTGATGACATTTGAGCAATTTTTTATTAATGGCCAACGCACAAAAATACTACAACAGACAGCCGCTACCGACAAAAGAAAATAGATGGTGGTCTTGGATGGCCTTTGCAGCATCCATCAAATGCAGGTCGAGCCTTATCCGATCATTGTGCGCTTTCTGCCCCGCTGCCTGACTGCAAACATTTATACACATAACGGAAACAGGTCATGAGATTGACACAGGAAAGCAAACGCGACAGAAAGTATTGTCGAATGGGCAAGAACTACAGCATACCTTGCGCTAGCTTGTTTGTCGTGGCACACCACTGCTTCGAGGCTTTTCTGTAGGCTGCGAGGATCTTCTCCATCTGATCCATCGCAAAGACAATTCTGACGTCAGATATCACATAAAAGGGACAAACATTGAAGGCAGTCGATAGTATCCTTGTTCATACAAAGCAAGTCACAGATCCCATGTATCATGCAGATGGATTATGTCTACGCACGCTGACTGCTTACACAAACTGACATTGAAAGCATATGTATCATGGAAAAAAACTATGATCAACCAACCAAAACAGCCAAAACTCAAAGGACACAAAAGGTCCATGAACAGAAGAAATCCTAAACTTCAAAAAGATAAATAGTGAACTGGTTCTTGTTTCCTGAATAAAAAAACAAAAAGACCAGTTGTTCCACTACATTCTATATATTCATGGAAACAGTCTTTTGAAGTGCTGAATAACAGTTATGCAAAGCTAAATCTTAGTCTGATATTTCAATGAAAGCTGTAATCCAATCTTATGGACTGTTTATATGACCACACAAACACAATAAAGCTAGGGGAAGGGGAACAACTTTCAACGTGGGGGAATGTGTTGTTAAGCCATTAAAAAAGATATGCTTAATATAATCAGGAAGCAAAGCACAAATATGGTAACCAAAAATAACTTGAGTATAATTTATGCAGTCTCCTTACCACGTCCCCACAGGATGAGTGCATTGAAATCAAAGCTCTTTCCAGCACATATATGTCTACTGCTTTGTCCTCGGGAATTGTTGACATAAAGCTCAGACCAAAATCAATAAGAACCTGCCAAATGAAGATATAGAAGTGACAAATTAATATTCCAGCTGCAAGTACTGAGTTCAACCTATATTTCATACCTCAATAAAAAATACATGAACAAGATAGGATGAGATTCCACACCCGATTGACTGGTGCTACTCTTGGTTACCATTGACTTGATTCAGTATATCAACAAAGAAAATATATGAACTAAAACAGGATAAATGAACCAAAACAGGATGGTTAAAGAATATTCTACGAACCAGTTGATTGTTGCTACTGTTGATTATCATGTTTGATGTGGTCAAATCACCATGAACAAGGCCTCCATCATGTAGTTTGCCCACAGCATTCCCTATCTGTGTGGCGATATCATTTAGGCGTTCCTCATTAACCCCATTCGACCCAAACTCAAGAAGTATATCCTTGACAGACAAACCATCCACATACTCAAAGGTCAATGTATGTCGAAGTGGATCCGCCGCATAAAGAGCTGGGGTAGGAACACCGAGCCATCTTGCTTTTTTCATGCACCGAGCTTCCTGCACAAGGCAGAGAGACCATGCTAAAAATTCAAGTAAACTCCATTGTAACGTGCAACTGTTCTTACTACACCCTGCCGTTCACATGACCACGAAAAATTAATATTCTTATCATGCATGATACTCCTACACAAACAAAATAAAGGTGAAACGTTCACTCATCCTACCAACACACAAACAAGATAAAGGGAGCATGTCGACTAATCCTACCCATATAAAAGGTGCTGATCGGGAGGAGGAATGAATGTTGGTTAAGGAGACTAACAGCATTTAAGCGCTTCAAGGTCAACTTTGAGTCCAACAATTGGTGCCGATATTTCTTCGAAAAGCGCTCTTTGATTACGCATTTTCGTCCTACAAATGTAGAAACAAATACTCTCTGCAGAGAAGCAAACAAACTATTGAAAAAGCAAGGAAAGATAAACTATAAGTCTATAACAACATAACACATGAGTCTTGACTCACTCCTTCTGCCCCTTGCTTAAGCAGTACACCAAAATCCTGTTCTTGCTCCTGAGAAGTGTCCATAATAGTCTAGCGTTGACTTGCAATAAAACTGTAGTGAACAAAGTGCAGAAAGCACAATGAAAAGGTGTCAGTCAGATATTAGAAACTAATCATAGATAACACTTCGTAAAAGACAATTTCAAAATCATGAGAACTGTTTAACCACATTATCAGTGTCAGAAATAACAAAATGTCAATTTTCAGGATTTTACAGCTTTTATCAAATAACCCATGGATGGTTTGAACATTTGATACCTAACAAAATTTCAAATCAAAGAACTATAGAATTTTTTAATCAAATCTACAAACCCAGTTTACGTAGGCTACCTACTTCTCCCTTGTGGCGAAGTAAGGAATCGGGCAGGGGCGGGACCGATCCGGGCGGCGAAGGAATCGGGCAGGGGCGGGGCCAATCCGGGCGGCAAAGCTAGGAATCGCACGGGGGCGGGGGCCGATCCGAGCGGGCGGAGCGGGGAATCACGGGGGCGGGGCCGATCTGGGCGAGCGGTGTGGAGGAAGAAAGGGGAGAGGAGAGAGCCCGAACTGTTGTCGATCCGCCTGCCAAAGGGATCGAGGGGCGGGGGCGAAGGAAGGGATCGAGGGGCGGAGGCGAAGGAAGGGATCAGGGTTGTGTGTGGGGGCGGTGGTGGTGTGGAAACAGGCCACTGGGCTGAGTGAGGCAGAGAGGAGAGGCGGGCTGGCCTCAGGCAAAAGGAGAGGTGAGCCAGAAAAACCAGCCCAACGGAGCAGACATACACATATTCTTCTTTATTTTTTGAGTTTTTATAATTCATCATTGTCTAACGCCTAGGCGCCGTCTATAAACGCCTAGGCGTGCTTAGGCTCTAGGCGGAGGGTGACTGCCACCTAGCGCCTTTTGGAACCTTGCATCACATATATGAGCCTTTTCCCTCTGGCAATTCTATCTGTAAAATAGAGGACCCTAACAACAAGATAATAGCTAACCAGATCACAGGAGCATCGTGCCTTTCCTTCTATCATCATGTAAAGCAGTCTATATGCTTCTTTCACCCTTCTTGCTCGGCCCAAACATGAAAGTTGTATGTTGAAGCTAGAAGTAGTTGTGTCGACACCATAGGACCTCATTTCTGCTAAGACATCCATAGCCTCGGGGACAAGGGCGGAAGGATTGAACCTGAGGTTTCTATGGCACACACAATTAAAAAAATCATTGAACCATGGCAAGCCCAATGGAACACCTGAAGACTTCATGTAATCAAGAACTCTCCAAGCTTCCTTAGCATTCCCATGGACACACCACCAAGGAGGAGGCTACATTGAATGATACTAAGCATGGACTCTACAGAGTTTGGTGTCACACACCACCCTGCGCCTCACGAGCATGGACCCTCATACACAAAACCTAAACCATCGCAAGGTTGCTCGACCATAAACCTTCTTCTCCAAAATCAACACCTCGTTGAGGCTCTTTGCTGCCCCAATCTTCTGAACAGCCGGACCGCCTCGTCCTCCCTCCCCGCTTTGACAGGGGCCTCAACCACGGCGGTGAAAGTCCCCAGAGCAATCCTTCACCCGTCCTTCTCAGAATCACCTACAGTGATCCTCATCGCGGTAAGGTCACCGACCCGAGCAAGAACCGCAAAGGCCATATCGAGCACATTGTCGCCCACCACTGTTGGGTTCTTGGACCAGCACCACGCCAAGAAACGCAGAAGCCTCCAGCCCGAGCTGCCCCTCTCGCCGCACGAGTCCATGACGCGCCTGACAAAACCTGCATGCCAAGTCGATCAAGTGTGCCTTCGACCTCGTCGAGGCTCCCGGCTCTGGAGCACACGACCTCGCGCGCCGCCTCCAGGTCGTCGTCCTGCGGCGCGCCACCAGCAGTGTACAGAGTGCGGCGGCGGATGGGTCTTGATGTCATGATCTTGGGTGTGTGGGTCGGATATGTGTCGAGTGTGTGGGCCTGGCCCATGTACCGGTTAATACCGGACGGATGCACCGATGGGAGGGTATAATAAAAAACGAGTTCGCTGCGTGCATCTCTTCCCCAACCTCTGTCGTCGCCATGCTCACCGGCGATGCTTTCACACACTCACACCCGTCCTCGGCGAGTCGACGGCCTCGGGACGTGACAAGTGGTATCAGAGCTCGGCGGTCCCCGGCGGTCCTCGGCGTCGGATTGACTCGATGTCGCCGTCGGCGGCACGATTGGAGCTCCTTTGCTCAAGCGGGCGCAGCGCCAACCCGTCTTCGCCATGGGCGTCAGCCTCAACCGCACCGGTGGCGGGCTTGGCCTCAACCGCACCGGATCGGACCAGGGATGAGGAGGCTCCGCTCGCGGTAGCCGCAGCGCCATCGTTCGGGCTTGCTGCGAAGTGAAGGAAGGCTCAAGAGTGGCGGCGCGGGGAGCTTGGGTGACTGTGGCTTGACCAGGAAGGGTCCACGACGGCGAGAGAGCACCACCATGCCCTCAGCGCCGCTGGAGGAAGGGGCAACATGGCGGGAAGAGCGGACGCCAGGGATGGAGTGGATGAGGGGGGCAACGCCATCGACGTGGTGAGGAATCTGCGGCGCGAGTTGGAGGGGACCCACGCCGAGCTTCAACGGGAGCTGGAGATGGAGCGGAGCGCGTCGGCCTTCACACACCACCACGCGTAGTCTCCTTCTCCACACCTGCAGCGTCGCCGTTCACCCTATCTTCACCGTTTTCGACCGGCCGGAGCACATCTCCATCTCGCTTGTGGCCCGATGCGGTGGACCTCCTTGGCATCACGTTCCATGCCACATCGACGATCACCCCAAGCATGTTCGGCGCCGTATCCTCTCGAGCGGCATCCACCCGAAGCCCTTCCACAGGGGCGGCTACGTCGAGACATTTTGCCTGTCTCGGCTCTAGGGTTTGGATCCGTTGTCTACCTTCCCCATGCCTTGCAGGAACAGAGGGACGCCACAATCTACGACACCTACACAGAGGATGTAGAAGGGATTGATTCAACACTTGATGATATCCAAGTTTCAACAGGGGAAAGAGAAATCGCAGGTGTTGAAGGCAACCTGAGCAATAGTGAAGAACTGAAGAGGCAAGATATTGAGATGGAACCTAAGTTAGAAGAAACTCCTGGTTGTGGTACTGAATTGATGAGTGAGAAGAAGAGCAACGTGGAAGCAAGGTGGGAATTGTTACAAAACAATGAACAAGCTGAGAGGGAGCAGTTTTTAGATGATGATGACGATGAAAGTGATGATGCAGCAATGGTTGGGCTGTACTTGGAGAAATCAAAGGCAGAGGAGAATGGTATAAAGGATGTGATATGGGATGAATCCGACAGTGAGGAAGCGGATTATTGTGAGGATGTACAGAAATCAGCATTGCTAAAATCTGGGACTTCATGTTTAGGAAACACTAAACAGATTGTGGTTGGGCCTGGTGTGAAGTTGAGCTATGCAGCTGAGCCATGGGCTAGGGACTTCAGCAGATTGTGTGTTGCGTCATACTCTGTCGGAGCCACGGAACATCAGTTGTCGCTTGAGGAGATGATTGATAGCTCCACCATTGCACCTGATGGAAGATCTTCTATTCATGCCGCTAAGGAGGTAACTGGTGGAGAGGATGCTCATTTTATTTTTGACGAAGAACATGTGATGGGTGTAGCAGATGGTGCGGGTGGTTGGGAAAATCTTGGTGTAGATGCTGGACTATATGCCAAGGAGCTCATGAGTAAATCCATGAGTGCTGTCAAGGATGAACCTGAAGGGATTGTTTATCCAAATAGAGTTTTGGAACAGGCTTTTATGAGTACTAAAGCAAAGGGGTCATCAACTGTGTGTATCATAACTCTTAAAGATCAGAGTATCCCTGTTGTAAATCTTGGGGGTAGTGGCTTTGTGGTAGCCAGGAATGGCCGCGTGTTCTCAAATCTCCTGCTCAACAACTAAAGAATTGGGCTGAAGAGATGAATGTTGAACAAGCTTTAGGGATGTTGGAGAAGGAAGACAGAATAGATGACCTGTTTAGTGCAGAAATAGAAATGAAGGATTTTGACATTGTCGGTACCCTCAATACAGGGTACCCCCGCGCACAGCGTAAAAATTCCTAAGGACCTCGCTCCCTCTCCAGGGGCGAGGTTTGAAGGCGCCACGTGTCCAGCGGGGTCGGAGCTCCCCTCCCCACGGAGGATAGCTCCGAGCCTGCCACGTGGCCCAGGAGGCCGGATCTCACCCCCTCCGCAGGGAGAGCTCCGAAGGCGCCACGTGTCCAGCGGGGCCGGACCTCCCTCTCCTCAGAGGAGAGCTCCGGGCCCGCTGCGTGGCCAATAGCAGCCAGACCTCCCCTCCGTGGGGAGGGCTCTGAAGGCGCCGCGTGTCCCGCGGGGCCGGACCTCCCCCTCCTCAGAGGAGATCTCTGGGCCCGCCACGTGGCCGACAGAAGCAGAGGTCCGAAGGCTCCACGTGTCCTGCGGGGCCAGACCTCCCTCTCCTCAGAGGAGAGCTCCGGACCCACCACGTGTCCAGCAGAACGGCACTGCCTGCCCCCGAGCGGTAGGCAGCGGGCGTAAAGACGCACCATACCTTGCCTGTACAAGGTATTCAAGGCCCGCGCCTTCCCAAGACGCGGAGACACGGAGCACGCCTCTGTCAGGTGTCGTTGCGCCCAATCGCATCACAGACTGGCGCGCGGTGTCAGAACCTGCCAGCCAATAAACACAACGACAAGACATCCCCTACCGCTCCCGCCGTCATCAACCACTACGACTAGCATGCGGCATGGGCAGGACGACAAGACGAAGACTCAGAAGCCTTCGCCAGAGACAACTACCGACGTAACTGCGGATACGATAGTCGGCAAGCAATCTCCCCGGGACCACCTGTCGGGTCCCGGGCCCCCTTTGTAAGCCACACGAGCCTTGGACTATAAAAGGCTCGGGTAGGCGACGTTAGCAAGGGTTCGCACTCCAGCAACTCACACCCTAGGCATAACTCATCCTCAAGCTCAGCACTCCGGTTCTGAGCAACAAGCAATACAGCGAGCACCTCTGCTCACCGTGGACGTAGGGTTTTACGCTCCGGCGGCCCGAACCACGTAAAACTCGCCGTGTCAAGCTCCTCCCTAACTCGTCCCTACGCTCAAGCTCTCCGCAAGTGACTAGCTCCTCCGAAAAAGAACCTCCGCGGGC